>OY728157.1:1381622275-1382872275 GCA_963277665.1 Viscum album
ATACCTTTGATAGAGACATGGGTATGGTATTCACTATGCAATGATCTTGGATTGGAAAAACGCGGTGCAATTTCAGCAGCATAACGACGTGACATAAGGATTCATTAAAAATTATTGATAGGAGAGAAAAGGGTGTCCCATCATATGTACATTAAATAGACAGTAACGGGGTCATATAGATTCTTTTACCTTCAAATGTAATAGAATTTAGATTCCTAATACAAATGAATTACATGGATGTAAAAGAGGAGAGAGAAATCCCTCGTAGAATTTATGCATGGTAACAGGTGTACATGGGCAGAATTAATGAGTGATTATAGGGTCTCCCATAATCCAAACATAAATAGGGTAGTATTGGAGAGGTGTGAAATCATACCCCAACATTTTTAATTAATAAAAGGGCATAACAACTTAAAAAACTTGTACAAAAATGAGAAAGGAAGAAATCCCTTACTTGGAAGGGTGATCCCAAAGGCATGGGAGAGGGTTGAGAGAGGCTTGTTGGGAGCATGGGGTACCATTGGAGGATTATAGAGATAGGATGGAAGGGTATGGTCTAACTCCAAAGTCATTATGTGATGTGGGAGTGGGAGCTTGGGTGGGTTTATATAGGAAAGGAGAGAGAATCCTTTATTATTTAGGTTTAAAACACCTCACATTATACTAATCAAACAGACCATGACTATTGCACATGGTTTTTTCCAAAGGGGAGTGGAAAATAATATTTTATAATTCCAATTGACTAACTTCCTAAAATAATAGGGTTGCATATGTGGAGGTGAGTCACACTCTCATGGAAAACAATTTAAAATGGAAAAATGTTTTATAAGCCTTGAAGGGTCCACTAAAGCATTGTAAAATAAATAAAACAAATATAAAGTACATTATTTTAATGGTAAAACATATATATTCCGAACTTAATGTTTATAGTATTTTATTACATCACTATTTTGTCATTATTATGTCATAAAACTAATTATATATTTAAATGGTATTTAATTTTTACCCAAAAATTCCACTGTCTCAGAAAATTATGAAAAATTCACCATTGTGTAATTTAGACATCCTGATTCTGAAATTTATATTAATTTTATCTAAATAATTTTATAAATATGTGAATTTTTACATTTAAAATAAAAATCAACATTTATAAAAAATTAATGGGTTTTGACAAAAACTGTTATTCATACCTTAATAAAATATACAATTGAATTGATAAAATTATACGATAATTTATATATAATAAAAATAAATTTAATAATAATAATAATATTTTTTTAAAATATTATTTAATTCAAAAATCCATTAATTCATAAAAATATATTTCTTAATGGAATACTAACTAAAAATACTATTTGTTCTTTAAAACCTATTTACAAAATAACAATAATAAAATGAATGAACATTCTTTTTACAAAAGTAATGTACATAGTAATAGTACCAGGGTCTAGTTACATAACCCCTTATAACACCTGCATAATATTTAAGGGTAAGGTGTGGGATGGTGATATACTCTTGGGGTGGCTCCGATAACATCGCTCGGGTGGTAATCTCTATTAAATTCCACTTCTCCAGTAGTTGGTTCCGCTCAAGCTTAACATGTTCAAGCTTAGCTTGGGCTTAGTCAAGAACGAAGCCCAAGGATGCCACCTCCTTTCCGAGCATCGAAAAATGGGATTTGTATGGGGAAATTCTTTTGGATGAGGCCATTGCTTCCTTTTAATGAGTAAATTGGATTTGTTAAAGCCCTATATTTATACTAATTATGAGATCACTGTTCAACGGCTATATTAGCAATGGTCACAATTCATAAAGGTATTTTAAAATCCAAAAAGATAAAACCAATGATAACCATAATAAGACATTTAATTAGATAAAGAGGAATTTCTATTAATGAATGTTTGGGTTGTTACAATCACTTTCTAAAACAGAGTGGGGAATGCCTCAATAGAGGTTTCCCTTTTCACAAACCACTGTTAACATGCCAAATAGGATTTATTATTTACATGAAATACTTTTCCTTTTCAAAAACATAATCACCCAACACTTTTATGTTTATAAAATAATTTAAAATATAAATTTAACAACCAATTCACTAAAAATTAAAAAGAATCTTGAACACATGCTTACAACAATGAAATTATTTCGGGAAATTTTATCCACAATTTGACCACAAGTTCATAAAAACCCCATCTTTGGAAATCCCGATGGAGATTTTTGGAAAACCAAACATATCATTACATGTTTATAAGTAAAACGGCCAAAAGAAAAAACAACTTTGGAAATATTCATTACCAATTCAAATTAACCTAAGAAATAACGTTATAATAAAATAAACTTAAGACCAAATGGAAATTAGAAATAAATTTCATTTTCCAAAACAAAGGCATTACCATTTATAAAAATTGTATCAAGATTTCATATCATGTGTATATTGAGTAAATATAAAACATGTTTTTCAAACAAGTAAGCAATCATGTGATTAAAATTAAAGACATAGGAATTGGAGACCTACCTCATGGTGGAACCAAACCAAACATTCGGCCCTTGAATAATTCTCATTAAAAGCTGTTGCTCCCCCACTAAGCATATGAACCTTCACATAAATGTAACGACACCTATTACCAATGCACACATCTATATGGCCATAGACATGTGCAAGGGTATCTTTACCTATATTCTTAAATTAATATAATAGTCACCACTCACCTAATTATGCATATATATATATATACATGGGCACACCGGGCCCCATATATGTATGTTCACTGCTATGGATGATTATACATGTAACGAGGTAAAACACACACATTCATATATATATACTTACCTATGAACACTCAGGCGAGTAACCTTAGACAAAGTGATTCAAATCCCAAATGAAACGTTCTTCTCATTACACCACAAATACTAAAACCCATAAAACAAATAAAGACACTAATTAAGATGGTACAAAACCATGAAGCAAGATTGAAACCTCACCATGGATGGCAGTGGCGGCCTGAAATCACACGGCACAACACAAAGCCTAACATATTAATAAAAAAGAAGTCAAAAAAACCCATTATTCCAAATAATAGATGTTTAAAACAATTTAACAGAAGGAACACCTTACCCGAAAACATTAGAGGTGAACTGAAACACTCCGAACCGCCTCTCCTTTGGGGGCGGTTTCTAAAACGAGCACAAGGGAGTCCCGATAGACCTTCTTTACCCACTTATAATGCAAGAAACATAGGAAATCGATGTTGATCCATTCCTAGGTTTCGGAAGAATATCATTGGTCAAAGGAGATTCCAAAATTCAACCCCAAATTGGGACAAGAAGAAGTAGTAAACCATACATTGAAGCTTTGAACAAGTTTTACGAAGAAACAGATGAATAAATTGACGAATTGAGGCGACAGGAAGAAGGTTAGTCACATGGACAATGAGGGAATTTAACCAGGGGTGTCGTGTGAGTAGAGAGAGGAAGGAGGGGAGAGAACAACACAAGGAGGAGGCTGACAGAGAAGAGGTGGAGCTCTAGAGTCCCTTGGCTCGTGGGGGTCGCCCAAGAGAAGGGAGGGAGGGGGATGGGGTGTAACACAAAAGTGTTGCGGGGGAGGAAGATAACCCCAAAGGTTTCCAAAAAGATTAAACCAAATAATAATAATATTTATTATTATTATTATTATTATTGATAATTATAATTTTTATAAATATAATAATAATAATAATAATAACAATTATATAATTATTATTATCATTTATTAAAATATTTCTTATTTATTATTTCCACACTTAATTACCATTTAACTAATTATCTTTTTATCTTTTAATTAATTGAAATAACCATTTTTAAAGACAAGGTATTATGAAATGTTGAGGAAATCATGCTCCGACAATGTCAAATGGCACTATCCCAATGACCGAACCTGATGCACGGTTTTCGCACTGTTTCTCTTAATCGTGTGCTACCCTTGATCAAGACCCCTTTTTGCATGAAATTTTGAAAATTCATCCTAGACTGGACCACAATCAAAACAAGGGTAGAAATAATTAAAATAATTACTTTTTTTGAGGTAGGGGTTTGACAATTCCTTGCCAGTCGACCAATCTGGACCCAAGGTAGCACCCTCCATCACCGCCCATAGTAGAACACCTCCTTCATGTAGTGAGAACCGCCATAAAACCTTTCATATCTGAATAAGTGATCTATCCATGAGGAAATCATCCTCTCAAAGACATCCAAGATCCCGCCTCTAGGCTGCCAAAGAACTATGTCCCATGTCACCGACAACCAGCCCGACCCGCCATTGTGAGGGCCCATCTTCAAGCTCAAACACTTCCCCTCATCAATCACCATTTGTGGGAGACCCAAATAAGTCCAACCTTGTAGGCCCCGAGATAGAAAACCACATCCAGAGCCACACCCATCCGACCACCCCTGCCTAACACTGAATTGTCTGATAAGATCCCCACTGATGGGGACGGCAACCCGAAAATCCCACCACTTAAAGAAGCATATCCGAATGAAGAAGATCTACACATGCCGACAATGCCGTTGAGAACACAAGATGCACCAGTGACTTGAAAGAGACCTGATCTGAGCCACATGAAACTAGATTTTCCTGATCTGGTCCCGGTGACTGAAAATAGGCTTACCAATATGATATTGCACTCAAAGTACCCTATCCATTTAATTGGGAAGTGGAATTGTCGGTCATATGGATTAGAGATACTGTTAGTCGAAGCCACCTACCTGAAAACAAAATAGTGAATGGTGACTATGTGTTATATGTTTAATGAGATATATTTAGGCGCCACATGACGCCTTCCCTAAGACAAACCCACCACCTACGCGCCACACACCCCCAGCTATTTCTATGCATTATTTTCTTTTTATGATAGTGATAAATGAATGTTTTTTAATAGAATGTATGACATTATACACCATCATGACCACACATTTTTTTGAAGATTCATTTGTATGATTCAAATATAATTTTCAAAATTTTTTTTTTCATAATATTATAGAATTTCATTGGTTTTAAAAGTTATTTTCAAAGTAATAATTATATTTTACTCATGAAATTTTTTATTGGTATTTTTATTGTATTTCAATTAGTAAAATTAAAAACCCATCATTTTAAATATTATCTATTAGGTGTATGTGATAATTATTCTGTCATTATTATTTATCTAGATTGATTATGATTTGTTGGTCAAGAGACATACTGGTTTTACAACATTCACCATTTTAATTTAGACGGTTTTTATTATATTATTTGGATTATGGAGATTATTAAAATGTCATATGATAGTTTTTAATCGAAATGTTTATGTTGATTCTTTTAAATGATTCGTGAAATTATTAACATTTCATATGATGCTTTTTTTTTAATTTTAATTATTTCATGATTATGTTTCTCCCCTTTCATTTGAGTAATTCATTAGACTTGATAAGTGATAGGTGGGGCCAAATTTAACCACATGATACATAGATATGTCACATTAGACAAACTAGATTGGGTATATTGTTGAGTCCTTAACAATTTATTTAATATGACCTAATGCAAGGCCTTAACCGTATAGTTATACTATCTACGATTATGCATTACAACATTATAAGATTATTAATTTATGTCCATGTGATTATTTATATTGTTATGATATTTATGGATAGGTTTTTAGATTATGTGATTATATATATAAAAATTTATTCATAATTTATTCATGTTATATTATTCTTCAAGGTTTTATTTGACTAAATTGCATGTTTTTTAGATATTTACCATCCCATATTGATTATCATATCTTCCATTATACAAATACCCTTAAATAGTAGTTGATATCACCCCTTCCATATGTTTTCTTTCCTAAAGATGCCACAAATTTTTTTATGATTGATATACATGAATAATCTAAAGGTAATATTGTTTTTCTCAATGAATATATTTTGTTTTATTTTATGTTTTAAAATTTTATATGATATTAATTTATATATCTATTTTTAATAGAAAATTAAATTATTTGATCCATTGGGAGGTGATCACTTTTATCTTAATCCAATGTAATAAAGTAACCACAGACTATGGGGTCCAAGGTTCAGGGTCATTATAGTTAGTATCATAGATAGTTTAGTAGAAAAATTGTGAACTAGATTTATGAAAAAATATATATTAGGTAATACAACATAATTATAGAAGTTAAGAATACTTCCAAGTGTAGGATAACATTCAAATTTTATGGTAGGGTACATATTATGCGGGTTTTCTAGCAATAAATTATTTAATGGAAACACCAAGTTGATATGGATCCAACATAGTTTTACCTAGTGGTAATAACTCTAAAAATAAAAAATCATCATTTGACTTGATCACCACATATTTGAATGATAAGAGGCCTTAATGCACACATATTTTGACACTCCTAGGAGATATTATTGGGTTAATTCACATTTCCATTATAAACTGTCCTAATGGATCTGAATAGATGATGAAAATTAATATCATAGGATTAACCAATGTGTTGTTATATTAAACTTTTGTTTTCATAAATTATACATCCTATAAATGATTATACGGTTTCTCACTATGATTATTATTGGTCACACTATGCTTTTTTCTCTTAGTAAGTGGATGAAACCCTAAATAATCATTTTAAGGATGAATGTGATAATCAATGTGGAGATTATGAGAAACATATAGGATGATATTTGAAGTGAAATATATTATAATTATTACTAAAAAATTATCCTAATATATGATTATCATATTATACCTTAACATACTCTTAGAAAAAAAATAAATAATAGAAATATAGAGTTTTCTAGGAGCTTCAGTGATAGATGCTATATAAGAAATAAGGATTAATTTACATCAATGTAAAAAACGTGGAACGATGAACCTATAAAAATGTCTCAAAGGAATCAGAATATTTTTTTATGTGGGGAAAATATTGGCATAGTGAAATACATTACCAAGTAAAATCAACACATTCATTATAGAGAAATACAATTCAGTCTAGAGATCAATTTATAGTTTGTTGTGTTAAATGTGGGGAACCTATGACTTATCCATATAAAATTTTCCTTTTAAATGTTAACACCTAGACCAAGGACGGACCTATGTTATACTAATCATTGAAGTAAAATTGATGAATTATTTGTGTATTGGGATCCACGAATTATGTTGTATAATTATTTTTACTAATTTTGTTTTAGTAATAAGAAATATGAAACAATAAATTATTATGTTAATTTATTATAGAATATATGTATTATTATTATATTAACATAAGGGTTATGTATACCATCAAGGTTTTGTGATTTTAATGTTATTCATATGTTCAAATTTTAGGCACCCCCTTGGTTGTTCTATATGATGGATGTATGTGATCATTAATAACATTTTGGGAGACATATATGTTAATGCAAACCATGGTATTAGTATTGATTTTTTTGAAAAACTTAATTGAGGATTAATTTTTATAAATATTTTGACATAAGCATAAATTAATTTGAAACCTAATAGGGTAAATATGATCATTGATGTTAAGTTAATAATAGTCGGTTATGATTATCTGATTTTGTGAGAAAATAAATTGTATACCAAACCTTAGTAGTAAAAAAGTTACTTTATGATTAATTTTATTTTTTTATTTTTTAATCATTTTTTAGGATCCTTATAAAAATTATATTAATACATTTTTTTAGTAAAAATGATATCATATCACACATGGAAATATTGTGGGCCTTGAAAATACAACCTAAGAGATAAAATGAGACAATGACTGCCACTAGCCTACACGATTTACTAGTTAATATGTCATTTTTAAACACAAATATCTCGATGGATAAACATTTGGTTGGAATTGGGAAAAAAATTATTAAATAAAATAATTTCTATTTTGAGTAGATTAATGCTATATAGGGAGATGTTTTATTGAGTTTAAGTATATATAACCACTAATTTTGACATAAATTATTCTTTAGGAAGAATGAAATTTCATATTTGGATGTGTAAGTTGAAGGTTATGTGATAACATTTCAGGTTAAAACATTCCTTAATGTTGAGGTTATTAGGGTAAATGGGATGAAGTGTTACTTAATTACAGAATTACCTATATGAAACATTTTTTTATCAAAATTTGGATATTAATATGGATAATTATTAGTTTTTTGTATTATATTTCATTATACTAACTATTTTTGTTTTCTTAGAGATTATTGATATATATTTTCATTCTTGTATGGATTATAGGATCCACTAAATTTTAATTTTATCCCTTTTGAAAAAACAAATCATCTGGTATATTCATTTCACTTATTAGTAATTGAAGTGGATGTTGATCAAAGAAAAACTAAAAGATGAAATTATTATTAGTAAATTAAGGGATATCATGAAAGTATATTTTCTCACGTTCTATATCTTGATAGTAAAATAAACTATCTAATTTAGGAAAATAATCTTGAAAGAAAAAAGATTATCCTTTAACCTCTATTTATAATGAATTCATGGTATCATTACCCATCATTGATTTATGGACTTTGGGTTGTTAATTTTGTCCTAACCATGTTTCCTATCACTATCTATTTATCCTTGGGCTTCAATTTCCTCCTCCTAATCCTTATTTTTAGTTCCCACAGATATTTTCCTATATAGAAACCTATTTATTTGGTATTCAAATTTTATTTCATACATCATTTTCTTTCTTAACATGAGGATGTTTTTATTAACCCTTTATATAATGTCGGATTTAATAATGGCTATACCCTTGTTGAGAAAATATAATTGTGTCAAAAAAAATATTTAAGTAGGGTATAATTTTTCTCAATATGGTTTTAGAATGTATTAATCTTTCAATAAATTTTATTTACTTGATATACTATGTTATACACAATACCGAGTTTAAATGAATTATAGTAAACTTTTAAAATATTATCATTTGATGGTATATTATTGCGCTAGAAATTATGTTATAAGATATGAATAGTACTAACTAAATAATGAAAGCAATATGGTTTCTTTATGTATCAAATTAATTCATTGTTTATCAATTGATTATGATTCAGAAAAAATAATTTTATTATAAAATAATTCTTTATATAATTTTTTTTGTGTCATGTGTATTTATCTTAATAAATCAAATTAGACCATGTTGTTGAAGTATTTTAATTTAAATTAAATATCTTTTACTCAATAAAAATTATCTTCATTCATCAAATATTTTTCCCAACATGAGATAGTAATAAACATAGTTTTATCCTCCAAAAATATTTTTATCTATAAAAGATATTTCCTAACCTCTTTCAAACATATATTAAAAGTAATTTTTTTAAATTTATGAGTTTTATTTGGAAATATAAAAATCATTTTTTTTAAATTTTCATATCAAAACAATCATACATTGAGTTTTTTATAATTTTTTTAACTGTATAATTTTTCATTAAATAGTACAAAGTAAATATTTTATTAAAAATGGCATTTCAATTTTAATAATTTTAAAAGATTCATTTTATTTAAATAAAATTAAAAGTTAAAATTAACTAAATTATATAATAAATAATTCAATTTAGTTTATTGGAATAAATCTTATTTTTTTAATATATAAACTCTTTATACTTGAGAAAACATGTTCTTTGAAACCTTATTTTATCAAGGAGATTAAGGGTTGGAATTTAAATTAAAATTTGAAAATATTGGTTTTTGACCTTGTAAAATAGGATTACATATCTAAAATAAGAAAAATAAATATTTGGTAATCAATCTAAATTATTTTTTTTTCTGATAAAAAATAGTTGAAATATTAATGTTAATTAATACGATTAAGGTTAAAAAAGGTTTATAGAGGCGTAAACTATAACAAAAAGTGTTAAAATGACTTATAAAATATTATAACTTATATTTTCTATCTAAATTTAGAGTAAATATCATATGAGGTTTCTGAATGATCCATTTAAGATCATTTTGAAACGTGTAAAACCTAGTTTCATTTTATTCTTTTCAATAATTCCAAGTGTGTCATCTCCCCGTTTATAGAAGGACATACACTCTCATCTCTTATATATACAAAAAGAGCCCTTTTCATTGAAAAATAACTGATATAATCCATCCTTAAATCCCTTAATATATAGTAGATTCACCTTTTTATTATAAAACCATTATAGTAAATCTTTACCTATAAACCGAAATAGGTTCTCGAAAGAAGTTGTATAACTATTAACCCTGGGTCTTCATCTTATTTATTCTCAAAATCCTTAAAATATTCTCAAAATATGATTAAAAAATAAAACTATTATCTTACCAATAATTATATATTATTATTATAATGTAATAGTATATATCTATCCAATGTTCTGTCAAATAGGAAATGAACCCATCGATCATGTATATAGTGGACTACCGCCTCACGAATTGATGTAATTCATTTTTCATCATCACCTCTAATGGATTAATAAAATGTGGTATTTTACATATATATATATATATTATTTTTTTGAACAATAATTATTCTGATTTTATACTATGAGATCTAAATTTTTACCATATAATCTGTTGCAAAATGATAATGTCACTCATGTATATGTGTAGACTACCGCCTCCATATAGCAGTGTGATATTTTTTCCATTTTATTTTAACATGGATAATAATAAAGATAGATTTAGTGAATATATATTATTTATAAAATATAATAAGGGTTGTTTAAATTTTAAAAATTATTTCTTTGAATTTTATTCCAACTTTTGATAAAATGATTATAGTATTTACGAGTATGTATGTCCCATCATCTCCATGAACAGTGTAAATTATTTTCATATAACCTACTTTTATAGGATATTATAAATAATAATATAATGAAAAATATATTATATTTAAATAATTTTCATAATTATTAATATTATCGATACATGATCAATTTACAAGGACTGAAACTACGAAGCCAAAACATACATGAAAAATGAATCATTTTGTACGCAAAACAACGATTTTAACAAAGAACTGATAATAAATTGGTCATGAAAAGTTATACCTAAGAAAAATATGGTATTTTATATATGAGTTTTTTTAAAATGTATTTATATTAAATATATATTTAATACACAATACTTTTTATCATGTATGAGGGAAATCAAACCTGTGGTAAAGGTTTTTCATATCACTTTTACTTCTATTTGGAATATTAAATATTCCCCACTTATCTCTTTTTTGTATATAATATCCTGCTGATTTTTTATGTCATTATCCACTTTAAATTCATGGTATTTAAATATTCATTCAAAATTATGGAGGATATTATTTAAAAGTTTCCAAGTAGTATTTTTTTATTTTATAATCTCATCATTTATCAGGATTGTTTATGATTATGTTTCTGATAACATAATATTAGGTTTATCATTCAAGAAACTAATTATCATTATTTAACTCGATTTATTCACTAAATATTTCATTAATATTATCAATTAAAAAATTAGTTCCTTAAAATTATTGAGAAAATTTTTTTATGAAAAGAGGAATTCATTTATCTCTTCAGACGAAAATCCTTATTCCTCTATATACATGTTTTCCAAAATATTATCAAAAATATTTTTTAAATTTTTTTAATGATTAATTAAATACATTTTTTCCTATGCTTTATGTTTTTATAACTGGTTTTAAAGTAATCTTATTATTATTTTTCAAAGGAGGTACTTTTGAACTTTTTACGATAGTTAGAAAGGAATGTCCTTCAACGAAATTTATAGAATTATCAAATGTCCTGAACACTCATTATTTTTATGCTTACATTACAATATTCTATTATTATTTTAAAATAATATATTTTTCCTAATATTTTAGATATTTTAATTCTCAAAAATTGTTTTTAAATTGAAAATAATATTTTCCTCCATGATTTTTTAAAATAATTTTTACTGTTTTTTATATGTCAATTACAACAACTGTACTTTTATTTATGATCCAATGTGAATATGTTTAAATGATGTTATCCTTATTGTTTCCCAGGTTGGTTTATGATCATTCTGAATGTGATGTACTATTTTGTTACCACTCTCTATATTAGTCTGGATATTTTATGATTATGATTATTGCTTGGGAAATTTATTGGCATTTAATATGCTTGTTTTAAATATGAATGTTTACTTTGATTATATTTATTGATTTTGGAAATAATTAAAATTTCTGAAGATAGTTTTTTAGTAAATAATTACATTAATATACACCTCATATTTAATAAGAGGAATTCATTTGACTTGGTATGTCACTAGTGTGGCCCGAAATAGACCCTCGATATAATGGTCGGCCTCATGAGGAAAACTCACAAGGGAATTTGGTCTAGGAATTACCCATTTTTTTAAGATGTCTTCAAACAAGACCATTATGGTAAGGTTAATATTTCTATCATTATTCATTCCTTTATTATGATATTAGTTATTATTATCCATGTGATTATTTTATCAGTTATAATACCCATGGATATTTTTCGAGGTTATGTGATTATTTATATGGAATTATTTGATCATAATTTATTACTACAATATTATTCTTCATGAACAAATTTTTGATTAAATTTTATGTGTTTTTTGATATTTACCTTACCATATTTATTATGAAAACTTCCATTTTATGCATACCCTTACTGATTATCTAAGGTAGACCCTTTATAATGTTTCCTTCACATATTATTCCATGAAATGAATTATTATTTGTATGTATGGATATGTTTAGGGGACTAGCAGAGTTATCAATGAAAATTATATGTTTTATTTTATGTTTTTAAATGTAATGTGACTTTTATGAATGTTTAATTCTTTCTAAGGATACTAATTTAATTGATCTTTTAAGATGATATTTATTGTATCTTCTACTAATATAATATAAAAACCAGAGAAAATGGGCTAATAGGTTTAGGTTTATTATATTTTTTTCTGAGTATTTTTGTGTCTATATTAATGTGAATCATTTCTTGTGTTTCAAGGTTATGGAATAGTTTATGTGATTCAAAATATTTTCATTTTCAGTGATTTTCTACATAGAAATGATAATATTACATTAAAATAGTGGCCTTTATATGGGTTTATGTTCATTGTTTTTATTTTTCAATATTTGATTATATTCAGTTGATGATTCTTGATTTTTTCAAGTTATTGATATTAGATTCCTTGATAGAGGTTTTGATTCCAAAGTTCATATATAGATAATGGACTCTATGTGATGTTTGGATTTGGATTTCATGATTCATTGGGCACTAATATTCTTTCATTATCATGATATGTGCTCAAATTTATGGATTCTTTATTTTGGGTTCATTACATCTTTGTCGGACTTTTAAAAAATATAATATTTTGAAAGAATATTACATGTTTTATAATTTATATTTTTTTGGATTGAGTAAGTCATTCGTATTTATAAGGGTTCCCTCTAAAACCAAAGAATATATTTTTTTAAAATAAAAAATAGAGAATTTTAGAGACGTTAAAATGATGGGATGAGTTTTATTTACTGAAAAACATAATTATCAATTAAAAAGAAAGGAATTATTACCTAATTTCATGGTAATATCTATGTTTATAATAATAAGAGAGTCATGTTTTGGATATTTTATCAAAGTGTTATATTATGATATGTTTATCTTGTACGTGATACTTAATAACAACACATTCCATCAAATATTACATATGTTAAAACTGATAAAGTGCTTCATATTTTGGAATAAAATGGTATTTTTTCTATATGGATGAATCATCCCATAATTATTTATAAATATAAAAGTTACATAGAAAATAAAATATAGTTCACAATCTATCATTCAAAATAATATTTCTAATGGTGTCTTAAAGAATATAAGCTATAATTGGGAGATAATTATAAATAATAATTTTACTGTAATGTTTTATTTTTTTAATAAAACCCTTATAAAGTTACATTTTATGAATAACAAAAAGATCATACACATATTTTTGGAAAATTTTCAAGAAAAATTAAAATATACATAATTTGTAGATAGAAATGATATAATTGTTCAAAAAATCTTATTATCTTTCATGTTTTTAAGTAGAGATAAAAATATCTAGAAACTAATTTAATTCAGTTGATTGTTGAATTTTCTAATCAAGATGATATTATTTATCATTCAGATGATCTATATATTCAAAATACTATTGAATAATTTATTATTACTAAGACTTATGTGGTAAATAAAATACTTATATGAAATTAATTTTAATAATTGAGTTAGATAAAACCTCAATTTTTTAGATGCTTAATGATATTAGCAGGAAAATGAGAATTTTTGAATTTAATGTTAAACAAGATATTTTTTATGATGAACCTAACCATCCCATTAATAATTACACTTAAATAGAATAAAAAAATAAATGTAATTGTGATTTAAAAAATTTCATTACTAATTTAATTGGTGATTTGAATATTTTTGGAATAAAATGCAGAAATCATGAACTGATATTTGATATTTAAAAAGACAAATGGTATCTAAATAGGATTTTTGAGAATCATAAATTGTTACTATTTAAAATTTTAAAGATCTAAAAATTTGGATTAAATGATATAAGTATATTATTTTATCCCTTGTGTCAGATAATAATTCTTTATTGCATTATTATTTTTAAATAAAGTAAAATACAGTAATATTTTAAAGTGATTAGAAAGGATTGATATGGTAATTGAATCTAATTTCATTTATGTTTCAAAATATAATGAAAAAAATAGTCCTATAATATTCAATTAATAAAATGGTTTCAAGGATAAATTTTTAAAATTGATGATGTAGTGTGGCTGAAGAAACAACTAATGTAGATGTCAAACTCTAAAACCTTTCAAATGGTCTGATTACCAAATATGAATTATTTTTTTATAGATATTCTACATTATTTATCAAAAAATGTCAAACCTCGTATATATTATAATGAAATTAAAAATTCATTTAACGTTCAAATAAATCTATTTGTTATATATAATGTTTTTTCTATAGATATTTTTCCAAATATTTTACAAAAGATATTTTTTTGGATATATAATAGTGTTAAAGAGGGTATAGTTCTATATTATTTTTTAATTTTCTATATTTAGATATAATAAAATATTATTAAAATAGTTGAAAAATAATTTACAGTTATATTAATTCTTTGAATTTTTTTTTAATAAATTGAAATGTATCATGATTATTACTAACAATTTTCTAAATTATTTTTCTCTTATGTTATGACTGGTTAAATAAAAAATAGTGAAATCAATGTAGATAATAAGTATATAGTAATAAATATTGTTGGAATATTTTTATCATAGTTATTATTTTGAAAAATATGAAAAATATTTATTACATATTTATAAATCAATATCAAATGTCAATTAATGTGAATTATTTATATTTTTGATCTTTAAATAAATTTTGGGTTTATTTGGTTAAGAAATGAATGAAATAAAAATCAAAGAACTTGTATCTCTATTTCAATTAGGTTTTGATTATTCTTAAAAACCATTATACATTGATATAGAAAATACATTGATGATTATTAATAATTCTGGTTAGTTAATATCTGAAAAATCATCAAAGAATTCATAAAAAATATCCTCATATTATTTCTACCAAGAAAGATGATATATAACACCTTAACTATAAAGGAGAAAAGTACTTCAATATTCATGAAGAACTAGTTCCCTTAAACACATTTCTAGTAATTTTAAATTTTTTAATATCTACTAAATATACTAATTCTGGAATTTCAATAATCCATGTGTCCCTTCAGTATGCATCCATGTCTCTAATTACTTATGTGTAAATCCACCGAAAATCCACATACCGCCTCCCCGCAGTTTCTATTTTTTTCCTCCCGCTCGTGCTTCATCTCCTGTCGATCTATGGCTCCCACACCCTCGACTCTCATACCTATACTCCCATATCCACATCATATCCCTAGCTCTGCCTCTTCTCCATCCTCCCTCTCCCATCCTTCCTCTTGTTACATCCTCCATCCTACCTCTATCCTGCCTTCACCTCCTCCTCTCACCTCGACCTCCTCCTCCACCCCCTTCATATCTGCCTTGGACTACGACTCCCCTTTTTTCTACCCATCCATATCCTTTAATTTCATCTTCTCCACCAGCCACTCCCCTATTACTCACTCTCCGCCTCCGCCTCCATCTCCATCCCCCACCTCCGACTCGCTCTTCTGTCATTTTCAGAACCTGACAATCCTCATAGATCAACCCCTTCTCAGTGAGCATAATTTTCAGTCATTATTTATTCTTATGATGAGAATAATTCTACGCATTCATCATTGATTTATTTTTTTGGCACAGGCTCTGAGGGTAATGAATCCAATGAATAAACCAAGGGTTTGGTTGCTGGCGACGAATTTCATCCGCGGAATATCAATGATTTCGGGAACACATTATGGTACACAGACCAAAACACCTCCTGGGTTATCTTGGTTAGTAATATTATTATAAAAATTGTTTCGGGATTTCATTGTGTAATATGAAAATAATAATTCCATGGAGTATTTATATCAGGAGAACCACATTCACCAGACCTATGATTTCAACAGTTATTGTTCTTCTATGTTGACAGATTCATTTTTTTACAAAACCCCAATTGATGGGATTATAGGTGATGTGGATGAGGGAGTAAGCAATATTATAAAAGGAGGATATTAGCATATGGAAGTGTTATGAGTTTCTGAATAACGTAGTGGATGACAGTGATACAGATTTGGATGAGCCACAGATCGAGCATCTGTTGCAGACTGCGGAGGCCGTTGGGAAGGACTTAATGGATGATGATTGGCTTCACATTATTTTCTTGATCCATGGTATACAAGAAAATTTATCATCTATTAATCTATATTATAAATGAATGATCCAACATTGATATCAGATCTAGGGAATTTGCTTCTTCTTCCTCAATTCGGGGAGCTCCCTCAATGGGCTGTTGTAGGTGAGATTTCAATTTCAAACTGAGTTAATATAACTTTCATTAATTATATTCACAATTTAAATCCATAACAACAGGTGAAAAATTTCTTCTAGGTTGTTCTTTCCATGAATCCATAGTTCATCACATGGTAATTTAAAATTAGTTCTGCATAAAAACGGAAACTTTTTTACATATAAAAATTGTAATATGTTGGAAAATTGAAATATTTTGAGGAGAATCTAGGCTGTTATGATCCTTCCGACAACACAACGAATGGAATGCACATAGAGGGATTTGGTCTTGAAAAATTGATGGTGTCATGGGGTCATGAATTTTCATGTATTAGATATTCCCACTATTTCCATCAATTCAACTTCTTCTCTGACTCTGAACTGTAAAATTCCTCAAACTAGTAGGTGGAAAAGGAAAATAAAACAACCCTTCCTTCTACTGAACTGTTCATAGTTCAGTTTCATTAATTTTATCATATGTTTTCACTACATCTAATTTTTATCCGAAGACGCTGATTTCATATCTTTAATATTCTACCTTTAGTATCTCGAATCTTCCTCCAATGAAACTTAATCCAATGGAAATGATTTATATAAGCATATATTCTTTGACAAGGATGATTGTGGTGCAGTTTTGCAGCTTTACATAGGTTGGGGGTGTATAAACATCTCATGAATGAGGAGGAGGATGGGGACTGAAAATGGATTCAAGTATTCAAGTATGATTCACATTTTTTGATGTTTACATGGATTCAAAGGAAATCTAAATTACAATAAAAATTATACAAAACAAAAATTACGGAACTTCTCCCCTCCACCACACCCCCAAATCTCGTCCCCTAATTCCTATATTTACATCCTATCCCTAGCTCCACCTCTTCTACATCCATCTCCCCTCTTTCTTCACATCACATCCTCTATACCGCCTCCGCCTCCTGCTCTTTCCTTGACCTCCTTCTTCACCACCTCCTCCTCCACCAAATTAATCTATGCCTTGGTCTTTACCTCTAATAGTGACTCCCCCTATTTATACCCATCCATATCCTCAATGTTATCCTTCTCCACCTACAACTCCCCCTCCAACATGCTCTCAGACTCCTTATTCATCTCCCCATCTGACTAGCTCTCTTCTTCTCCCTACTCTGACTCCCCCTTCGACTAAGAAATTCCCTGCCTTAGTCTACTCCTTCGCATCAGCATCTAATTTCCTATTTATGGTAGGGATTCATTGAATTCAAATCTATCGCTCGAGAACTAATTTTTCTCCTAAAATTTCATGCTCTTTGTCTCCACCTCCTGATGCAGCAGGTTCCAGAGATGGCACGACTTGGCAGTCTCCGCCATGGAGAGCGGTTTCATTGAGGGCTCCAGGAAATGTGGAACTTCTGTAAATATTTATGTACTCATATTAACTTTGATCAGGATGTGTATTCATTTATAAATCTTCTCCCCCATGGGGTTTTTGTTCTCAGTAGTTGACCCAGGTTGAATTTCATTTGGTTTCATAATCTTTTCCCACATGGGGGGTTTTCTTTCATTTTGAAACCTTCTTCCCCACAAGGGGTTTGTTCATGTGGTTCATGTTATCAATTATGTGCAACTCGCAACCTATTCATAAGCCCACAATGAGAGTAAATGAGGTGAAGGGAGAGGACCTAAAGGTGTGGTGGTGTCGCTGTCTGTATTACAAGCCCACTGTTATGATAGACTTGGTGTGGAACCTATCATTCATTATCTCTACCACTACCAGCTTCTATTAGCATGATTGAGTTGATGTCTTCATTGTTTAGGTTGTGTGGACTTTCAGGAATAGTTTGCAGTTATTTTTACACATGTTGTGCATGATATTTGAGTTCTATATGGTTTTGATGGAAAAGGTTTATTGTCTGGTTCTGGTTTAGGAGCATGGGAAGACTCAGGGCCAATCATCAAACACTAGGTAAATCTTATTATGATCATTTTTATGAATTTTATGTGGCTTGTAGATTTATTTTCTTCTTTCTATGATTTGGTTATGGTGTAAACTGAAATTGATCTTTTAGATTATTCTCTGTGAAGTGGAAACATTTTTGTGATTATTCTTGGGAAATCATATTTCTTGGGCTGAATAATATTTAATTAAATAAGGCATTAAAATACATGTATATTTTATCTGACTATGTATATAAGATTTTGATAAAAACTATGGCCAGCAACATGCAACCCAATGGGCTAACTCAACCACACTAATGAGATTAAATCACACCATGAGGTAGCCTGGGGAAATTGGCCTATCCATGTTGATTGAAAAACTATAATGTTATATGACTGTTGAGATTCACTCTTATTGATCTCAAATAATTTGTGTGGTTATTAGAGAATGATGGAAGTACTTAATGATTTCCATCAAACTACCCTGATAAGAGCTCTAATTGAGGAAAATCCTACAGTAATCAGAGCCCCAAATGATGAGGTAAACCCCACCCTGGTCAGAGCCCAGAATATTTATCCATACAGTTATTATGATGTTCTATATTCCACTATTGGCCATAGGTGTTTCTATTATTTGGGAGGACATAGTACGCTTTCCTGAAAAGTTTCAGTAACCAGGTTGATGCTGACTATGGAACATATGTCGAGGTATGTAATGTTGTTCAAGATGAATTTCTTATTTCTGACAATGTGTTGTGTGCTACACAGATTTTAGATGATGGTGTGGCCTCACGGTTCTCCAAAGCTTTAGATCAGTCTTGTAGTACATTTCATTAGACATGCCTTATAAAATGCCTCAGTGAACTCAGGTTGTGAACCCAGTTTTTTTCAT
Source organism: Viscum album (assembly GCA_963277665.1). Classification (NCBI taxonomy): domain Eukaryota; kingdom Viridiplantae; phylum Streptophyta; class Magnoliopsida; order Santalales; family Viscaceae; genus Viscum; species Viscum album. Next base: position 1,381,642,007 of record OY728157.1, read on the forward strand.
TGTATATATGTTTGCATTCACTATTTTCATGTTGTGCACTTTTAATATTTCTAATACACTATATACGTGTTTCTAGTTAGTATGATATGTTCACTATTTGTTCATAGCTGGAATGTTTTGTTCACTGTTAGTATTTAGTGCACATTTTCATGTATTTTTTACCAGCTCTATAATGGTATTCTCTACTATAAATTAATGTAAAAATTTAAATGTCATACATATCATTATGTTCTTCTTCCATAAGTTTAATATTAGGTGTCAATATGTATTCTTTATAGTATACAATACGTTGCTTTTTTTAGGTAACATTTCAATATATTTACATATACCTAGAATGCCTAACAATGAAATTTCATGTGGTTTCCAATTTTCCTATAAGAGGTGATACATGTTTGATTGATCCATGCAGAGTTCCTTTGATGGCTGCAAACTAAAGATTCAGAAAAATACCAAAAATGAATAAATGTAATGCCTTGCAGATTGAAGAATTCACCTTTATGGAGAATGGTTCTTCAATTTCATCATTCTCTGTTATTTTTCTGGGTTTTTTATGAAAATTGGAATTTACACATGAAATTATGTTTCATTTAGAGGTAAAACTTTCATTATTTACCTCGATCCATGCAAGAAAATTACAAGATTCTCATTTTCTGTTGTAATTTCTAAGATTATTTTCTACTCATTCATCTTGAAATATTATCTAAGAAGAAAGCTGGAGGTCAACATAGCTGGTTGCATCCTTCCATCTGATAAGCCAATGCCAATTTTTTAAGCATTGATGAAACCTTCATTCTATATTTATGCTTCATCGGACAGTATAGATGAGTGGTGGACAGAACCATTTTTTTGTTATCACAGTGATCATGCCAATGATGGTTGTTCCAGTTTGGTGAAAATAAAATGGTCATTTTAATTGTACAATGCTCCTTTGTGATGGGTCATTTAGTTAAGGTATGTTATATTTTATGAATTTTTTCACTCTTGTATTTAGATAATTACTAACTTCTTTTTTCGGTTCAGTTTGGAATGACTGAAATAGAGTTAAATAAAACTGACTAATTGTCCTTATCATGGAACATTATTTGAAATTGATATCATTGAACCTCACGATTTATTGAAAGAACATATTCTGATTATCTGTAGCTACATGATCAACTTTTTAATTGATATCGTTACTATATATTCAACTTTTGAAATTTATATCATTAAAAAAATCTATTGATATCATTACTATATATTCATTATGGGGTAATCCTTTTCTGAATTTTTAAGGTGTTAACTATATACTACTACAGTGACTGCATCATTTTATTCTCAACTTTTATGACATGGTTCAGGATATCCTACTTGAATGTCACAAAGACATGTAGAGAATTATGTTTTTGAAGGTAATATCACTTAATTTTTAATATTAATAGTCAAATTCTTTATGTAGCATGACTTCTCCCCTTCCATGGATTCGCCTACTTAGATATTGAAAAACCTTTTAAGCTTCAATCAAATAAGATTAGTACCTTCTCATATTATACACCAATAGAGGAGATTTCACATATAATATGAGTTCTAAAATATTTCAATCAGTTTCCCTTTTTATAGATTGTTATGTTTCTTATGTTTATTCATGAAAAACCAAATATGCATGTAGCGGTGGAAGATTCAATGGAGAATAAATGTATATAGAGTTACTATATGATGATATTTTCTACAAACCATGCATTCAGGATTTTTCTTGGTGTTTTAGTGCTCCTAAAGATGGGTCAGGAGGAGGACAAACTGAATTTGATTATTGAATTGGAGTTGAATGATCTATTTCCATTTAGTTGATTCGCCAGATGTAATTTTAGGAAATTAAAAATGTTTCAAATCTTATCACTTTTATGTTGTAGACTTGTAGTGATTATACAAATGAAATAATTTTTAAATTTAAGATTAGGCTTTTACACTGATCATGTTTAATTCATATTTGATACATTATCCATGTTTGGTATGAGATAGAGGTAAAACAATATTTTATTGTTTTATTTATTTTTATTCATAACATTTACTTTTTATTATTCATATTATGCTATGTTACTCATAACATTGTGCTGGGAAATAGTGGTTTCTTGGTTGATGTGACATATTGGTTCGCACTGCTTTAATCATAAACGAAAAACGAGGTGTAGGTGGTAATCATGATTCGAAGAAAACCAAGTGTGAGAAGACAATTGAAAAGGTGAATATATAAGTTACATTAGGGATCAAACCTGCCTCAGGTGTTTACATGGATGGAATAAGGAGAACAAAAAATGTGAGTTTTTCCCTGGTTTCTATGTTTACCCTTTGAGGCAACCATCATTAACAATTTTTTTGCAGCTAGTTAAGATTATATTTTTCATCTCCATGTCAGGAATTTTCAGAATTTAGAATACTTGGGGATGAAAGGATCAAGGATCAATTCTCTCAGATACAAAGCAATTCTTACTGGCATTTCATGATCCCTAGGATAGGATCAGAGATACCAAAACCAGACAATGTTTCTGTCATGGAAACTAATGCATGAGACTCATAGGACGAAGTAGAGGATGATGAGAAAAGGGTGGAGGTGAAGGGAACTGATTTGGTAATGTAGCGGGTAGGAATATGGAGGAGTAATGCCCTGGTGGCGCAGAATGCAGAAAACAGATGCATTGTAATTTACATAATGTAAACACTTTGAAGCTGTGTCATAGGGGTAGTAAAAAATTGCTCCTACATTTGATTTCATTTTTCATGAAGCGTATCTATTTATATATCATAAGAACTCCATCAGTTGTTTTATACATCAATATTTTCTAAATTATTTATCCTATCATTAAGCATTAAATTTTTAGTACATTCTGCTCATAAATGTCCACAAAATCCTATAAAACAGTAATATCGATATAGTTGGTTTTTGCCTATATTTATTTACAACACAAAAAAATATGCACAACCAAATGGTAAGGCACCTGTATCCATAGCAATGGTTTTACATAAACAGTAATGAAAAATGACCATTAGTTGTGGCCCTGACCATCAACTATTTAGCCAATGGTCCTATAGAATGTTTCAAATCATTTCAAGTCTATAGAAAGTTTCAAATAACTTCCATATTAAGTAGTAGAATTGTAATTGTTACACAACTGATATCATTTTTAAATTTTAGATTATGCTTCAGCATTGATCATTATTAATTCATATTTTATAAGTTAATCATTTTTTTTGAGATATATGGAAAATAATATTTTAGAGTTTTTTTCTACATTTTCTACATCACATTTACAATTAATTATTTTTGACATCACATTAGTATTGTATAGTTGGATACTATCCATATTTGGGTAGACAAGCATTGTTTTTTCAACAGTCATGTAACTAATATAAAAGAATCATTGGCCTGATTTGGAAAAATTCTTATAAAAAAACAATGACTATTTTCATTTTTTTGAAGTGTTCTAAAACTTTTTTTAACTTTGAATGAAGTTTTCCCGAAAGAAAATTATAGAACGAATTTATTTTGAGTTACATGACTTTAATTCAATCATTAATTATTATAATAATCATAATTTTAATTATCTAATTGCATCAATTTTGCATTCATGTATTTTATTTCTCTATCATGAATGCACAAAATAAATTTTAATTCCTTAATAATTAAATTAAATATTTTCTACTATTTTTATGATTTCAAAAAAATTTCTCTAATATCTATAGTTGTGTAGATTGATTTCATCTACATGTGTCGAATCCTATATTTATTCATATATGTTTACTTTTCCATTATTTTTATCCAAACCGATGGATCCAAGAGTGCTATAATAAATTCATGGGGGGGGGGAATATACATTGCAGTAGTGAGATGAACCGGAGGGGATGCATTTGTTTTTTTATGAACAACATAACTTCTTGAGGTCTTGATTTTTAGATGATATGAGGGAAACAAATGTGAGGACTCTTTCTAATTCAATTGAGGTGATTAAAGTAATATAATTTCCATGACCAAATCGTCTTCCATGGCCTCTCTCTCCATCTAAAAGTGATTATTTTTTGTGCTTCTAGAAGAATCAATAGAAAGTCCTTATCCTATTTGACATTGACTATTTATGTAAATAAATTCATTCATAATTAAATATTATTATCCAATTTATTGCCTCAAGAAGTTTGTATATTGTAGGAATGCATTTTATAAATTCCTGCAATTATACTCTGAAATGTACATCAGTGGCCACATATATAACTATATTGATATTTTAGTATTTTCATGATTACATTTTAGGTAATGCATTTATATCTAAGATAGAATGTCTCTTTATTATTGATTACTTTATGCATAAGACTTCACTTTAGAGTATGTAATATGTAGGTGTTTCAATATTCTATAATTTAAATATTTTTATTGTATACAACAATATTTTTTATGAACAAGTATTATGCTAAGGGGATTTATGTACAGAAATGTGTGTTTATTCATTATGATAAAAAGTTGAATGTATACAATAAAATTTTTACATTAATTTGTGATGACATGTATACATACATTATGTACAGGTTTGTTACTAAATATAGATATACATCCCAAGACTGTTGAAATATAGTGATGAAACAACAAAATTCAATTTGTCATTATCTATTTTTTTATTCAATTTCATATTGTCAATTATAATGATGTGTCTTTTGACTCTCTATCTTCATCTATTTATCTTATTTAATTGCATTTTTTGATTCATCTTTGACTCTGATCTCTATGTCCCTCATTCCATAATGTTCAATATACATGATGAATAGTTTCACTCCATTTTCTTTTTTCCTGAACAACCAACTCATTTAATGTATTATTATTTCATTTACTATCAGATTTATCATTTGTATTATTTGAACCTCTATCTTATCTTTGAATTAACTTTCTCTATTTATTTCATTTCCCACATTACAGTTATTGTGATCAGAATTGAAAATTAATTCACATTATCTTCCTCAAAATTTAAAAATTCATATACATTTACTCTATAGTTTTTCTTTGTCAACTATTTGAATGGTGTCTTGATATTATATACACTCTTATTCCATTATCATACACCATTACATTATAATTACAATATATTCAACATTAATGTTTCTTCTTAGGTTTTATAAATATAAATCTCTTATTAAATGAAGAACCATTAATCAAATACGCCGTGCAATAGTACGAGCGAGTACTATTTATTTATAATATTCCATCAAATATTCAACCAATTCCTAATATTTTAATCTTTCAAACTCTATAACAAATCATTATAATATTTTTTTATTCTATATTTTAAATCCAAATTTTCCAATATTTTTCTAATAATTTATGCAATTATAACTTTATAGGCGTTACTTAATTTATATTATAATTTCTTTTAACTTTTTGGTTACACTAGTAAATATGTCGATAAAAACTATTTTTCAAGTATTATAATAATTTCATATTTATTATTTTCCATACCTTATTTGATATCAAAAAAGGGATAAATATTTAGAACATAAATATTTTTGATATAATTTTAAAATAATCAAATCATTAAATAAATTTTATGATTTTTCCATCATAAAAAATGATGAGATTATTATATATGTTATTTTTATTCGATTCTTAAAAATATATATTTTTTAAATGATCATTATAACCCTTATTGTTTTTACTATTGTTTTATTCAATATGGGTAAATAAACACTAGTTATTCATTGAAGGAGCTTAAATATTTTGGATTTATATAATTTTATAATTTTCCATCCAAATAAAACTACAATACATGATGAAAATAAGATTTAAATTATTTATTTGTAGATTCATGATGTTTTGAGCATTTATTTCAAATTCATGAAAAACTATAGTTTTCATTTTATTTATGTTACATGTTTAAAAAATATAATATAAATATAACGAAATATTTATTATATTGATATTAATCATATGGATAAATATTTTTTTAGTTCAATATTACAAAATCATAACAAATATAGTAATAATATATTATAGATAAATAAAACTAATCATGAAAATTCATAGCATATTTAAGTGGATATTCAATCTCATAAAAAATTATAAAAATTATAAAATATTAAATAATTAGTTGATAAATTGATTTGACATTATATATTCAATTTATTGAAATGTATATTCTTTATATAGTTATTAAAAATCTGTGTTCAACAAACATAATTAATTGAATCATGTATTAAATATCCGAAAATATAATAATTAATCGTATAATATCTTAAAATATTTATCTAAAGGATTTAAATAATCTGAATGGTTTATTTATATGTTGAATATATACTGTATGATGTAATTAATTAAACAAATTTTTATCTTAGAAATAAATTTTCGACATAGGAGAAATCTAATAAATTTTTTCTTCAATGCTTGTTATATTTTTTCTGAACTATGTGAGATAGTATTATAGTATTATGAATCTTATGAATAGCTATGTTAAAAGAGATTATAATTTTATAGAATATTTATTAATACTATTGGTAGAGGAGGATAAAAATGAGATCTATCTAGAAGAGAAAAATAAAAAATTCATTATTTTGATTTTTTTATTTTGATGTGTATATTTATCATCATGCCGACTAATATCTATTCAGTTCTAGATCCATTTGTTTAAAAACATTTAATATTTCTTCTAAAATTGTTCCCAGTATTGCTCAATATATTTTTTCTAATAATTATAATTCACTTTTTCTAGCGCCTTTATATTGTCAATTGCGATCACATACATAGTGTGATTCTTAAACCAAGGGAATGTTGTTAAAATAAACTAATAAATGAAATTTTTATTTTTACTATTATGATTGGTTATCTTTTAATAATATGTCAACATCCTCAGTTAAAATTATAATATATTTAAACTTCCCATACTAATCATTTGATATTGGAAGAGTATTTGATTGTCATTGTGGATGCCCAAACCTCTACAAAAACTATTATATTTTATGATTAATTATATTATAATTTTTTGTGTATAAAATTCAATTTCACATAATATAAGAAATGAATGGAAGGTAAATTTATATTGGATATAATTTTTGAAGTGGTCAATACCCCCCCCCCCCCCTCTTATGGTATTTAAAGACTTTATAATGTAATTTCATTATGGATTAATTAATTTCATCCAAAAGAAATACATTAATTGAAATCATGGGAGATATAATAATACAATATTATTTTATAATGAAAATTATAGGTTATAATTTATTGAATATGGATGATATCAAAAAAATCATGTTTTATTAATAACACAAGTTTGGTTATTCTTGTCTAATAATTGAAAAAAAGGATATTTCTTCTATTAGAGTCCATGTCACTGATCATTGGAGATTTTTAGATAAATACTTATTGTGTACAAAGATGGAAAAGATCATAGTCATTTCTACAATAATGTACCATGTTTATATAAAAAATTAAATAATAAACATAAATGGTAAATCTATAGAACTTTAAAGAGTGAGGGATCCACATGGATGAAAGAATACATAGGAGGGCATGTGGAAAATGTCATACTTATGAGAGAATAAAGTGTAAAATTATTATTATAATATTTTTTCTATTATTTTTATTTAATTTTTGGTATATTACCTCTTTGGAGATTCATATGTAAAATACCTAACATGATAGTCTTGATCGATTTTTTCAGGAAATTATAATGGGAGGGATATTTGATAATTTAATTTTTTAGTAATAATTTTTTTGTTGTTTACATTTTCATTAATCATTTTTTAAAAATATTATTTTAGTCCTCATGACCATTCATTAACTAATATATATAATATAATTAAATTTGTAAATTGAATGGAATGAATACATTAATCATAATTGAATAATATATTTTATCTATGTTTAAATATAATTTTGAGTAAACTAATTATTTTATTGATTCATTGCGAGGTTGATTAATAAACTAGTTTGGTAATTAAAGAATAAATATTGGTCTAATGACTATTTCATTAAATAAAATAATATGATAACATAATATTAATTAAAATTTTGGTGACATAATTAGTTCTTTATTCTCCTAATCATAATTATTATAAGAAATTTATCTATAAAAATTTTAATATATAATTTTAATTAATCTATTTCATATTTTAATTAAAAGAAAATTGAAGTCAATTAAAAGTGAAAACGACATTTTATTAAAATTATAACATTAATAGAATATATTCTCTATGGGATGGACATCAGACAAACCATTATTATTAAATTTTGAAAATATGAATTAGAATGAGTATTTTTTAAAATTTTAAACTATTTTATCCATGGGGAATTTATGATTTATACATGATGGTAATGTTAAAATAAAAAAATCGACATAGAGAATTATATATATCTATAATAGAGATATTTATAATGGATTATATAATATTTTATTAAACATCCTTATCAATATTTTATGCTCATGTGAATTTCAATTTTTTAATTATTATTCTTAATTCTATGTCTTATAAAGTTGAACTACCTATTTTATATAAATTTATTTTTAGTAAATTGATTTTAAAAATTTATGATATATATAAATTCTTTTTTAATCCTTTTACTAATAAATCATTATTTTTTTATGAATCATTGTTATAAAATAAATGAAAATAAATAATTCTCAATATTTTTTAGATTTTTATTATTAATTTTTTAGATAATTTTTTTAGTTTTAGCTTTTAATAATTAAATTTTCTTCACAGTTTAAACTTTATTCTGGAAAAAATGGTATATGATTTTATCCATAACATATTTTCATGAAAATAACATACCATAAAAAAATATTCGTATAAAAAGGTAGATAAATGTGAGGATGATTGATGGAAATAATAATAATAAAAATATATTTAATGATGGAAAATACTATAAATACCTGATATATTTTTTAATAATGTAAATAGTCACTATTATTAATAATTATTTCCCATGATAATAAGGGATGATAAAATTTAAGATAATGCAGTTGATATATCTATAGCTGATTTTAATGATTATATTTTGTTAATATTTAAATTAATAAAAAACTCTCTTTGTGGTATATCCTGAAATAATTAAAACAAGTTTCATCTAATAAAACTACCTATGTTATATAGAGAAACATATGAAAAATCACTTCTGAATGGATATTCTCCACATGAAAAATGTTTTTTCATTATGATAACTATAATGAATAAACATCTTTATAGGAGTTTTAGCAGCTATGATATATAATATACATATAGAGATTTATAAAGTGTCATATTATATAAGATAAATTTACATTTTTTTGGAAAGTGGGAGGCTCAACAGCCCCTTTATTAAATAAAAAATCAATTATATAGGAGGAAAGATACAATACTTAAAGAGTATATGAAATAGAAATTTCAAAATATTAATTTATTCGAATCAATATGAAGTACATATACTATGGTGATAAAAGAATCGACACCATCCATGAGGATGACATCCTCTTCTATAGGTTTTAACCTACAATCAAGTACTGCATCCATAATTTAGAAGTCCTAAATCCACAAAATCCTTTAATTTTTGTACTCCAAATACCGAATCATCCATTTTCATCCTTCTCACTATTGCATAAAGTAATTACCTCAAAATGATTATGAGTACAAACCTTAATTTTTTATTTATCCATCACATGCCAACCAAGGTCCAAGCTCTCAAAAAAACAATAATTTTATTAATATTCATCATGTGAGTATTAAGATTTAAAGACTCATGTTCCTTATTTCAAGAAGGGGATTCAACACCAATAATATTATTAAAATGATATTCATCATATATTCTATTCGCCTTTTCATAGACCATAATAGAAGGAGTATTTTGATTACCATGAAGAAAATATATAGGTCCCTACAAAGTATGACATATTGAGAGCATTCAATAAATTCGAATACTTTAATAACCATCCAATTTAGTACACCTTATTTCTTGTAGTTTAACACCAATATGAGCATTAGAAATGGTGCCTTCAGTACCAGATTATTTAACCCCATAACTAGACATCTCCTTTATGCTAAAAAAAGGTTCAATGACTAGTCTATAGCTGCATATAATATTATCGTTGTATTTCCCACAAACCATGGGTGTTAAATTTTCAATCATGTTTTTATGGGGATAAAATTCCTAATGTTTTGAGAGTTACATGCTTTGAATAGGTTCAAGTGCCAAAACATGACCCCATTGGGCTTAGTTCCACAAACTAAAGAGTCAAGAAAGAACTAAATACCATATTATACAGTATTAAGATGATCTAGCCTATTCATTTGACCACCCACTACTAATTTTGGGTCATTATAAGGTTGCAAAGATGTCAATAAATAACTATAAACTTGTTCTATACATATAGAAATGTTCCCCTTTGCAAGGGAAGAAGCACATTTTAGTAAAGAAATAGAACCAACATACTTTTTGTTCTTGGACCACAGTGAAGTCATAGCTTCTACTTTTGGATTACCTTTTCGTTATGCTGACAAAATCATTATTTTCTCCTGTAAAAAGTTGAAATCCACATATTATTGAACATAAGTCTCCATGAAATCTTGACTGTCATTAGATTCATCTCTAACATGATCCCCAATTATTCCCCTTGCTAACGCATCCTTAAAATATAGTCCATCAATTGCAATGTTCCTCTCCTCGATAATGTCAGCCTGATATGGGGAGGTCTTATCATTCACTTGAACATAGACAAAAAGTATATAAACATCTCTAGGGGACTAATGAGTTCCAAGATTACAAAAAATTGAACATCCATCCTATAGAGTACCTTCAGGATTAGTTTTTAAGGTTATCTAAGAAGATCATTCATCAACATGGATTTGATCTATCATGAATGATAAAAATAATTTCTATAGAAATTCATATTGTTAAATAAAAAAAATTCAATGATAAAAATTTAAAAAAAATTAAATGATTGAATTAATAAAAATGGAAGGTGTCAAAATAAAAGTTGACGATTCATACTCTAAAATAAATGTATTGCTTTAGGATTCATGAAAGATCTAAAAACTATTATAATCTACGTGAACATTAAATATAAAAAGATTTTAAATAAATAAAATATTTATTTATCTAACTCTTGAATCACATTGGTCATTTATACCAACTGATTCTTCGAAAAATCCAAAATATATGGAAGAAATATACAAATTTATATCATAATTTTATTTAAATTTTGTGAATATTTTACAAAAACATTATTAAATAAACTTTTTACTGAATCTGTAGAATAGTAAATTTTCAATTCTTATCAATAATCATGTTTCCCGAGCTATAATTTCATGAATATCCATTGATATTATAACATTGATTTAACTTATACATAGTAAAAAAAACTCCACAATTTTATATAAAAATTTATTAATTCAAACAAAAAGAAAATTATGATGTTAACTATATGAATACTAAATTAATAGAAAAATATAATAGGATATACTATACCCACTGATTAAAATTCATTTTGGGACTATTTTTTTTAAAAAAATATATATATATTATTATATCTATCATCAGTATATTTGTTTTTTAATTTTTTCAGGGGAAAAATACCTTGATATGGCCACTGGTTTCATATTAAATTACAATTTCAAGTAAATTAATTTTCTATTATTTCAATAGACCAAATAACTCTAAAGAATTGGCCTTCTAAACATGTTTTGGTTTCAAATGATTTAGTGGATAATAGGTACATACCCAATTGAATTTGGGTACTCAAAACCATATCATTTCATTTATAGGATATTTTACCTGATACAAGTGATAGTAACAACATCTACATGGATACAAGCATCTCCGAAAACAAAAAATATAAAATTTTGACTTTCAAAACATGAAATTATATCGATGGATGAAATGTGTCTTTTGGATACAATTATCTAATATTCATAATGGAAATATGTGATGTATCTATCCAATTTTTTCAATTAATTTTTAAATGTAATTTATTTCTTTACTATTATTCATGATCTCATCATCATTGTTCAATAATTTAATAATGTATTCTCCATGAACTTCATGAATAAGGAATTTATCATAAAAAATTCAAAATTATATCCAATATAATATTTTAGGCATTATGATAATTTTAATATCTCATAATCAGAAAACATTTAATATATGAATATTATTTGAAAATGTTTAGTGAAAAATAATTCATTAATTTGGAATAAATGGGAGGATAAAACAGAGCTCGAAACCCTAACATTATCCTATAAAAATATATAATTAAAGAACCTACTTTTGTTAAAGTTTGGTTTCTCTATTGTTTGATACACATATAAATAAAAATAATAAGAATTTAATATCATTAAATTGGTAAATAATGTCTCAATTTCTACCCTCTTAATAATCTAGCCTATTATATACATGATGGTAAGCTAAATCATCATAGTACTTTAGTGCACACCCCAATATGATGGATCCTTGTAACTAGTGATTAGGAATCAAACATATAAACTTGGGATAATATAACCACAAAAACAATCCAAAAATAGTTATGCAATGATTTAATAATAATTAAACATCATACATCTATTTTTCAAATGTTTCATATTATAAAAAATCATTGTAGTTCACAATTATAACATTGTAATTAATATATGTGAAATGAAATCAAACATTTATATGGAAATTAATCCACATAATCATCAAATGAATAATTTAAAATTCAAAAATTTAAATAGGTGATATAAAAAATATGCATGTTCCTTAATATAGACCTAAAATAGGATGCATTTCCTTCGATCAAACTCAAAAATTTCTTACTAATACTTGGCCACAGGAGAACTACTATCCCCAATAAACCACATTAACTTATACGTTAAAACATATAGTTACCCAAAAAATAATTAATACCCATAAACATCCAAAATAATACCATTTTCATGGGTCGGGGTGATTAAAAAGTGTTTATTTTAGTTTACATTAAGTCCTCAACTCCCCTAACTGATATAAATAAATGTGGGATCATGTGAAAATAGTGGTGGTTAATAAATATAAACCAATGATATAAGATAAAAGAATAATTTGATGAATGTTAAATTTAATAAACATAAACATTAAGTAAACAACCACTAATACCTAAAATACTTCAATGTTATAACTTTGATCTAATTCAGATGAATCACTACACCCAATATTGATTCTAAATAAATATTATCCCACATGTGAAAATTTAACATAGATGATAAAAATCAATATTAAATACTAAATAGTTAGGTTAGAAATGATATAAATACCCAAACCTAAATAATATATTAACCACGATCATAATGAAGAAGAAATGGGAAATCATATAGAAATTGGAAACAAGTAAAATCAATACTAAAATAAAAACACCCCAAAATCATAATAATAATATAATATCATTATTTCAAATCAAATCCTCCAACCCAAAATATAAGAATTTATAAATATGTGCAGATTTTATTTATATTTCACTTAACTCTTCCAAACATGATAATAAACTCTCTCTATGGGGATGACTCCTAAAGGATGTGCAGTGGGATCTCTGAGGTTTACTATTATATTAAAATTTCTTTTAATTATTGTTTGATTATATTAATTAAATCTTAAGAATATTATACCATTTAAAATATCCTTAGGGGTAATATATTAATTTTCCCTAAAGTATTCGATCACTCTATCAAATTAGAATATTCCAATCATCATTATATCATATACAAACAACACATAGAGATGACTTAACAGAAAAAGGATATAAATTTATAGAAATAACCATTCAAAAAACAAAATTATAGGTTCACAAAAATGAATATATCCAATAGTCAAAAGGGCAACTCATATTTAATCTATATAAATATATTATCTTCTAACCTCCCACCTTTATAACTAAGGTAATAAAAATAATCCAATCCAACTCAAAAAAATGGATTTAACATGTTCCTTAAAAGAACCCAACCTTATGATTCATTACCAATCCAAAGGTCAGTTTTTATTCCAATGTCAATAAAATATTTTAATAACGAAATTGAATCGTCAAAATATCCCCTATGAATACATATGATGTTGGTTTAAGAAGAAATTAAAAATATCATATAGAGTAGCATAAGGTAAAATTACGTAGTTTCTTAGTCATGAACCTTACCCTATAACTACCACTGTACAGTTTTTACACCATTTAGGATTCACGAAATATTTAGTTTAACTATGTGATATCAAATTAGGCTATGAATCATTTAAAAATAATTATTAATATTAAATTCATGTTTTTACTCCATGAAAATCCATATAAAAAGACATAATAGTTTAATATTTCTAAAATAAAATACTTTAAACCCTGATAAAAATTAAAATATAATTTATATAGTAATTTTCCTTCATTTAAAAAGATATGTTTCAATATCCTAATAATGAATTTTCACTATTATAATTTATCATCTGAGTGTTCTTAAAACATCAAAAATATTACAAACTCAATGAATAAAACTAAAATTATAATGATGGTTCCCACTATAATCAGACAATCCCATTATTCATGTTAACTCACTATAACAATGGGTATCCAGCTAAACACCATATAAAAAATTAATATGCAATCATTTTATAACTAACCAATTGGGGATTCTTCTAATAATACTAAAGGTGTTTAATATAAACCCTTCATCGTCTCCCGAAAGACCCAAAAACCCATTCAACTCCAATTTCATAGGACAATATCAGATGATAATGAAAAGCATATTTTAAAAAATTTACCTACTTTTTTATAAACAATTACAATAGACGATTTATTAAAAATTATTTAATATTATTTTTAAAGAATCTATTCCAATTAAATAATTTTTTTACAAATTGATTTACTTTTATAAAAAATAAATGACCTGAAAAATGACCACCATTTGAATTTAGTTTTATTTTTTTCAAATACAATGTTAAAAAGTTGATATCCATTTACATGATTTTTTAAAAAATAAAATATGTTTCATCAAACATCACATCACCAATAATAAAATATTTTTCCAATATTTAATGATATATGTAACTTATATCCTAAAAAACCATTATTCTCTGGTTATTTGGGATTTTAATATATTTTAATTGAATTAATACCATTAAAATGGTAATAAAATAATATCACTTTTCCCAGTGAATCAAAATCCACTTCTTGTTTTGGTCATAGAATCTCATTCCATTGATAAGAGGTAATTTAGATAATATAATTTTACTTCTAATTACATAATGATATTTAGAGGAAGGTAGGTTGACACATACCAGAAAGGGTTTTATTATCTTGTCGAGGTATATCATAATGATTCCATATATGTTTCTAAAGTACATTCAAGTAAGGATATAAGTTACCAATACTATAAAATTAATTAGTTTTTACCTTTTATATTTATAAACATATGTTTTTATTAGTGGTTTTTCAATAGTATATATGATAAGTTCTCTTTCTTTCCCTCATTAAATTATTATACACTAGTTTAAATTCAAATAATTAAGAACACCATAATATTTTTTAATTAATGGTGGTTGTTGGATTTGTGGAATCAGTATTGTTCCCATGATATGGGTGACCTAAATAACTCTATTAATGGAGTAAAATCCCATATAGTTTGGTGGATGTTAATGAGATATATTAAGATATTTAGTTTCACATGACAATAACCAATGTGGTTCCTTTAAGTTAAGTCAACAATGAAAAAAGAGATTCCTTATATTTTCACATGTTCTGAACCAATATGTTGAACATATTTTGTTCATATGACTTTATATAATTCTAATTAGTTTATATTTATCAAGAATGGAATAATATTTGAATTATTCAATGAAATTATTTATTACAAGACCTGTTCTTAAGATTCCCTTCATTATTTAACCTAAAAATTGAGTCAAGTGAAGGAATGATGATTATTATATCATATTAGAGTCTTTTTTGTTTTTATGGATCATTTATTTGACTTGTGAGGTTGATTACAATATTCTCTAGGCGTCTAGTGGGTATTAATACATTTAAGAACAACTAATTCATCTGAGTTGGGAGAGAATATCCTAGAAATCATTAAGGACTTTTCCAAGGATAGGGGTCATTTTCATGAAAGGAATAAAATATTGAATACTCTTTGGGGGTTCATATTTTAGGGGGGAATATGAGATTGAGATATCAAATAAGATTTTTTATAAGGACTCAGCCTCAAACATGACATAATATTGAATTAAGTCAATAATTCACATTGGGTATCTTTTTATGTTTAGAGATATAGAGAATTAGGTCATAACATATACATAAAAACATGAATATTACATGTAGACACATTTACATAGTATCCATTTTTTCTAAAATAAAAACTCTTGAATAAAAAGATTTCTAGGTCTAGTTCCTTGTTTTAGACATCATGACATTTCCTTGATCCCAACCTTAACCTTATTCATATTTATGTCCTATGAAAAAATTATCCAAAAAACATGGGATGAGGATAAAAAACTCAGTAAGGGTTATAAAACAAGGAAAGAAAACATTAGTCCATCAAAAACATAAGATTTTTAATATACATCAGGAAATCAGGATATTTATGAATAACACATATAAATCATAAATCATAAAGGTAACTTGTGTCATGCATATCATATTAACATTGTAGCTATCACAACTACATAGGGAGTAAAATTGGAATACCCATCACAGTATATTCCATTAATATCTTATGGAAAACACTAACTTTTACCTTTTTCACGTTACCCAATGCATTGGAGAGCTATCTCGGGTTGACCCTTCCTAGGTTTATTACGGAATAACCCATGTACGTAAACAATTCCCAAGGACCATAACATAATCACAACACATAAAACAAACCTAATGGAAAGATAAAATTTCCACATTTCAATCAAAATATATCATTTAAAAATATTTACATAATAAAAACATTATAAAAACCATTTTCAATACCAAAATACATAAAAATAGTATATGGTATTTATATTCCTTTTAAAAATACATTACGGATTCTTACAGAAGCCAAATATCAAATAATTCTTACAGCAACGGAAAGGCCATTGTCACCGCGTACGTTAAAAATAAACATTCCCTTTTTCATCTAGTAAAATGATACATAGAAAAATACTCCCTATTAATGAAATGAAAAAAAATGGTTTTTTATAAACCATATAAAATAAAGTCTTAAATAAATGAAAATATTCATCATCAAAAGGAGATTGAGATGATGTCCCATACCTCGTGTCTAACAAGACTCGTTCATACTTTAATCCCCTGAATAATAAACTAATGTTAATTTACACTTTCTTGAGAACATATTTCAAGTTTATTATTATTTTTATTTAATTTATTACTGTGTTATAAGCATTACAAAATCATTTAAGTTAATAGCAGTCATTTTATCAATATTTTGTACTTGAATCGAAAAGGAACTTGTTATAATTACAAGTAGTTGAGGTGGTCAAAAGTAAAATATCTCCATAATGATATTAAGGATTTAGATATCAAATATATCATATATATCTAGTATATATATGTGTATTTATAATAATACATTATGTTTGTAGATAACAAATGAAATTCACCATTCCTGGAGACGGTAAGTCATACATACATATGAACACTAATTTAATTTCTATTTCATATTTGATGGACTAAAAACATAATGAAATATAGATATATTATAATTCCTGTATAATATAACATATATTTTCATTAACTCCATTTTTTATACATTCCACTTATGGAATGAACGAGTCAAATAACTTTGAGGGGGTTGTAGTCCGCACTTCATCAAATGAAATTATCATATTTACCCATTATGGAAACCATTATTGTATGATATAAATGAAAAATACAGAATAATAGAGACAATAAAAGTGAAATATATGTCTCATGTAAATATAGATCCATCTTAATGGCCTCCATAAGTGGAAGTAGTAGATAATTTAACAATCGTCATTTCACGAGGCGTTACTTCGTTGTCCACAGAAATAGTATGTTCATTACCCATTATATTGAGGTGTGTCTAAGTTTAGATCGAATACTTCACATAAAAACAACCACGTATATTTAGGATAATGGTTTTGTTATATAATAAAAAAATATAAAGATCATAGGGAAGTTAGAAGTAAAAGAAAAGAATAGAACTTGATGGAATATATTACCTTTAAATTGAGAAACTCTATTTGGTTTGAACCAAAAGGATTTTTTAAGTGCTTTATGCCTAATATAAGGCTTATAGGTGGATTAAAGGGATTTTGGGAGCTTATTTAGGTAGTTTTTGGATGATACAAGGGGCTTGAGAGGAGTGAGTAATGGGTTAGTGGTGATGGATTTTTATAAGGGGGGGGGGAGGGGATCTTTAAGAATGTTTGAAAATATTATTTGATTATATAATTATATTCAGTTTATAAATGTACAAAACATATTTAATTAAAATATAAAGTTTTTATAGGTAGAGATAAACCCATTCAATACGAATTGTATAGGGTTTTGATATTTGGGTAAATTTTTTAATCTCATTTTTTAAATCATTCATTAATATGGTAATAACTACATCATCATTGTGTCATAAAAAATTTTATTTTCTTTATACCTAAAAATTATAAATAAAATACCATAATCTAGTAAATATTTTTATATTTCTAAAAAAATATTTATAGTCGAAGAGATAACTTATATAACCCCTTGCTAAAATTTATTTACTAAAAGATATATGTTTATGTCATTTTTCTCATTACATTAAATTAATTAATATAAAGTTTCATTATCACTCCCAACTGGATCCATGATGTCCCCAAATTGACCTGAGGATTCCCATGTTCTGAAATTTATTGACCAATAGGAATAGGACGCTTGTTAGGGTAATTTAATATTATTATAATAATATTTGTTTACCCTTATTTACCATATTTTCCCTTTTACCACGGTAATTATAATATTTACCGAAATATTCAAAATGTCTGAAAATAAAAGTTACTTATTTACACAATTTGAACCTATTTATTCAAAATATGAAATCCATTTTTCCAAATTCAAATCACAGAAGTGGTAAAAAATAATTTAAAATTAATTCTCATTGTCCAAATAAAAAAACTTGTTTTTATGAAATAACTTTCAAAAGATGGACACTTGTTTATGTCTAATTTCAAAATGAAATTACTTCCAATGACCAAAAAGGGATTAAATTGTAAAAATATAATATAATTAAACTTTAAAACCAATTAAAAATATAATCTGACCATAAAAATAAATTATATTAAAAGTTTGTTTTGAATTTAAATATATTATTTTTCATTAATTATTAAAAAATGAACATTATGATAAAAATACCAAAATTTCATCCAAATTAAATTCTGATGTCCTGATTCTAAAAAAGAATATTATTTTTTTCGAATAGAACATATAAAAGTGACAAAAACTAGATTTAAAAAGGCTTCTCTATCAAATGGTTGTAAATCGACCCCTTAACGAATATTAGAGAATTTGTGCTAAAATTGTATTCTTTCTTATTTTAAGCCACTAATTTTTTTTGGATAAATGTAATAACATTTAAAAAAATGTATAATCATATTTTAGTCAGTTCTGTTTATTCCCACCAATACAATGACTATGAGTTAACTACTATTTAAAATATTGTTTTATTTTTATTTTTTAGTTAGACTCAGCCTTGTGTGCAACAAAAGATTTCAAAGAAACTTGATGTTGCATGTCGAGTACAACGCCAAACATAGCATCCCCTTTAAAGTAAAATTAATATTTAATTAATAAATATGAAAATTTTATATTCTTTATTTACCTGGGATGTTACATCCTTATCCCCTTTGGAAATTTCATCCTCAAAATTTTATTCACTTATCAAATAATTGTGGGTATTTATCCCTCAAAACATTCTCATATTCCCATGTGGACTCTTCAACCATATGGTTTTCCCAAAAAGGAATTACCTAATGAATTACCATATTTTGCAACACTTGATATCTTTGGTCTAAAATCTAGACTAGTTGATCATTATAAAAATGATTTTCTCTCAACTGAACTACCTATGGACTCAACACATGATATGGATCTGGAATATTCTTTCTCAACATTGAATGATAAAAAACATTGTGTACCTGGGATAAACATAGAGGTAAAGCGACTTTGTACGAGCCCGATCCCTCTTAGTCCACGATTTCATAGGGTCCAATAATCTTTGGACCCAACTTTCCCTTCTTACCAAAATGCATCACACTTTTCCATAGAGAATCTATGCGAAAGACATGATCACCTACTTCGAAAGAACGATCCTTCCACCAGTTATCTGAGTAACTTTTCTATCTGCTCGGATTTGTTCTCATGTTCTTCAAAATCAATTGAACTTTTTCTGTCATCCCTCCTACCAATTCTTGTCCCATCAGTTTCCTTTCACCTACTTCATCCCAAAAATCTAGAGTTCGACATCGTTTCCCATATAATTCCTCAAATGGAGCCATCTATATACTGGAATAAAAACTTTTATTATATGAAAACTCAAAAAATGAAATTCCATAGTCCCAACTACCCTGGTAATCCAATGAACAAGCACATATCATATCCTCCATGGTATGAGTTGTTCATTTTTACTGCCCATCTGATTGAGGATGAAAATCCATACTAAAATTTAATTCATTACCTAATGAATTTGGAAGTCATTTCCAAATCATAGAAGTAATCATTGGATCATGATCAAATACCATGGAGAGGTTACCTCCATGCAACCTGACTCTATCTTTAACATAAAACTGAGAAAGCTAATCTATAGAAAAATAATATTGAATAGGAACGAAATGAGAAGATTTAGTCAATCGATCATTAATAACACAGATTTCATTATTACCTCGAGATGTCTTCAGTAATACCACAACGAAATCCATGGATATATTTCCCCATTCCCTCTATAGAACTGGTAATGGTTGAAGTGTCCCTTTCGGTAAATGTTACTCTTATTTAACATATTGACAAGTCAAACACTTCACAGTAAAGTTAAAAAATATCTATTTTCATTCCATCGCACCGGTAATACTCCCGAAGACCTCTCTAGATCTCTATACTGCCAGGATGAACTGAAAATAGAGAACTATGAGCTTCATATAATAACTCTTTCTTCAACATTGAATCACCAGACACAATTAATCTCTTCATAAACCTAAAACACACAATCTTAATCGATATTAAATTCAGTTGGTAACTTACCCTTTTGAACTAACTCTACCTTTTTCTGAAACTCCTTGTCATCCTTCAACGCATACTTTATTCTGTCTACTATGGATTACTTCACAGACACCAGAAAACAAAACAGAGGAATTTCCAACACCAAAAACTTTAATGCCCATGTTCATCAAAACATTAATCAATGGATCTTGTTCTGAACGTAACAAGGTTAATGTAGCATTACTTTATCGACTCAAATCATCATCCACTTTATTTGAATTTCAAAGATGGTAATAAATCGTTCAATCATAATCCTTGATTCATCCAATCCATCTCTTCTATCTCATGTTCAATTCTTTCTGAGTGAATATATAGTTCATACTTTTGTGGTCATTATATATTTCACATTTTAATCCATACAAATGTTGTCTCCAATTTTTTAAAGAAAAAACAATCACACCTAATTACAAATCATGTGTACAGTAATTTAACTCATGAGGCTTCAATTGACATGAATCATAAGTAATTACTTGATCATTCTGCATTAGGACACAACCAATTCCATTCAATGTAGCATCACTATAGATATCAAACTCACCATTTTTCAAAGGTAGTTCCCAAAATGCATCATTCAATAATCGTCTTTTCAATTCATGAAAACAATCATCACATTATATTGTCCAAATGAACATAACACCTTCTCAAGTTTACTTAATCATTGGTCTACATAACCGTGAAATGTTTTCAAAAAACCTACAGTAGTAACCTTCCAAATAAAGAAAACTATGGATCTCAGTTATATTTTTGGGTCTTGTCCATTATTCAACAACATTTGTTTTGGTAGGATCAACTGGTATGCCATTTTTTTAAACAATGTGACCAAGGAATTAAATTTTATGTAACAAAACTCACACTTACTGAATTTTCCATATAGTTTTTTTTTATTTTATGGTTTGCAAGGAAACCCTAAAATTACATTCATGTTCCTATTTACATTTGGAAGAAACCAAAATATCAACAATGAACACAACAAAAAACCTATCCAAGAACATACCAAAAATTCTATTCATATGATCCATTAATATAGCATGTCCATTGGTTAATACAAAGGGCATAACCACATAATCATAATGGCCATATATAGTATGAAACACAGTTTTAATAATGTCTACTTCCATTACATTCAACTGATGTTACCCCGACCACAATTCAACATTTGAAAAATACTGATCTCCTTGGAGTTGATAAAACAAATAATCGATATGAGGCAAATCATACTTGTTCTTAATAGTGATGTTGTTAAATGCTCAATATTCAATGAAAAGTCTCATGGACCCATATTTCTTTTTAACAAACTAGATAGGATCACCACATGGTAAAGTGATAGGCCAAATGAAACCATTATCGAATAAGTCTTGAAAATGTTTCTTTAAATCTATATGATCAATGTTTGCCATTTGAAAAAGGGGTTTTGAAATTGGCAAAGCATTATAAGCTAAGTAAATAGTAAATTCAACTTCCCTATCAGGTATTAAACCAAGAAACTCACCATGAAAAAAATCAAGATACTCATTTATCACTGGAACATCATTAATCTAAACATTTCATTTGTTTCCCACAATATGTTCAAGGTAACATTCATTTCCATCTTATACTATTTTCTGAGCTTGCTGATATGTTATCAAAAGTATGGGTTCATTCATGTACAAAAACTGAAATTAATTCTAAAAAGAAACCTCATTATCTATATATTCAATCTTAGAATGATAAATGGGAAACCAATCCATTCCCAAAATAACATCGAACTCTACTAGAAGAAAATAAAATAGGTTCGCAGGTGGATTCTTTCGGCATACAAAGACAAGCATGTTCTTATAATTTCTTTTTGTCTCAACATTACCTGCCAGTGTTTTTACCATAATTTCATGATTCATATCTTGAGAAGAAATTCTTAATTTTCTATAATACTTCTCAGAAATTAATGAGTGTGTATACCCCAAATCGACGAACACATTAGCATAATCTAAATAAATAATCGGTGTACCTGATAATACGTCATTCGATGGACCAAAATTTGCTGATGTAGTTGCAAAGGATTTCATCACCCCTTTCTACTTGTAGTTTGTCTGCTTTCCCTTATTTTAGTTCTTCATTGGACACTCATTTTCCTAATGTCCCATTTCATTGCACTTAAAAAATTTAACTGACTATAAATGAGATTTTGTATTACCATTACCCTTATATTTTTAGTGAAATTATGTGTCTTATGTCCCATTTTACCATATCGGTTTCACTTACCTGAATTAAAAATAAATTACCCAACATTATTTTTTCCACAGTTCTCACAAAATTTAAATTTTAGTTTCTTACCATCTATGTTTTTTGAAGAGTTCTCCCCTTTCTTGTACCACCTCGACCTCTTATTCTGTTTCTTTTCAAAGAACAGTTGATCATCAGAAAACTACATTAACAACTTCTACACACATAAAAAATGTTTTTCATAACATTTGAACTCATGAGAAGCTAAATCCCATCGATACATTGTCTTTAATCCTGAGTAAAAATGATAGATTTTACTATCAATATCTCGTATTAAATTTGGAGCATACCTTCCTAGTCAAGTGAATTTTTCTTCATAAGAAGCCACATAATCATCTTCCTACCTCAATTCCAAGATTTATTTTTCCATCCTATGAAATACCACCATAGTAAAATATTTCTCAAGAAACATACATTTTAATTAATCCCATGAAAGAGAATCAATCCCCTCACTATCCCTGATATTTTTCATCATCGACCACCAAGGATCATCTTCACTTTCAAAATGGTAAATAGAGAGACTAACCATTTGATGTTTTTAACACTCCATGACATCAAAAATATTCTCCAATTCTTTAATATACCCTTCAGCTAGCATAGGATCAGATGATCCTCTGAATTATGGGGATGTTGCCTCATGAAATTCCCTACTAATAACATGTTCCTCTGTGGTTGATTTGGCGAATCTCATGCATAGATACCACCACTATTTATATCCTAATTCATCTATGCCATCACTACAACAAACAATTCAATTCTGATTCCAACCATCTCAGGTTGATGATTTTGATGGTTGTCTTCTTCTTGATGTTGTCCCATCATAGCTGCCATTTTCCTCTATGGAAAACCATTCTGAACAAATAAATATCTTAGGCGAAGAAAGATGGTAATCTTTAAATTCTATATAATTTAAATATGACCATAAATTAATTTACAGAAATTAATTTAACAGTTTTCTATCTCATAATGTTTTCTTTACCTACCTCTGATACCAACTATAAGGACCCAACCATAAACATTACATAATATAGAATTAAGTCAATAATTCACATAGAGGATATTTTCAACATTAGAGCTTTATAGAATTAGGTTACAACATATACATAACTACTTGAATATTACATGTAGAAAAAACTAGACGGTATCGATTTTTTCATAAAATAAAAACTCTTGAAAAAAAGGAGTCGTGTCTAGTTCAATGTTTTAGACAGCATTCCTTTCCTTTGATCCCAACCATGACCCTATTCATCTTTAAGTCCTATAAAAAGCATTTCAAAAAAACGTGGTATGAGTATAAAAAGCTCATTAAGGTTTATAAAACAAGGAAATAAAACATTAATCTCTCAAAAACATAAGATTTATAAGATTCTTCATGAAATCATAAGATTTATGAATAACACATAGAAATCATAAATCATAAAGGTAACTTGTGGCATCCATATCATACTTACATTCTAGCTATCACAGATACATAGGTAGTCACACTGGAATACCCATCCCAGTATATTCCCTTAATATCTTAGGAAAAACATTAAAATTTACCTCAGTCATGTTACACAATGCATTTGAGATCTATCTCAGGCTCACCCGCCCTAGGTTTTTCATGGAACCATCCATATTTGTAAAAAATTCCCAATATCCATAATATATTCACAATAAATAAAAATAACATTAAAGAAAGATAAAATTTCCACATTACAATAAAAATATATCATTTAAATATATTGACATAATCAATACATTGTCAAAACCATTTTCAATTCCAAAATATGTAAAAAGATTATATGGTATTTATTTTCCTTTTGTTTAACATTGCGTCTTGTTAAGAAAGATAAAGATCAAATAATGCTCGTGGCGGTGGAAAGGTCATTGTCACTACATAAATTAAAAAGAAATATTCACTTTGTTATTTAATAAAATGATACATTGAAAAAGGTTTCCTTTGAATTAATTGAAAATTAAAAGGGGTTTATACACCGTATAAAATAAATTCATGTATAAATCAAAATATGACTCAATGAACGGAGATTGAAATGATGTCTATTACTTCGTGTCCGACTTGACTCATTCTTTATTTAATCTCTTGAATTGTAAACTAAAGTTATTTTATTCTTTATAACGTTCCTTTTTCTAGTTTATTAATATTTTTATATCATTTATTACCACATTATAAACATTACATAATCATTTATGTTAATAACGGTTGTTTTTAAAATATTTGGAACTTGAGTAAAAAAAGTACTTCTTCTAATTACAATTTCTACATGTGGTCAAAAGTCCAATATCTCTAGAAGGATATTCTGGATTTAGATGTCATATATATCTAGTATATATTTTTATTTATAATATTACATAACTTTTTAAGGTATGAAATGGCATACATTGTTCCGGAAGATGGTTAGATGTACATACGCATGAATGATACTTTCATTTCTATTTCATATTTAATGGAAAGAAAACATAATGATAAAAAGGTATATTATAATTATAGTATAATATCATATATAACTTCATTAAATCCATCCTTTAAACGTTCCATATATGGAATGAGGGATTCATATTACATTAAGGGGGAAGTAGTCCACACTTTCTCAACTGGATTTTTCCATTATGGAAACCATAAGGGAATGATATAAATGAAAAATTAAGAATCCTAGAGACAATATAAATATTATATATATAACATATAAAGATAATTCTATCCTAATGGCCACTATAAGGGGTGGTAGGAGATAATTTAACAATCATTGTTTCGTAGGGCGTTAGTTCACCGCCCGGATAAACAATATGTTCTTTACCCATTATATGGAGGTTTGTGTAGGGGTAGTTAGAATCAATCTCATAAAAGAAACCTAGTATAATGAGGATACTGGTGTTGTTATGTAAAAAAATAAAAAGAAGAGCATAGTTATTGGAGAAGTAAAATAAAAGAATAGAACTTGAGGGAAGACATTACCTTTAAATTAGGTAACTCCCTTTGGTTTGAACCAAATGGATTTCTTGAAGAGATTTCTGCCTAATGTAAGTCATCTAGGTGGAAAAGAGTGATGTTTGGAGCTTATTTAGGCAGTTTTTGGACGAGCCCAAGGGCTTGAGATGTGTGAGTAATGGGTTAGTGGTGATGGATTTTTATAATGGGGAGTAGGGGCTCTTTGGGAATGATTGAAACTATTATTTTATTCTATAATTATTTTAGGTTTATAAAGGTCTAAAACATATGTAATTCAAAGATAAGGTGTATATATGTCGAAATAATATCATACAATAATAATTGCACAGGTTTTGGATATTTTTTTAAATTTTATATTCTCATATATTTAAATCATTCATCAATAAGGTAATCACTGCATCATCATTGTGTCACAAATTATTTTATTTATTTGATCTCCAAAAATTATAAATAAAATACCTTGATATAGGATATATTTTTAGATTTATAAAGAATATTTATATTGGAGGAAATAACTTATATATCCCCATTTAAAAATTTATTCACTAAAATATATATGTTTATGTCATTTTTGACTTTACGTTTAATTAATTAATATAAAGTGTTTACATGATCCTCAACCCTCTTGGTGAGGACTCCTTATGTTCATCCAGGGAAACTGGGATCAAATCCATGAGGAGGCATATATTCGTGGCATTGTAGTAGTACTGTAGTAGGTTTAGTAGTGGGAACTGTGCATGTACTGTTAGGCATTGTAGCAGCCAAGACTATTCCACTGTTTGGGCCTTCGGCCCACCGATTTGGTCCTTGATTCCATTAAGGCCTTCAGGCCACCCCATGCCTTTAGGTATGTAAGGCCTTCGAGCCACCTCAAGGCCTTCAGACCACCTTAAGTGCATATGAAAACCAGAAACCTATATTGAACATGCTTCAGAAGGAGGATAATAAAGGAGTTTCCACCATTAAAGAAGCAAGATGAATTGTAAGAATGAGAGGGTATGTCACCTGCTATCAGGAAAAGCATGTGCATGCATGTGAATTCCTAGCTGAACATCTATACGAAGGTGGAGAGCTGATTTCATGATGAAGATGTTGGGGGGAGCCGTTTCAAGCAGTTAGTTTGGATGTATGTAATGTTTGAAGACTATGGGCAATGAATTCCTCTAAGGCCTATGGTCCCTGAAATACATATTATTACGGGCTTTGTAAGGGTTCCACCTCATCCCTTGAAAGGACGATTATCAAAAATCACAATAAATAAAGGCCTTTAGATTAATATAAAGTGTCATTATCACTCCCAAGTGTCTCAATGGGGTTCCAAAATTGACCCAAGGATGCCAATGGTCTGACTTGTATCAACCTATATGAATAGGACACATGTTAGGATAATTTAATATAGTTATAATAATATTTTTTTACTCCTATTTACTAGATTCAACCTTTAACCATGATAAACAAAATATTTACCAATGTAAATATTCATAAAGTATAAAGTAAAAGTTTCTTATTTACACAATTTGGACCTCCAAATTCCAAATATGGAATACATTTTTCCAAATTAAAAACAGATAAGTGGATGTAATTAATTTAAAATTAATTCCCATTGTGAAAACAAAAAGCGTGTTTTTAATAAATAACTATAGAATGATTGAGACTGGTTTATGTCCATATTCAAAGTGAATTTACTTCCAATGACCAAAATTGAATTAAATGGTTAAAATATAATCCAATTAAACATTAAAAACAATTAAAAATATAATCTAACCATATGAAAAATTTATATGAAGAGGCAGTTTTGAATTAAAATACAGCACTTTTAACTATTCATTAAAAAATGATCATTATCAAAAAAATACAAAAATTTAATCGAAAGTAAATTTCGAAGTCCCGATTCTATATAAGAATGTTATTTTTTCAAATAGACAATATAAAAGTGACAAAAACTATATTTAAAAACAGTTCATCAACAAAATGTAGTAAATAGACCCTTTAAATAATATTAGAGTATTTATGATTAGAATTAGATTCTTTCTTATTTTAATCCTAAAAAATTTATTAGATAAATGTAAAAACTGTTAAAAATTTTTATAATAATATTGTAGTTCATTCTGTTCATTCCCACCAATACAATGTCTATGAGTAAACTACAATTTAAAATAATATTATATTCTTATTTTTCAGTATGACTCAGCATTGTGTGCCACATGAGATTTCAATGAAACTCGTTGTTGTGTGTTGGGTGATCCATCAAACATTGCATCCCCTTTAAAATAAAAATTAATATTAATTAATAATTATGAAAATATCATATTCATTATTTACTTGGGATGTTACTTTTTTTATTCCAATTTTGAATGTAACACATGATTTAACGGGTCCGTTGTAATGTGTATAATGACTAAGTCTTGTAAATTATGTGTCTTTGGGGGAGTCTCTGAATGAATAAGACTCTTGGGGTATTATGTTATGATATATTATATTAACAATGTATTTTTCTATATTAAGGTGAATTTATTAAATTCATTTGTGGTAGAAGACCAATTAGAATATGATATCAATGTATCATTTGGACGTCTATGCATGGAAATTCCCTAGAGAGACTTGAGTGACATTATATTAGGCCCGAGAAAGGATCTCCCATGAATTTAGGCATCATTAGTCAAATCTTATGCCATAGTTTAACACATAAAATGGGGACAAATATACATCACCCATGGATCATATAGTATTTGGTATACCCAAAAGGGAATAGGCCACAAGTGAACATGGGGAATTAAGGATAACTATTGCTTACATTTCATATGGTGGGAATACCTCTAGGAAATATTCACATGGAATAGACTAGGACACAAATTAATCACATTGCAAGCCAAAAAGGATTTATGTGTAGGATAAAAATAATGAATGGAGATGCTCAATATACAAGAGGGGATAAATTTTACACTTTAAAAAATTCCTTTGGAACTTTTAATGATGGTAATGTTTAACAAAGTTAATACAAGGTAAATTCACAAGGCCTATTAGTTCTAAAAACTTTCTTGATTCTAGAAATGTTGTTACAAAAATGAAACTTATGAAAAGTTTACAAAGATAAGATTATACCTTAAAGCGTATAGAATCTTACTAATTAGAGTACAATTACAAGATAGTATAAGATAGTTATGCCTTACTTAACAATCAAAATTCAGTAGAAAACATAAAACAATACAAGTAACATGTAGTAAATCTTTTAACACAAAGAGTATGATATCAAACAACCTTGGATAAAGGTCCCATTATTTATACTTTCATTAATGTTTTTATTACACACACCAGGGTAAGCCCTCAATATGAATATCGGAGTCTATCTCGCTATCCCTGCAATCCCTCGAATTTCAAGGTAGTCGGCGCCTCTCTCTTCTTATCCCCAGAAGCCATTAAATGTAATCAGCAACATTTGGAGTCGTACAACGCAATTTTGAACAATATGTTCAGTATGAACAAACAATGAAAGTCTCTCTCTAGAAATCATTTCAACCTCATGTAATCTCTAGAGTCATAGAACCGTATTGTTCTCATTCAAATGAGCTTCGATTTATAGAAACATCTTCAATGGTCGGGTCCCTATTATAATTGTATTATTTTTCCTTTAATTTTAGAGGGACTTGTACACATGTCACTCAAACAACAGTAAGTTAGTTACAAAAGGAACAACATTGTCTCATAACTATGATAAGAGTAAGGAAAATATGGTTGTTTAACAAAACCCATATTTTAGAGTCTTAGAATAATAGTTCGGAGTCTATCCTAAATACCATTCGGTGTCTTTAAAACATAAGTATTCAAATTCTGTCTTCAAAAGAATTTGGAAACTGAAATCTATAGAATTCTGTAGTCTGAATTTCAAGAAAATTCTGAGTCTTAATTCATAAAAATTCGGAGTATGAATTCTGAGAATTTTGAGTCTATAATAGGAAATTTCGGAGTCTTAATTCCAAGAATTCATAGTCTGAACTCATAAATTTCGAATCTAAATTTAGAGAATTCGGAACCTAAATTTGGATCCTGAAAACAAAATTCTCTATATCTATGTATTTATAAGATTCTGTGGTTTTAGATACGAAACCGAATTTTATTCTTAGAAATAAAATGAGTTAGATTATAACATGAACAAAGAAAAAATGATAATGAAAAATTTCTCATAGGGAAGGAAAATTTCCCTTATAAAGGAAAAACAGGGTAAGGAGAAAATTTCCTTGGGAAAGGAAAATATTCCTTATGAATTATTAAGAAAAATAAACTTTTTTGTGATATAGAGTATTTTTATTTTAAAAACAGGAGGGAATGAAAAGTTAATAAGGAAACATTATTGACTCAACCATCTCCCCCTTTTTGAAATCACAAAAATCCTAACAAAAAATTATATAAGGACTTAAAAAAATCCAGGGCATTGAAAATAATAACTATCTCCCTTTACACATGGAAAATGATGAATACGAATAACTCCCACATAGGCTTTGGAAACACTATGAATCGTATTCTATATTTCTGGATTATGACTTATCATTTTATTGCATACAAAAATCATCTTGGATATGAACTCCCCCTTAGATGAACTCCCCCTTACTTAGGGAAATTTCATCTTTACATAGTATTGTTTTTAACATTCCTTTCTCCCCCTTTTTGATTTTCGAAAAGGATTAAAGTGAATGGAAAATAAAATATGGTGCATGAAATATTACTACTAAACAACCAAATGTAAAAAGTGAAGCCCAAAATTTCATTATGATTGGATAAATTTATACAAGGAATACAAAAAAAGATCGGAATTTAGTAAGATTGTCCTTTTTATCCATTGGAATCAACTAATTAACTATTGTTTTGAGCTTCTTGGGTTTCTTATGATCCTCCTCTGCATGTTTGAGAAGCTTATCATGATCTTCTATTTTTTTTCTCTAAGGCTTTGATTTTTTCTTCTTGAGCCTTAATAGATTCTACCTGACCCTTTAGAACTTCTCTTTCCATAGAAATTTTTCCTCATGTTAGATTCTAAGATCTTTTTCCCTCTTCCAACTATGACCAACTAAATATAATTTACCATTTAGATCTTTCACTTCTTGCATCTGAGAATTCTTCTCCAGTGTTATATTTTCATCAAAACTATTTATGAGATCCTTGATCTTCACATAATCAGTGTCAAATGCAACCTTGAAACATTATGCAATCTCATCAATAATTATCTTCACTTCCACAATCTTCTTTGATCGGCTAGTCATCTTATTGAAATATATTTTGTGGGATTTGTAGTTTATATAAAAGGTTTTTAAATAGGCCTCAATTTTGATGCACTTACCCATCACCACATATACTGAATCTGATTTCTGATTTAAGGTGTGACGAATCATCTGAATCTAGCATCTACGCTTGGAAATAGAGGGATAGTTCTAACAATCCTTTTCAAATATTGGACTACAAAATCATCTCCAAGAGAGTAAAATTTGGAATCAGAGATTTTTCTTGGTGAGAATTCTTTTTCAATATCAGCAACATTCCTCTTTGATGAAGCACCCACTTCTTTCTTATTCACCACTTATTTTATAGGTGTATCTACAACCACGTATTTATCCTTACCATATTTCAGAATGATCTATTCTTTATTGGTTGATTCATATTCACTGTTAGATAGTTGTGCAATTTTATATTCATCTACCTCTTCCTTCTGAGCTCCTGCCTCAGCATCTTCAAGCTGAATAAAATCATGATTGGAGATTTCTTCTTTTGACACTTTGTACACTTCTTCTATAGTTTTCTCATATTTCGCTGGAGTACCAAGTTTTGAAGATCCTACTTCAGATTTTATGAATGATAATTTTTTAGAATGGATTTCCTACACATGAAAATCCTCTTCTTACTTTATCAAATCTTTAGTATCACCACTAACTTATTATTCTTATTCTTCTACTTCTTCTTATTCTACATTTTTATCTTGTGCTTTTTTTGGAGTCACAAACTTCTTTCCCCATGTCTTAGGTAAATTATCTATAAGAAAAGAGTCTGGTACAAGAATATTCTTAGACGCTTTCTCAACAGCCTTCAGAAGTGATTGGACTATCTCTGACTTAGAAAACTTTTTCTTTTTCTTCTTTTCATTCTGTTGCTTCTAAATCTCTTTAACTGCATTTTCCTTCAAGTATTTTCCTCAGCAGGGTCCAGGAAAAAGTTAGGCTCCCCTTATTTTTTATTTTTCATATCCTCTCTCCACTTTTCTACTACCTTATCAGGATAAGATTTTTTTTTCTTGGGCTTCAGTGGTGAATATTGAGATCCCTTTTCTATTGGTATTTTTTCTTCTCTTCTTCTTTATTTACCTTAATCTTCCTTCCACCCTTTCAGAGGTTTCATCCACCTCATTTTTCTTTAATGGAGCTTCAACTTCCTCTTCAAGAAAATCATATAATTCATCATATTCATTGGAAAAATCAACTTTCATCTATCTGAAGTTTTCATCACTCAGATACATGAATTTTTAATTTCTTGACATAGATTTACAATTAATTTTGAAGGATTATATACACCGAACAAAAAACATTGATAGAATGGATGGATACATAATAATCTGGTGCTTTAGATTTCCATTATTTATGTTCTCAATCATAACCAAGATATGATTAACCATGTTTATCTTTCATCAGTTTACCAAGAAATCCATAAAATATATGTCACTCTTCTTTAATGTAAACTTATCTCATTTTTTTTGGGAATGAGGAATCCTTGAACCCTCAATTAAAGAATCTAAAAATTTGTAGGCAGTTGAAGAAATTTCAGAGTCTTTACTTCTGAAATACCAAGACAAGCCATGGCTTTTTCTTTGATAAAACATCCTTGAACATCAGGCATCTTATGTTAGCAGATGTCTACATATCTTTCATAATGGATTCCAATCAAACTAGTAGCCTCGGTATATGAATGAGAATATGTCTTCCCATAACACTTGAAAGAAATATAGCTCCTGCCTTCTTCCTTGAAGAAAGATACTGTCTCGTAGAATTCAATCAGTAACTCTAGATACACCACATCCTATGCTTTCAGTTTCGAAATGAAAATACTCTCCCATCCATTCAGCTTTATATTCTTAGAGATATTGGAATCATAATTAGCAGATAAATTTGGATGATCCAACGTTTTTTTTGTAAACCTACAATTTATATACTTCCTTTATAGATGATGCTTCAATAGACATTTGGAGCTGAGGAAACCTTGAAGATCCGCAACGAGATTATGTAGGAGGATCCGAGCTTCAGCACGCGAAGGATTGAGTTTTTATGTGGGGAAACCATCGGGGGTACTTTATATAGGTGTTTGAGGTGACATTTCAGCTTCAATACTCAATACAACAGTTAAAAAACCTTCTGATCAGATCTACCGACTTAAAAAAATGACCAAAGAAGAATTTTGATGGATTCTGATATTTTGAGGTTTTTTATAAAAACATTCATATTCAAGGAAAAGAGAATACAGAAAAGATTGAAAAGAGAAGAAAATACCAAAAATAAAAAGATGATTATGAAAATTTAAAAAGGAAACATACCTTTTGGATTGCTAGGATGATTATTCATAATGTGAAAAATTCTTACTAAAGAAATTTAGATTCTGAAAATGTTGATTATTAAAATTTTTAATATGAAAATATCAATTACAAAACTTTTAAGTAAAAAAATCTTCATTATGAAAATTCTATGTATGAAAATATTCATTAAAAAATTTTTAAGTAAGAATATCATCATTATGAAAATATTAAGTATGTAAATCTTCATTAGGAAAATTTTATGTATGAAAATATTCATTACGATAATTTTATGTACGAAAATATTAATTATGGAAATTTTAAGTACGATAATTTTCAATAATAAACATTTATGTATGAAAATATTCATTACGAAAAATTTTGATTAAAGAAAATAAAATTCTCTGAAAAAAAATAGACTACGAAAAATTTTAAACTACGAAAATATTTTAGACAACGAAAAAAAAGTAGAAATCTATCAAAAAAATGTAGTCCCCCTATGAAAAAGAGTTCCTTACTATAAGGAGATTGGTTTGAATAGGAAGTTAACATGGAAGATTACCTTACTATTATCATTCCTAACTTCCGTTTAATGTATTCAAATCTATCGGATGGAAATTATTTTGTGAAAATATCCGCTATTTGATCTTGTGTTCCGATAAATTGAAGAATGATATCTCCTTTTTGTGTGTGGTCCCTAAGAAAGTGATGCCTAATATCTATGTATTTTGCACGAGATTGATTTGAAAGGTTATTAATTAGGGAAATGGAACTAGTATTATCACACAAAATTTGGGTTTTGTTAAAACTCATACCATAGTAAGTGAGTGTGTGTTCCATCCCCAACACTTGAGCATAAAAACATCCAACTGCTACATATTCAGCTTCAGCAGTGGAAAGTGCTACTGAGTGTTGTTTTTTTCATGACCAAGAATCTAATTAATCTCTAAATAAATGACAAGTTCTGAATGTACACTTCATATCCATTCTACATCCACCAAATTCAGTATCTAAAAATTGATTTAAAACAAAATCATTTCCAGAATGTAAAAGAATTCAAGATTCATGGTTTCCTTTAAGTAGAAAAAAAATACTTTTCACTGCCTTTAAATGTGATTCCATTGGATTGGGTTGATATATTGCACATAAGCTTACTAAAAACATTAATTCTGTATGAATAGTTGTCAACTAAAGTATACTTCATATCATACCTCTAAAAGATGTTTGATCTATTGGTTTCCCAGCTTCATCAAGATCAAGTTAATTTGAGGTACCAATGGGAGTACTAATACTCTTGGTGTTGTCATATCCATACTTTTTAAGAAGATCTTTAATAAACTTATGTTAGGATATAAAGATTCCTTCTAGTTTTTGAGAAATTTGAAAACCTAGGAAAAATGAAAACTCACCCATCATACTCATTTCAAACATTGATTTCATTAGATCCACAAAGGAAACAGTTAAAGATTACTGAGCTGAACCAAATATAATTTCATCAACATAAATTTGAATAATCAACATATTTTTATTATCTTTCTTTATATAAAGGGTTGGATCAGCATTTCCGTTAATGTAATTATTTTGAATCAAATATCTTTTAAGTATATCATACTAAGCACGAGGGTCTTTCTTAAGTCCATAAAAATCTTTTTTATGTTTTTAAACATGTTTAGGATGTTTTGAATCTTCAAAACCAGGAGGTTGTTCAACAAAAACATCCTCTTGTACAATAACATTAAGGAAAGAACATTTAACATTTATTTGAAAATTTTTGAAATTTAATAATGCTGCAAAGGAAAGTAGAATATGAATAGGCTCAAGTCTAGCTACTGGATCATAGGTTTCTTCATAATATATTCATTCTTGTTGATTATAGACTTAAGAAACCAATCTCGCTTTATTTATTACTATGATTCAATTTTCATCACATTTATTTCTGAAGATCCATGTTACTCCAATAAAAAATGTTTCCTTAGGTCTTTCAACCAATGTCAGGACATTATTCCTTTGGAATTCACATAGCTCATCGTGCATAACTTTTATCCAATAATCATCACCTAAAGCTTCATAAGTGCTTTTTTGTTCTAATTGGGAAAGGAATGCTAGATGATCTACATCATTTCTTAAGGAACTTATAGTCCTTAAAAGTTGATATACATCACCAATGATACTATCACTGGGATAATTCTTAAGAAACAACTGATTTGGGTTTTTGTAAAATATTTTCATAAACATAGGGTAGAAAATCATCTGGTGTATATGTCTCCGAAACATTTTCTTGAAAATTTTTCTTATTAGAAGAATCTTCTATAAAGGGTTGATAATTAGTTTTAAAAAACCCATATGAGGATTTAGGTTGAGGTTGTTTTAAAACAAAAGGATCAATTTCATCAAATTTGACATATACTATTTCTTAAACAGTACATGTATTTTAATTGAAAACTCTATAATCCTTAGAAGTTGTGAAGTAACCTAAGAAAATTCCTTCATCATATTTTAGTATGAATTTATGTATATTATCTTTAGTATTCAGAATGAATACTTTGCAATCAAAAACCTTAAAGTAGTAAATTCTCATCTTTCTACCATTTAATTACTTATAAAGAGTTTTATTAAGAAAAGTTCTAATCAGAACATGATTTATAGTATAAAAAGAAGTACTTATAGCCTCAGCCCAAAAAAATTTGGCTTCCGAATATTCACTCAACATGTTTCTTGTTATCTCTTGAAGAATTCTATTTCTTCTTTCCATAAAACCATTTTACTGAGGTATTCCAGGTGTAGATAAGTTGTGATTAATTCCTTTTCTACTACAAAAAGTTTCAAAATCCGAATTTTGAAATTCTCCTCAATGATCACTATGAATAGTTATTAAAGGAAGGTTTTTCTCATTTTTAACATGGGCTCTAAAACTTTTGCAATAAGAATAAGCTTCCAATTTCTTTGCTAGAAAATAGACCCACGTAAATCTAGTGTAATCATCAACTAAAACAAATACATAATATTTTCCTCTAATGCTTCCTATTTGTGTTAGACCAAAAATATTAATATACACTAATTGTAATGCACCTGTATTTGAGAATTCACTGACTGATTTAAAACATGATTTATGTTTTTCCATATTGACAAGGATCAAAAACTTTTGAAGAATCAAATCTAAGATCAAGTAGATCCTTAACTAGTATTTTTTAGAGATTTTTCATAGGTTCCTAAGGTTTCAATGTCCGAACCTTCTATGCCATAGCCATGATTGATCTTCAATTACAATAAGACAAGGTTGGTCTTGGATCCTAAGGTCTTCTATGTTTAGTGTGTAAACATTATCTTTCCTATTGGCAGAATGAATAAACTCTTACTTGGAATTGTGTACTAAGCACTAGTCATTCCTAAAATTCACAAGGTAACCTTCATCGCATAATTGACTTATTCTAATGAGGTTGTTATTAGGACCCTTAAAAAATAAAACATTTGAAATCAATGTATTTCCAAGAAGAACAATATAACCTATACCAATAATTTATCCTTTAGCATTATCTCTAAAATTTACTTTTCGTTCTTTCGTCTTGATAATCCTTTCAAAAAATATTTTGTTACATGTCATGTGCTGGGAACATCCACTATCCATGTACCAAGTATTTTTGTTGGTACATTCTTTATTTTCCTGAAAATAATAGTGCTAGACATTCAAAAACCAAACATTCATTGATCTGGAATCTTATGAAATAAAAGTTTTGGGAATCCACATTTTCATTGAAAAATAAGCTTTATAAAAACGTAAAGACTGAGATTTTTTTAAGGAACAATTTTTTTCCCAATGTCCACCACACTGACACACAGTGCATAATGGAGCAATTTTAGGAACATAATAATTGTTACTAAAAATCAGTTTTGAACTAGTATAACCAATACCAGAATTATTTCATAGAGGAAAAATCTGGTAATACATCTTATCAAAGTTTTCCTTACCCAAGGAAAATCTTGACAAACACTTCCTCAAGTAAAATATTTATGACTTTAGTCTAATCACTAAGTTCATATACTAACAAACATAAGTTTTATTACAAGAGTTAGGATCAAAAAGTTTTTTCTTAGAACATAATTTTTCAAGGTCCTTAGAAAGTTTATCCTTTTCAGAATTATATTACTCAAGGGCTTTTGAAATACTTTCAAAATCAACAATTTTCTTATCAAGATCTTTAGATATATCCTATATTTACTAAGTAAGAATAGAAATTCTAGAATTTCCCTTATCAATCATTGTCTTGACATTATAATTTCATTTCCAAATGAGATTAGAAAACCTCGAAACTTCATCATAGGTAGGTAAAGTATTATCTTTATCTGAAGAAGATTCTTCATCTTAAGATTCAAAATAATTACTATCACTATAATTGTAATTCATTGATACATTGGTTATGGATTCATCATTGTGTACATTAAAAAATGATTTTCAATAGGTAGTCTAGCAATTAGACCTATATTCTTTTTCCCAAAGGATTAATATTATGAGAATTCATCTGAAGAGTCTTCACCACTGGCACTCCTGGTGTCATTAGCTTTCAAAACATTCTTATCTTTTTCTTTTTAATACTTCTTTCTATTCCTCTCAGAATGGTTTTTCTTTTCTAACTTTTCTCCTATGCATAGAAAAATTTGGCCTTGTATGTCCAACTCTTTTTCATTCATAATAAGTGACTTTAGAGTCTTTCTTATCCTTTCTTTCTTTCTTCTTGTATCGACACTGATAGTCTTTCTTCCCAACTATCGTGTTCATCCTTCAAGAAAGATTAGCTAGTTCATTCTCATAATGTTCACTATCACTTGATTCAGATAAAATAGTTACTTTCATAGATTTAGATCTCGTAACCCTCTCATGAGTCTAGGATTTCATATGATTTGAAGTAGTTGTAAAAGAAACACATCCATTCCCGTTATTTTTCTTAACATTTTCAGCATCTCTCTTTATTCTAGTGTCATGTGGAAGAAGATTTCCAAAAAACGTCATCAATAGTAATCTATGAGACATGTGTATTCTCATCAATAGATATTATCTTGGATTCCCACTCATTAGGCATTATTTCTATAATCTTGTCTACAAGTTCCTCGTCATCCAAACCTTTATCACCAATGGATTGTAAGCTATTGAAAATATTCATAAATATCTGTTTTACCTTAAAAATTGGTTCTCCATAAGGTAAGAAAAAACCATGATACCCATCTCTAAGCATAGCTCATCTAGTTTCAATAACTTTGGATGTTCTAAAATGACTTACTTCAAGATTCTCCCAAATTCAATTTTCTTCTTCACAAGAAGAAATCTGGCTATATATATTCCTGGTCATGGAACACAACAAAGTATTGGGTACATTATAATTAATTTGATATTCTATCTTCTCTTTATTAGTAAATGTTATGACTTCCTTATCAGGAATCTTGTAATCTCTTGTCAACATAACAAAGTTCTATACTATAGTATTGATGAAAAAAGTCTTCCTATGATCTCTCCAATATTCTTAATCATTCCCATCAAAAATAGGTGGTCTAGAAGGATTAGGATTGTCAATTGAACCAACATTCATTCCTGTAATCTTAAGAAAAAAATATCATTCCACACAAACTTTTTAGTAATAAATGTTTGTAAACAAGGATAAAAATATCATAAGCATGTAAAATATAGAACAATTACAGACATGAGTAAGAAAACATATATGTGAATATAAGTATTTCAGAGACCTTCTATGATACCAATTATAGAATTAAAATAATGAATGTAGATGCTCAATATACAAGAGGGAAGGTGAATT
Organism: Viscum album; assembly: GCA_963277665.1. Classification (NCBI taxonomy): domain Eukaryota; kingdom Viridiplantae; phylum Streptophyta; class Magnoliopsida; order Santalales; family Viscaceae; genus Viscum; species Viscum album. Next base: position 1,381,681,751 of record OY728157.1, read on the forward strand.
GTATACTTCAAAAAAATCCATTGTAATTTTTAAAGATGGTATTGTTTAACAATGTTAAAAAAGGTAAATTCACAAGACCTCTTAGTTCTACAAACTTGCCTGATTCCGGAAATGTGGTTCCGAAAATGAAACTTAAGAAATGTTTACAATGATAAGATTCTACCTTAAAGAATATAGAATATTACTGATTAGAGTTCAAGTACATGAATGTATAAGATAGTTATACATTCCTTAATAATGGAAATGCACCAGAAAACTTGAAACAATACAAGTAACAAGTAGTAAATCTTTTAACCCAAAGTGTAGGGTATCCAATAACCTTGGATAAAGGTCCCTTGATTTATACTTTAAATAAAGTATATCTTAACCACACCAGTGTAATCCTGCAATATTAATATCGTAGTCTATCTTGTTATCCCCGTAAGCCCTCGAAATTTAAGGTATTGGGAACTGTTTTCATCCTATCCCTGGAATCCCTCAAAAGTACTCAGCAATATTTAGAGTCGCATGAAGAAATTCTAAACAAGATGTTCAGTACGCATAAATCTTGAAAGTATCTCTTTGGAAATCACTTCTGCAGCATGTAATCTCTAGAGTCATAGAACCGTATTGAGCTCATTCAAATGAGCTCATATTTATAGGAACATCATCAATGGTCGGCTCCCTCCTCCAATGGTCATATTTTTCGTTAAATTTTGGAGGGACTTGTACACGTTTCCCACAAACAACATTTAGTTAATAATAGAAAGCTGGACACTATATCATAACTATAACAAGAGTAAGAAAAATAAGGTTACTTAACCAAACCAATTTTTTGGAGACTGTGAATAAAATTTCGGAGTCTAACCAGAAAACCATCCGGTGTCTATCATACATAATTATTTGGATTGTTTCTTCAAAATAATTCAGAACCGAAATTCTATAGAATTCCATAGCCTAAATTTCAAGGAAATTCAGAGTCTGAATTTGGAATATTCAGAGTCTAAATTTAGAGAATTTGGAGTCCGAACTCAGAAAGTTCGGAGTCAGAATTCAGAGAATTTGGAACTTGAATATGTATCCTAAAAACATAATTCTTTATATCTATGTATTTATAAGATTCTGAGGTATTAGATATGAAACCGAATATTATTCTTAGAAATAAAATTAGTTATATTGTAACATAAACAATGAAAACATGGTAATGACAACATTTCCTTGGGGAAGGAAAATTTCCCTTATGAAGGAAAAATAGTTTAAGGAGAAAATTTTCTTGAGGAAGGAAAATCTTCCTTATGAATTATAAAGAAAAAAAATTTCCTTGAGATAGAGTGTTTTTGATTTCCAAAACACGAATGAATGGAAAAGTCATAAGGAAACCTTATTGACTCAACATTATAAAATTTGTTTAAAAAGGTATTTATGTAAACTTTTTTTATAATTTTTTATGCTAAGAAGACATTCCTAGATGATTTTTGAACAGTAAAATGTCTATCTCTTCAAACATCAACATATAGTCAACCTATAGGATTTTTTATGAAAATAAACTATAAAAAATGGAACACAACTAAATGATTAATATTTCCTCAACCTATATAACCCTAAAGTTATATATAAATTGGTTAGTGATTGTGTCATGAAATGTGTCTCTAGGGTCATATTATAGGAAAATTTATATAACTATATGACCCGAATCTTTCTAGAATTCCACTACATTATATTATTCCTAGCCTTAAATTTCCAGCACATCTATACTGAATATGAAGAGGACCCCAATAACAATTTATGTGTCTTTAAAAATTCTCTTTATATTATGATTTCCCTAACATTGGGCCACAACCCACATACCCCTTGTAAAGTATTTAATCGCTTGCAAAAAAATTAGTAGGTGTGTGAGGCATCTATCTTCAGGATAATATCTATGATTTATAATATTTTTAACGGATAAAATTAATTTCACTATTCAATTGTGAATTTGGAGCCTACAATTTATTCTTGGGTGAATTGGGTATTTTTTTGTGGTAAAAAATCACCACATATACTGTAAATAATACCAACTTAAAAAACCCATTGCTTGTTACCTTGAATTATATGTTTAAATTCATTGTTGTCAAACCAATTTTTACAAAATGAGATGTTTCACTACATATATATTTAATCCATAATAGTTATTTTTAATGATATAAAAGGCCAATATGGGATTTATGAACAGGCTATACTATTTCAACATCATTTTCTTCAGCAATTAATGAAATATATGGATTAATCATTATGATATACATAGGAATCGTGTTGGATCACTAATTTATGTTGTTAATTATTTAATGTAAAAATATTCTTTCCATGTTATTATTTATGGATAATTAAACATTCGGCACTGGTTAGAGTGAGTGATGTCACTTATTAACCCACACTAACTATGTAAATAAAATAATCGAAGACAATTGATATATAAGTTTCACTACTCATATTGAGTATCTAATCATTAGCAAGATTCAGAATCACATCTGACCATATGATCTACTAGAATCACTATCGTAGATACAAATGAGTAGGTTATATCCTTGAAACATATTAGACATGAATGTATTTTTTCTCTGAACAAGGGGGGGGGAGGGATTTACTTAACCAAAAGAAATTTATAGTTTTTAATTTTTCTCATTATATAATAAACTAAAGGGTACGGTATTCATAGGGGAAAAATCCTTGGTTCAATAATTAAAAGCTAAATAATCACATTCGAATTCTTCCAGACCATTTCCTTATAAATAACTAAAAGACATCCAAATAACCACAGGAAGCTCTAACAATAATGGAATTATCAATCCATTCCCCTCTAATCATTCAACTAAAACATACATCAAAAAAAATGGGAACATTTTATTCTCTATGATTCAAACATAGAATGAAATATTATTTCATGAAGAAGGTCAATATTTGAATATAACCAAAATGGGGCATTCTTGATTGGCCCTTAATAGTAAACTGACACGACATGTATAGGGCCTAATAGAATGAATAAATTAGAATCCAGGTGAGAACTAGAGTTTCTAGAATCCCATAATAGAGATAAATCAGTTGGATGCTAATTTATATAAAAATGTGAAGAATAGGATTTTTTTATTAAAAAAAAATAATACATACACAAATTTGAATGGATTTAAATTATATATCCAAATAGATTTGATTGATAGTGGATGAAAAATATATTATATTAATTGTGTTTTAAGGGGATAAAATATATGAGGAATTTGAATCTGTATATTGATGGTGGAACATAAACCAATGTAATAGAGGTGGTAGGTATGCTGGTTTTCACTCTTGTTAATCCCTGTTCAACTAATACGAGTAAAAACAAGTAGTTCAGATATCCTAGAGAAGGACTGGAACCTTTCTTCTATAATATCCTAAAAATATAAGATGACATAAACAAAATATATGGTAAGACTGTATGGGGAGACAATGTTTAAAGGTATAGGGAATAATATCATCCTATGAAACACTCTTGGATACATGGGGTTTATTGGTTCCTTATATATTTCATAATGGTTAATTTTCAATGATATCTTAGAAGAATATGTGCAGAAACTCTTTAAAGGGAGTGTATTTTGAATATTATTATATACATATACCATTTCCCTCCATCATAATGTAAAATATATGATCTCATCGAATCAATGAAATTTAATTTTCTTATATATTATTCCTATAAAATTAAGGGGAATAATCCATAATATCAGTGTTTAAAGATTGATCATCATATTGATCTCTAAAGAGAAACATGGGTTTATGAAAGGAATGATCATTCAAGGGGTTATTAGGTTGGCCTAACAAAATATAAATTATCTCAATAAAAAATATTTCTCCATAACGACAATGTGAAAGTTGATATGGAAAATGATTATGATAACATAGAGTGGAATTATATCTTTAGGATCATGAAATGATCAGGCTTCTTTTAATGGGTATGTCATATTCTATTTGGATGTTACTCATACTCAGAGTCATTATTATCAATCAAAAGGAATTAGTTTGGTATTTTATAATCTATGTGTATGATTCAATATGCAGATCTTTTATCTCCTAGAATATTTGTAATGGTTAAATATTCTATTAGAATGAATATAAAAGAAGATATCTTTATGGGATGTATATCTTCTTATAGGGGTAACCTTGGTCTCACTTGTGTGTCTTGTTTATTCATTGAAGATACTTGATTATATTCATTAATAGAAACTAAAAAAATCTATCCTAGGATTTAAAAGGACCATAATTGAGTATATAAATTTGTGTTACTAATTAATATATCAATCAAAAATAAATTATAATATGTCAAAAGCCTTAACGATGCGGAATATCAAAAATATTAAATGAATTATTTGTATGGTTAGATGAAACATCCTAATGAAATACTTTGCATAACCATTTTCCATGAATAGAATTCATATAGATCATTTCAAGGGTATTATCAACCACATAACAATATGGATAAACAATTACAAAATAAAATTATTTTCTATTGAAGGTAAGAAAATGCATTAACATAGTGTTTTATCCTACATCCCCGTACATGTTTCGTCGATTTTGTAGGTTCCTAGGTAATTTTTTGAATGAATCAAATTTTTTTTGAATGAATTACTTTGTGATTTTAGTTATGAGACGATTTATCCTTGGTTTAGGTAGTCTTAGCGGTATTGGCCCATCATAGAGGGAGGTATCAACATAAGGATTTTGGAAGATAAAATGTAATTCTTGTAGGAAAATGGTTTAGAGGAAATTCTTAATTACTAAACATTTAATAAAATATTTATTCAATTTTAATATTGCTAATGGATCATAAAATGTTTTAGGACAGTGTAATAATGTACTCTATAATTTACAATATATAATGTTGTATACCAATCTTAAAGAAACTAGTGGTGTTCAATAGTTAAGTGTTGTGAGATAAAATTTTAGATTAAAAACCTATTTATATAATTTCTTTTCTTCAATAAATACTTGGTTTATAACATCAACTTTCGTTGAGAAAGAAATAATTTTTTTTTACCATATTATTTATTAATAAAATACAAAGTACTCCTTCAAATTTATTCAAATTAATAAAATTGAGGGATAATGTATCCTTTCCTTATTTGGACCAGGTGTACTTACTATGTTGGAGTTAAATATGTATTTAATTCCATACGAGGAAGATAACGAATGGGTCGGAAACTTTTTATTTAAATACATACCAATGAAATATTGCTTCATGCATTGGATTGTTCACAAATAGTTAATTTCAATCAATAGAAAGGTGAAATATAATGGGATACATCATACATCTATATTATCTTTCTACAATTATTGATAGTGGAAACTATTCCACACATATTCCTTAAATCAAACCTTGTTATTAAAATATATTAAAATATTAGGTGTTTCATGGGTGTATAGGTCTAAGTATATTCCATGTAGACATACATCATCAATTGGTTTCATAGGAATGAAATCAACAAAGAGAAGATCATATGTTGATTCATGGTTGTAAAATTGAGGTGTTGAGATATTTAGGAAGATAAAAATGGGGATTTAAAGGATGGAGGAACAGATTACTTATATATATATAGTTTAAGTTTATTTACCTCATTTCAGATCATAGTTCTTAGATGAAACAGAGATATACATATTCCTCTCTTGTAAAACTCACCTCGTAACTTTTATAAGTTGTGAAGGGAGTAACTAATAATGGGCATGCCCTTGGGTTTTCTATAAAACCCCAAGAAATGGTTTAAAATTAAATTCCAAGGGATATTACGTTATATTAATATTTATAGGTCTTGGAATAATTCAGGACAAGTGGGGGTAAATTTTATTGGTTTAATATGTTCTACAGACTCAGAAACACCTAGATAAGAAAAGCAAGGGCTTTATAGTGGCATCTCCTATTACAAACTCTACAACATAAATCTAGTTATGGTGAAAATGGTATCTACCATCATATAAAATTATATATTGGGAAATAATCTACCTCACTACTCTATACCATATCAAGGAATAGCATTCTTAAATTCTATAAAACAACATGTGGAAATCTATCACACATGGAAGGAGGGAAATAGTATAGTTGATAGTCTAACATCAAAAGGTAAGATGAAATTTTTAATAATTACTCATTCAATAGATCTTCATGCCAATATTGCATAATTATTTTAAGGAATAATTCACTATTACTCTATCATTTTAATCCACCATTAGGTTATGGTTGGTGGGATTCGAAATTAATGAAATATTTATTTTGGAGTGATCGACTGAAATGCTACATTTTTTACTTGATCGTAAATGAGATAAGAATTATCCTTTTCTGCTAATTAGATGATCTCATGAAAATAATATAGTGATCCCAAATTATTTATATTGTAAAACATTTTTGACTCTAACATACTTCCTAAGAACATTGCATATGTGTGAGGATCACACAAACACCCAGGGTGTACTCTTTCCCTTTTCCATCCCCTACATACACATTTTCAAATTATTTTATTCTTATTAATATTTTTCTACCTTTATATGTGTACTTTATTACACACACTCCTTCACTATCACATATTCTAAACTCTCCCACATTATTAATTAATTAATAATATATTTATATTTCTCTTGTATTGTTATATAATTTTCTTCTAGTTCAAAATCATATTCTAAATTCATATTAAAACTCCCAAATACTCATCAAATAATTTAGAACTTATTTAAAAATTGAATATTAATTGGATATATCTCGGTAATCTAGGTACGATTTAATTCTACATAATGTGAAAAACTAGTTTCTCAACTACTTATTCCCTTTACGGTGTCAAAATTACTTTTTTGGGGATACTAATCTATTCTTTTTCTCACTAGCATTCATGATCTCTTCATGATACCATGAATTATAGATTAATACATTTAACCATGTAAATATAGTGTAGATAATAATTATCATGTCTCCATTCCATGTCATAAATCCATCCTCTGATTCTCACTTCATTCTATGAAATCACAAAGACTTCCCCATAAAGTGTGAAACTTTTCATAATTAAAAAGATAGATACATTCTATAATTCATCACATCCATATCTTAAATAAAAATGTGACTATCATATTCATGGTGAAGGTTTTATTCTCTAACTACTTGTATCAAAATTTATATTTGTGAAATTTATTCTATAAAATAATATCCTCAGTATTGTAATTTTTAATTTTTACATAGTCTTAGACATTTACATGTCACTTTATACATCATAGTTACTAATATGATTCAATGGAAAATAATACATAACCCTTACAAATCAAACAAGTGACTCAAATGTATTTAATTTTCAACATGATAGAATATTACATATTGAAATTTTTAATTATACTCATTTCTTTTCACTCTAGATACACCTCCACATATTTACATATTGACCATTACGTATTGTTGAAAATCCAACTTTTTCATATTTCTTCAACTCAATACCAAATTTACCCTTAGGTACTAATTAATTTATCATTATTTATTCTATATACTCAAAATTTCTATTATATATTCATATATAATCATTCCTTTATAATTTTTATAAGAATTATAGGGATTGTATGAATTATTCATCTTCCAAATATTTAGATATATTAACCTTAAAAACCAATAGTTCCTCTTTGATAATGTCTTTTAAAACAATTAATCATCTAGAAAATCATTTAGAATTTAATTTTATTATACTTATTATATATTTTTTATGAAAAAATTTTATAATTAAAATATCAAAATATTATTAACTTCGTTATATCATCTGGATATAGAATTTTGAAATAAATGATTCCACCTTCATACTTTTTCAATGATCCTTCAATAACATAAAAATATTGAAATAAAATTTAACTTAAATTAAACACTAGGTAACATTTTATTTTGAAAATGATTTATCTATTGAAAATAAAATAATACTAAAGAACTATAACCACATATTTTCATCTACAATTATTCTTCGGTGAAAAACTTTTACCATAAAAGGGGATTCCTATTCAACTAATAATCTATGAAAACTCTGAAAGGGTCTTTATTGACTCCATAAGGTAACAAAAAATATATATCTCAAATTATCATTCATTTATAGTCACAAAAATCTCTCTCTTTGGGTTTTATTTGAACAAATTGAATATAAATCTGAATTAAAACTCAACAATCCTTTCAATGAGTCATCATTCTCTAATTATATGTCTATATAAGTGAACTCATTGTATAAAATAAGAATATTGATTAATAAATACAGACATGAAATTAATGTGACTTACATCCACCTCTTAAAATACATGAAAGCAAGTGGGCTAAACTTCTGGAAAAAAATTCCCCCCTCACGGTAAAACCCATTATTTAAACATGTTTATAATAATTTCTTACAAACATGCTCATGAAAAATACAAAAAAAAAATTCACAACACACATAAACATGTTGTCATCACATCATACCCCTTTTAAAAAACCCAAATGAATATGTTCTCCCATAACTAAGATACATCTCCCCCATTAGTTTATACACATATCTTTATATTTTCTTGAAATATTGTTTTCTCTCATTTTGAAAATATATTAAGGGACAATAATAAAGGAATAATTTTTTCTTTCCCCACCTTTTAAATTTAATTTCCAAAGATAAATTGAGAGAGGTTATTGGTCATCATAACATACCACTTATTTAGTGAAGGATTCTATTTCTTCTTCAACCTCCATGGTCGGGGAATCAACACTAAATTTGATTAATGAAAACTTGTATTATAAAATTTCTTTCTAAACACTAATTTTATATCATAAAAATCATATTATTCATAAATATAGTAATATGACATGACAAAAATGTAACACCCTAGGATTTCATAGAATTTTATCTCTTTAATGTCATTCAATAGCTTTCGCTACGTGCAACACTATGTTCGAGGGCACCAAAACATACAAAACTAGTCATTCAAAAAGAGGATATAAATATTATTAACTGAATTTTTTAATTCTATATACTCTATATAATTTTAAAATCTATAATAAAAGTTTTTTAGACATAATATAAGAACAAATTAAATTTTTCTAGATTAAAAATTATTTTTCAAAAAATGAAATTTTACGACCTTTTAATGAGGAAACATATTTAAATACAATATTTGACACTTTTATATATTAAAATATAAAATTTAAACCTCTTATTAGATACCACGATAGAAAAATATAGTTTGGATAAATTTTTTATGGTTTTTGGATAACTTTAAAATTTTGCTGAATAGTGAAAAATAATAAAATTTAATTGAGAACCACTTTTTTAATCAAAATAATTTATAGTGTTTAATTATAAATTTGAATGGTTTTGAAGTATAATTAGATTATATTTTTATCATTTAATACAATTTAGGTCATTGGATGTAAATTTTTCATTTAAATTGCACATAAGCACATATCAATCTTTTGATAGTTTTTACTTCTCAATAACCCGCTTTCTGGTTTTGACAACAGGAATTAATTTTAAATTAATTAAAGGAAATTAAATTATTTTAAATTTTTAAAATAGACCTCATTTTTGAATTTGAAATATCAAGATTATTTTTGGAATAATTTTTTTTATTTTTCTAACAACATTCTTTTTTTCAGGAATAGTGAAAATCACTACGTTGTAGATAAAAACCGACTTTCTCATTTAAATTATATTTAATTTATATTAAATTAAAAATAGAAACATAATACATATATTAGTACATTTTAATTCATTAGATTAATTTTATAATAATATTAGATATATTTATTTTTTTTAAACCTTTTAACGTCTTTTTACCAACCTTCTAGGAACATTTACGCACTTTCTAGGCACATTTACAAATTTGTGTAAAATGTAATTTTATTGGTTTTATGAATTGAATTTCAAAACTCTGAGAGACATGGTTTACATCAGTATGTAAAATGTGGTTCAATAGGATCAAAATAATTTTTTTGAATAGTAATTATTGAATTTTGTTTACCACGGTTTAAAGTAAATATGGTGATTAAAGTTAAAATGATATTACAATTACCCTAAAACATGTCATAATTCTACTTTATAAGTGTATTACGACCAAAATCAACTATAGGAATAAATATTGTCCTTTTTTATCCACTTTCATGAGATTAGGATATTAAATATTTTTTTTTAAAGAACAGTTAAAAGTGTTAAATTAAAATTTTAATAACTAAATAATTTTTAATATATGGTTATAAATTAGATAAATTCAGTTATAAATATTAATTATAAAGATAAAAATATTTCCTACATAATGTAATTTTATTTATAATGTTTAGAGATAAAATAATTATATTTATTTTTTACACAATGATGATAAAATAATTACTTTATTAATGAAAGATAAAAATAATTGATATTTTAAATATTAAACTAAATGTAAATTGAGACTTTTAATGCATTCCAAGAATTTTATAGGTTAATATGAAATTTTAGGGATGATTAAATATATTTTTATTGAAGTAATAAAGTTAATATAACTTTCACAAAAAACAAATACAAAATAGTTTCAAATTTGACATAAATGGATTTTTAAAAAAAATAATTTATTATCAAATTATATAATAGTCCTAAAAATAAAAAGATCATACAAATTAATTATATAATAATTTATATTTAATTAATTAACCACTTTAGGTTTTCGTCAAATTTTATAGTAAGTTTATTAATCATATATTTTAACAATACAAGAATACATGATAAAAGTTAAACTATTTAACTAAGAGTTAAATCTAATAGATAAAGTTAATATGGTTACATAAAATTTGTCAAAAATCTATTGTTTGAGAGTATTTCTACGTATAAACTCTTTTTAAAAGAAATAAATCCATTTTTATTCATTAGAAACCAAAAATTATTTTATAATGAAATAATATATTAGGCTTTTCCTAAAGTGACCCTCACCTATCTTATAAAAGGGTACTTCCCCTTCTCTCAAATTCACATTTCCAATTCCATTTTTAATTTCCAAAACCTACTCATATATCCTACCAACTACCATAACTTTAACTTAGAGTCCTTACTTTGATCATAAATCCAACTTAAGTATCCCCTTTGATCAAATCAAAAGAAAGCACCCCAAGAAGATGCAATTATTTCATCCCCTCTATCAAAGTTCATTTCTTCTTCCACTTCCTTTTTTATTGTTGTTTCCATACCAAAATAAAAACTCTTGTACCTTCTACATAATGTCATTTTATTATAAATATGGTGCAACCATATTCATTTTTTTATCTATCCAATTAATGACAAAGTCACCAAACGTGCGTACGTACGACTAACCGTCTCCACGTCGTGGTGTAGTTTCTTATTCAACACTTCATTATTTGGATGGGTATAATAATGAGTATAATTGATGTTAATAATAAATATAACATGATAATTATTATGTATATATAATATAACATCCAATTAAACATTATTTCACCATCAATAAAATTATATCATCACTCATGTGTACTTACGACTTACCGTCTCCACAACAGGATGAGATTCATTTCCACGTTCACCATTCAACGATGATTATAAAAATATATATTATTAATAACTATGTAATATATGAAATAATAATTCTATTTGAAATATATATTTGTGTGTATATGTGTATTTACATATACCTTATTTACTTTGTTCAATAGATGTGGAAAAGGAAATAGCATTTATGTGTATGTACGACCTACCGTCTTAATAAATGGTGTTTTCCATTTCATATATCTCTCTATTATACATATTTATATTATAAATATATATGATATATAAATCATTTTTTATATTCAGGATGTATTTAAATCATGATCTATGTGAAACGATCAAGAATGAACGTTAAAACACAGACGATAAAGAAAGAGATTATTACCCGAAATGTTAATTAACATTGAAATTATTATTATTCAGGTAGTAAAAATTAATAAATTAATCATTTATTATATCATAAATATTAACATGGTTCTATTATAATATAATAACATACTAGGGTCATTATAAAGGACGTTAAACATACCCTCAAATAAAGTAAATTACAATGTAAGGGTTAATTCCTCAATCTCATTATTATCCGAGAATGTTTATGTGAATGTTTTTACTGGGACATATTTATTATCCCTGTCCATGTTTCATAAAAGAGTTTTCAAATTGATTTTTTTAATGGAATCTTTAACTAAATCATAATTTTAAAATGGTTTAAATATTTATTCTTCTAAATAATTATCCTTAATATCAATGTTTTCAAAATAATTTTAACGATTTATTTAAGTGGACATGAAAGTTGTAAAATGATAATTCCTTTCGAAAGATTCAAAGTGGTATGGGAAACTTTGATTAAAAAATTTATGCTAAATGTCTTGTTTTCTAAATTGTGTGTCTTTTAAATTATTTCATGAAAAATGGATATTTCCCTCCATGTGTTTTACTGATCACCTTCAACTATGTCAACATCCTTTACGGGATATTATTCATGATTGAGGTTTGTTTATTATAATACAATGTTCTATATTATATTGATTGAACTGTGATAGGATTGACTATGGATGTGTTGTTTTTATAACATTCCTAGTTTATAGTAGAAGTATTTACATATTGTATGGTATTTTTAATATGAATGTTTATGTTATGTTTCACCCTTTTAAATGAGAAATGCATTGGACATCGTAAGTGGCGGTGGGACCCGCTATAACCCCTCTATGAATTGGTAGGTCTCATGAGACAAATTAGTGCCTTGGGGAAAGGCCTTGAAAAAAAATATTTTTAGTCTTGTCATAATCCATGACCTATGTGGTTATGATGTCTAGAATTTTACAAACCCTCATTATGAAATTAGTTTTTACATGTGATTATTCAACTTGTATAATATTCATGTGAATGTTTATATGGTAATATTTTATTTCTTTTTTCCATATTATGTTCAAGATTATTTTTAAAAAGGCTGTTGTTTTTATTGAACATTATTCCTTAAAAGTTTATAACTCCTTATAAATTATGTACACTTACTTAGCATCTGATATCACCCCTTTCTTTGGTTTTGATTTCCTAGGATTCCATGAATTGTATTATGATTGATATATAGGGTTAATTAGAGAAATAATGGTGTTCTCAGAGGATTATTTATGTTGTTTTGTATTTCTGAATGTGTAATGTAACTTTCAAGTTTTTAATCTATTTTTTAGGACTGGAAATGGATCGGTCCTTCAGGAATTCATTCCTTGTAATAATTCCAATGTATTAAAATAATGCATTGGCTCCGGGCTTCTGGGTTTGGGGTACAATAGTTGGTATTATAGGATTCTTAGAAACATCATTGGAAGTAGATTTAGATAATATTTTATTAGGAAACATTACCCTAAGATATAATTTTAGGAGTAGTTTAGAAGAAATACAAATAATTATGGTAATGTGGATATTATATAGGTTTTCCAAGAAATAGATCCATGTCTCGACTCTACAAGAGGATGTAGTTCTGGAATAAATGTACCTAGGAGTGAAAATTATAACAAGAAGTTTCTGGCTAGACTCGGGGTATCCTAGTACCCGAAAATGGGCCTTACTGCGCACCTGGTTTGACATGCCTAGGGGATATGCTTGGGATAATTCATATTTTATTTACAAAACCCTTATGAAGGATTTATGTGTAAATCTATTAGAAAGAAAACCAATGTTATTATTATGAGAATATTTGTGTGTAAATATTCAATTAATGCTCAGAATTTTTATAGTTTTTAAAATATAAATTATGATATTATCTAACTTAATGTTTTTGTTATTTAGAAATGCTCCCCGGTAGAAGGAATGTGAACTCCAGCAATACGCACGATCCAAAGAGTAAGAATGATCATATCATTCATGGCATTAATCCATAATTTAGAAGTGGAATAATCTACCACCTATCTGCATCATATGAAGAAATAGAATCATTGGATAATAACATATGTAAAGAATTTTCTGAGTCATGTGGATTTGAAGGGAATATAGAAAAGAATAGGATGAAAAAAAATATGGATAAAGAGATTTTGGGAAATAAGGATTTTCCCATATGTGATAACTTTGGAAATAATCACCTTGGTAAATTCTTAAAGGGAATGGGAGTATGTTATAAGTGTGGAGAACAACGACACCACATTCATGATTTCAAGGGTAAGAAAATGGTTTCAAATATACAATGCTTCACCTGCAAGGTTTTGAGACACTATGTGAATAAATGACCAAAAATTCAGAGAATTCCCCAAATGATTATATTGGATAATAATCATGTTATGATACCACCACAGATGAAGAGGAATGACTAGTGTTCCCATGTTGTTATTAATAATTTATGTTATTTTAGTGTTGTATCAATGATGTATTGGTTATATGAATTATGAAAATAAATAAGAATTGTAATGTGGTACTATTTAATTAAGGATTTGATATTATATGCTTCTAATAAATGTTACTCAATGGAAAGTTAAACATTCTGGAAAATACATGGTTGAATGAATGATAAACCTTAATATGGTTCTGACAGTGTGGTAATGATTTTGGAATATTATATGATTGATTTGGATAGATTATATTGGATATTATTTACTACGTTGAATCTGATTAATGATTTGTATATTCCATCATTATTGCAGTTTACAATAATTATGGTTTTAAGAAGTATATCCAGTATTCTGTGTTTTACCGAAGGAATTAGAAAGTACATACATATTCAAAATAGTTTTTATGGTAATTCAGGTTATTACCATGTTTCAATAAAATACATGATGAAGGTATTCATATGTTGATATTCATTATGTTATGTTCACCATCCTTAAAAAAAATTGGATTGGGACTTTTGACACTAGTATTTTGGATAATTGTAAGGGTTGGAATTGAGTAAGTTGAACACTTCATTTTTTTAATGAGTTTAATGTATGATTTACTGGATACTTTGACCTAACCTTTTGGTTTTAAATAAACATTTGTAGAATTAAGGGAATACGTGTGGACCTTATTATTTATCAAGTGTGTTTCAAGCATAAAAAATCATTCTTTTTTTGAGCACTCATTTCTTAGTGTAATGGTTGAAGTCAAAAGAGATCGAAGCACAACCAAATAGTGGGATTATGATTGTGACATGTAATGAAATAAAGTATGTTTCCATGAGTTATTATCTTGATATTAAATTAATCCCTCTCTTCAGAAAAAAGTATCTAAAAATTGTGTTATCCAAATACCTTGTTTTTTTTAACTGATGATGCTTTAAATCATCATAGATTGATTGCTTTGTGGACCTCAATTTTACAATTATTGTTCACTTGTTTCTAATTGAGGACCTCAAACACTCCCTATAAATATTTATGCTTTTCCTCAAATTATGTGTCTCTAATTTCCCCCAATTTTCTCCAATTATAAATCATAATTTGTTGGTGACTTTCTCATTTTCCTTTCTCTCTTATTAATACTATATTTTTTTAACCCTATTTCCGATGTGGTTTTTCCACAATGGGATTTTTCTATTTTCAACATTTCATTTTCGAAGAACAGTTTAATATTTTGAGGACTGAATTAATTTATGTAGGTGATAATGTAACATCCCATGATTTCATAGTACATTATTTCTTTACAATAATTCAATAGCTGGCTCTACACGCAACATCTAGTTCAAGCACACCACGACTTGTCCAACCAGCAGTACAAAAAGGAGTTATGAATAGTATTAACTGCATTTTTAAATTTTATATACTCCATATTTTTTTAAAATCCATATTATGTGTTTTCTAGACATAATATAATAAATAATTCAATTTTTTTAAATAAAAGAAGTATATTTCAAAAAAAATATGATTTTACCTTTTTTTAACAGGGATCAATTTTTAAATACAATATTTTACAATTTTATATATTCAAATTGAAAAATTAAACTTCATATTTACAATAGGGACATAAAATTTTTGTTAGGATAAATTTTTAAGTATTTTCTAATAACTTTTATATTTTGCGGAATAGTGAAAAATACAGAATTTTAATTAAAAATAACTTTTTTAATAAAAATAATTTATAGTTTTACATTATACATTTGAATGGTTTTGAATTATAATTATATTATATTTTTATCATTTAATATAACTTTTTTCATTGGAAGTAAATTTTACATTTAAATTGGACATAAATACATATCAATCTTTTGATAGTTTTTACTTCTCAAAAAACTGCTTTCTAGTTTTGACAACGGGATTTAATTTTAAATTAATTAAAGAAAATTATATGTTTTCAATTTAGTAAGATATAGATCATTTTTGTATTTGTAATATCAAAATTATCTTGGGGTGATTTTTTTTTCTGACAACATTCAATTTTTGATGAATAGTGAAAAACACTTCATTGTAGATAAAACAAGACTTTTTCATTTCAATTATTTTTAATTGATATTAAAGTTAAACTAGATAAATAATAAAAATATTTTTCTAATTTAATTAATTTGAGTCATTTTATAATATGATTAGATGTGTATAATTTTATTGAACCCATTTTACATCTTTTTAACCACCTAATCGGCACATTTACCCACCTTCTAGGCACATTTGAATATTTGCATAAAACATAATTATATCACTTCTGTGAATTGAATTTCAAAACTCTAAAACAAAATTTTGACATTAGTAATTCAAATTTGGTTCAATAGGAAGAAAATAATTTTTGGTGAATCATAACTTTTAAATTTTATTTACCATAGTTAAAAGTAAATAGGGTAATTAAAGGTAAAAATGATATTATAATTAACCTACCAGATGTACTAATTCTATTTTATAAGTGTATTTTGGCCCAAATAAACCTTCTGTATAAACATTGATCCTTTTTTATCCACTTTTATTAGTTGAAAACATTTATTATATTTTATTTAAAGAATGGTTAAACGTGTTAAATTCAAATTTTAAAAACAAAATATTTTTTAATATAGGGTTATACATAAGATAAATTCAACTATAAATATTAATTAGAAAGTAAAAAAGATTTCCTACATGATTATATTTTATTTATAATGTTTAGACATTAAATAATTAAATTCATTTATTACACCATGAAGATGATGTAATTACCTTATTAATGAAAGATTAAAATAATTGGTATTTTAAATATTAAAATAACATTAAATTGGGACTTTTGATGCATTAAACGAATTTTATAGGTTAATATGACAAGTTATAGTTGATTCAATATATTTTTTCCGAAGTAATAAAATTATTATAACTTTCAAAAAAACAAAATACAGAATAGTGTCAAAATTGACGTAAATGAGTTTTTAAAACAAATAATATTTTATTAAATTATATAATACTCCTAAAAATTTAATTATCAGACAAATGACTTATATAATTATATATGTGTAATTAATGATCCAATTTATGTTATCTAGGAATTTTAGAGTATTTTTATTAACCATTTATTATAATTATACTACAATACATGGTAAAAGTTAAACAATTTAACTAAGCGTTAAATTTAAAAGATAAGGTTAATATGATGACCTAAGAATGTCTAAAACCTATTGTCTGAGATTATTTAGACCCATACCCACCTTATCCTCGAAATAAATTTATTTTCAGTCATTATAAATCGAAAAATATTTTATAATAAAATTATATTTCAATCTTTTACTAAAGTTACCCTCACCTCCTTTAAAAATGGGACTTACCCTTCTCTCAAATTCACATCTCCAAAGAAATTTGGATAGGCCAAAACCTACTCAAATATCCTCTCAACTACCCTAAATTTAACCTAGATGCCTTACTTTGATCATAAAGCCATCATAAGGATCCCTTTTGATCAAATTAAAAGGAATCACCCGAAGAAGAGGTAATTATTTCATCACCTTTTTCAAAGAACATTTCTTCTTCCACTTCCTCTTTCATTGTGGTATCCATACCAAAATAATAAATCCAGTACCTTCTACATACATTGATTTTAATATAAATATGGTTCAACCATATTCATTATTATATTCATCCAATGAATTATAAATTCACCATACGTGTGTAAGTATGACTTACTGTCTCCACGTCGGGGGGTAGTTTGTTATTCATTGCTTCATTTTTTGGATGGGTATAATAATGATTATAATTGATTTAAATAATAAATAAAACATGGTAATGATTCTGTATGTATAATATAACATCAAATTAAACATGATTTCACCATCAATATAATGATATCATCGCTCTTTCGTACGTATGACTTACCTTCTCCACTACACGATGAGATTCATTTCCATGTTCACCATTCAACGATGATTTTAAAAATTTATATTATTAAAATGTATGTAATATATGACATATTAATGATATTTTAAATATATATATATATATATATATATCAATATATCTTATTCACATACTACCGTTCAATAGATATGAAAATAGAAATTGTGTTTATGCGTACGTACGACCTACCGTCTCAAAAAATGGTGTTTCCCATTTCATATATCTATATATTATACATATTTATATTTTAAATATATATGATATATAAAATCATGATTTATATTATGGAAGTATTTAAATCACGATCTAAGTCACACGATCAAGAATAACAAGTTAAAACATGTACGATAAGGAAAGAGATTATTACCAAAATGTTAATTTAACATAGAAATTATTATTAAATGGGTAGTATAAAGTCATAAATGAATCATGTATGATATAATAAATATTAATATGGTTATGGTATAATTTAATAACATACTATGTTCATTTTAATGTCAGTTAAGTGTACCCTTGACTAATTGGATGTACAAGGTAAGGGTCAATTCCTCAATATAATTATTATTCGAGATTGGATATGTGTATGTTTTTACTGATACATATTTATTATCCATTTCCATGATTCATAAAAGAGTTTTCAAAAGGATCATTTTTTATGGTACGCTTTAACCAAAACAACATTTTAAATGGTTTAAATATTTATTCTTCTAAACCATTCTCATTAATGTCCATGTTTTTAAAATAGTTTGATGCATTTATTTATATGTTCATGATTGTTTTAAAATTATAATTCTTTTCAAATGATTCAAAGTAGTCTGGGAAACATTGATTCAAAAATATTTTTCCAATGTATTCCTTTCTAAATTGTGTGATGTTTAAAGATTTCATGAAAAAGGTAAATTTATCTAAAAGAGTTTTACTAATCATTTTCAACTATTTCAACATCCTTTACTGGATATTATTAATGATTGAGGTTCATTTATTATAATATAATTTTCTATATTGTATTGAATGAAT
This sequence comes from Viscum album, assembly GCA_963277665.1. Lineage (NCBI taxonomy): Eukaryota > Viridiplantae > Streptophyta > Magnoliopsida > Santalales > Viscaceae > Viscum > Viscum album. The sequence continues at coordinate 1,381,700,994 of OY728157.1, forward strand.
TATGACATTTTTGACTATGTATGTGTTGTTCTTATACCATTCATGGTTTAAGATTGAAGTATTGACATTTCTTATGATATTTTTAATTCGAATGTTTATATTATGTTTCACTTTTTTCATATGAGGAATGAATTAGACTTAGTAAGTGATGGGTGGGGCCCAATAAAGCCCCATGATGAATTATTAGGTTTCATGAGACAAATTAGTGTCTTGGTAAAAGGCCTTGACAAATTTTTCATTTTTATTCTTGGCACGCGACCTTGAATATGTGGTTATGATGTCCGGCATTATACAATCCCTCGTTATGAAATTAGTTATTACATATGATTGTTCAAATAGTAGAATATCCATGTGCATGTTTATATGGAAATATTTGATTTATTTTTTCCATATTATGTTCATGTTTATGTTTAAAATGGCTCTTGTTTTTATTACACATCTTTCATTAGAGGTTTATAGCTTCCAATAAATTATTTACCCATATTGAGCATCTAAATTCCACCCATTTTTATGTTTTGATTTCGCAAGATTCTGTGAAGTGTATTATGAATGATATGAAAAGTTATGATAGAGGAATAATGGAGTTCTCAGTGAATCATTGATGTTGTGTTTTATGTTTGAATGTGCAATATAACATTCATGTATGTAATCTATTTTCCAAGACTGCTAAACTGATCCATCCTTCGGGACTTGGTTCCTTGTAATCATGCCAATGTAGTAAAATAATGCACAGGCTCTGGGCTTCTGGGGTCGGGTTGTTACAAAAAAAATCAACATACTTTTATTTATGTCATTATCAACAAATTAATGCAAATTTCTGTAGATAATTATGTCTTATTTTTCTTCACTTTTGTGATATCTTTAAATTGAGTATTATACATAATACTCAACTAGATAGTTAGAATAGTGAATTAATATTAAAAACATAACTCGAATAGTTACATCATCAATAGACCTCATCCAATGTTTGTATCTTGTTTTCAACCTTCAGTTCATAATTTTTAGATTTATTCTAGTCATTTATTATTTGACTTCGTCAAATACCCCCCATTATTTATTTAAAATATATTATAGGATCATAAAAATATTTCGGTTAAACCAAATTCTCATTTTTTATGTTCCCAAAGCCTCTATAATCCCAATAGTGTCCTTAAAATGAAAACTTACTACTTTAAAAGGATTATTATCCTGATTTTAATTCCTATTTTTCATCATCTTTGGATATTTATTTTTTATCATTATTAATATATATATACATATATCTGATAGTATCCAAAATACTTCCTCTTAAATCTATAATTATTTATAATACGTTAAAAAACATTACTTTTATAAATATTTACTCTAAAATTAGTGCTACGAAAATTAATAGATTTTCAATTATCATCTTGTTTTTCCTTAAATTTTTCTCCATCTCTTAATACATAGAAATTACCATTTCACCAAAAATTAAAATATCATTTTTAGACATAGTCTATAATATGTTGTTTTCTAGTTTAATTTTATCAATTTAAAACACATCAATTCATTCCACAATAATCTTGTTTCATCATTATCTAACCTTATTAATTGAATTCTAAAATTTATATTTATACAAGTAAAATTTCATTTCAACCTCTATTAATATTTACTGAAAAAAATATTATCACTTATCATTCTCTAAGATATTTTATTCCTTTTAATCATTAAATGTATTATTTTATTTACCATGAATCTTTTTTGATTTTTAAATTTCAATTTTCAATTATTACTATTTTTCAACAAGTAATCTATTATGTTGACCGATAATTGAAAATAATTCACCAAACCTTTATTCCTCTTTTCAAATTGATAAATCATCAAGAATAAATCTCTCAATTCCAACATTTGTGTATACATTATTTAAGTATTCTTATAAATTTCATCATGGATGCTCTCAAAACATGTTATTTATTCTTCATTATCCTTTGAAATTTTCAAATGTTCACCAGTTTTGTTGGAGGTATTTACTTCATAATTACTCTTTCTACTGTAAGAATCATTAATTTCAAATAATATGTTTCCCATCTTAAATTTAGAGAAATTGTCAAATTTTAAATTTTAAGAATATTTTCATTATTTCTTCTTCAAGAAACTTCTTTGATTATTATCCTTATCATCACTGACTTCATATTTTTAAAATTTAAGATAAATTTAATTGAAAATTCCTATATTTTCTCTATAAATTGTTTTAGAGGAATATTTCCCTAAATAACTATATCCATCCCACTTTATATGTCGTATTCATTTTCAATGGCTTTCATTCAATAATTAGTTTCCCATTATTGCAAAAGTATAAATAGCATTGAGGTTGAATGATATAAATGATGATGATGTTTTGATTTTGAATGGATATAGATTACAAGCTTATTTTTTAATTAGTTCCCAAGACATTTCTAACTTTTTCTAAATTATTTATTATAGGATAAAAAATATTGGAATCTTGTTATGAACTTTTTTTATGTTTGATTCATGAAATATTTTGGAGATCATATTATTTTTAAAGTAAAAAAAGTAATTTGAAGATTGATGATCAATAGAGATAATAATAATGGGAATTTTGTATTTATATGATGAAACATAGTTGATGTTTCCAAAAAATGGTGTTGGATGATGTCTAAAGCCATCCCAAGATTTAATTAGATCTTAATTTAGATTCTATAATAGAGGAAGTCATTAAGGTTTGATAATTTTTAAATAATATAATATTGGAGGAGTTTTTTGAAGTGAGACGTTAGAGTGGATTTGAATTAGTGCGTTGTATTTGGATATCAATTCATAAATAATATTTAAACTCATGTCTCTTATAAGCTAATTTTTTTTGTAGAAGTTGATTTTAATTATTGGTTATTTTGGTTTGTATTGATCACATATCATGAAAGTAATTCATAAATAGAACTATTTAAGTAAGTACTCCCCTATTAAATATCTTTTTTCCCTTTGAATATGATGAATGGATATAAATTTATACATAATAAAATAGATACTACACTTCAATGGATATTGGGTTAGTTTTTGGTGGCATGGTCTATTAGAAGGAATCCAAACTATATATAATTGTATATTCCATAAATAATTTTGATCACATTTTCATGACTTTAGAATATTTACATACTCTATTTTTTAAAGGATTAACCACATCATATTGATTTTATGATAGGGTTATCATGTCATGTATGCTTGACCATTTTTTAATGGAGGGGAAGTATTTTTTTGGTGTCTCTAAAATTATTAAGGAGCTAATTTCCAAATTGATATATTACATTGCAAGTAGGTGGTTAAAGCCATAGAAGTGGATTCCATGATTGAAATGGAGTCTGAGCATTCCTATATATTTTCTTGAAATTATTATACTTATACACCATAAAGGGAACATCATGTACCAATATTTTTGGGAAGTTAAAATTAAATGTTTTACACAACAATGTTATGGTGAATAGTTAGAGGCTACACCATTATCGTTGGGTAGTTCAATAATCCTTAGGATTCTTATAAGAGATTCGGTGGTTATTTCATCATATAAAAAATACTAATTTGAAGTAGTTTTTAAATATTTAATGGAACTTTATTACAAGGGATAAGTATGATGTTTAATGTTTGAATATGAATTGGAAACTCACATTCGTATTAAATGAATCATAGTGTTTTTTAGGAAATATATGTAAGGGAGAGAAAAATTTTATTGTTTGGATTTATGAATGTACATTGAATTGAATAATACATATATATTATTCACAATAATAGATACATAACCCAGTTATTCTCTTAAAATAGATTATGTGTCTAAGTGAGTTAAAAAACAAGTGTATCCATATTTTTACAATGAATAAAAAAGATAGATAATGAAGATATCCAATGTAATATCATTGTAGAATGATGTATGATAATAAGATAAAAATACATAATAAGAAGGATTAAAATTATTTTGAATATTTTTTATAGTGAATAAGAAGTCATGAAACTTATTAAATATAGGTAGTCATAACATTATGGAGTGAAAAAAAATAATGTCTATGAATCGAATATTGTATATAAAAAATCAAGTATTGAATGCCTATATGCATGTAAAATAAGAAGAATAAAAACGGGTAAAATTATGCACAACAACATGATTTATAGATTTGACTTGGTTATTATAATAATTATTTTTTATCCTTGTTACATCATTATAATGTTTGGGATACACCGGAGAACAATATTCACCTAACAAAGTAGTGGAGGATGCAAACTCATAAACTCTTAGGAGACTATAGTGTAAAGAATATGTGATGATTCTTATGGGTTGTGTGATCATGTTGGAATCCATTTCATACCAAGTAATATACTTTTCATATTAATAGTTAGATCTTGTAAATTTATTTCTTCTATGTGTGTGTATGTGTTTTGGTGGTTTTACTTTAAAAAAAGGATGTGAGAGAAGAAGAGAACAAGTGCTGTTAAAGTTGTGAATATGGTAAAATATAAAGGGATTATTATCTAAGTTAGATCCAAATTAAACTAATATTAATTTCCCCCTTATGGTAAATAGATCCCTAACCTATCATAAATTCCATATTATATAATTTATCACCTTTGAATTAATTCTAATTGATTTAATTTGTTCTCATTTAAAGATTTCATGTTTCTTTACTAATTCATAATAATGTCAGTGCGGGTGAGGTTATATCTTCCCCAGATTAGGATTCATTTTATTCAAAGTAATTTATTAATAGGTTAAGAAAATATTAATGAATGATGATGAGGTTATCCTTTCTATAAAAATAATAATAATAAATTCATGATTTAATATACATTTAATGTGATTCGGATAGATCAGGATTGGAATTATAGGTGGTTCAAACAAAATCCAAGGGGTTAGATTTCCTTCAAATCTCAATAAGAAAAATTAATTCATGAAATCATGTATTATGTGAATATCTTTGTTAAAATTGACCATAATAATAAGAACAAAGTAATAATGATCATATATTTTCAGATTCAAAATATATATCTTCTAAAACATTAAAATATATGTTTTTTTATTTTCACAATGAAATAGTTTCACTAATTTGGTAAATTTTTGAATGTTATGGGGATTATATGACCAAAAATTATGTTGAGATGTATAACATGAAAAAATATTTAATAGAAATATCTCAAACTTCCAAAAATCAATCTAAACTATTTATTATCCAAGAAGAGGACTATGATGAGATTATGGAGAAAGGTGTAGACTTAAAATAATAATGGATCAACACAAAGTGAGAAATTTATGAGAGCGCAATGTATTTTTTGGATAAGATCCCTTAAATTAATTGAGATATTAAAAACACAATTATTTTCAATTATTTGCATTTAAAAGTTAAATAAAAAAGAATTAAAGATCCTAGAACATTTTTACATGTGAATAAAAATCGCACTGTAAAGAAGTTAGAGAATTTAAAAAAGTATTTTTAATAGAAGTTTAATGTTGTTTAGAAAAAACCAACATGTAATATCTTCATCCTGACATGAAGTTAACAAATCTATAATGTTCTTTGACTGGGTATTTTCATGTAACTGATGAAGGAGGAGATTCTTCCATAGACAAATCAAATTAGGGTTCGAGTTTTATAGGACCAGAATTATTTGGGAAGAAGAGCATTACATAATTTAATAATCGTTATCATGAAATCTCAAACAAAGATATGTCATCTATATCTAAATTTCATGATTATGTTGAATATTTTTTAATGAAAAGTGTAGGGTAAAAATATATCCATGTATAAATATGGATAATAGTAAGTTATAAGAATCTTTCCACCATTGATATGTAGAGATAGGAAGTGGTGTGAGTGTTGGTTCCCCATGAGTAGACAAACTAGTAGTTGAGAAGGCTCAATAATATATAGGACACAAATTTATAAAATTTATTATAAGAATTTTTGAAAGATAAGATCGTGGGTTATTGGAAATTTTTGTTTTTTTAATGGTTTTGAGCATACATGAAATGATTTTTAGTATAATGCATAATATGAAAAGATCAAAAAAAATTATATATTGATATGGAGAATGACGGAGATGATTCCATATCCATATAATCATTTGAACCTATATACCATAAATAACTTTACTAGGATAAGATAAATCAGTGATTATATAATTGGTGGTGGTCATAATAGTGTCCCATGCCTATAGAGTCATGTATAAAATGAAATCATGAATAGAAAATGATATGATTATATTGAATAGTTGACCATGGATAATGATTTCAAGAATTTTTTCAACAATATTTATTCTGAGAAATTCTATATGGAGTGACTATTTTTAATGGAAAATAAGAATATGTAAAAATAAATCCAAATAATTTCCATGAATTATAAAATTAGTGAATCTTCTAAACTAAATGATGATAATAAATGTTCTCATAAGAATTCATGCATAGAAATAAAACAATATATCAATATACACAAATATATTTTTGTTATTTGGATAACAGATGTGGAGAGAGAACAAAGGATATAAGATTCATAAGAAAAATATAGTTCCAAAGGAGAATAAGAAATTACACATAAATAATATGAATTTCATGAGATATTATAAACAAATAACAACCCTTGTGTTGAAAAATTCCAATGTGATAGAAACTGTAATCTTTGATTCACTCTAAGTGTTTTTAACAATATATATATCATTAGAATAAGATTTAAAATGATGTAGATTTCACCAGAAGGTTTATATGACATATCAGATAAATAAATTTGAATCATATAACATAAATACAAAGAATTTGTAATGAGTAACATACTAACTAAAACTAATTTAGATTTTAACATAAAATGAGGAAGAATAAATAATAGTGAAATATGGTGGAGAAAATCATCTCAATCATTTTATTTATAGTGAGGAATAAAAAAAATCTGCCTCATTACATAAAAATTTTTCTATTGAATTTGTGTTTACAATAATGGGAAATAAAGTTGAGTGTGGTATTAGGGGGTAACTTAAGGAGTGATGGTTGAGAATTTTATATATCAAATATAAATAAGTAATAATATAAGATTTATTCCTAAAATGAAAATTTAAAAAATATAAGTTTCACCTATTATAATGTTATTGAAGTATTTTATATCATTACTTGATAAGAATTTTTGAAGAAGCTACCATCTTGTTTGATCTAATATCTGGTATCATAAAAAATCATCGAACAAGAACATCATTGATGATAATATGGAAATTTAAAATCAAGACATCCATATTAAAAATTTAATTTATGTCAATTCTTATAATTTAAATCTGAAATCATATATTTTGTATAGATTCATCATTATTATGATCCTGAGGAGTCTCACCTTCCAAGATTACCATTCTTTGTAAATGAAAATAATTTCGAAATTGATTGAATAATGTGTCATTGAAAAGGTATATTCAATTAATATATCGCACTTGGTAACTAAATTTAAGACATGGTTTTAATAGAGATAAATTTTTTTAAATCAATAACATGAAATGTATGTGGAAAGTAGTTACCAAGAAATTGTAAACACAACTATTTTTTTGAATATTCTAATCTATGTATTTATGTGTATACAAAGAATTCATATTGGAATATGACATTTTTATATTATTTGATATAAATTATTTTTTATCACAACATATCGATTTTAATTATAAATTTTTTCAACCTATATTTAATAAATAGCCTCCAAGAATGGCTAAAGTATCTCTTTCATTTCTATATCATATAATTTTGTTAAAGGATAAATTTATTGTCCAAATCAAAGCCACAAATAGACTTAGTGAGGAACTATTGATGACTCTTATCTATGTATGGAATGGTTCAATTATTCCCTAGGGGATTTTTATTTCTTATCAATAAAATTGAGAGAATGTAAAATGAAAATGATTTATTGTAAAGGGGGTGAGAAGATTCGGAAGGATGATCCTGTAAGGGGCTCCGCCACTCTAGGTTTCTCCCATGTCACTGTTTCACATCCATTTCGGGGATGGCGGTGGCTACTTCTTCAGCACCACTGCAGGCATGTTTGTGGTGCTCAGATCCTCGTTCCTAGAGGCATCTCCCTCTGGGCTCGATCCTCGGCATTTCTTGCTAGTGGTATGTTCTTCACCCAAGCAGTCGAACTGGCTTGGGTTTCTATAGGCAGCGGCACAGTCCAAGTTGTGCTTCCTGCCTCAGTGAACATAGTGGTGGTGCCTCGTTTTAGTGATTGTTATGGGTGCAGTGTGAGGTTCTTTGTGGTCTTCATATGGATCTGAAGGCATCTAAAAGATTATGGCTTACGATGAGGTCTACTGCTGGTGTGGTCTGGTGATGGTACCTCCGGTGTGATTCTGGATACGGTGATCTAGGGATGTTGTGATGGTCTTTTCTTTGGGTGGCTTCAGTTTGGTTGCGGTGGTGGTGTGGACAGTTTCTTATGGATCATCCTTTTTGTGTTGATTTGACCCTCTTGGGATGTGCTCATTCACACATCTTTGGAAATACTGGATGGTGGATTCATTATTCTCTTTGGAATTCAGGAATGGAGGATGGTTTTGGCCTTGGTGGCTCATGGCTCAAGGGATTCTATAACTGATTATCTACAAGAAGCTACTCCAGATGAGGTTACGGGTAAGAGTTTTTCACTATTTCATGTCTTTTCCAAATCATATGTTTGATAGGGTTTGGCTTTCTCCATCGGGACCAAGCCCATGCTCTTTAGCATTGGACAGTTTTCCGTGTTGCGATGAGAAAATGGATGCTGGTTTTACTGTATTTGTTGCTGGGAGGAGCTGATATCTTGTACGGAGATTTGTTTTTGACCTTGAGTTTTGGTTTGTTGCGGTACAGTTAGTTGTTTATGTCTTGATGTCATGGGTTTTCCCCCTACCTCCCTTTAAAGGGGGTTTTGTCCTAATAAAAAAATTGAAGGTCTTTAGGTCGTTGGATGGATGGATGTTAAACAGGGGAGAGAAAGTGAACTAAAATATCAATATGAATAGAGATAAGAATTAAAGAAGTGTAGTTTCACTTATTAACATATAATATATGAATCTGTTACTTCTAATGATAAAAATAGGGGATTTTCGATCCCATGATGTATGTTTATTCTTCATCATTGGTTCATAAATAATTGGGAGTTTTATATAAAGAAACAATATATTGGATATTTAATTAAGATAATGATGATGAAGTGTTGATTATGAATGGATGGAGCTTCAAATAGTTTTTTGGAATATGATTATAATATGTTTTCAAGTTGTTCAAATCATTGGAATAATTTTTTAAATGTCTTGGAAGATTGGTTTAATATTTTATGGAACTTATTTTCTCAAAATAATTGGCATATATCATTATTATTGAAGGAAAAATGCATTTAGGATTAATGTTTCAAAGAAAATTTAATATAGAAATTATATATTTCTAGGATGAAATGTAGTTTAATTTCACGTACACATGTTTTGGATAAATATTTTATGAAACTGAAGATAGAATTTTTTCATATGTTTTATAATTTATAAAATGATAAAAAGTGTGTTTTACAAATTTTTAAATGAAAAAATATTGAAGGTGTTTTCTAAATTGATAGGTTGTAGTTTATGTGATTAATTATGTTTAAATTTATTATCAATACATAAATAATATTCTTAATATCATGATTTTTTTTGTAGAATATGATTTTATAAGTTATTTTAGATTTTTCGTATGTTTTTTAGTGATATAATGTCATTAAATAAGTTCATGATGCATGTTGTTGAGGGAATAAGTCATCGGATGTAAATATTATTATTATATTGAATTAACCTATTGAAGAAGAATGTTTGTACCAAAAATAGATAATACACCTCAAAGAAGACTGAGTCAGTTTTTATTACACCTTTCAATTTGACGGGCTCCAATTCGTAAAGAGTTGGCTACACCTTAATACATTCTCAGCATATTTTCCCTGTCACTATAATATTTAAGACCATAATTAAATAATTTAATAACCACATCACAATGGTTTTTCAATAATGTGATACGAATATTAAATTATAACCATTCTATAAAAATAGGAACTAGGGTTTTTTTTGTTTCTAGACTTTTTATGAATCATGTTCTATAATTGATATAACGCATCCCATATTGCAAGTTCATTCCATGAGAGATGAATAAACATTACAAATGATTCTGAGTATTTATTTATATGTATCTTGACTTCACCAGAACTCAATGATATAAAACCAGTATTAGGCCATAATGTTTTCATTCTATAAAGAAAGTAACTTTTTTAAACTATCATTCTACGCCAAAAATAATGAGAATTGTAACACCCCAGGTAAATAAAGAATATGAAATGTTTATGTTTATCCCTATTTGTGAAAAAAAATATTAACATTACTTTAAAGGGAACGCTATGCTCGATTGCGTACCCAATACGCGACAACGAGTTTCTTTGAAATCTTACGTTGCACTCTAATAATAAAATAATATTATTTTAAAAGGTAGTTAACGCCTAGCCATTGTAATGGCAGGAATGAAGGAAACTAACTAAAAAATGATTATATATGTTTGTCAAATATTTTTAATTTTATCCAATAAATGTTAGAGGATTAAAAATGCGAGTAAATCCAATTTTAAGCGTAAATATTCTAATATTCTTTAAAAGGTCGATTAACCACCTTTTGGTGGTGAACCTATTTTAAATCTACTTTTTGAAATTTTTATGTGTTATATTTGACAAAATAAAATTCATTCTTTACAATCGGGACATCAAAATTTACTTTGTGTAAATTTTTGGGATTTTTCCGATAAAGTTCATTTTTTTAATGAATAGTGAAAAATGTTGTATTTTAATTCAAAACCACTTTTTAATCTAATTTATTTATATGATTAGATTATATTTTGAATTGGTTTTAGAGTTCAATTAGAATATATTTTTACCATTTAATCCAATTGTGGTCATTGAAATTAATTTCACTTTGAAATCGGACATAAACAAGTGTCAATCTTTTGATACATATTGTTTCATAAAAACACGCTATTTGCTCTGTCAGCGATAATTAATTATTAAATTAATTAATTCAACTTATATGTTTTGAATTTTATAAAATAGACTTAATTTTTGAATTCGGAATATCAAATATATCTTAGGGTGATGTTTTGGTATTTTTCAAAAAAACTTCAATTTTTTATGAATAGTGAAACCACAAAGTGGTACTTATAAATACTGATTTTTCTGTTTAAATGAAATTTTACCACCTCTATGTTTTGAATTTCAAAAATCTGACATACATGGTTGTCATTAATATGTAAAATTTGGTTCAATGGAATTAAAATAATTTTTTGGTGAATAGTAACTTTTAAGCTTTTTATCGCGATTAGAGGTAATTAGTGTTGTTTAAGGTAAAAATAATGTTTTAATAATATTAAATGACCTAGAAACAAGTCCTAACCTTATGTTATGAGCCATGGCAGACCAAAACAATCCATGGGTCAACTTGGGGACCCCATGGAGCCACTTTTCTTGGAAAATGACATTAATACCTTTTCTTTTTAAAGTTAAAATTAACATGTCACAAACATGTTTTGTTTTAATAAAACAATTTTTAGATGGGGTTATAAAAGTAATATTTTTTACTATAAATATTCATTAGAAAGATAAAAATATTTCCTATATCATGATATTTTTTTATAATTTTTAGACATTAAATAAATTAAATTATTTTTGACATCATGATGATGCAGTGATTACCTCATTAATAACGGATTTAAATAAAATAAAAAGATAATGTTAAAACTATTACATAACCTTGTAAAAAACCTATTGGATGAGTATATTTATAACCCTTACCACCTTATCCTCAAAATAAATCAATGTGGGACCTTTAAAATCAGAAATGCATTTGAAAATAAAGTAACATTTTGTAACTTTCCAAGAGTGCCCCTCCTCTCCTCTTATAAAAGGCACCCACCTCTACCCCCTTAACCACACCTCTCAATCCTTTGGCTCGGAAAAACCCTTCTCATTATGCCTCTCCACATCCCTCTCTTACTCTTAGAAGCCTCACTTTGGGCAGAAGCCTTCCCAAGGAAGCCTTTGAGCTCAAATCAATGAGAGTTACCTGATTTTAAGGTAATGTCTTCACTTGTGTTCTTTTGTTTTATTTTGCTTATCCAACCCCCTAAACTAATTTTATTCATTTCTTTTGTAACAACTACAGTATCATCAATATACTAGTATTATGTTATAATAAGCATTCGAGCTACACTTACACACACCTACATCTAATGGTTAAAGAACATACTGTTTCTTTGGATGGCGAATTTCTGCCTCACGAAACGATGATTGTTCAACACTCATATAACACCTACAAAGGTGGCCATTAATATGTCACTATATTTATATATTATATATAATATATTTATGTTTTACTTAAGCTTATTTATTTCTCTGTTGTGGAATACCTTTATGGTTTCCATTGTGGGTAAACATAATAATTTCATTTTAGGAAGTGCGGACTACCGCCCCCTCAAAATGATTTGATTCGTTAATGCCATATGTGGGATTTATAAAGGATGGATTTAAAGTTATTATATATGATGTATGTTACATATAAATGATGAATATAATTCTGGAATTAAAATATACATACCTATCATTTAGTTTTAATTCCATTAATATAACATATAAATGAAAGTAGCGTTCATGCGTACGTACGGCTTACCGTCTCCATGAACGATGCATTTCATTTATTACCTCTAAATGATTATGTAATACTATAAATAAATGGGTATTCTGGATATATATGATATATATGATATCCAAATCATGAATATCATTCAGGATATAATGAACCTTTGACCACACGAACAACATGTAATTGTAAGACGTCCACTTTCAACTTAAGAACCAAATATCGACAAAACAAACATTATTAACTTAAATGATTACATAATGTTTATAACATGGAAATAAATGATATAAAAGAAATAATGAACTTCAAAAAGGTTCTTAATCAAGTAGAAATTATCTCAATATTATTATTCAGGACGTTAAAGAAGGATCAAATCTAGTCGGACCTGAGGTAAGGGATCCTACCCCTCTCTTTCTTTTTAAGTACACTCTTTTATGTCATTCCTTTTAAGCTCCTCTTTATTTTGATTGGGATGTTATTTTATATTTATCTTACTGTAATTTTTATGTTCATATGATGAGAGATCCTATTTTCTCTCATCAATCCATTTTGGATGTTTTGAGTGGCACCGTTAGGCTGCCGAATTTTCGTAAGAGATCCAACCTCTCTCTTTCTTTTTAAGTACTCCCCTTTATGTCACTTATTTAAAGATCCTATTTGTTATGTTGGGGGATGTTCTTTTATATTCCTATTTCTATAAATTTTATTCCAATATGATGATAGATCCTATTTGATCACATAAATCCATTTTATGGATGTTTTAAGTGGCACTGTTAGGCTGCCGAGTTTTCGTAAGGGATTTTTCATCTCACTTTTATTACTGTGAGATTTATGCTACATTTTCCACCATTTCCTTTGAGTGGTGTATGTACTTCCCATTATTATAATCCTTGTGTAATATAATTTCATTTATGGGTATTTACATATTCATTTTATGACCCTTCTTCAATGGGGTGTACCCAAGTCGGTAAAGGAACCTTCACCCTCCTCTTTTTAAAAAGACTTCTTTTGTTATGTCTTTTAAATTACATCTTCTTATGTGGGGATTTGTTCTTATATATCATTATTGTCGTACATTTTATGTCCAAGTGATGATATACTCTTTATCTCTCTCATTAACTCTTTTTCTGAAATTTGATGTGACGTCGTTAGGCTGTCAAGAGAACTTCTTAACCCAATTTCGATTTCTTTGGGTTCAACATGTAGTTGTTGAATATTTCATCCTTTTAATATGTTTGAATGACCTTTGATTATTTTACACTTAATATCCACTTATATTGGGTGAATTTATATTTTTCACACATAATTAGGATATTGATTTATCCATAATTTAAGGATACTATCTTTATAATGGATTTCATCTCAATTTACATTTCCATTGAGACTTCATTGTTGTTATGCACTAATTCACTATTATATGGTGTATATACTGTCCTTTGGAATAAAATATCATGAATCCCTTTATTTTCATGATATTATAAAGTTCTGATTAAATATTATTCCTCAATTATTGTATTCAAGTGTCTCTCATTTTGTTAAAAACCCTTTAACTAAAATATCATTTTAAATGTTTAAATGATTTATTCTTATAAATATTTCTCATTAATATCCATGTTTTCAAAATGGTTTTAAGGATTTATTTATATGGATATTAATGGTTTAAAATGTTAAAAGCTTAAAAGTGGTGTGGGACACTTTGATTCAAAAATCTCTTTATTAAATGTTATAAATGGTTTTGAAAATGGTTTTTAGAATGGATTCATTATTTCAATACCTTTAAATGTTATATTGTTAATGCAATGTGGGAATGTAATATTTCTTTTATTCTTAATTTATGTTCTATGATTATGTTATGGTTCTTGGGCATTGTTTATGAAGAAGGGTGGTTCCGTGATAAACTAAGGGCGGGTGATCCCAATATAGCTCTCCAATGCATTGGGTAACGCGAAGGAGTTAAGCAATAAGGTTTCTCTGAAGAGATTTAGGGAATATACTGTGATGGGTATTCCAAATGTAACCAAGAGGGTTACTCCCTACGTAAGAATGTTATGAATTCCTCAAGTTACCTTTATGTCTTATGATTTCTATGATTTATTCATGATTTTATGAGGTATGTTAAAGTGCATATGTTTTATGGGTAAAGTATGATTTCATTCTTATGTATATATGTACTCATGTTTCCTTTCCATACATTTTATAACCCTTACTGAGCTTTTTATGCTCATCCCATGTTTTTGAAATGTTTTTCACAGGTCAAGGGAATGGTAAATGATATGATGATAGTGTCAAGGAAGTGTCAAGAAAGAATCCATGTTTTATTTTAAATATGTTTCCGTTGATGGGAAAAATGAATACTATCTTTTATGTAACCACTTTGTTTCAATGTGGAATGTAATGAAAGTTTTATGATCTAATTCTCTAAAACTCTAAACCTGGAAAGATCATCAATGTGTAATCTTTTAATAACTCATGATTATGTAAGGTTTAAGGCTGGGGCATTATAGTTGGTATCAAAGGTCAGTTTAGATAACTTTAGAGGTTAGGGTATTTTCTATGCATAAGTGAAATTACCCTAATGGTTTGGATTTCAGAAAGAGTCCTAGTTTTAGATAAAGTGAATGAGTAAGTATATCTTAGTGTTTAGCTTCCTCATTAGTACATGATGGTTTTGTTGATATACTCACACTGACATTTCTGTTTTTAGAATGGATGGATCTAGCAGGCACCAAAGAGACAACATGTTTGAAGGAAACTGTGGTGGTTCTCTGATTAAGATACTAGATAAAATGGGGGATTAAACGAGGAAACTCGTGGTTGTTCTAAACCAACTATCAAGGAGTCATGATCAACCACTTGAACCTTGGTATGATCTTTAATGCATCATGTACGAGATGACCAATTGATGTGGAAGTTCAGGTAATAATTATAAAGGTAACCATTATATTTTATATGATCCTTACTTTTGAGGTAATTATGGGTTATTATATGTTATGATGGAAAATGAAAGGCATGAGATAAACTTGAGGTTAAAATATGTTATGATTATTTTTGAAGATTTTATCTCACTTTGGGGAATGTTCTAAGAATTATATAGTTTTGGAAAAAGGAAAACAAGCATACCGTGTGACAACCCGTCGCGTCGAACAAAGCTGCGGGAATCGAACCCACAACCAAAGTGCGACTGGTATTTATCGCCTACCACTAGACTACATGAAGTCCCTGGTTAGTTTGACTAATTACTTTTAGTTAGATGATTTTAGGAATCATGAGTAAGTTTGTTTTGGATTATCTATGGAAATGATTAACCTATCATCAAGGATATGTGATTAGGATAATTACTTTTCAGTATGAGAATTTAAGAGCAACTGATGTTATTTGTAGGTAAAAGTTAATTTGTACCTCGGAAGACTATGTGACTAAATCCTTAAAATATTTGGGTTTCAATCTTTGTTTGGTTTAATTTGAAGTATTTTATGGACAAATTTTTTATCGAATGGTCCTTGTTGAACTTTGGGTTTTGTTGGAAAAATTTTGGATATTAAGAATAGATTTTATTTTATAAAGGGTTATCCTTTTTTGGATTAACTGATCTTTTACTAACCATTTTGGTTTTGGTTTTGGTTAACGTCTAAATACATGCGAAGTATATAGTTCTCTTTTGTGTATTAGGTGATTCTCTATAAGTTGATTATAGTGAACAAGTCTTCCTAAATACTCGTCTTTTGGAGAAAATAAGAGTTTGTGTAAGAAATCTAATAAAAGTTGAAAGTGAACGTGATAAGTAATTATGTTTCCTTATGAATAAATTCCTCAATAAAAATTAACTTAAAACAAAAATGTTGTCTATTAACTTTTCCTACTGGGGAATCGAATACCGTTTAACCCATCACATGTTTGTGATTTTCTTATGGTTAACTTTCTCCTGGACATGTTTACTATCACTCTCCATCAGAACATGACCCTTTGTTTTTTCCTCCATGTTTATATTTTCATACATGTAATCCTAGTATGGGTTAACTCGGGTGACCTTTTTACTTCCCTTTCATTCTTTTAATGTGATATTTGAATTTACTCCTTTTCCGATGTGGGACTTTCAATGGAGTTTTCAAGCCCAATTTTGAAATTGCGAGGATGCAATTCCCAAAAGGGGGGAAGGATGTAACACCCCAGGTAAATAAAGAATATGACATTTTTATATTTATCCCTATTTGTGAAAAAAATATTAATATTACTTTAAAGGCAATTCTATGCTCGATGGCGTACCCAATACACGACAACGAGTTTCTTTGAAATCTTACGTTGCACTCTAATAATAAAATAATATTATTTTATAAAGTAGTAAACACCTAGCCGTTGTAATGTCGGAAATGAACGGAACTAACTAATAAATGATTATATATGTTTGTCAAGTATTTTTACTTTTATCCAATAAATGTTAGAGGATTAAAAATGCTAATGAATCCAATTTTATGTGTAAACATTCTAATATTCCTTAAAAGGTCGATTAACTGCCTTTTGATGGAAAACCTCATTTAAATCCACTTTTTGACAATTTTATGTGTTATATTTGAAAAAATAAAATTCTTCTTTATAATTGGGACATCATAATTTACTTTGTGTAAATTTTTGGTATTTTTCCGATAAAGTTCATTTTTTAATGAATAGTGAAAAATGTTGTATTTTAATTCAAAAACTCTTTTTAAACTAATTTATTTCTATGATTAGATTATATTTTGAATTGGTTTTAAAGTTCAATTAGAATATATTTTTACCATTTAATCCAATTGTGGTCATTGGAATTAATTTCACTTTGAAATCGGACTTAAACTTGTGTCAATCCTTTGATACTTATTGTTTCATAAAAACACGCTATTTTCTCTGTCAGAGAGAATTAATTATTAAATTAATTAATAAAACTTATATGTTTTGATTTTTGTAAAATATACTTCATTTTTTAATTCGGAATATCAAATATATCTTAGGGTGAAGTTTTGGTATTTTTCTGAAAAACATCAATTTTTGATGAATAGTGAAACCACTAAGTGGTACTTATAAAAACTGATTTTTCTGTTTAAATTAAATTTACCACCTCTGTGTTTTTAATTTCAAAAATCTGACATACATGGTTTTCATTAAGATGTAAAATTTGGTTCAATGTAATTAAAATAATTTTTTGGTGAATAGTAACTTTTATGTTTTTAATCGCGATTAGAGGTAATTAGTGTTGTTTATGGTAAAAATAATGTTTTAATAATATGAAATGACCTAGAAACATGTCCTACCCATATTGGATGAGTCATTACCGACCAATAAAATCCATGGGTCAACTTGGGGACCCCATTGAGCCACTTTTCTTGGAAAATTACATTAATACCTCTTCTTTTTAAAGTTAAAATTAAAATGTCACAAACATGTGTTGTTTTAATAAAACAATTTTTAGATGGGGTTATAAAAGTCATATTTTTTACTATAAATATTAATTATAAAGCTAAAACTCTTTCCTACATCATGATATTTTTTTTATAATTTTAGAAATTAAATAAATTAAATTATTTATGACATCATGATGATGCAGCGATTACCTCATTAATAAAGGATTTAAATAAAATGAAAAGATAATGTTAAAACTATAACATACATTTTTAAAAAACCTATTGGATGAGTATATTTTGAACCCTTACCACTCTATCCTCGAAATACATCAATGTAAGACCTTTAAAATCCGAAACTCATTTGAATATAAAGTAACATTTTGTAACTTTCCAAGAGTGCCCCTCCTCTCCTCTTATAAAAGGCCCCCACCTCTACCACCTTACCCACACCTATCAAGACTTTGGCTCGGCCAAAACCTGATCATTATGCCTCTACACATCTCTATCTTACACCTTGAATCCTCACTTTGGGCATAAGTCTTCCCAAGGAAGCCTTTGAGCTCAAATCAAACAGAGTTACCCGATTTAAATGTAATGTCTTCACTTGTGTTCTTTTGTTTTATTTTGCTTCTCCAACCCCCTAAACTCTTTTTATTCAATTCTTTTGTAACCACTCCGTTATCTTAAATATACTAGTATGTTGATATAAGAATAATTAGAGCTACATTTACACACACCTACATCTAATAGTTTAAGAACATACTGTTTCTGTGGAAGGCGAATTTCTGCCTCACGAAATGATGATTGTTCCACACTCATATAACACCTTCAAAGGTGGCCACTAAGATGTCACTATATTTATATATGATATATAATATGTTTATGTTTTACTTAATCTTCTTTATTTTTCTTTTGTGTCATACATTTATGGTTTCCATTGTGGGTAAACACGATAATTTCATTTTAGGAAGTGCGGACTACCGCCCCCTCAAAGTGATTTGATTCGTTAATGCCATATGTGGGATGTATAAAGGATGGATTTAAAGTTATTATATATGATGTATGTTACATATAAATGATGAATATAATTCTGTAATTAAAATATACATACTTATCATTTAGTTTTAATTCCATTAATATGACATAGAAATGAAAGTAGCGTCCATGCGTACGTACGACTTACCGTCTCCATGAACGGTGCATTTCATTTCTTACCTCTAAATGATTATGTAATACTATATATACATGTATATTCAGGATATATATGATATATATGATATCAAAATCATGAATATCATTATGGATATAATGAACCTTTGACCACACGAAAAACATGTAATTGTAAAAAGTCCACTTTCAAAATAAGAACCAAATATCGAAAAAACAAACATTATTATCTTAAATGATTACATAATGTTTATAACATTAAAATAAGTGATATAAAAGGAATAATGAACTTGAAAAAGGTTTTTAAGCAAGTATAAATTATCTCAAGTTTATTATTCAGGATGTTAAAGAATGATCGAGTCGAGTCGGACCCGAGGTAAGGGATCCTACCCCTCTCTTTCTTTTTAAGTACACTCTTTTATGTCATTTATTTTAAGCTCATCTTTCTTATGATTCGGATTTTATTTTATATTAATCTTAATTTAATTTTTATGTTCATATGATGAGAGATCCTATTTTCTCTCATCAATCCATTTTGGATGTTTTGAGTGGCGTCGTTAGGCTGCCGAATTTTCGTAAGAGATCCAACCCCTCTCTTTCTTTTTAAGTACTCCCCTTTATGTCACTTCTTTAAATAACATCTTTGTTATGTTGGGGGATGATCGTTTATATTCCTATTTCTATACATTTTATTTTAATATTATGAGAGATCCTATTTGATCTCATCAATCCATTTTTGGAAGTTTTAATTGGTGATGTTAGGCTGCCGAGTTTTTGTAAGGGATTTTTCATCTCACTTTTATTCCCGTGAGATTTATGCTACATTTGCCACCATTTACTTTGATTGGTGTATGTACTGCCCATTATTATACTCCTTGTGTAATTTAATTCCATTTATGGGTATTTACATATTCATTGTATGACCCTTCTTCAATGGGGTGTACCCAAGTTGGTAAAGGAACCTTTCACCCTCCTCTTTTTAAAAAGACTTCTTTTGTTATGTCTTTTAAATTACATATTCTTATGTGGGGATAGGTTCTTATATATCCTTATTGCCATATATTTTATGTCCATGTGATGAGATACCCTTTATCTCTCTCATCAACTCTTTTTCTAAAATTTGATGTGACACCGTTAGGCTATCAAGGGAACTTCTTAACCCAACTTCGATTTCTTTGGGTTCAACATGTAGTTATTGAATATGTCATCCTTTGAATATGTGTGAACAACCATTGATTATTTTACACATAATATCCACTTATATTGGGTGTATTTATATTTGTCACACATAATTATGAGATTTATTTATCCTTAATTTAAGTATACCATCTTTATAATGGATTTCATCTCAATTTACATTTCCTTTGAGACTTCATTGTTGTTATGCACCAATTCACTCTTATATGGTGTATATACTGTCCTTTGGAATATTATATCATTAATCCCTTTATTATCATGATATTATAAAGTTTTGATTAAATATTATTCCTCAATTATTGTATTCAAGTGTCTCTCATTTTGTTAAAAATCCTTTAACTAAAATATCGTTTTAAATGTTTAAATGATTTATTCTTATAAATATTTCTCATTAATATCCATGTTTTCAAAATGGTTTTAAGGATTTATTTATATGGATATTAATGGTTTAAAATGTTAAAAGCTTCAAAGTGGTGTGGTACACTTTGATTCAAAAATCTCTTTATTAAATGTTTTAAATTGTTTTGAAAATCGTTTTTAGAATGGATTCATTATTTCAATACCTTAAAATGTTATATTGTTACTGCAATGTGGGAATGTTATCTTTCCTTTATGCTTAAGTTATGTGCTATGATTATTTTATGGTTATTGGGCATTATTTTTTGAATATGGGTGGTTCTCTGATAAACTAAGGGCGGGTGAGCCCGATATAGCTCTCCAATGCATTGGGTAACGCGAAGGAGTTAAGAATTAAGGTATCTCCGAAGAGATTTAGGTAATATACTGTGATGGGTATTCCAAATGTAACCAAGAGGGTTACTCCCTACTTAAGAATGTTATGAATGCCTCAAGTTACCTTTATGTCTTATGATTTCTATGATTTATTCGTGATTTTATGAGGTATTTTAAAGTGCATATGTTTTATGTGTAAAGTTTGATTTCATTCATATGTATATATGTAATCATGTTTGCTTTCCATACTTTTTATAACCCTTAATGAGATTTTTATGCTCATCCCATGTTTTTGAAATGTTTTTCACAGGTCAAGGGAATGGTACATGATATGATGATAGTTTCAAGTAAGTGTCAAGAACGAATCCATGTTTTATTTTAAATATGTTTCCATTGATGGGAAAAATGAATACTATCTTTTATGTATCAACTTTGTTTAAATGTGGAATGTAATGCAAGTTTTATGATCTAATTCTCTAAAACTATAAACCTGAAAAGATTCTCAATGTGTAATCTTGTAATAACTCAAGATTAAGTAAGGTTTAAGGCTGGGGCCTTATAAGAATACACCATCATGGATATAAAACTGGGTGTTTTGATCATACTCGATGACTCAAAATCATCTATGTAGTTTGGTGTTATGACATCCTATAATAACTAATTATTTAAATTACATTCTAATGAATTAATAGAATACTAGACAAGGGTTTATATTGATGTTGAAGGGTATAATTTTAATTTTAAATTCAAATTTTAACTAATAGAATTAAAGCAATTATATGTAAGACATATCTACTGTAGATGGAATAATTATATATTCAGTATTCTTGGATAGAAACTAAATCAAATAATACATATATATTTTTAATTATAAGGGGTATATAACTCTATTATTCCCTTAAAGATGGATTATGATTCATAGAACATTAAGAATAAATAATTTATTATCTTTTACACAGATGTATAATATAGTGAAGGATGAGATCCAATGAATTTTTATTATATAATGAATTATAAGAGGAAAATAATAATATTGAAGAAAATAGATGAGTTTTGTATAGTAGTGTTTGTACAGTGAAATAGAATCCTGGAAACCTATGAAATAAAGTAAACAATCACTTATTTTGTAATAGAAATAATAAATTGTGTTGATAACTATTTTGATACAAAAAAGAAGAGGAATTTCTTATATGTTATTGTACTGCTGAAAGATGAAAGGGAAAAAGATTAATGTAGCACACCAATAATATAAATATATATAATGTTTTGATAATTCTATTTATTTATAACCATGATATATAAATATAAAATTTCATATATATCATAGTATAGGATGTACCATATCAAGTAGGGTATAATTCATACTCAAAAACTATAGAGACACTATAATGTAAATATTATATGATGACTCTAATGGGTTATGTGATCATTGATGAATCTAGTTCAGATGAAGGACTGGCCTTCTGACATTCATAGGTGAACCTTGTAAACATTGTTCCCTACTATGTGTGTGTTTTAGTGGATTTTATTTCAATAACAAAAGGACGATAGAGAAAAGGGAACTAGTTCACTTTTAGGAATGAAATAAGTTCATGAAAAATAAGATAATTATAAAAGTTTTTTCAAGTAATGTACACTGGTTAATCACCCCCCCCCCCACTCATAGAGTGGAATAAATCTATGAAAAACCCTCACACATTATTATAACTCCTCTCACATATCTATAAAAATTAATGATAGTTCTTCAAATTTAATTCCAGTATCTTATTTATTAATAGTTTATTTCTCATATTCATTAACTTCTTTTCAATTCTTAACTTTCATCAAAGCCTTCACAGAAACTTCTCTATCACCCTTTATCTTCTTATTGAATAATATTTACTAGTACATTTAATATAATTTATAATGTTACATAGATTTTCCAATGGAAGTGTACCCAGATCAAAATATTTTATTGTTAAATCCATTAAATCAAACCAATCCGAAAATATCACAGTATATTCAGAACTTCCAAATAATCATCATAATTCTCACAAAAACATCTTATATTTATCACCACATCATTGAATTTAGTGTTAAATTTATCCAAATTCTAAACATTATTCAACTAGACAGTGTCAGATCTCATTCGTTAAATTTATATCAAGGCTTTCTTTATCATTTCAACAGATTTTTAAAATTTTTCAATTTTATCACAAAAATATTTGGTTGTATTGATCCATTTAACCATGGGAAGGTCCTTTTTATAAATGATGTGATCAGACATAATTTCAAGAATGGCCATATTTCTCTAAATTCATTATATTTAATACCACTATCACAGTGCCTTAATCATGAGGGAAACAATATTTTTTTCATCGACCAAAACATATAGACTTAATTAAAAATTATATAGAAATGTTTGATCACCCAAAACATAATATTTTCTTCCCTTAAATGTGGGAATCTTCATTATTTTATATGAATTATTATTTTCTATGTTATCAATATTGTTTTAGAGTCCAAATCATCAACCATTTAGAAAAACATTATAAATTATGATAAATAAATAAAATAACCAATTGATTTTAAAAGCATTTATAATAGGAAAAATAAATTCTCTCAATCTTCAAACAAAACATGAATGAACATAATCCATCTTATGATAACCCTTGTTATGGTTTTGGTTTATTAAGAGTGGGAAATGAGGGAATAAAACTCTATTATTTTGCTTTTATTTTTTACGAATTAAAACTCTATAAATTATTATATTTAGTGATAACACATCTTAATTAACACACTTCATGGAAAGAAAATAAACCAATGCACATGATTTATAAAGTTCACTACTAAAATTGTGTATATAATCCACAGAATTTTCCCAAACCACCAGACACTATATTATCGACTAGATTCATCATATTATATGAAAAATTATTCCTCTTAGAAATTCTCCAAAAAATTTCCATTATTGTCATGATATTAAGTGAGTTGGTATTTTCATTTTTTTTATTACACTATCTCATTAAAATAGAATATTTCATTCACACTTCCTCCTTGTGTATTATATGTATGAATTATTCCTTTTTTACTTAAGACATGACACATTTCAGATGATCACACATAAGCAATGTGTGTACTCTTTTCCTTATTCTTCTTCTACTTTTATAGTAATAAGAACTCCATTTCTTCTTCTTCTTGTAAATTTATATGTAATTTTTAATGAACACACTCTTTCACTATCTCATTTTCCACACCCTCTCTATTTAATAATCATGTAAATTAATGTTCATATTTTTCTCAAATAGAAATATTCTTTTGTTCATGATTAAATTTGAATTTCAAATTCAATATTGAACTCCCAAATACTATTAAAAATATTTTCAACATCTCTAAAATTTCCAAAATCATTAGATCAACCCAAGATTTCAAATAATGTCTAAATACCTGATGGTATGATAAAATTGTTTCATAAATGCTTCTCTTAATGATTCCTCATTTTCTGAGGTGAAAAAATATGATTGTAAAAAATTTCACTTCATTTCAATCAGGTATTCTTAATCATGTTGTGATACTAGGAATAATAACATGATAAATTTAATCATAATAAAACAAAGTAGATAATAGTTATATAGAATTAATATCTTTTAAATCATAGACCCAACTAAAAGCCATTATTGGTTCATGTCATGCATTGTTATGTTATTATCAACATTACGGTAAAATTAATCTTCTAATATATCTTGTATCATTATATATGTTCATGAAATTTAATTAAAAAATGAGAGGATAAATATCATAATTTGAAATTTTTTCTTTTTTTATAACACTTATATATCACTCTATACATCATTATGATCCATACATATCTAAGGTAAACCATTCATACCAAAATAACATAGAATTTATATTACTCTTGATACTAGTTAAAACATTACATTTTGTAATATTATCCTTTACATATTACTTTTTCTTCTACACTAAACTTTTTGTATATTCATATGAACCATTATATACTACGGGCTTGTATAATTTTCTAGACATCATTATCTTAACACAACCTTACTCATCACATTCTAAGGGGTTTTCCTTTATTCATTATACCTACTCAAATTTACTCTAATATATACAAGTAACTATATTCCATTTTAATTTTTTTTTTGATAATTTTAGGACTTCATTGAAATAATCGTATTCGAGAACATTATTCATATTATCTTCCAAAACAACTTCATTGCTCTCCTAAAATGTATCCAAGAATAAATAAAATATTAAAAAAAATTCTTTCCTTAATTTTTTTATATATGACATTCTTGACTAAGTATTCATAGAATTATACAGTCCAAATAATGGTAACATCAAGATATCGTCAAGATATAGATTTCTAAAATCAAAAACTATAACGATATTATTTTAATTTTCACATTATCCACTCCAAAACCTCATAATGAACATTTCATCAAACCAAACACCATAAAAACTTGATTTTGAATATAATTTATGTGTTTACAATAAGATAAATCAAGGAAAAGATATTAAATTGCTTTATCCAATTTGTATTTCCTTGACAAACAACTTATTTCTAGTACTTGTTTTTAAATTAATAACACAAAACCATTTAAAAAGTGTCAATAAATCCTCCTATGATAGTAAAAAATATTATATCTCATCATATTTATCATTAATTCTCTCAAAAATATAATTAATTATTTCCATGCCTCTATTTATGATATAATTCACTTCAGATCATTACCAGATAGTATTTCCCCCAAGGATCACTTCCTGTCATTAGGAAAGAAATGTTACAGGGAGGTGGATTCCCATATGATATTTACATTATAAATTAAATCTCTCCATTTCCCAGTAAATGAATTAAAACTTATCCCCATATAGTTACTTTTTATGGTAACTATTATACACATTGATTCCATATGGTAATATGGTTAGTCTCATCTCATGAATCGTAGGAATATTTGTACTTATTTATTTATATAATATCTCTATTTTGGTTACCTAATTATTTTAAACCCATTTCATAAACATGGAAATTATATTTAGATATTATCATCCCTCCATGTAATATGTTGTCTAATTTAGATACTAAACTTGTGGTTTTTCCTTGTAAGACTGAATACCCATCACTGGAAAAATAAATTTATAGGGAAGAGGATTCATATTTGATGTTTATACTATATATGAAATCAATCCCTCTACCCTAGTGGGACATAGGACATAGCCTCAAAAAATTACCCATTTGGGCTATAGTATGATTCCTTGCACTATTGAAATCTTCACCAATACAATGGTTCAAAACATTGTGTGTATCCCGAAAAACCATGGTCGTAGGATATACCCATGGTTCTATGAATTATGGGTTCTTAAGCTTTCAAGAAAGACCTATACCCATGGTTTGAAAAAACCATGGGTATAGCCATGGTTATAGGTCCTTAGTGAAGGAAAAAATACCATGCTACTATTTGATGCTAGCACAATCAGCCTACACTCCAACAACATTGCCTCTATCATATAACACATCTACTATTCTCATATTCAGATATATATATATATATATATATATATTCATTTTTATTAAATTATTTATATTTATTTTTGTTAATATGAAAAAATAACGGGTGAACATATATCGATAGTGTAGTAAAAATATGGCTATAGGTTCCATAATAAAAAAAGCCACCACAGGGAATTGATCTCATCACCTTCCACTTAATACAAAAAAATTTAACACTTTCCTAGAATTTTTTTTTATTATATTAGCATATATATATCTAAGTATATATATATATAAATTTATTTATATTAAATTATTTATTATTATTATTATTGAAAAATAACTAGTCATCCTATACCAACATTTTGGTCAAACACTAGGTATAACTAACCTATACAATCATTTTATGAAAACTATTGGTATTGGTTCCCCTAAAAATTAATATACCCATGGTTTGATCAAAAAGTTGGTAGAGGTATTCTAATGGCCATCCTGTAAAAAATGTATGATGAAACTTATTTCTATAGTTTAAAAAATTGTGGCTTTATGGTTGACATGTACATAAATTTTTTAGAGAAATGTGATTATTGGTCCGTCCTGAAATATTAAAATTCCCATAAAACCTATTCCTATGGTTTCCAAAAATCATGGGTATATGGGAGTCATATACCTAGTGTTTTTGGAGAAATGTTTGTGTTGTTTATTCTCCTGATAAAAAATGTCTCCGAGAAACCTAATTGTATGGTGTACAAAAACCATGGGTATAGGTGTGACCTATACCCACTGTTTTTTGGAGAGCTCTAGGTATAGCCTTATTTTCTAGAATTGCATTGGATGCATGGGAGGGTAGTTGGTCCAATGTCACGATCCTATGAGAGGGATATACTTTATTGATTTAAAAAACCTGGTAGAATCCTCTAACCACTATGTCATTGAATAGGGAAACTTTTTTTAAAGATCTCTATCTCTCAATGTTTGAGTATACCATAATTAAAATGATATTAAAACATTATTTTGAATTATAAGGAGGTTCCCTATTTATTATGTTGTTCATGAAATGATCATGGCGTACATGAACAATTATTCACCAAATAGTTTTGTTCCCAACAAATTCCCCACTCAAAATTGGATTAATTTTAAATGAAAAGAATAAAATTATATTTAATGTAAAAAAGATTTCAGTTGTTTATAGTGTATCTCCTAAAGAAGGATCTCAGTAAATGGGTTTTGAGAAAAATATGATAATCTCAACTCATGATTACTCGGTACAAGAGGATAATTTCACTCTATACTACATGGGACCAAGATTAAAAACATTAAAAAAGGAATTATAACATTGTATAGACTCATTATTTTTCAAATATTATTATATATTATGAAAATGATTCTAGAATGATACATTATCCATTTGAATATCCTTCCTCCATTCATGATCTCTGTCATCCGAGACAGGGATTGTATATTTTAATAATAGAATAAATAACCAATGATTAATGCTTATATAATTGAGTATATTCTAACCTTTAATGAAAATGGATTTGGAAATTGAAAATATGAAAGAATTTGAGTAAAATAATGAAAATTGAATTTATTAATAATTTCAAATTCATATTTTCCTATATTTATATAGGAATGATAGATATGAAACGTATATATTCCATAACAAAAAACTAATGATAACCTGATAGGTTGCAGAGTGCAATTTTTTATTTCCCCTATAATTGTGCTCTAGAATGGGTATAGGTGGGCCAAATACACAATGAATTTACCAATATTCTAAGATAAGGTAAATCTATTTGTTTATGATTAGGTGGATAACTCAAAATAATAAATATCATGATGAGGGGATATAAAGTATTTTTTAATGCCCAATAAGGATTTATGTACCATAAAAATACATTTTTATGCATCTTTCATTGATCACATAACAAATATAAACATGAAACAGGATGTGGCTTAGAGTTTTTCTTATTTTTTCATAGATAATGAAAATTTATTAAAACAAATGGTGGATAAATACTTTTTCCCATAAATTATTTTTTATGATTGTTTTTTTCACAATATTTTTTCCATGCTGTGAAGCTGAAAGGATTTGTAGGTGGCGACCAAGGTTTTTCCCAATACATCATTTGTGAATTTTTAACTATATATGGTTTTTTCAAAATTTATTTATTAAAAATAGTATATTTTTTATAGGTTATGCTATATGTTGGACTAGAAAGTAGAAAATTGACTTTTTCCAAGGATTCACAATATAGAATTTTAACATGGGGGGTACTATGCATATTTTATTTGGATATTTTTTTCATGAATATAGGGACAAATAAAAACTATGTTCATGAAGTTACTACTTTAAATATAACTTTTATATTTTTTAATTCCAATAGCATAGACTAAAATATGAGGTGATCTTTATAGTGATGTGTTATTATTAAACCTAACAATAATTGACTTCCCAATATTCATTTACATGGCCTTGTGGAATATTTTATGAAATTTGTGATGATAGTTTGTAGTTCAATGTTGACTATTATTTAAGGTCATATAGATTTAACCAAAATAAGGGTAAAGTTTTCAAATATACATCTTTGAGAAAAATGGGGGATGATGTTTAATTTTTGGAAATAAGGTCACGATTGATTTTATGTGAATTAAAATTCCTCATTCTTGTATAAGAAGACCCTAATATAAAATATATACTTAATTTTGGGTAATAAATCTTGGACTATAGTGGGATGTGTGACAATCCAAAATAGGGTTTTGAAATCTAGAATCATTTCAACACCTTTAAGAAATGGATTAAAGTGGTTAAAATAATAACATGAGTTATTTAAATAAGGTTACTGCTTAAATTAAATGGACAGTCAAGGAAAAATACAAACTATATAGGAATAATGAACCCATTATCATATCATTGAAAAATATAATTAGTATAACCACTAAAAACCATCAAGTAATAAGTTCCACTACAATGTTGTTGAGGAAATATGATATTATAGAATATTCTCCTTATGATAAAGACACACCTTTAGTTTTTTTATAAGTATTTTGAATATGCAACATATTTTCCATCACTAAATAAAGAGGTACTTCATGAATCAAATATACTAAAAACAACCATTATGAATTGTTAATGGTGATTCAAATACTCAGTGTTTAAATAATTTCATAAGGGGGGAGAATATTCAAGTCTAATGTAGTTATTAGAAAGTGGTTTCAATGAATACATAATTGAAATTATATTTTTATAGTGTATGGTTATTGATGAAATCTCATCATTATTTGAAGACATCCCACTAACCATGATGGTAGTGGTGATTGAAAATGGAAAATTTTATGCTAGCGTCCAAAATGAGAGACTTTTGTGTCACTATGCATCCTATTATAATATTAATCATGCCTCGTGTAGTTCCTAGAAAGAGGTATTTAGATAGATATGGATCATTCATAGAGGGAGAATGAATTTAATGGTCGAGTTATAAGGTAAGAGAAAGAAAAAATAAAATCTTACCTGATTTGGTGAAGTTTCAAAATGTGATAAATATGAAATACTTCCAACATAATGAAGGGTTTATTGAGGAATTAAAATGAATGGTTGAGGGTTTCAAATAATATTATGTAGTGGGGGAATTATATTTTATGAATTATAGGGATATATCTGAGATAAGGAATATAGGAATCACTATATATGACTTAATAATAGGAATCAGACCACATTTAGTTCATAAATATTATGAAATTACAATCAATGTATAAGATAATAGATATGGTAATCCATATATCTATGAAATGTAGATGGATTATATAATATATAAAAAAATAATTTCATATTAAACTGACAACTTTACGTTGTTTATGTTTATTTTAAGATAGATATTTATTTTATACAATTTATCATCTTTAGAAAATTAAACTGTTATATCTAGCCTAATCTCATGTAGAAATTACAAGGGTGCAGCATTCTTTATGGTTTTATAATGTGGAACATTGTTCATTTTTTTGGGTCATGCGACAAGGACTATTGTTTCTTCATTTGATGTTACATGTGGTATTTATTAAAAAACATGCATTTTTCATAGCAATAATATTCTTTTCTTATATTTTATTCATTGATTAGGCTCTAGTGGAGTTGGATTTTTTATTATGTAAGGAACTTCTATTTTTTATGTTAGGATTTTCATTATATTTATCATAGATCTTCTCAAGGATATTATTAGTTCCCCTTGGATAAATGAGATGAGGTGGGACTTTTTTTAATGCTTCTGTGACATAATTCTAATGGATAATGATAATATAAAATTTTCATAACATATTTTTAGTATTCTATTCCAACTCATTTATTTATATATAAGGATGTTTGTCTTTGAGCAACTGATCATAAATGAAAATTTGAATTGAGAGTAACTAAAATATGGGGATTAAGACTGTTTTTGTCTTATATAATCTTGAATAAGGGGTCCCATGTGTGGAAATTGTTGGGTATGAACTAATGTGTAGATGATAAACTAAAAGAGGGAGTGAATTGTAGGTTTAAAAACATTCATTTCCTATAATTTGTTTATAAGAATTTAAAATAATTAAATTCACAAAAACTATTAACTATTAAAACAATAATCAGACTAACCATTTGGATATGTTGATAAAATATTTCATAATTACATTGATTTTGATATGTATTCCATAGGTTGTATTTAGAAATTGATCGTATTTATGGTAACTATGGTACGTATCATAATCACAGTGGTTATAATGATCAGAGTAAAACCAAATAATGACTCCATCATAGTGTGTATATAATTATATTGTGTAAATAAAATAATCATAATAAAAAAATGATAATTACAAAGTAATAGAGTGTAAAAAATTGTATTGTAATTAAAGTAGTTATAATAAATGAAATAAAATTAGAAAAATGGATTAAATCACTTTCTATTACAAATGCAGCAAAAATGAAATAAAAGTGAACAAAAACATTTATTTTAACCCAAAGAGAATGGTATCTAGTAACATAAGATAAAGTTACCTTTATTTATTCTTTCAAGAATGTCTTTCTTACCCACACCAGGGTAAGACCTCGATACGATGATCGGCTATGTTCTCTCTGCCTATCCCGAACAACCCTTGATCATGAAGGTAATCAGATCCTATCTCTTCCTATTAACGTAATTCCTCCATCAGGATTATGATTGAAACCTCTATCTTCCTATCACTATAATCCCTCATTTGTAATCTCAATGATCGAAATCACACGAGGAAAAAAACTCTTGAGTGTTACATGTATATGGAACAATCAGTTCTCAACTTTTAATCATCAGAGATTTTATACATAGAAAATTTAGTAGAGCTCTCACATAGTACCTCAGATTCCTCTTTTTATTTCTTTCAAATAACATGGAACTTATAAGAATTTCTACACTGGTCATCATGAACTCAAACTATCATATTTCTTCTGGAATTCTTAGAGGAACCTGGACACCGGGCACTCTGATGGTCATATGATAATTTAAAGCAAGACATTGTTTTTATTTAAATGATACCTATATAAAAAGTTACACTTTTCTAGATAATATAAATTTAAATGAGTTTTATGATTTTCAATATTACAAGATTCTATTCGACCTATATCATTATTAAATTATTGTCAGTATGGAAGACTAGATAGTGTGTGCAATATAAGTCATATCCAGTGTGTATGATATAGATTGTATTCAGTGTGTACAATATAAATCATATTAAGTGTGTACTATATAATTGTTATCTAGGCTCATTAAAATATCCATAGAATGAGTTATTTCTATAATTACCATTAGTATTATTTTTACCATATGCATTATAAAAATAGTAATGATAACATATGAATTTATTTTCATAAATCAAAATCCTTAATGAAAGTATGTTAATTTTTTATATAACTTCTCATACAAATATTCTTAAACTAATTTGGTCATCAATGAGTTTGTAATTTAATATTTATGATAGATTTTGTGACTTCAAAATTAAAGGATTAGAAAAGTCAAAAATAGACTTTTGAGTCAATAATCCCCCTCTTTC
Source organism: Viscum album (assembly GCA_963277665.1). Taxonomy (NCBI): domain Eukaryota; kingdom Viridiplantae; phylum Streptophyta; class Magnoliopsida; order Santalales; family Viscaceae; genus Viscum; species Viscum album. Next base: position 1,381,733,655 of record OY728157.1, read on the forward strand.
TAGAAATCACATTCCATAAGACTTAAATAGAAAATTACTATGTGAAAAATAAGAATTGTTTTTGAAGAACATAGATATTTAGATTGAAACACATATACTTATTTCCCCTTGACTTTTAAAAATATTCTAAATCTGATATTGAATATGACTTACTCATCCTTAGGATAAAAAAATCTCTAAGGATCATATTATCTTTCTTTTATGGAATTTTATCCCCCTTACTAAAGCATTATCTTCTTCTATGAAAATTTATCCCCCTCCCTAAATCAGTCTCCCCCTATATCATTTAAAAACAGTAATAGATGAGGTCTTCTAGTACCTAAATAAGAGTCAGAGAAAAAAAATATATTATGTAATAGGGAATTTTATCATCTTGAAAAAAAAATGAAAGAACATTCATCCAAAATACAGGGAAATCATTCAATCAAACTATAGATGACAAAAAAATCATTGGTGTTTCCAAAATAGTACAACATGATTTAAAAATAATTATTTATTCTCCTAATCTAATAGAACTAATATGATTTTTTTTCATGTTCTTTAACACTTTTATTTCATATTTTAGTTTTTAAAGAAACACATTCTGGGAAAAAAATATTCTTCTTGTTCTCGAAACAACTTATTTTGGGTATGAATCATTTCTTCCTGAGACTATAATTTCTCTTCTAGAGATCGAAACTTATCTTCTTGGGACATAAGTTTTTGTTCCTAAAGATGAAATATTTCTTATTGAGATCAATTGATCTATTCTGTAACATCAAATCTATTAGTCATCAAAACATTTTTATTTTTCAAATCAATTATCTCATCCTTTTAAAAAATCAACTTTGAAAGATCTGTTTGAATGAAATTCAACTTCTTATCGATATATTAGATTTATTTGGATTAAATAGTATCACATATTTTAAAAACATTTACTTTATAGGTAGTATAATTTTGCAAATTGTTGAGGGAGAAAGAGACTTCATTCACAAACCTCTTTATGTCTTGAATTGAATTTTCATGAACTTGGATACAAGAATCAGCATTATGAGATCATTTTACAATTTTTTTTAATTCTCTATTGTGTTCATAAGAAATCTCTTCAATAAAATTGTATTAGGCTCCAATAATGGTAAACCATTCTCTTAAACTTCTAATAGATTAAATTTTATAACATTGGATATCATCAACCACATCAATTTTTATCTCAATATATGGAAACTAAAAAATAGTTTTCCCATTATTTCTAAATAATGAACAATGTACTAAAAACCATTCATAGAAGTTGTATTTTACGAGTTAGTATCTTCATTGAAATTCAGAATCTCACTTAAATATTCTTATGATTTGTATTTTTAATGGTTATGGTTTCATCATATTTGTTAGAAATATTAAAGACTTTATCAGGTTTATTCCTTTGAATATATGGGGATGGTAATTTATGATAGTATTCTTTTTATTATATCAATGAAAATTTTTGTGAATTGGATTTTTGAATCTGAGTGACTTCCTTATCACTCTTATTATTCTCTTCTATATCTACTTTTTCCACTTCTTCATCATTATTAATTTATTTTATTTCATCATCAACAACATACTCATTAATATGCCTCATTTCACTATCTTCATTTTCTCTGAAGATTTTACTATACTACATTCTAAAAGAGATGATTCTTTACTAGATTTTTACATGTATTTTACCAAAATATAGTCAGAAGTAATTCCCAAACCTACTTATTTTGTTTTCTTGATAATTATTCCAATACTATCCTTTTCAACATTCTTCATAAGACAATGAATTCTAAGAATATTGGTCTTTTTATTTTTCATTTATTTTTTCCTTTCGTCTTCTATCAAGGAATCATCAATGTGAATCTTTTTTGTTGGAGCCTCTATAGGGTTAAGACCAAACAGAGGGTCTCCTTTTTTCATTTAAGAATTTTTCTTTATCTACTCAGAAACTTCTTAATTACTATAGACATTTTTTTACATTCTAGGGGAAACAAATTTAGAATTCTCTTTCATTTCTAAAATAATTGGTATGGATGTTGAATCTTTATAAGGTTCTTCGATAGCTTCCTTCTTGGTATTAAATTAAAAATCTTTTATAAATATTTTTTATTCAATATCAAAATGATGTTTCAATCATTTAATCATATCATCAATAGTAAGTGGAACTTTTAATTTCCGTAGAACTAATTCGATTTCAATATTAAAATACATTAATATTTCTGTAATAAATTTAATAATTATTTCAGTAAACATAATGAACTATGATTTTATAGATCCTTATTTCAAATTTTTTATTTTTAGATATATGTATCACATCATATTATGTTTCCACATATTAACTAGATAATCAAAAATGAAAAAATCATATACCTTAAGGGTTTCCCTACCACCTATTCATGGAATAAAAATCCTTTGAATCAATAGAGAAATTATAGAATTGTATGAACAAAGACGAGTAACTTTTATTTTGTCCTAATGAATCTCAAAAATAAATTCCTCATCTCTTTTCTTATTGGACGTTCCATTTTCTTTTGGAAGCATATGATAAGGGTAGAAGGAATCTGTTTATATGGGTATTCGAAGAAAATGGGCATATTTATCCATGGATGGGATATTATTATTTCCATTCATGGAAAAAATAAAACTTTAAATCATTATAAAATACAACAATATTATAAAACACTCAAATTTCATCAGCATGAAGGAGTTCGTTATTAGAATTGTATTTTTCTAAAAACTGATTCTCATACTTGAAACGTGATAATTATTTTCAAACAAGAATCATTCTTATCATTAAAATATTTACTGAATAACCTTTCCCTGAAGACAATCATCAAAAATAAGACTTTAGGAGCCATCTTTTTGGGAGAAGATATCATTGATTCTGACATGAGTATAAAAAATTCTTCTGAGTATGGAATCTTCTAAACTTTTCTATTTGAACGAACGAAGATCATTAGCGCAAAGGATGAAAAAACTATGTGGGACAGGGTTGGGGTCCTTTTTTATAGATGAAGGAAGATGACCATTGATATTCTACACCTTATATTTAATCAATGAGATCTGATGGTTAAAAAACTATTAGGGTTTTTTAAAAATATAATGAAAAAAATTATCATATTCATCATGAATCAGATAAAGGTGTTAAAACAAATACCAAGAAATAGAATTGGATTGGGAAAGTGTAAGGTAGTAATCTATATCTTTAGAAGTTTCAAGACAAGCTTCATGGTTTCAATATATAATTTTTCTTGAAAATATTTTTTTGTATGAAAAATGTTGTGTAAAAAAAATATTGAGTATGAAAAATATTGAGTAAAACAAATATTGAGTATGAAAAATATTGACTGTGGAAAACATTTAGTACGAAAAATATTTAGTAAGAAAAATATTGAGTATGAAAAATATTGAGTAAGAAAAATATTGAGTACGAAAAATATTCAGTACAAAAAATATTGAGTATGAAAAACATTGAGTATAAAATATTTTGACAATGAAAAATATTGATTTAAAAAAATATTGAGTATGAAAAATGTTGAGTATGAAAAATACTTTCTAAAAAAACATAAAACAACAAAAATATGTAATCCCCTTTTGAAAAAGAGAATCTTAATGTAAGGATTGGGATTCCTTATATCTATATGTCTTTTATAGGTGTAACTTTTAAAAAATATGTAATCCCCATTTGTAGTGATACATCCCATATTCTGTTTAATGTATCCAAATATATCGAAAGGTAATGGTTTATTAAAATTTTAGCAAGTTGTTCTTGAATTTCAATGAATTGAAAAATGATATATCTTTTAGCTGTGAAATCACTAAAGAAGTGAAGCCTTATATATATATATATATATATATATATCTGTGTGTGTGTGTGTGTTTTTATAGGAGTGATGTGTAGGATTTTTTCTAAATGTTATGGCACTAGTGTTATCACATAGTATTTGAGTATTAGTAAAACTCATTCCATAATCAGTGAGTGTGTGTTGAATCCACATCACTTGAGCCCAAAAATTTCCAACTTCCACATATTCAGAATTAGTAATGGAAATTTCTACTAACTTCAGTTTTTAAAAGACCATGAAACTAATTAATATCATATGAAATGGTATGTTCTTGATGTAATTTTCTTATCTATTATAAAATCACCAATGTCAGTATCCAACAAAATTTTTAAATCAAAATCATTTAAAGAAGTATAGAAAAGTATATAATCTATAGTTCCATTTAAATAATAAAATATTATTTTTTACATCATTTAAATATGATTCCTTTGGATTTTCATGATATATTTCACATAATAATACTGGAAAAATTATATCTTGAAGACTAGATATTATGTAAAGTATATATCCTATCAAACCTCTAAAAGTTAATTAATTAACCGGTGGCCTAGATTCATTGAGATCATGTGTATTTGAGGTACCAATTAGAGTAGTAATACTTTTAGTATTATCATATCGATACTTTTAAGAATATATTTAATATAATTATATTGAGATATATAAGTACCATCTTCTCTTTGGGTAATTTGAAAAACAATAAAGAATGTCATCTCGTACTCATTTCAAACTCATATTTTATTATATTCTCTAAAGAATCTGTTACAAATTATTGAGTTGATCTGAATAAAATGTCATCAACATAGATTGGAAAAATCAAAACATTTTAATTATCTTTCCTTATGAAAATAGTTGGATCAACAGTTCACTTAACATAATTGTTTTGTAATAGAAATCTCATTAATATATCATACCAGGATTTATGTGCTTGTTTAAGTCCATATAAATCTTTGGTATGTTTATAATGATGTTCTGGATGTTTTTTATCTTCAAAACCAAGAGCTTGTTCAACAAAAACGTCCTCTTGAACAAATTATTTAAGGAAATCAAACATTATATCCATTTGAAAAGGATTGAATTTTTAGAATTCTTCTAAGGATACTAAAATGTGAGTAAATTTATGTCTAGATATTGAATCATGGGTATTTCATAGTCTATTACTTTTTATTTATTATAACCTTTAGAAAATATTCATCCCATATTTATAACAATGGTAACATTTTAGTTATATTTTTTTCCTGAAAACCCATTTTACTCTAATGAATGAATTTATTTTGGTCTTTTAAAAAAAGTTCAGACTTTCTTCCTTTCAAATTAAATTAGTTCATCATGGATAGAGTTAATAAAATATTAATCACTTAAACCCTAATCATGAATTTTAGGTTTAAATTGGGAAAGGAAAGAAAATTGTTCTATTTCATTTCTAAAAAAACATCTAGTCCATAGTGGTTGATTCAAATCAACTATGATACTAACTCTAGGATGATTCCAAATAAAAAACTGACTTGGGTTTTGTAAAACCTATTAATAAACATATGGTAAAAATTATTATGGAGTGAATAATTCAGAAACAATTTCTTGAGTTTTTCCCGTATTTGAATAGTCTTCTATCATAGGTTGATAATAAATTTTTGGAAAACACGTTAGAAGATGTGGGTTTGAATTATTTGAAAACAAAAGGATCAGTTTCATCAAATTTAACATGTACTATTTCCTCAATAGTAGAATATTTTTTTATTAAAAACTCTATATGCTTCAGTGGTAGTGTAATAGCCTAAAAATATACCTTCATTGGATTTGGGTGAAAATTTGGGAAAATTATGTTTGGTATTCATGATTAATACATTTCATTTAAATAATATTATGTATGAAACATTTGGTTTTGAGCTAGTTTGTAACTCTTAAAGAGTTTTATTAAGAAATAATATAATTAAATATTGATTTAAAATATTGAAATAAGTAAATATAGTTTAAACTTAAAAGTTTTTAGCGATAGATTATTCACTCAACATGGTTCATGGTATTTCTTGGAGAAAACTATTTCTTCTGTCAACAACCCCATTTTGTTAATGATTTATAGGAGCTGAAAAGTTATGAGTAATGTTTTTATTACTAAAAAATGTTTCAATATCAAACTATATATATTCTCCACCATGATAACTATATATAGTTTCCATGGGAATGATTTTCTCTTTTTTTTACTTTGGCTACAAAAGTTTTCAAAACATAAAAAGACTCAAATTTCATTGTTTAAAAATAGACACATGTGTATCTAGTATAATCCTAAACTAAAAAATGACATAGTACAGGCCACCAATACTTAAAGTTTATGTAGAAATAAAAATATCCATCTATAGTAACTATAAATCATCATTAGTTGATACTTTACTAATAGATTAAAATATATAATTTCTTTGATTTCCATATTGAAAGTGGCCACAAACTTTTGAAGAATCAAATATAACTTCTGATAGATCCATAATGTTTTTTATTATTTAAATTACATACGTTACGAAGTTTATAGGGTCCTAAAAATATATGTAATAACAAATACTCATGTTTTGTTGCACTAATACCAGGTTATTCTTGGCTCATAAGGGCTTCTAAGTAGAGGATGTAAATATTCTCTAGCCAATGAGCAGAAAGTGTGAATTCATCCTTGGAATTGTGTAGTACACATTTGACATTCATAAAATTCACAAGGTAACCATCGTCGTATAATTGAATTAATCTTATAATTATGTTCTTAAGAATTTGATAAATAGAACATTTTAATTAGATCTTTTCCAAGAAAGAAAATGTTACCTATACTAAGAATATTTTCTTGTTAATTTTCTCCTAAGGTAATTCTTCCACATTTCATTTCAAAAATATTTTCAAAGAATTATTTGTAACTACTAATATACTAGGAACAACCATTATCCATTTATGATGTATTCTTATTGTTGGAACCTCCATTATTTTCCAGAAAACAAAAAAAAATATTCTTTTGGAACCCATACATTAATGGGTCCGGAGATGTTAGAAAACAAAACCTTAGTAATCCACATTTGTTTTTAAAAAATGTGATTTGTAAAATCCTAAAGATTTAATTTTATATAAATAAAATTTTTTTATACAATATCATCCACTTTGAAATTTTATGCAAAAGGGGATATTTTTAAGAAAAAAGATTTTGTTACTAAGAAAAGGTTTTGAATGAGTATATCCCATTCCAGAACTATTACCGTATGGATGGAGTTGTTTTACATTTTTCAAAATCCTTCCTTACCCAGGTTAAAAATTGATAATATTTTCTTTAGGTAATTTTTTTTTACTTTAGTTTTATATATAAACTCTTATCCACATTAGTATTAGTTTCAGAAGTGAGTTTCGTTTCTAAATCATTTTTGTCAGATATTTCTTTTTCAAAATCTTTAGAATGATTGTGCTTTACAGAATTATCTTTTCCAAGGGTTATATATATAGAATAAATTTCAAAAAAATTATTATCAATATATTTTGAAATATGTGACACTTATTTTGCCAAAACATTTATTATGAAATTTTCTTTCTCATAATTCATACTAACTTTCCAAATTTCATTTTTATGAAATTTAAAAAATCTACAAACCTCTTTATATGAATCTAAATTATTATCTTATACTGAATAATTTTATTCATTAGAAGTAATGTATCCTTTATCATTAGTATAGGTATCATTTATAGGCTTATTTGTTAAAATATCCGAAGTGTTTACCTTATCCATAAATGTTGATTTTTAAAAGCTATTGTGGCATAGAGACCAATATTTCTCTATCCAGAATTTTCATTGTCTGAAGAATCATCAGTAGAATCTCCACCACATTCACTCCATGAGTCATTATATTTAAATAATTTCTTTATTTGGGAATTTTAATAATTTCTTTTATTACTATAACAATTTGTTTATTTATTATATTTCATTTTGATCATTTTATAATATGGTCTAATATATCTATCTTTATTACATTCATAATAGGTAACATCAATATATTTATTAATCTTTTTGCTTTTATTATATCGATATTGAAAATATTTCTTTCCATATATCTTGTCCATCCTTTGAACTAAATTAGCTAACTCATTTTTGGAATGTTCTGATTCACATGAATCAGATTGAACAACCAATTTCATTTTCATTGATAATAGAACTATATTTTTAGAAGTTTAAGTTGTCATTGGATTTAATGTAGAAGTAAAAAAACATTTCAATTATTATTATTTTCATTCACATTTTCTTCTCTCAGTATACCTTCATACTATAAAAGGGTTCCAAATAAATAATTATGTTTATAATTTTTAATCTTCTTTGATTCAATAACTATTTTTCACTTTGATTCCCATTCATTTGGCATAATAACAATGACATTTTACTTAAGAATTTCCCAATCTAATAATTTTTCATTCATATCTTATAAACTATTAACGATTGTCATAAACCATTGTAGTACCTTAAAAACATGTTAAAAATAAGGAAATTAAAAAGCATATAAATTGTTCCTTAGCATAGTTCTTCAATCTCAACAACTTTTGAAGGGAAAAATGACTGATTTCTAACTTCTTTCAAATGCTATTGGATGATTCATATGAGGAAATATGGATATATATATTTCTATCCACGGAATATAATAAATTATTTATTACCTTGTAATTTATCTATTGTTATATATTTTCAAGATTCTTAAAAGTTCTATTTTCTTTGTTAGTAATTTTGTATTCACCATCAAATATTAGGGATCTTTTAGGAATGATATTGTCTATAGAACCAACAATTATTCCAACCATATTTTCAAATAGATAAAAACAAAATCTTTTCCATAATAAATGTTAGTGTAACAAATATTTATAAACAAAAAGTTTATAATAATAAATAATCCTAACATGAAATGATAAAATAATCAGTATGTATTTGATTGATGGAAACCTCTTTTGGTAACTATTGTCTGATATGAAAGTATGTGTAGATAAAAAACAATAAGAGGGGTGATTTGAAGGTTTTAAAACATTCATTTTTTATCTTTAATTTAAAAGAATTAAAACAAATTAAATTCACAAAACCACTTAAGTATTAAAACATTAATTAGACTGGGCCTCTGAGTATAATGATAAAATATTTCTTAATCATGTTGATTTTGATATCTATTCCATAGGTAATATTTATAAATTAATCATATTCATAGTAATCATGGTAAGTATCATAATCATGATGGTTATGAGGATCAGAGTAAAACAAAATAAGGATTATATCATAAAGAGTATAGATATTAATAAATAAAGGAAATAATCATAATCACGGAAATTGTAATTACAAAGTAGTATAGTGTAAAACAATTGTATTTTAATTATATTAGTTATGATAAAATAAATATAACTATAATAATGAAATAGATCACTTTTAATTAAAAATGCAGCTGAAATGAAATAAAAGTAAATGAATACAATTATCAGAAACCAAATATAATTTTAACTAGTAACCTAGGATAAAGATCCTTTAATTTATAATTTCAAGAATGCATGACTTACCCCCACCAGTGTAATCCCTCGATATGATTATCGGCTATGGTCTGTCTACCTATATGTGAAATCCCTTGATCAAGAACGTGATCGGATCTTTTTTCTTCCTATTCTTGGAATCCCACAATCAAGATTGTGATCGCCATATCTGTCTTTTTATTCCCTGAATCCCTCATTCATAATCACAATGATCGGAGTCGCACAATGAAAAAAACTCTTGAGTGTTACAAGTATATGGAACAAGATTTTCTCAACTTATAAACTTCCAAGCATTCATATAAAGAAAATTTAGAATATCTCTCACATAGTGTCTCGAATTCCTCTTCTTAGATATTTCAAATGACCTGGTATTTATAGAAATTCCTCCAATGGCCATCTTCGACTCCAAAGGTCAAATTTTCTTAGGATTTCATGGTGGAACCTAGTCACCTCAAACACTAATTTTCATATAATAATTGAATGCATAAAACCATTTTGATATAAAATATATCTAAACAAACGGATCAAATTTTCTGGATATGAAAAATTTAAATGAGATAAATGATTTTCATTAGTAGAGTCAGTATGATTTATATCATTATGAAAATATTGTCATTGTGAAAGACTAGAGAGTGTGTATGATATAAATCTTATCTAGGGTGTACGATATAAATTATATATTTACTCATTACGATATTCATGGAATGATTTATTTATGTAATACTCTTGAGTATTATTTTATTTATATTAATTATGAGAATCATTATGATAAATTATAAATTTATTTTAATTAATCAATATCCTCAAAGAATGTATGATAAATTTTTATATTATTTCTCAAAAAAATATTCCTAGAATAGTTTGGATATAAACGAGTTAGTAAGTAAGTATTTGAGAAAGATTTTTTAATTTCCAACAAAAAATAATAGAATAGTTAAAATGAGACCTTTGACATAATAGGAATATCAGTCATGGTGCCTTTCTCTTAAAAATCATGTAATGGTTTATTTTTTCATGCCTTTTCCATGTTTAACAATGATTTTTTTATAATATCAGAGATGATATTATTGAATTTTTCTATCTATCCATATTCTACTATGTTATACAGGAGTGAGAGAATAGACCTAGTATTGTACTCTAGGTCGATCATATTCATTATTAACAAACATAAGATAATGTCATTGTCCATTTGGATTGTATAAGGGACTGTGAATCTGGAAAAAATGTTAGAATTTTAAAAATTAATCATAGATTTTTTCCTGACCTCTGTTAGGTGATAAACGTTCACTCATTTCTAAAATAAATTAGTGGTAGTAATGATGAACACAACATTCCTAATATAAGCTATAGGGTATAGACTCATTACTACAAACCCCTATACGATGAATATTTATGATTATTCATTAATGTTTAACATATCGAGGATCTTATTAATGATGTTATGATGTATTTTATTTTCATATCACTTTATATAATTTTTTATGAAATCATGCTAAATTGATGATGAAAAATATCTATTTCATCTAATTTATATGAAAAGTTGGGTTTTAGTCCGATGTGATTCTCAAGCACCAGAATAAACCTCTATTATAATTGTTAGGTTACATACTTTTGTAACTCATCTAGGAATAACCCCATTAAAACTTTATATATTAATAATACTTTTGAGAATTAAAACTATCAATAAGGGTTAAAAAAGTTAACTCATCAGTGGATATGATTCTTTTTTTCTTGATCTTATAAGGGATCCCCATTCTTTTGATACTCTACTCTAAGTGAAACCCATATGATAATTTCATTGATGAATGGGGATGAATAATCACTTTGAACTAAGGTGTAATTTACTTGATTGATCTCTTACACATCATTACTAAAAATGATTAGACCATTCTTATGTGTGAAATATGATTAATTATTTTGGCGTTATTTGGGCCAAACAAGGTTATAGTTTTATTTCCCAGCATATTAACATAGATTTTATAATAGAAAGTATTTTTTGATGACAAAAAAATTTAGGGGAATTATAAAATTAGGTACCATACATAATCGTTTAGAGTATTTCATTCCTCTTTCTTGAAGTTATAGTCCACATTTCTATTTATGATTTCAAACATTGAGTCAAAATTAATGTTCAATCCCAAAATAGGTATCCAAACCACTAGTTATGAGCCAAAAATATTAGAATAATATTTTTCCTAATTTTTTTCACCCATCATAAAGAATAAATATTACATAGATACTTCCATTATTGATCAAACAAACATTTTCATAAAACAAAAAATGTTGATATTTGGATCCCATATCATTTTCTAGGTGTACATTGAGAAGCACCATAAAAAATCTCTATTTTAGGGAATATGAATTGAAAAATGAAACATTTTCTTCAAGTAGTTTTTTATATATTTTTAATTATTTTATAGTGGGATTAACTGCAAGTAAATATACTAGAACTTTTCTACTGATCACTTTTTGGGAAAAAATAAGATGTTTAATTACTATAAAATTACTACCCATCATTCCAAACACCGACAACATCATGTGACTGAGGATATTATTGAGTAGATTTATATGTGAGATCAAGTGGAAATCATGTTTTTTTATATAATATATAATATTCAATATTACAAAGATATGTGCAATACGACTCTTCTTGATATGAGCATATCATGTCTTAGCCAACAATATTTTTCTACATCGATAATAAAGGCTATTTTATTTATATATATCATTTTTGTAGGGAAGTGTGGAACCAAGATGCCTCTATTTTTTTCTACATATTGGATATGGTCTTTTCCATCAATATATTGAATCAACACAGGTGGGTGTAGAAGATACTAATTTAGGGATTTAATGGACGTTTAGTAATTTCCATCCCATTTGTAGGTTATCCTTTTCTTAAATAGTTTTATGAAGTGAATGAATTTAATGGTGAGGTTTTATATAAATTTTATAATGTATTAAAAGTTACCTTTAGTCCATTTAAACTCCTAGAGATTCCATGGTTGGGGCATGTTGATTATTTCTTTGGTTACCTTAATATTGACTTCAATATTATGATAGTATACCATAACTTTAAAACTATTCACTAATGTGACACTAAATATGAATTTTAGTGGGTTAATTTTAATGGTTGTGTCCTCATAATTTGTTGTGGTGTTATATAAGTTTTGGAAGGTTTCAATTAAATTTGTGATAATTAATTACAAAATCATCCACATAGCATTCCACCATCATTCCTCTAAAAGAAATTTTGATATGGTACATGGAATGTTGGTATTTAGTATCAGAATTCCCAAAAAAATGGAATCACCTGATCACAATATACCCCTTGAGGATCACAAAAGTTATGGGATTCATAAATTCTAGAACAAATCAGATCTATTTTTATATGAATTTCTCATCAATGAATAAAATATCTTATAAATTAGATTTTTCATCAATTAGTCATTTTTTGATCGGGATCAGAAAATCAACTTTTGGGAAATAATGGATCAATTACTTGAAGTAAATAAAAGCCCTCATTTTCACATTATAACTATTAATATAAAAAATGTTAGTAAGATACATCTAATATTGAACCTTTTGGATAAATACATATTTGAGAAACTTGTATTTTTTATCATCCACATAGGAAGCCTCGGTCTGATATATTTTCCTCATTTTCTATTTTATAAATATGTTAGTTATATTTTAAACTGAAATTATAGAATGTTACCAAGGTATCTAAACTAATCATCTCTATATAATCCCATTCAAATTCATCGTGGTGATTCTTAAGGAAATAAAGTTATTTCATTCTCTCTCCAAGATCCCTATAAGTATTGATTAACATGGGTCATGGGTCATATTGGGTACCTTATTTTTCTTTTTAGAGTTCATCGATAGTGGTTGATAAAATATCTTCAAAAATAGTGGAGATACCTTGATCTATTCCTCATCTTCATTGTCATATATTAATGATAGAATTACTACATGATATTTGGGAAATAATATAGGAGGATGATCATCTCTATTGTGGTCACACCAGTATAGAGAGTGTGAGGGTTTGTTACTCATGAATAACAACATATGAATTGAGGTGAAGATTCATCAGCCTCATGTTCTTTGATGATGGTCTATATAAAACCATTCAAAGAGACTTTATTGCATCAAAAATGGGTCAGTCAGTCATGTGTTCATTTAGAAGAACTCAAAGTTAATATTGATTATCATCAAAAGAATGGAAATTTCTTCCTCTATTTAGGGAATTTATTCAATTAAATAGTCTTCCTGGCCATTATAGGAGATCATGGTAATTAATAGATCAATTCTACTGGTTCACATAACCGTATGAATTCCTAAGACTATATATTTTTCATTATTATGATTGATGGGTAATATGAAATATTTATTTATCCCACTCCATGGATTTATTTCATAAGATCTAATACTATTTTGGGAAATAGTTTTTATTACATCATTAATTAATATCAATTTCCCCTCCCATTTATAATACCATATATCAATTTATTGAAACATTAATGTTTTGAAAGGAGATTTATCACAATAGGATCCTCTGACCCACCCATCTATAGATATTTTCAAGTATTGACTATATGCAGTGGAATTTATGTGTTCATTTGAATCCATTATATTCCCAATAATACATTGATATTGATGCCCCGATGGACCACCATGAATTCGAGGATAGATATTAGGTCCCTAAAATGGGTCCCTAGCTTGATAGTCCATAAGTATTATACATTCCTTTTCTATATATGTGGATCATGAGGTTTTAATGGGACAATTAAACCTCAATGTATACTAAAAAGAGGATTTTAAAGATCATGATAACATTAATTTTAGAACTATTATTTACTATATAATAGAAAATAGAGACATCATTATTCTTTATAAATATATATAAGGCACAAATGTGTCCATATATGATATCTTATTGATAATTATCAATGAATGATATGACCACATGAAATTCAATTAATTCCATATCTATATGAAATATTTCAAGAGTAGACACTTTAATATTAACCACATGAGGGCTTAAAATAGAATCAAAATATTATCTATGAGATATTTTGGGACATGAAGGTAATCCAATATTTAATGATATATAGGGATTATCAATATATTCTTTAGAACATCATACATCTTAGATATTGGATTATACTTCCTACCACATGGTTATTCAAGTTTTGATTATGATGACCCATATCTTCATTAGAATTTGTTGATTAGTTTATTTTCAAATGGTCAGTGTGATTTAACATTCATGTTTCCTAAGGATTACTAGTTGAATAATTATTTTCTATCAGTATGATTATATTATAATGAGTGATAAAGTAGTTTACATCAAACTATGGTTCCTAATGATCAAATTGAAGGTTAAATATTTAAGTCTCGACAGCATGTATGATATCAATGGGAATGAAACATGAAATATTGTCTCCACCAAGAAATAACCTTCTATATATTTCTAAATGATCATTTAGAATGGGGCATGGTTCATTGGAGTCATAATAATTAGTTAATAGTCTTATCAAGTGTACTAATTTGATAAAAATTTATTACAATGTTTCATCAGAAGAGCACTACATTTAGGGGTGGTTCCCATCATCATAATAATTGGGGGAGGAAATACGAAATTGATTCGATTATTTTGGGAACAAATGAAGGTAATTGTACCAATAACATATTATATCAATATTGATTGTATTAAATTTTAATGGAATATGATGATGAAGAGATATCCTTGGAATATTCATGTGTATTTTTGGTTTTGATGGGCTAGCACACTTATTCCAAAATGAAAGAATATTTTTAGTTATTGATTCTATATTTATCCAATTATTAAAAGTTTCAAAATATCTATTTGGAACATCATGACATCCTTAAACTTCATTATGTATAGTATATGAGAATAAATTCAGTTATTCCATTGGATTTCTTAACTCCACTCATCAACAATCTATCATATTTTGTGGAAACTAATCGATTAAAAAATAATCTTAGATATTATTTTATAAAAAATATATTTTGTGGTAAATATTTGGAGATATCACTAAACCCCACCCCATTGGGAATTTTGATCTCTAGTAATATGAACATAATCTCCTCCAATGTGGTGTTTAAATATTTAAAGACTATCACCTTCTAAATAATTAGACTTTATGCATTATATTTTCAAATTTTAATAAATTTTATTCCATCGATACCTCCAAAAGGAGGTATTTTTTACCAAAGAGCTAGAACTACATTATAGTTATCAGGTAATAGAGTAATAGATAGCATAGAAACTAGATTGTGAGTTATTTTCATGGTCTCTACCTTTCTAAATTTATTTCAATTTTATTAGAATATTGGATGGGATTTGGTTTTTGAATATAGGAAGGGATCTTCCGACCATTGTTCCACTATATAAAACACTAAAAAATCACCAAGATATTTTAATGGGATGATCAATGTTTGTAACTCATCTCATAGATTCATTATATAGATCCCCAACGATTACTCTTGTGGGAGATATATGATCATGCAATGGGATATATGCTTCTATCAGAAAATAGTATATGAAACCTCTTCATTTCATGTTTCTTTCAAATTGAGATGTCCAAAATTGGAATACCCCCCAACATGAAACTAATATAATAATGGAGTTTCTATACAATATTTTTCTAATATAAAACACATTGAATCACAAAATTTTTACAAAAGGAAAACACATTTCATTTCAAATTATATATAAATTAAATAATCATTATTATTACATAATCATTTGAAATTCTAAGTCTATGAAGGCATAGATATGTGAAATTCATAAGATGTAGTTTTGGACCAATCATTCCATTAAACATAAGGAATGTTTTATTCCCACTTTTTTGTTTGGATAAGTAGTAAAATTCACCAACATGGGATACATATTTATCTTCGGCTAAAATGGTTCTTAACATCCTTATATAGTTTACTTTAGAGTATAAAATGATTTGTAGATTCAAGAGACACTATCAGTATTTCTGAATAAGATAGAATCTAAGCAGGAAATATTTTTAGAGCATGATATCATTATCCTATTTAAACCATTAGCTAATAGATGAATTAATTTGGATGAATATAACTCAACTAAATTAGACGTTATTTCTACATTAGTACAAAAAATTAATGATAATAAATTACTGTTGGGTTTAAGGGGTTGGGTTGATTTGATCATACTATGGATAGATGGATTAACACTACCATTTATATTGAAGTAATCTCTTATTTTTTAAGGGTTTATTGATGGAAGGTGTAGTAGTTTCAGATAAAATTTTGACTCTGTAGGTATAATGGCTCTGTCTAGTTTTTTGTTAGTATACCCCAAATTTTCAAATATAGCTTCATTTCTGAAAATATTTTCATCTATATAAATTGGATCATTTTTTTAGGTGGTGGGTGGGATGTGGGTTTTTCACCTTTTCATTTTTCCTTAGTTGAATATCACTATGTTGTAGGTATAATGATGATCATAGGAGATCCCAAATATTGAATTTAACTAGATTATGAGTAATAAAACCTTCTTCATACAATTTAGTGTAAACCACATTCTTAAATTTTGCCTCCCTATGTTCTTCAAAGAAACAGTGTTGTTCTCTAAATTGTTTATTGGGTATGTATCAACTATATTCAAAAACAAAAACAACATGATATAAGTAAGATAAATATTCACATTAGAATAGTATGATGCCAAATCAATATTTGAGAATCCTTAGAAGGGGATATTGTATCTGTAAATCCCTAGTTCCAGAAGCCTCCCAGAGGCAGCTTGTTCCCGGTTGGTCACATGATCTCATGGAAAATTCCCCAAATGCCAGAGGATGCTGACTAGCATCAAGGGCCTTAGGTATGATAGTGGGGATACTATGACCTTATTGGAAAAGTAACATAGTGTAAGTAAAATAGACAACAATAGCAGAAGTAGTAAAATCATTGAATAAGTAAACAAGGGGAAGACTGAAGAAATAAACAACTAGAGAAAACATATATAAATGATTCCTGATATATATGTCTAATAAAGTATCAAAACAAATAAAAATTCTGGAATACAGTAATAAAGCAAAGTATAAAAGAAAAGTATTAAATAGCTCCACCACATCGCAAGCCTCAGCTTGGTCTCATGCTCCCCATCTCTATAGCATTTAAGTACCTAATGAAGAAGTGTGTTTGACCTTATCTATACCTACACCAATATAATATTTTTGGGCCCAAAAGCATTACCCAAACATGGTGTGAGACCAATCCTAGCAGGAAACCACCCGAAGATCTATGTTTAACAGTCAGTAAATACATATGGCAGTAAATAAGAAAAAAGAAGCAGTAAACAAGGAAGTACTCAAGGTAAACAATCTTATAGTTTAGTTGCATTCAATTTCTTATATTAGATAAGAAACCAATCAAAAACAGGTAACCCTCTGGGAATTACTCACATCCAAACCTTTCTAGTTCAACCAAACAACACAAAAAACCCTCTAGTAAGTACACATAGTTTAACCCCTATGGTTAATCATTAGATAAGACTCTTTAAGGAAGCACTCACGATCAATTCCCTCAGTGGTCTCATATCAGTAACTAATAGGAACTCTGAGGAAGCACTCAACGTCCAATTCCCCCAATGGAAAGTATCATGGAAACTAAAGACACTCTGAGAGACAACAAAGTTCACCCCCATGTGGTCTCACAACGTAATAATAACCAAATACTTAGGAGAAGCCCTCAACATCCATTATCCCTATGGTCTATTTCACCAGGTTCTCACAGCACTTTGTAAGTTAGTCATGCACAACGATATGTGGCAGCCAAAGTAAACCACGAGAACTACTTGTCTAAACAATCTACAACATATCATAGCATTTCAGATAATATTCACTCCATCCTAACAAAACTAAGCATGGGAATCAAAGAAGCATCCAAACATGCAAAGATAGACCAAATAGTCAAAAATAATCAAACATTAAAAAAACAACCATATCATGGAAATGTTAACCCTAGTCACAACAATTAACCTCTATTCAAACAAACATGGCCTAGCAGGTAATAACAAGGCTAAAACCATAAACACGCAATACCATGTTCTTTGGTATTGTGAATTTTTTCACATAAAATTAAAATACAATATATGGAAAATAACAAAACACCTAACTTAGCATCGTAGATAAATATACATGAACTTCAGGCCTTGAATCAACATAGAATTACATAGATCTACAAAAACACATAAAGCGTTCGACTGAGGATAACTCATGAGAGAGGAGAAATCAAGAAACGAAGTTCTAGAAGAAGGAATAAATAACCATGGAGATTCCAACGCAATCGCCAATGGTCGATTCCGAGAAAGGACGGAGAGTCGGGGGATTGGCAAAGATCTATAGACGTACGGACAATCCTAGACAAAATAGGTCAAGAAGATGTTTGTTATATCTGACAGATGCGACCCCGGTCCGTTAAATGAAAAAAAAGTACTTGGCGTGTTCATCAAAAGTACACGGAGTGTACATGCCTTTTCTGGCTTCCTCTTTAGGTGGTCTCCTGGTCACCACACACTGCCATGTGCTTGGCCATGACTTGGCCTGCACACGGTTACTAGCAGCAACCGGGTACTCGGTGTGTACTCATAAAATATCTAGAAACTCCACTTTTTTTAAAAAACAACCAGAAATAAAAAACATACCAAAAAGAATGATCTGGTATCTTACAAACTTCCCCCCTTAAAGATATTTTTCCTCGAATTTACCTAGCAAGGCAGCATAGAAGATGAATCATTGAACAGCTCCAACCACTGGGATCATCCATCGGCCTCCCTCTTTCAGGTCTCATCCTATACTCGCATGTGTTTCCATATCACTCATACTAAAGGAACAGACTAGCCACATAAAACCATCTAATTTTGATCAACAATCCGGATAGGACACTCCTCGAATTAGGAATCCACCTTAGGCTCATCCTCCTCAGGTTGGAAAACATGAGATGGGTTTGAGAAGTAACGTCGTAGATGATAAACGTGGAAGACATATTTCTTAGCCTAGGAACTCTGAGTTCACTGCAGTTGATAGGAAACTAGTCTGACTATCTTCAAAATCTCAAATGGCCTGACGTACCCTAGATAAATCATACCTTATTTCTTAATACTCATATTCCCCAACCTCAGTGTGACATGCAGAAAAACCTGATCTCCATCCTCGAACTCTAGAGGTCGTCTCTTTTGAACAGAATAATACTTATGTCATGACTGTGTAGTAGTCATCCTCTTCTGAATCAACTCTATCTGCTCTATGGTCTCCTTGACAAGATGAGGTCCCAACATAGATGCCTCTCCTGCATCTGAAATACATAAGGGTGGTCAGAATGGCCTACCATATAAATCCTCAAAAGGGTCCATCTGAATAGTTTCTTTAAAAATATTATTGTAGGAAAATTCCACAATAGGTATGTGCTTCCAAAGAACCTCTAAAATTCAAGATTCATGCTCGAAGCATGTACTCATGCACGGGAATCATACACTCGGACTGGAAATCTGTTTGGGGATGGTAAGTTGTACTCAGAAGTACATGTGTACCCAAAGCCCTATGATGCCTCTGCCATACCTTAGAAGTAAAATGTGGGTTGCTATTTGAAACAATAGACCGTGGAACCCCATGAAGACGTAAAATATATCAGATGTACAACTGTCTAAGCTTGTCAACCATAAAGGTATCCTTGATCGGATTAAAGTGATCAAACTTTGTGATTCTATCAATGATAACCCAAACTGCATCATTACTATGAGGAGACGTTGTAAAAACATGTCATGAAATCCATCACGACATCATTCCATTTGCACTCGGGAATGGGTAACTGCTGCAAATGCACCTCTAGTCGCTGATGCTCTGCCTTCACCAGCTGACAGGTGGAATATATCATGAAGAAACTAGCAATGTCTCGCTTCATATATGGCCATCAATTCTGATGGTCTAGATCTCGATACATCTTGGTGACACTTGGATGAACTACCCAAACTGAGGAATGAATGTCTTGCATCGACTCCTCACGTATGTCTGCTGCCACACACACGTGTCCCTGAAAATACCAGATCTCATCCTTGCCTACTGTCCATCCTGAAATAGGGTCCTCTCCCGACACACTCTCCCATATATCCAGGCCTTATGAATCTAATATCATTATCATTATCACTCGATCAACAAGAGTAGATGTAATATCTACAGAAGATAGAAACGTATTCCCCTATCTGTTGTGCATCTCTAAATTCATTTCAGAGAACATAGCTATAAGATTCCACTCGCTACTGGCCTCCTAAACTACATGTTTCTGAGTTCTTCTGCTCAATGCATCATCCACTGCGTTGCCCTTCCTAGGCATGTAGGCAAGATCAATTTCAAAATACTGAAGGAACTCAAACCACCATCACTGTCTCAAATTCAAGTCACGTTGAGTGAAGATATACCTGATAATTTTTTGGTCGGTGAAGACCACAAAATTCACTCCCAACAGGTAGTGTCACCAACAACATAATGTATGAACAAATTCAGCCTACTAGAGATCATGTGTTTGGTAATTACTCTCATGTGGCCTCAACTGCCAAGCCCCGTACACAATGACTCCTTCCCCCAAGAATAAGCACAGCTCCCAACCCAATATCTGAATCATCCCAGTAAATAGTATAGCTGTTGATCGACTCTGGGAAAACTAGTATCAGCACTGAATTCAGCCTCTCTTTTAGCTCCTGAGAGGATAACTCGCAATATTCTTACAATAAGTACTTCACACCCTTCTTAGTCAGACATGTAAGTGGTGCTGCTAAGTGTGAAAATTCATGTATGAAACATCTATAGTAACTAGCCAGCCCTAGAAAACTTCGTACGTCAAAGACGTTCATCGGCTGCTCCCAGGAGAATACTGCTATAACATCTCTAGGTCTACTGATACACCTATCTCTGAGATAACATGACCCAAGAAGTGAATCTTTTCCATCCAAAAGTGTAATTTTGAGTGCATAGCATATAAATGATGCTCACATAGTGTACTCAAAACCATCTCATGATGTGTGTCATGGGCGTGATGAGTGTGAGAGTACACCATGATATTATCCACAAAGACTTCCATGAATGAATCCAAGTATGGATGGAACACTCAATTCTTCCGCACCATGAAAACTACTGGCTCATTTATGAGACCGAATGGCATAACCACATAGTCGTATAGACTATACCTGCTCTAAAAGTCTATAAAAGGTACATCTGATGGTCTAACATGGAACTGATGATAACCAGATCTCAAGAAAATATTTGAGAACACTCAGGCTCTTTGAATCCGATCAAAGAGATCAACAATCCTCATAAAGGGATATCGATTCTTGACTGTAAACCAGCTCAACTTCTGATAATCTCCACAAAGTCTGAGGGTACTGTCCGCCTTCATCGCAAACAGGTCAGGCAAACCCCAAGGAGAAGTCCTAGGTTGGATGAAACCCATTTTTATTAACTCCTCTAACAGCTCCATGAGCTCGTAAAAATCCGGTGTAGCCATCCTTTATGGAGGAATAGACACTGGTGCCACTCCTGGTAGAAACTCAATAGAAAATTCTACCTCACGCTCTGGAGGAAAACCTAATTAGTCTTTTGGAAAGGCATCCATGATATGATCTACCACTAGAGTAAAGTTCATATATGATGTCCCTTGGTCATCCAGATATAGATTAGAAATATGGGATGCAACTCTTCCCAACCCATGATGCTCAGGTCTCGCTCTACTTGCCTGAACATCCCATTCTCCCTTAGGAAGAAAAGATCCACAATCTGGTGATGTGAAGCTCACCCTACGGAAATAGTAGTCGACAACAGACTGGAAGGGAAATAACTAGTCCATTTTAAGAATGACATTATAACCTGTCATCCTTAAGAAAAAGTGTTCCCAAAAGAATTGAAACCCACAAACCTCTAGTGTAAACTCCTTGTACTGATTTACACTAGAGGTTC
The DNA here is from genome assembly GCA_963277665.1 of Viscum album. NCBI lineage: Eukaryota > Viridiplantae > Streptophyta > Magnoliopsida > Santalales > Viscaceae > Viscum > Viscum album. Next base: position 1,381,756,003 of record OY728157.1, read on the forward strand.
TAGATCTCAAGAGAGTGTCTAGCATCAAGATATAGGGTGATGAAAAGATATAAATCCCAAAAATCTCCATAACTGCAACATATATAAAGCTATGGGAAACCCCTATATTGAAAAGAATCGAATTTAAAACTGAGGAAACTATTATCATACCTTGAACTGTAGAGGGTCTGGGATCGTGCTCCTACTGGGTCTGCTCCACTACAAAAGTTTGACCTGCACTGCTACCCTACGACCCTACCTGACCACCCTGAACTGATCTATCCTACTATCTCTAAAATCCTGGAGATAGAACACCAGGGCTGCGACCTACACCTTGGATTGGACGGCTACAAAAACTCAAGTTCTCTGACTGTTGGGTAATTGGTGGTGCTGCACTTGAATGAAGAGTCATTGAATAACCCTTATCACCATCTGCTGGGGAGAATATCTGATTGAATCGCTGATGATGAGCCATCTTGATGCATGATCAGCACTCCAATGGGTCTCTCAGGCAATGTGGCCTTGTATTCCCACTCTTCCCGCATCGGTAGCACACCACCTGGCTACCAGAAAATGTCTCTCGCTTACTACAATCTCTACACGTAGACTACCTACGGCGCTTCCTGCTGTCTGTATAAGGGATACCAACTCAAGATGTCGAACCACCATGGCTCTCTAATATAGAATCCCTCATATTTTGATTCATTATTAGTGCATAGTTGACTATTAATGTTATGAAAGTCAACCTGAAGTCATTCACCTGAGCTTGGATGTCGTGCTTGAGACCATCCTCAAACATTCTTTCCAGAAATAACTCATCACCTCCTCGGTTAGGTGTGAAGTTTTGTAGCTCAGTGAAACATGAAGAGTACTCCATGACTAAGAGATTACCCTACTTCAGACACATGATCCCTCAGGCTTGATCGACCCTCAAAGTATCTAGGTAGAAGTAGTCATTAAAGGCATGCTGAAACTCGTCACACGCCATAACCTACTGTTGTTCCGCATGTGAGATCACATCCCACCATCTCTTGGAGAAGTCCCAAAGCATATATGTAGTGAGATTCAACCTCCTCTCTGGAGGCGTCTCCAAATTCTTGAAGATAGAAATCATTGCTCTATCCATGACTATGCAAACTGTGGTCATCCTCCCCCTATGAAGTTGGGAGGATGTTGCTACTGGAAAACCTCTGTGTCGACTCTTCCATAGAGGGGGTAGGATGTAGTACTCCTCGAGAGGTCTGCATGAACATCATAAAGCCCTCTCAGAACTATGCATCATCACTTGTGTCCGGAATGATTACTGGTACCAAGACTGGAACAATTGGAGGATCCACTGGTAGTCCCTAGTCAGCCATATCGGGTCTCTGATCACTACCCTATAACTGGCGAATAGCCAGAGGACATCTCGGTGGCATGACACTGCATGGTCTAGCAAACACCTTAGATCAAGATTAATAGGGACCGAAACATAGAAGTGTAAGAAGGTAACAAATGAAAAAAAGTATTCCCATTTTTTTCAACACATAGATACATAGTGTGTATAATGTCTACAATACGTGTTCCCTTAGGCCTTCACCTGGGTGTGTACATTTTCCAACCAAGGTCAGGAAACACCCCATACACATGGGGTGTTGTCCTAACACACGGTGTGTACTTTAATCCTCTTCCCCTGCCAGAGTTCTTATACACAGCTAGGACCCTCATTTTCCCTTAATCAATACTACATGGCATGTTAGTTCTAGACACGGCGTGTACCATACAAACTTCACTGACCTGTGTTGTTTGTTACACGGCCAGTCACACGGCTGACGCTACACGACATGTTTTTTCGAGACATGGAGTGTATTATAAATATTTCATTAACCCGTGCTGTTGGCTACATGTTCGGATTCATGGGTCACACTACACAGTGTGTTCAATCATGACACGCAGTGTATGACTTATGTTTTCACCCATCTGTGTCGTTAGTCACACAGGTGGACACATGGTCTACACAATATGGAATATACATTAGGAACACGGCGTGTTCCACCAAATATTTCCCAACATCCAGTGACATGGTAACAGACAACATGACGTGTACATATAATACACAACATGTACTTAGAAAAATATTTTCTTCAAGAACATAAGGACTCATGGTGTGTATTAATCATTACACAATGTGTATTCTAGGTTTTTTTTAGATAGTAACCCGAGAAAAAACATTGAATCCAAAAAACACACTGAAACGGACATTAATGTTTCAAATTTTGATCTGTGAAGGCTTATACTCTCCGCAAATCAAAGATTGAAATCTTATACATGCCATACACAAGGAATAACAATACACTAATACACCAATTTCTGATTCATGAGGGCCCATAACACCATAGGAACAAAAGTTTGGCATCCGTTCAAAAAAACCCTACACAAACCCATACCTTATAAAAAATCTGGTATTATATCAAGGAATCTATCACAGTAGCATGCATATCTTACACAATGTCTATCACAACAACATGAAATCACTAATGCACCCTAAATGACATGACAAGAATGAAAACCTGTGATTTATAGCAAGTACCTATATGATTCATGAGATTTCATACCCTCATCTCATTGGGTGAAATAGAATAGAACCTCAATAATATCAACAATAACAACACAAATCATGTGAATCACTCAAGGTGAAATCAATCAACTGTAAATTCTCAAAGTCATAAAAAAGAACAACGAGGAAAATTGGAAATTCCCTATACATGGGTTTGTTACTCCCACGCACAGATTATTATCAAGTACCTATTCCTTCCTATCCCAAGCTATGGGCTCCAAACAGCATGTAAAAATAAAATAAACCCCTCTCATACCACATTGTAATGATTTGAATCTAGAAGCATCCTAGAGGCGCCCCGTACCCAGTTGGTCAGATGGCCTCAAGTGCATTTCCCCAAATGCCAGAGGTAGCCTAATAGAAGCGAGGTCCTTGTGTGTTATAGTGGGGAAGCCTTTCCCTCTATGGAAGAGTAGAAAAACGGAAGTAAAATATAAAACAATAGCGGAAGTAGTAAAATCTTGCAATATGTCAAAAGCAGAAGACAGATGAAATAAACAACTGGAGCACACATATATAAATAATGCATGATACATATGTCTTGGAAAGCGTCCAGACAAATCACTATGATGTAATTCAGTACTAAACCAATGTAAAAAAAAGAAAAGAAGTAAACAACTCCATAACATCGCAAGGTTCATCTTGGTCTCATGCTCCCCAAATCCATAGCAATAACGTACATTAAGTAGAAGGGTGATTACCCTTATCTACGCCTATTGCAATATAATCTATTTGGGCCCAAAAGCATGACCCAAACAGGGTGTGAGACTAATCCCAGTAAGAGGCCACCCAAAGATCCATCCCTAATAGCTAGTGAATATATATTGAAGGAAATAAGAAAAAAGAATCAGTAAGGAAAAAATTACTCAAATTAAACAATCCTACAGTTTAGTTGCATTCAATTTTATATATTAGTTAAGAAGATAATCGAAAAAATTTATCCCTAGGGGATGTACTCATAGCCTAAGATCTCTGGTTCAAACAAACAACACAAACAACCCTCTAGGGTGTACACATAGTGTAACCCCTCTGGTTCTGCGGTAGCGAAGACTCTCTGAGGAAGCACTCACCGTCAATTCCCCATGTTGTCTCATATCGGTAACTAATAGGCACACTAAGGAAGCACTCAACGTCCAATTCACCATGTGTCCCATATCAAGGAAACTACAAACACTCTGAGAGAGAAAAAATTCCATCCCACCTATGGTCTCGCAACATAACAGAAAATAGACACTATGGAGAAGCCCTCAATGTATATTCTCCATATGGTCTACTACAGTAGGTTCTCATAGCCCTGTGTAAGTCAGTCCGATAGAAAAATTTCTAGTAGCCAAACTAAACCTCAAGAACTACTTGGCTAAACAATATACGACATATCATAGCATGTTAGATAATAATAACTCCATCCTAACAATACTAGGCATGGGAATCAAAGAATCATCCTAACAGGAAAATCTATACCAAACGGTAAAAAATGAAAACATGTGAAAATCATCTATAGCTTGGAAAAGTTAACCCTAGTCACAAAAATTGTCCTCTGTCCAAAAAAACAAGACATAACAGAATATAATAGGGAAAAAATCATAAACAAACAATACTCTGTTCGTGGGTATTGGTAATTTTTTCACATAAAATTCAAATAATATCTACATAAAGGAAACAACCACCTACCTTGGAGTCGTGAGATTGATATACGTGAACCTTGGGCCTCAAATTTCCCAATAATTACATAGATATACAAAAATGCTTAAATTTTTTTATCGAGGATAACTTATGAGAGTTGATAAATCGGGAGATGATGTTCTATAAGAAGGAAGAACTCACTGTGGTGATTCCAACGCAATTGACAGTTATCAATTCGAAGAACGAGCAATAAGTCGGGGGCTCGATTTGGATTCGTGGTTGTACAAACAATATTGGACGAAATAGGTCGATATGAAGTGTGTTTTTTCCATTAGATGCGACCCTGGTCTGTTTAATGAAATTAAGGAAGTTCACAGTGTGTTTGTTAAAAGTATACAACATGTACATTCCTTTTATGTCCTCCACTTTAGGAGGTCTCTGGGTCACAACACACGACCATGTGCTCAGCTGTTACATGGCCAGCACAAAGTCACCAGCAGCAACCGGGTGCATGGAGTGTACTTAAAAGTCCACGGCATGTACTCCAGAAATTTCTAAAAACTCCTCTTTTCTCAAAAACAACGAGAAAAAATAAATATACTTGAAAAGAATATTGAGGTTATTATAGTATCCTTCTTTCGATTTTTACCCTTTGTATTTTTTTGTAATTTCAATCCTTTAAATGTATATTTTTTCCCTTGGTAATCATATTGATAAAAATTGGTATATTTCTCAAGGATAGTATATTTTGAGTGAATTTCCCAAGACATCAGCTAAACATGACCTTATGAACGAGATGTTTACATAAATTTCAACAAGGAAAACCATATTTTAACTTCATGTGTAGATACTTCCAACTAGAATAATATGATATATCTCAAAGGACGGGGAGGTTAAAATTTCCCCATCCCATTGGGAAAAGGTTTTCTATGCTCTATTACAGTAATCATTGTAGCTTGTTGTATATTTCAATTTTATACGGGTGGCGGTGTTGTTAAAATATTCCCCGTAAATTTCGGTATGTGGCTGCACTTGTGTTATTGCTATATTTTTTCTGAATCTCCCGTCACCTTTCAGGATTACACACTAGAATGAACATGGGTTTTTCTACTTTTTTTCTACACTAAATGAGTAATTTCATCCATAAAAAGTAACTCTTGTAAAATTTTCATCTCACAAGTTGGATTCTTGATTTACCTTTCTAGAATCTTGGTGTGGAAATTTATTAATAGAATGATCCCATTTAGTGAATCTTTTATATGTTCTATATATCATGGGATTTCATTGGACTTACCAACTAGTGTAATGATATGAATGACTTGACAGCTAACAAAAGGAAATAATGTTTAAAATATCCTTTCATGAAGATTTGTATCCCCAAAAACATTGATGTTTAAAATTTGGGTATGAATTGGCGAGAAATACCTACTTACTTTATTTTTTGATTTCTTATTAAATTACTAATATTAACTTATTAGGTTGATTGTTCTCATTTATTAATGCACATTCACTGATGAAAAATCATTATAGACACTTGATGTTTATGGTTCAATATCAAAAATGAGTAGCTATTCCTTTTCATGATCTAGTCACACTCATGACCACATAATCCAAAAGAATCAGAATCCATGATACAATTGAGTAGGTTTTATCATCTACTCACAATATAAGATTATCAATTGTGTTTTTCTCTAATATAAGATTATTGAATTCCACGATGACTGAAAACATTACACTTATTCCTTTAATTAATAAGGTATAAATTATCCTTCTTTCCCGGTTGATAATCTCTTGACAACATTAAATTTCTTCCCTACAATTTCACCATAAAAATGGGTGTGATAATCATATTTTTCACCACATATAATATTTTTAATGATCACATAAGAATCATTGTGCCATTATTTCTCATCTTCTTTTTATTACACTGATTCAAGTTTTATTTCATCCTTATCCATTTAATATATATAAACTACACAACATACAACATATTTGTGGTACATCATCATTATATAATATATCCCACTAGATTTTCTCTACTAATCGCATTTGTGATATACCCTTTTACTAGTAATTATTTATAGAGTCACTAGAATTTTCACATTCAAATTTGAAATTCAAACTTAATCATTCTACTTTATTCAACCTATCCTATATTATCAAACTTTATTTTGATCCATTAGATCAAATTTGACCACTATGTCACCATTTGTTGGATTAGAGAGACTATAGGTTTTATTATGAGTATATATAGAGTAATAATGTATTCCACATTATAAGATCCAATGAATAACTGAAAATATTCTCATCATAGCTTATTCTTCCTTAACCATAGAATATTTTATATCATTTACATGTCTAGGGATTTATATATGGAATGGTGTAAACTATTTCATCCCTGAAACTATGAACTATGTTGAAACTACTGTTAATACTTCGGGTACCATGGGATATTCTCTAGTCATCATTTTTTAATTGAATTTTTTAATTGTAGCAGGGAATGTGACACAACATGGAGCTTCTTATTTCAAACCTTGTACAACAACCAAGCCATTTCACTCCATGGGAACAAGTATCTTGGATAATTTTAGGACATATCAAAACATCCATGAGAAATTAACAATAATGGGAAATATTCTATTTTTATTTACAAATAACTTCTTATTATTTGGTAATGTAAACAATCATATGGACCATAGATAAAAAAAATATGTGTCGCCTTTGTATGATTTATTTTCAAAAATACATACTCTCACCCACAAAAAACCACAACTACCTCCACGAACTGTTTAAGCTTCTCTATTTTCCACGTTGAAACTTCTCAATTTAAACAATCACTTAGAACCCCATTTTAGAAATCACATATGAGTTATCTTAGTATGTATTGTTTTCCTTTTCACCAAGTCATAGTCAAAACAGTTTACCCAAACCACACCATGAAAACTACATGTATCTAGCCCACCATTACTTTTTTGCTTATCAGATCATCTCTAAGACTATTTCATGTGTAACCATGATGTTTTTATTTCACCTTAAATTAATACATCTTCAAAAAGTATTAATAAATATAAAAACTTCCAAATAATCTTAACCGAAAAAATAACTGCATTGTCTATGTATTGAAAAGAAAATCCCCCATAGTGAACGTATAAACTTCATCAATTTTCCAAGTCATTTTCTCTAGAAAAATACCACAATATAGGGTATTATTCTTCTACATTATATCATGAAAAAATATAATTGGGATGCTATAATGATATTTGATTTTAGATTTGTTAACTTAATAAAATATTGGATATATCACTCCACACGCAACACCAAACTACGATGAGCAGTGAAAAATATATTACAATGAAATTATTAGAAAAATTAAACCACTAATAATTAAGAAATTATTGTAATCATTTCAAGAATACATATATAATAAAATGGGAAGCATTTAATGTTTTCAAATGGAATTATTTCCATAAAATAGTTTTTACTTATATATATTGAATATTCATTTAAAATATAAATATATATATTATTGAATTTAAATTTTATAAAACGAAATTCATTAATTACTTCCATATAAAAAAATTATCTCATGGGGCATTTTTGATATTTTTCTAAAATACGTGATTTTTTGTAGATAGTAAATTTATTATAATTATGAAAACATCATTATTTATAAGAATAAAATGATTATGAAACTTTTTTATATAAAAATGCATATTTATAACGTAAAATAAATCATTTAAAAATATGTATAAATCCCATGTTTATTTTTTTGGAAGCTTATGAAATTTGGTTCTTCTAAAAAAATATTTTTATTCACTTATTAAAAAAATATGTTTTCATTAATTTTATAAATTGAATATATAGAAATGTTTTTCATATTTTAGATCATCCAAATCATGTTTTTAAAAATGGTAAATTCATTTTTTTGGATTAAAATTAAGATTACTAAGATTCAATTTAAAAACTATTATAATAGTAAAACTATTATTTTCAAATAATGTTTTATTCATATTATTTAATTTTTATCAAATAAAATAAATTAATAGAATCTCATAAAATAATTTAATATAATTTTTAAACCAATATGTAATTATATTATTTCTTATTAAAATTTTAATCAATTCAAAATAAGATTAAGAACACTTTATGTTGATAAAATATATATTTTCCTATTTGAAGGTTTTTCTATATATTAAATGCTTTAATATAAATGGAACTATTATTTTAATTTTAAATTTAATTCAATTATAAGGGGATTAAATTTATGTTGGGAAAAAATAAATTTTTTATTTTTTTACAATATATTTTTAATAAAATATAAACTTCCATATGTACAAACTCGTTACTAAGGTAAAAAACTAAATATTAAAATGTAAAAAAAGTGTTAGAAGGATTTATACTTGGTAAACACTTGTGGGAAAATGGGTAGGGGAGGATTTATATACCTTATCTCACCTTAAAATCTACTATTTTTTACATTGGAAACCATTTACCCTAGAATATTTTCATTCTAGTACTCATAAAAAATGGGTGTTCACAAAAGTCCATTTTCTTAACTTATAAAAGGGGATCACTTACACCTCTAAAAACTATAAATTACTTAAGAAATTTCATTTAAATACTGCCCAAAATTTCCCTACTAGAATATATTTTCTGTAAAAGGAATTCACTTTTTTCCATAAATTAACCTATTATCATTATTTCAAACGAGACTTTTAGGGAAAAGTTCAAAGACCCAATGTGATTATTACTTAATCATTTAGATTTTCATAAAAACTTTTTCTCTTCTGAACCTATAATATAAAAAAATAATATAATTAAATAAGTATCACAAGTAAACTGAATTGTAATTATTTAAATAGATCAAACCTTATTTATTCTTTCATATCCGCTTAGAAAAAATAAATAATGTCAATTTTGTGTTTGTGTGGACTGCAACATCTACAAAAAAGAAGTATTTATTTTTTCACCACTACCTCTATTCATGGGATATGAAGATGTAATTGATGTTTAAATGTGATATATCTAATATAATTATTATTATTAATAGTTAAATTATAGCCCACCTTTATTCTAACTCATTCTACTATATATGAAAATGTTAATCATGCGTTGTGCGAACTGTCACCTCTATGAAGAAAAATTTTTCATTTATAATCTTAAGTTTAATTATTTATCCAAAAAAATTAAAATATTATTCAAAAAATTAAAAATATAAAAAAATATTTATTATTATATTATAAGGTTAAAATAATATTCCTCAACCATGTTCAAAAATCATGTTATAGCATGTTCATGTTAGGGTAGGTTTCACCAACTATGTGAAAAATACTATAAAACATTACAATGGTTAACTATGAGATATTAAATGATAATATTAATATAAATTTTTATGAAAATAATTATTGTCATTTTTTTTATAAAAATTTTAGATTATATATTTAGGTTATTACTAAAATATTATCTATGATTTCTAAAAGTATCAATTAAGTTGAGGTCGATTCAATTTTCATACAAAATAACAAACATGAGAAAAAAGTATATAAAAATAAATAAAATAAAATAAGTGGTCATTATTAGATGAAATATAAATGAATAATGTTATTAATAAGGTATCTAATAATCATAATTTGATTATTTAGGGTGTTAACCACCAGCACCAAATGAATTAGTAATAAGGTAATGATTTCTTGTCTCAATTTTCACCACTTTAGACATAAATATTATTATAGTCTATATTTTATGTGGAATATTGTATATACTACCACATCAATATTTTGTATCACGAGTCACTTAAATTTTATGATGTTCAATATTCTAATCCATTTTATTTCTATCATGGTTTTTTGAATCACAAATAACAAAAGTCATATGGGTTTTTTCCACGAATTACATTCATTGTGATAAATTTTAATTATGTACATATTTTTTTTATATGGGGTATATTCTGCCTATTTGATTCATAAACCCATGAAATAGAATTCATTTATTGGGTTATAAATTTAATATAATTATCTATCTCATTAAAATGGTTTTTTTAAATGCTAATAGAGTTTTAATTGTTTTCTCTACTCAAATGTTTTCTTTATGAGTCACAAATTCTGTAACACCCAAAATTAAATTATTCTAATATTTTCTTTAGGATAAAAAATATAAAAATATTATTAGTTTAATTTAATAATATTATTAAAAATCCAAAAATTAAAATTTTTATATATTTAATTTGATTAAATGGATTTTTTTGAAAGAAACATGAAAATATTAACTGTGACTGAATTTTTTATAATTTTCTAAAACGTTGATTTTTTGGTTGAATAATTGAAAATTAATATTTCTAATAAAACATTATATTTATTTAATGTATTTAAACAGTCTCATTTTTATAGATTTGTTTTAAAATCCAATTATTTCCTCTTAATTTTAAATAATTGATTTAATTTCAATAGGATAAATGTTGTACTAGAATTGTTTTGAAATTATTTTTATAAATAAAATTATATGTTATTGAAAATATATTTTCATCAAACTTTACAAGTTTTTTTAAATTAGTTTCAACCAATTATAGAATCTGAATCATATAAAATGAACTCTATTTAATGAAATAGTGTGTCGAAATTTGGTAATGATTCCACTTTCATTATTTTGGAAATTATAAATAATCATTTTTGGATAAAAATTTAATTTCCATTGTAAGATTTCAAACTGGTAAAAAGGGATGAAACTAATATTATAAGTCAGAAAATGACCAAAACACTTTTATAAATCCTATATTATTGTTATATTTAGATTTTTTATCATATTTTCATGAACTATATATCATTTTTTTGATCGATTTATCTGGAGTAATAATTGAATATATTTTAATAATTTGAAAAATTCCAAGTGTGTCGCTTCTATCCCTTATAGAATGACTCTTTCTATCCTCTATTAATCACACTTCATGATCCATATATATCATCCACTGCCTAACCAAATTTCTTCCAAATATCCCTATCCATAATCTATAGTTCCTTATTTGATCAAAATACCATCCTAATAAGGCTTAATGTTTAATCTAAAAGATATTATCTAAAGAAGAGGTGTAATTCTTACCCGATTTTTTTCATTTTATTTCCACTTCCAACACCTAAAAATATAATATAAACAATCTCATATAATAAAATAATTATTTTAAATATACTAAAATATTCTTATTCTTTTAGAAATATCTTTATTAATCACCTTTTTTGTAATGGAAAAAAATGAAAACATCACTCCTGCGTATGTACGGCTGACCATCTCTATATAACGATGTATTTATCCTTTCATCCACAAATCTCGTGGATGGTTATAAAGATATAAATAATGAATATATATGATATTTATGAAATAATTATTATTATATAAATATAATATATAATTTAACTTCTTACCTTTCCACCAATTAAAAATTGATATTGTCGCTCGTGCGTACATGTGTACTACAACCTCCACAAAGTGATGTGATTAATTTTTCATGACCTCCCTTAAAGAAAGATTATAAATAAGTGTTTAATTAATATATATAATATTTATATAATTATTAACATTATATATTTTTTTTAACTATCATAAAAACAAGTATTGAAACTACTAAACTGAAATAGTCATGAAAAATCAAATAGATAACTCTCTAAAATGATGATTTCAATAAATAATTATGAATAATAATGTGATAAGATATTATATGTAGATCCTCTATGATAATATAAGTACTCATATTTTTATTGTATATACTTATAAAAAATCAATTTATTATACTGGAGGTTTAAATCAGATAAGAATCATTTCAGACATGAGTTGCGGGTTTATCACAATTTCTTATCCTCATTTGGGATAATTTTTTTAAGTTTACATTTGCAGAATTATATGATTTTTTAATATTAAACCCCAAATATTTTATTATACTAATGTAATTTATCGGAATTACATGTCTTACATTCATTATCCTCTCTCTAATAAATCAAAATACTGAAATATTGTTTTAATGAAAACAAATGTTTTAAATTTGGTCAAGAATATTTTTCTTCAATGTCCATATTTTTTTTTCAAATGTTTTGAACTTTTTTTAATATTCTCCATGGAATTATTAAATTCATTTTTAGATATGTTTGATTCATTAAAAAAATTTATAATATTCTTCCTTTTATTTTTCAACTGAAAAACGTTTTACCAAAGTTGTGAACACAATCACTATTTTATTTTTTACCACATGAATCAATTTTTCTACCATCAAGACTAAAATTTAATTTTAAGATTCATTTTAAATTTTATATGTTTATTTCCCAAATATTTCTTTTCAACATATTTTTTATATTTTTAGTCTTTAAATAAGTGGAATCAAAATGAAAAGAATATTTTCCTCAAGAAACTTCTACTGAACTTTCAATTATTTTTAATATATCACAACATAATTTAGAAAAATAATATGATTTAATAATTCTATACTCTACTGATAGCATCCACTATTTTAATTTTTATGGATTATGAAAATTTTTACTAGGGAAAGTTTTGAAATTCCATATTCTACTAGATCTAATGTAGATGTTTTTTGTTTATTGAGGCTTGTTGATTATGTTTTACTGTTTATTCATATGATGAATATATTGGACTTATTAAGTGATGATAGGGGACTATAATTACATTTCTCCTCAATTAATTGATGGGTATCATGAAAAAATAGTTGATGTATCTGGAACAATCCTTAACCGATTATGTATGATTCCCTTTCATAAGGCCTCGATTGTAAGTTTAATATATTAGGCCTTATGAATTATTTTACTATGAATTCAGTTATTGATGTTCAGGTGATTGTTCAAATAGTTGACATACCCAAAAAAGTTCAAATATCATGTTATTATTTGAATCGAATTATTTGATCATCTTTTATTATTTCCATATTATTCATGCCTAACCTATTATATGATAGATTACATTATATGAATTCCCTTAATGATCATACGATCTCACCCTACTATTTTTTCCATTCCCTATGATTTCGTGAAGTGTACTATGATTGATATACAAGGCCATTCTATATGTAATAAAGATGTTCTATGAGAAAATATTATGTTATATTTCATATTTTCTAATGTAATGTGATATTAAAGAATATATCTTTTTTCAAATACTACTAAACTATTAAATATTTCATGATGTGATACATTATATCTAATTATAGTTTAATAAAGGATCCAAAACTCATAGGCTACTAGTGTTATTGTTGTTATTAATTATCTACTTTATTATGATTTGTAATCCCATTTTATCGTTCCAATTCCTTTTATCTATGGTGTTTATCTTGTTTTATTTGGATGCTTCTTTTTTCATTAATATCATATTCCATGATGAAATGAATTCTCCAATAAAATTTTCACATTTGAATGATTAAATCTCATCATTTATAATGAATATATTTTCCAATATGTCTATATTTTCCTTTAAACATAAGTTCTCATCTCCTTTTAGTCTCTCTAATATAGATTATTTTCATGGGTCCTCATAATTAACTTTAACTATTATCAAAATGGAAAATTTCAAACAATTTTTTTCAATTTAATTTCTCAACAATGGTATTTCTAAATATTTAAAAAGCTTTTCCATCCTTAAAAAATAAAAAAAATTCTCTTGAAGTTCTTGTATTCTCTATGAAACCATTATTTATTTTCAATACTCTATTCACTACTATAATTTCATGTTTTATAGACCATACGAAAGGGAGAACTGCATTGGAGGCTGAATCCCTTAGAAAAATATTTTTCACACCCTATCCACCCCCTGCCTTCCATCGCACACATCCCACCCTCAGAAAACCCAATCGCCACCTTCGCCGCTTCCCATCCTCTCCCTCGCCGCACCTTCTTACACCTCTTATTCAATATCCCTCTTGCTCCAGCTCCCTCTCCCTCCTTTAATCCCCCCACACCATTGCCTCATCCTCTTTAACCCCCAAATTCCTCTCCTCATGACTCACCTATCTCCACAGCCTCCCTCAAAGCCTCGCACCTTTCTCATCCCCGTAGCTACAATCAGATCCTTGCATTTCCCATCCACACTCAACAACACCCCACCCCTGTGTCTCACCAGGCCTCTAACTCCTAAAATTGTTTTGTATTATTTGAGCTATCTGGTAATCCGTTATTTAAGTTCTAGGGTTGTTATTTTTTTATAGTTATATAAAAATCCTCCAATATTGTTTTTTTATTTTTTGAATAACCGCTTTTAAAGGGTAGTGGGGCACTCATAGCACCAATAACTAGATGCAAGATCAAAACATAAATTCCAAATTGGATGAAAACATAAATCTCAAATTTTAATATTCAAACCACTTCCAAGAACATGAAGAGATGCCTCAATCCTGAAACAACCTTTATTCTCTACGATCCCATCATCTACTTCTGATCATCACACCCCTGATCCAACTGCACTCCATCAAAATCATGTAACTCATCGGCATCCGCAAGACTACCTACTCAGTAGTAAACCAGACTTTTCAACCACCATCATCGATAATGCATACCAGACGATCAAAAATCAGTAAACCTACATCACAAACTTCACCTACGACATAGAAATAATCAACGGAAAACAACAAACTAGTCTCCAGCACCAAATTCATAATCACCGCCCTGAACCGAACCAACACAAACTAGATAAAGAAAAATGCTATGATACTATTGTCATCAACCACATTTTCTAGATGTTGGAATATCCACTGCAAAGTATGACACAACCTATCACCACCACTTCTCATAGAAAGAGAAACCACCACCAAATCTATTTTGAATACATCGACGTGCACCCTTCATATAATAATCTTCGATGCATATTATATATGACAAAACATTCCAAAAAAATAAATTAATATAATGAAATTGAAATATGGAAATATCGAAAAATAGAGAGGAACCATCATAAAAAGACTCCCCATCACAATCCCAAGCCACAACTTGGATTACTTATCTTATATGGTAACCAATTAATTATTCTAGGAATTCAGAAAAATATATTATATAGATTACTCCATATGCTTGTATATATAAAAAACTCCAAAATC
Organism: Viscum album; assembly: GCA_963277665.1. Lineage (NCBI taxonomy): Eukaryota > Viridiplantae > Streptophyta > Magnoliopsida > Santalales > Viscaceae > Viscum > Viscum album. The sequence goes on from OY728157.1 coordinate 1,381,771,275, forward strand.
AATCAAAATCATCCTATAATCATCTAAAACCCATAAAATAGCTCCCTTAATAGATACTAGACCCCTACTGGTGTAGAAAAATCTATGTAGTGTAGAAAACTCATGTTTTTGAAAATTAAAATAAGACAAATCATTTTCAATAAATTTCCCATTCAGAATGACCGTTGTATGAATCGGTACAGTGGAAGTTATTTCCAAATGATGAATTATTATAAATCTTCCTCCAAATGTCACTCCCATGCATCATCATTTAATAATAATTATGGGTAGTATAAAATGAGGTTTATGAACTTCACACCAAAGTCAAAAATATTATAATTATCTATCATGATGGTGAGTATCTCCTGGAACTATTTTTTCATATTAATATTATATAAAATATAGATAATGGTTGTATTTTTTATATTTATAAATGGTGGTCTAAAACAGTGGATATTTTTTTGTTGAAGTCCATTAAATTACCATGGTTAGTGTTATGGAATGTTTAAATGATAACCTTTTTCGATGTGATAGTTTTGGAAAACCACTGTGAAATGCTAATCCATTTGAAACTCATAGATAAATAGATCATTACTAAATTTCTACACTATTCTCGTCTTATACTTCTCAAAAGCATCTACAAAATATGAACTACAAATATTTATTATTTTAGGATAATTTCCAACACCAGTGTTTTTTTGTGTGGAAATCCCACTTTAAATGTAATATATTACACAATTTTAGCAATTGAACATCACATTTAGACCTTTATATATTCATATTTAATCTATATTTTCCTTTATTATCACATCCAATAATTATTATCACTAAAATAGCCTCAAATCACACTGGTTTTTTGATTTGATGGATATTAATGTATTAATTTTTTTTCATAAGAATTATTCTTGGAACTCACTTAATTATTTAGCTTTGATCATTCCGTTTTATGGATGAAGATGATTCCTTATTTTTACCAATTCTTCAATCATATTCCATTAATTGAAAATGGGATGTTTGAATCCATGAAGATCATCTTTGGCATCATCTGATATTATTTTCTCTTCAGAATAAACAATTCATGAAATTTTCTTAATTTTAACCTATATGTATGAAAAATTAATTTACGTGGGTTTATCTTTGCTTATGTGGGTTTGGATATATTTATGTATTATTCTATGCATAATTTCATTTGTTCAACTTCACATATTAGTATTTGAAAGTGCGGTTTTCCTGTAATCATTCACCAACAAAGGACACAAAAATATTCTTATTTAATAGAAGTCGCATAAAAATCGCATTAATCTCTCGGGATCTTCCTTTATAAACATTGTTCCTGGAAACTAACACATAATATAATTTGGATATATTATGTTTGTACATTATGTATATGACTATGTCACTAAATTCATATGTGTTATCCAAACTCATATTTTCATTTATCATTAATTGCATGAAATCCCTTAATTTGATCTTCTTGTTTGTGAATTCCTTTATGTGGTTGATTCTCATATGTGAGGAATTGATCTCTATTGATTCTAGGTAGAGAATTATTTTTAATATGTTCATCATTATGAACAAAGGCCCTTTCAATCCATCTACACCCATTCTAAATAACTCGTAAAAATTTCAAAACACATTTTGGGATTTATGAATATTTATGATACAATATAGAATGGTTCCCATATAATAAATTTTAAAAAAAACAATTTTATTTGATTTGATCAATTCAGTACACTATATAAAACACATCAGCTTCAATCCATCATCCATCCATGTCTATTTCATCACTGATTTTATTTATCAACTATAGTATCATAAAATGGTAGATTCTTCAACTCTATTCTAGTTTCTTCTCCAAACATTGAACCTATTTTACACTTTCTATTCACAAGTAGTAATTTTTTAGTAAGATTGAATTAGTATGATCACTTGATATTATAAACTATATAATATAGAAAATCGTGGAATCATTACATAAAAAATTTTCATGATTTGTCTAAAAAGATGATTCCTTCTATTTTTCTAATTTATAGGCCTAGTGGGAATCATTTATATACGTATTCCAAGTAACCAAGTACCTTTTTCTCTTTTCCAAATGTGTTTCAAAAAACATCTTCAATCTATGTCCCCATATATAAATTCAAGTAGAACGTCACAACACCATTACCCAAAATCATGGGAAACTTCAATTATTATTTAATGACTGGATACTAAAATCTATCACCTATATTCTCAATGTACACATTGAATTCCTTTATATTGAAATCTAATACAATCCAAGATACTTAAAATACAAGGTTTCATCAATCTCCCCTTTGGATTAATCTTCAATTCATAAATATTTATCTAGTAAATGTATCTTTTTCCATATTTTGGAAAATGTAGTGTCAAGTTTCAATAACTTTTTCTCAATCAGTGATTGATAAACCTTCAATACCAATTGTTCTATAAAGTAAGTAAGTTCATTAGACTATTACTTTGTGAATTTTTCTTATTGTTTTGGATGAGTATGAATTTTACTCTAAAAGAAATTTTTTAGTCATTATTTTAAATATATTTTGTGATAGGAAATTCTAAAAATCATGCAATATGATGTCTTGTGTAAATGTTATTGCTTTTAGTACATATATGAATATGGATAAGAGATGGATTGATATTATAAATAGAAATTATAGAGAATAATTTGATGTCCTTATGCAGTTTATTGATTTCACAAGGGGATCTCAAAGTGAATATATCAGCTTTCTGTGTAGAAAATGTCAAAAATAGATATTAATTCATATGAGATATTGTGAGGGATCACATATTCTTGAATGGGATTAAGAAAAATTATAGGATTTATATTCGTCCTAGGTAATAATATATTGGTTTTCATCATTCAAATTTTTTTAATATGGATAATTATTTGAGAAAATGTAATATGATTCATGATATTATTACTAAAATGATACATGCACTAGATATTGAAGGCATTAAAATCTGAAATTTTGAGATCGGTGAGATCAATCTATGGTTTGTTGTATATCATGATTCTTTGAACATTTATTAAATACTTTTTGATTAAAAAATTTATTCCAGGTTTACTGCTTACAGAAAATTTTTAATTTTTCATGGAGTTGTTACACCTAAACACATTGAATGCGTTCCTAGATACACCATTCGACATGTTGTTAGTGTAATTGAAAATAGAACTTCATTCTGACACTAAGATTTCTGAGTCATATTATCATTCTCGTAAGTTGACAGATAACATAGGTTTTTTATATGAGATTATAGATTCATGTTAAAACAACTTTATGTGATTTCGAAAAGAATCTCTATATTTAGATAATTGTACGGTTTGTTACCCATCTATGTGGAAAGATAATGGGGAAATGATACTAATCCAAGTCAAACTATGAAATATGTGAAACTAATTCTCATAAATAAAATGTATTAATTTCCATTAAATTTTAGGTTGAAAAGATTTTTTATTCAATCTAAGTTTTCTCAATTAAAGAGATGGAATCAATAAAGAAACAAGGAAATCAATATGCAAACCCTCCTATAAATATCACTTGCATTGAAATATTTTGATCAGATATGCCCTAACTTTTCTAAGTATAGTTGTAGTGTTTGATTGGGTTTGGACGTAGATGGTTTCAATACATTTAGGTATATGGTTTTTGCAACTCATATCACATGTCCCATGGTGTTGGTTCTATATAATCATCCTCTGTGTCCTGGTATGGAAAAATTATTTCTATTAATTTCCACTCTAATTAAGGGACCTTGATGTTTGGGGGATAAGATTGATGTTTAAATTTTGACATTGATGGATTATTTGAATGAATTTTGGGGAGATGGTGTGATGAATTATTACTAGGAAACAATTGAAATGTTCAAACTACATTATACTTTACTGGGGACAATCAATTACTTCTCATCTTATGAAAAAAAATTAGGTTGGAGTATGAAAGGGGAATTCACATTCCATTTCTCCAATAAATGTAATACCTAAACCTTTCTTAATCATTATAAAAAAGTGGACATAAATGGGTCATAGACTTTTTCTTCTCCATTAACACAGGTTCAAAAATAATAGAGTGTCCTATGATGCTTCTAGAAAATTCTAGATGGCACCAAAGGTCATGACAATAGTGGAAATATTATCATGGATTGATCAAGAAAACATTCCCACTGTATTTGAATTTTAGGATTTTTTGGCTCTTCCATTACTCAATATTCATTGTGTAGGTAGATAGTGCAGTAACGATCGATAGAAGAAAAGAATGTTTTTAATACCCATTAATGAAATACAAACTTGCTAAGGCATAATCTGGAATCTAAGAACACTGAAAAAAATGATTCTGATAATATATTATAAAACATTTTAGGTGTTAGTGGAAAATAAAAGGACCATTTTAATGCACACTGAGATTTAAAAAAGTTTTTTATGGAAAAAGTTTCATTAAAAGTTGGGGGAAAACATGGAATACATTTCTATTTCGCAAAATAGAAGGATTAAAAAAGAGAAAAATAAATTTCTTACAATTTTTCTGATTCTCAATGTTCCGAATGGTTACTATTTAAATATTTATATTCTTCAAAAATTAACAAGAAGTATATTTCAAGGGTTGAAAATTTGTTAAAATTACATAGTACTTTAGTAATTGATTCCAAACACAATTCGTGATTATTTATTGCCCAATGATTTTCCACTATTTATTGAGATGATTAACATTTTGAGACATGTTTTTTTTAAGAAATCAATGAATATGTGGTTTAAAAAACCAAGAAATAATATTACTTACACATTTTCATGTAGAGAAACAATTTCCACTATCATTTTTCAATGGTATGGTTCACTTGACAGTGCACCTAACTGATGATGTAATGATTGATGGTCAACTACAGTTCATAGAGATGTATCCTATTGAGTAGTATATAAATACATTTAAATGGTTTGTACGTAAAAGAACTTGTTTGGAGGCATCAATATCCAAGGGTTTTTTAATGGATGAGTTTAATACTTGTTATGGAAGAATATATTTTTTATGTTGAAACAAAATTACATAGACCCTCTTGGATTCATGTTGATCCAATTAGAGAAGGAACAATCTTTGATATGGACAACATCACATTGATACAAGATCACCTGTATATCATTTTCAATACTCCATCAGTTCCACCATTGATGCAGTGTGTATCATATCACTTTTATTGGTTAAATTGTTTGTGTTATGTTTTTATATATAAAGTTGTTCATTAAGACAAAACGTTATCATTTACAGGAAACATGTTAATGAGGTAAAAGAAGATATGTCTCGAGAGAGTGATTAAAAATTAAATAGTCCTATTATGCATCATTTAATCATTTTTTATGGATTTTTTTTAAATTTTTTTTCATTATTATTATGTTATAATACAAATTTATTTCTACATAAATTTTTACTGAAATATGTTAAATATATAGGTCCAAAAACTATGGGATTTAGGTAACTCTGCACTAACTGAAGAATTTAACCAATAGATGAGGGTCCAACTATAATTTATCATTGTTACACAGGTTTATATGAAAATGTATTTTGGTTTCTCATTAAAGATGTCGATGAAAAATGGGAAACACAAAATACTGGAATTTTTTCCCATATTTAGATTCGATTTATTACTAGGGTCAAGTGAAAGACATTATTTAAGATTTATATGAAAATGGGTTAAAATGCATATTGTTATAGTGTAATTGGGTTGATCCAATTTGAGTAACTAAATTCGATCAATATCAGTTTATGTTGGTGAATTTTAACAATATTTTATATAGATATGAATGAGTTTGTAACACACCATTCATTTTTTCATCATAATAAGAACAAGTTTTATTCATTACCTTATAATCTAATCAGAATTAGAAATTTGCCTGGAAAATTTCAAGGTGGGGAGTGTTTTTAATTGAACGAGACGAACCTGAGACCATTACCTTTTTTTCACAAGAGCTTGATCAACACACTGTAGTTCAATGTGATTATGATATTCATTGGGTTAGAGAGACCGCTTAAAGAGAAACAGTCAATTATAATTTTTATTCAATGGTATGATTGTTTTCCCACTCATTAGATAAAAATATTTTTTTATTATATAACTTTTTTTGAATCGTTTAATTGTTTCTTTTTGAATATTTATTATCTGTATCTTTGATATATATTTTCATGAAAAATAGAATGAATTAGAGTAAAAGTAATAAAAGATAATATTTTTTTGAAAAATATAAAAACAAAAATTCCTATAAAATTTATATAATATAGAACATAAAACCATCAAATATATTTATGCTATGTTATGAAAATGATAACACTAATATGTTAACTATATCCCCTATGTAGTGTTAATGTTTAATTTCTTATTTTTGGTACTAGACTAATTGGTATTCTTTGTTATGGTTCTGCATTGATGCATGATGTATTTTTTATGTCTTATTGATTCAAATGAATGGAATCATATTTGGATGCTCATTATTATGCCTCAACTATCAATAAAGGTTTGGAATCATTTAATGATTGATTTATTCCATTGATGCATGATGATTTCTATCTTGTTCCTTTTCTACACAACTAGACCGCTTGTATAGGCCAAGAATATCCTAATTTATTACTTCCACTAATACAAAATTGGCCTTTAGCAGCACTAGAAAAGGCCTTATCAGCACTAAAAAGTGCAAATAATCAAATCACAGTTAACTGGAAAAAACATTTATCAGTGATAAAATATGAAATGATAAATGGGGCATTTAACAATGCTAAAAAAGGTATTGTTAAAAGGGACCTTTAACAGTGCTTTTTTTAGAAGTGCTTTTTTAGCACTGATAAAGGCCCCGCTAATAAATGATGTATAAAATTTTCTTCAACATCCCACCAACCCCCCTTTATTAGCACTTAAACCAACCCAACCTTTATCAGTGCTTTCCACACCCCTTTATCAACACTTTAGGTATTCTTTGCATCCTGTGTGTGCCTGTATTTCTAGCGAGTTTTGAATCCTAGACCTCCACATTATACATCTGCAACTTTACCACTCCGCTATACTATTTTGTTTTAGATTTTATTATATATATATATATATATATATCTTCACATTTTAATTTCCATATATTTATTTACATGTTTAAATATATTTTATAAATATTAATAAATATATTTTATATGTAAATATGTTTACTTTTTTATTTATAAAATTTATTTTTTTATAATATATTAAAAATATGTATATATTGTTATATATTTGATTATAAATAAAATTAAATAATGAAAATTGATAAAATTTAAATTCCAAAATATCAATATGAATATAATACCTATGAATAAATTTAGTCCCCACTAAAAAAGGGCAAAACCCCTATAAAAAAGGGTTAAAATCCATCGAAAGATAAAATATGGGGTACACCAACTAAAAACTCTGTTTTGGAGAACATAGGGGACTTTTATCCATAAAATGTGACATAGGGTTTACCTTGAGTCACATTTTCTTAGATCTCATCGCAAACTTTTATTTTATTTGTTATAGAGCCCAAACGGACACTCGAAACAAAAGTTATAGCTATTTGAAGTGTGAGTTATGTTTTCAATTAATTTTTGATCTTTTATTATTTTTTGAACTTTTTTAAATTCGAATTGATCTTAAATGACTATTACTCGGAAATAATAATATTATTATTAATTAAAAATAATTTTTTAGTTATTTTATATTCCATATTCGTTAAATATCATACATATTAAGTGTAAATGCATATTTACCTTATCTAAAACATATTTCTAAAAAGATATTTTAGATTTATATCAATATAAATATATTTGTATATAAATATATTATTTTTAATGACATATTAATTTTTTTGAAGTACGCTTTTATCAACACATGAAAAAAATAATTAATAAATGTCCCCCATTTTTTGGTGTTGTTAAGGACACCCTTTAACAGTGATTTTTTGGCATAGAAAAAGTGGGTCTTTAATAGTGTTTTTACCTAGTGCTGTTAAAGCCCTAGGACTAGATAAACCCAGTTTTTTAGTAGTTCACACTTGGATGGAAACACTGATTTCTATTTTATAATAAAATTGAATTTCCCTAATTGTTTATGGTTTTGAAACCTAGTTTCAAGTTTACACTAACAGATCCACTAGATATATTATTATTAAACTAATGGAAATTAAATATTACAAAGCACAAATCATAATTAAGTAGATAGGATTTATGCTTATACTAATTTTCATGATGTTTATATAGAGCGTAGATTGATTATTATGCAGAAATTTTCATTTTTATATAGGCATTTCTCAAGCAGTCACTGTATTTTCTCATTTTATAGACTTTATGTTTACACATATGTAATTCATGTATACACATATTCTTGATGATACTAACACAAAATTAATTTATGTCTATAATAATTTTTTCATGGTATAAAATCATGTTTATATAGTGTAAATTTTATACTTAAACACCTATTTTGTAACCTGAGAAGAAAACTCGAAAAATATTTCATTTTTCAATTTGAAGATAGATAATTCAATTAAATTCCTTTAACTGTAGTTTTATATGATTTGTACTGTAAAATTCAAGAAACCTGATTTCTTGTTTTCAATATACTTCTTATAGTTTCCATAAGAGCTTCATAATTTTCTTACATTTTCTTTATGTTTTAAATCTCCTCCCCATTCTTCTTTATAAAAAACATTTTTTTCTCTTAGTTATCCTTCTAAATTAAAAATGTGACAATTACTTTGATTGTATGTTAACTTCACCTATCCTTCATGATATTCCTTGAGGAAAACTATAGATACCACTTTTTTCTTCTTTTCCATAAAATCATTCAATTCTTTATTTTTTGTCTTCAATAACATCACTTATTATCTTCATAATCAACTTATTATCTTCTTCTATGTCTACCGTGAGAGAACAATACTTCTATCCTTATGAATTTAAGAAGTTCACTTCATTTTTTGAAACCTTGAATGTACTTTAATTAGTTTCACCAATAACTTGTTGATTTATTACATGATGAATTTGATTCACTTTCAACATACCAGATGATATGAAATAATTATATTCACATGTATACAGATATTCCTCAATTATGTTATAATCATATACAAATATTCATATTGAATAACATTTATTTATCTGAAGATGAGTACCCAATTTGATAATATCTTTATTTGGGATCATCTTCCCTTGGATTTTATAAAAGTGACATTATTTTATTTTTTGAATACATATGTATATCATAAAATTATTATTTTTATATAATCCAAGAGTGTTGATATATAAATCCTCATTGATCCCTTACCGAAACTAGATAATCATTATACCCTCCATTCAAGATTTATTTTCATTAATATAGAAATTCAGCACCCCAAAATCTCTCTAGTGGGTTAATATATCTATTTGAATATTTTAACCATAAATTTTTGTGGAAAAATATGCTACTTGGTTGTTAATGTGTTTTATGATAGCCACTTGTGACTCCAAGAACTCTTCATTTTGTTGTGTCAATAGTAGTTATTTATCACCAGAAATAACATCCTTAAAATTAGAAAATCATATATATTTTATAAAATATGTGTATAATAAATAAAATGTACACACATCCTTTGATGTTCAAATTATATGGCACTAAAATATGCATTTAATGCTTTCCACAATAATTTTATCTAGGACTGCAAACATTTCAAGGTCATAGGAACCAGATATGCATCATTCTGCAGAGGCATCTACATCTATGGGTTGAGGTATGTATGAATGTGAATGGGTTTATTTTTTAATTAATAATTAAACATATATATGCACATTTTTCTAATTATGTATGAATTTTTTTCAATTGGATCAGACTCGACCACTTCTTCCTCACTTAGGAGAGGCCATGATCATGGAATTTCATCTTTGAATTTTGACTCGACACTTTACATATCATTTGATTATAGATGCCATCTTATACAAGTGGGTTTCCCTACATTTATTCATCATTTATTTCATATCATACATTAACCATGCATATTTTCATTGACTACACTTAACTGGGCTTAATTCACCTAGAATACATTAGATGGACTATATTGGGAAGTTCAAGAAAGATGTTCATTTCAGTTTCTTATCTATGATTAAAAAATACTAAACTGTGTGAAATTTTTTTGTATTGAATATAATAATATGAGAGTGTGTCCCAATGAGATTCATCCAATATGTATGGAAACATTTCATAAAATGTGGAAAGGTTATAAAGGGAGATTCAAGAGGGATTATTGGGTACAAAATGTAGGTTCCCCAGATATTCAAGAAATAGTCCTGAGAGGGGTTCTCTCGTTTTAGTGGTGTGAGTTAGTAGTATATTTTTCCACTAAGGAATGAATGGTGAATATATTTTATTTGGTTTATATATTTTTATGAATGTGTATCATTTTACATGTATTATATTTGAATTAATTGAATATAGGAGGTGGAAGCACATCATTCTGAGAATTGTGCATTGTAGGGACCACCAAACAGGCTTGGGGCTCACCACATGTACTAGATTCAAAATGATGTATTTATTATTAAATTTTCAAATTTATTATTTAATAGGGTTTTTTGTTCAATATTTATACCTCATTGGTATATAGTTATGGGAGCAAGGTTCACCGATTGATAAAATGTCGAGGTGGATGATGACTGATGATCAAAATGATCTGGAGGTTATAACTCTTATAGTAAATTCTTGTGCTAATTATCAATATTTACATAAATTTATATATATATATATATATATATATATTACGTATTATCAAATTAAGGATGAGTTAGAGCGGGTGAAATAAGACTAGCAACAACTTTCCAAGCGAACAAATTAGACATTCCATCTCATTATAAGTCATGATGGACATGGCTACAGTTTGACATATGGAACAAGGATTCATCATTATGTTGTTTCATACCCCAAGGCTTTGGATATTTTAGTTTCTGGGATTACATAGAAGGTTATAGATTTTGTGTCAATGTTTTGTTCTTCTACGAAGTTAAATGTGCAGTTGTTATCTAATGTTAGAGTACTATGTGATTATGCGCATCGGGGTGATGGTGTTGGGGATCCAATGACACAGATTTTTTTACAATTTATTTTTTTATAACATTAAATACTTTCATCTTCATAATTTTTATTTTTTTAGGACCCTTCTAAGTTAGACGGAGGTATAAGAAATGGCCCCGCATGACGCTTCTGAATCCAGAGATTTGTTTTGTCTATCTTTTGGGTTTCTCTTTCAAATTGATTGTATCATTTTTTATATATTTTAGGGGTTCCACTAAATTTTTAGTAAATTGAAAAATAAAAAAAATTGTGTTTTCATTTTATACCTTCCATTTCATAGTGGTAAATAACAAACTCAACACAATCACTAAAACTCCCATTGGTAATACACTACGGTGTGGTAGCTTATTCATTTATATTCTTCTTATAACAAGTTAATCATCTTAGAAATAGTTTAAACTATTTCTTGATAGATAGTTCTTCACACTAATAATCTAGGATCATAATTTATTTTTGTATTTTTTATTATTTATTAAGTAATTAACAGACCACAAATCATCTTTTAAATATATCGGTCATTTGAAATGAATTCTTAAAACTCCATCGTTCCTTTACGTAGAGTGGAGTAATATTTAGAAAAATAAAGATTCTTTTACTAAGATTCCAAATAAACCTTATATAGCATTCCTAACATTATCATTAGCATTTTTCAGGTCCTAGTTTATCATAGTTACCTTTAGGTAGCCCTTAGTTATTCAGGGTTCCCATAACATAGATCCTAGTCTAACTTTACACAATGCAACCTCCAGAAGACATTTTTGTAACCAATATTAGTCAGGGGTTAACTTTATTTATCCAATTAAACTCACAACTGGACCTCATATATCCAATTTTCATACAAATATTTCTTTATATAGATCTATAGAATTATTTACTACCATTACACAACTGAGTTTAATTCATATTACCATTACAAAGAGTCTAAAATATGGTCTCGCCTTTACATATCTCCAATCCATCCCATCATAGCTTTATAATAGTCAGATCTAGTGACATTTATATAGATTGAGTAATTATCAGTTTACCATTATGTACCATATATAAACATAGGGTTACCTTTAAACAATTAACAACCTGAACTCGAAATAATATTAGATATTTCTTATCAAATATCAAGTCCTTCCATCTTCTATTAACTTTTATATACAATGTTACGTCACCCATAACCACTTATCTTTTTGCTTGACTATTATTGAAAAAATTATCACAATATAAATCATGATGATAACAATCATCCATGAAGGATCGGTACCATCACACCTATGTCCCTACAAACATGGGGTAGTACATGGGAAATCAATAAGCCACACCCTAGTATAGGGTTTCTTTACCATCTCCCCAATGAATCAAAACACTAATTATAAATGCACACTCCCTATCCATTACTACATGTACTGATCATATGTTCTCGACTAACTGATCCATGAGAACAAACATGAATTATTAATCGCTGCCTCTCCTAGGCTCAATAGGAATTACCACATCTAAATCCTTAAGAAATTCATCCATATAGAGGGCCATACCCTCAAATGGACAATGGAGAACATACCAATGTGTCACATATCAACACCACACATTGATAGAAATTCATGATAGGTTCCAATATCAAACATATATCACTCCATACAAGTTATTCTCCTCTCTATCTAGGAAACTCTTCTCTAGGATCAAGTGTAAATGAACCATGTCACCGCACTCTAGTCCATTTATAATGACCCACTCAACATAGATGGACATTTACTATTAACATTAAAACTAGGTTAAGAATCAACAAACTATGATCCTAGTCCATATTTGTCTCGTCTTCCTAGAAGAATTGTGGTAAATTATTTCACAAAAATTCTAAAATATCACTCTTTCTAAGGCATAACACAAATCCCCCCCCAACACCACACACTTGGGTGTCATTACTTGAACATGAATCATCTACCAACTCTCATACCATCCTCAATATGACCATATATGATTAAATATGAATCAACACTAGAAACTGTAGATGAAGTATCTATGGAAATGGATTCAATTGAACTTTCTCACCAAAACTAACCATGATAACAAAATAACTACAAGTGATATACACAAAAAAATTACAAGGAATCTCAATTCCTATATCTAATATCTAGTAACACTGCTCATTCATCTATATCATAATATGAAGAACCAACCAATACTTATCATCTCTAAGGGAACTCACAAGTTTTGGCTATACCCTCTCTCAAATTACCCACAAATATATCAGCACACCCACTCCCACATGACAATGTAAACATTGTAGTGTAGTCCCCACATTATCTCTATTTTACGTTTCCCTATTTCACCTAGGGAATTATCTAACTCAAAGAACCATGCACTATGGAGTGTCTTTCACCAACTCTTTGTTTTAGAAACATAGGGCTTGGTTAATCTTTAATCGATCAATATCATCATGTTCATTATAATTGAATGGTCCCTAAAGGTTGATCATTTTTATTTATCCACCCATTTTATTGTTGAGAGTTTCTTCCCAAACAGAACGTCATACATTCTATTTTTAAACCCCATGAAAGGAATAACCTTCGATCTTTAATATACTATAGTGTGGGAATGAGATATTAGATTATTCTTTGTTTGAATGAGAGTATTGGATAAATAATATTCTCGGTTGGAATAGTTTTTACATTAGTTACCCTTAACATTCATCTTCTAGTTTAATTTATTCATCTCTTTCCGATATAAGAACTTATATTTTTTATATGCGGAATCGCTTCAACTGTTCTTCAAGAAATAATATCTTTAACCTTTATTTATTTTTAGCTACTTTGGGTTTAGTCATAATTTCCAATTTTCTCTTCCTCTGTTACTTAATATTTTGGATAATTCATATCTTCTAATAAATTCAAGCTTCCACAAAAAAATCTACATTTAGAACATATTATCTTAAAATGTTATCTCACATCCAATAACTCTTACCATTCTTACATTCAATATTTTCCTTCTGAAACATTGCAACACCGTTCTCATGTTGATTATATAACTATCAACAAAGGGTTCTTCTGGTACATTCAGACAACTCAATATTATCCCAATGTCATTGTTATTATATAGTGCTTCAATATTCCTTAAAAATTGACCTATTCTTATGAATAATACATTGTTCAACATATATATTCTTATATCTTGTAATTGATTCTCACTATATCATTCTGACATCGAAAAATTAAGTGAATAAACTGCTTCTGTTTTTGTTCTCATCTTTAAATTTCTTGCATGTGTTAAAAAATATGTTATAAAAATATAGTAAATCAGTTTATAATGTAATCAATACATTGAGCCTCTCAGTTTTTTGGTCTGTAATACTTTATTTCTTAGTCTTATCCTTCCAATAACCCAAGTTTTTTAGCCATCAGTTTCTCATCTATTAGTGTTCTCCATTCTCCTCATTATAATCACTGCAATTTCATTAAGATCTATTTTAATATATTCATGCATAGTTTTCCTTTCAATTTTCTTTTAAATATTCTTCATGCACACATATTCTAGAAGTTTTCAACCTTGGATATTATTTTGATCTCGATCTTTGTGTGTGTGTGATATCTTTATGCACACTCTAACTTCTTCTGGTGCACCTCACATCTATTATCCCCTTCTAATAATATCTAAATCGACATTTTGATGACTTCAAGTATTATTTATGAGCTCATATTATTTTTATGAATTCATACATCTACATCTTATGCACTCATATTTAATTTATTTTTCAACCTTCGGATCAAAAAGAGTTTGCATCAATTCACATCTTGTATACTTCTACTCTATATAAAAACAAATCATTTTCTACCTAACATCACCCAAGAACATCGTTATTTTTCTTAAGGATGTCAATGAAAAATTTTATGCTCATGACAATGTATAGTGTGTGAACAGCATGAGTGGATCCCGAACTAAGAATCATGTTCCCCCCAATATGAACCATAAACACTAAGATCACCCCATTAGTGAAGTTTTAGTGTGCATCCCTATATCAACCCTACATTTTATTACACACTTAAGAATGATTTATTATATAAAATATCCACTTTATAAAAGATAGAATATATAGAGGTCAAGTGTATTTAGGGCTTAGGAATATTACATAATGACTTTGAATATGCGACATAATATCTTTATTGAAAACATCCTTTACATGACCACTACATTTGCTCATAAATAGCATTTCATGGGATAACTTGAGAACATGCATAAGAAAAGGGTGAGCTATAAAACCCAGTAATAGAGTAAACAATGAATAACATGAAGAGTACAATATACGATAGGAAATAGACATATCAATGGATCATAAAGGAAACAATAACATAAAGTAATGATAAATCATGATTATCATAACATGGAAATGTGGTAACAACACTTAACATTGTATTGGCATGAGCCAAGGATCATTGCACATGGAGCATGAGTAAACCATCATTGCACATGAATTAGAATGAGTAAATCCTAATTTCACTTGAATTGGAATGATTAAATACTCATTTCTCATGAAGTATCATGATACTAATCTTTACGAAATGAATTAGAGTGCTATCAGGGAACACCCTTCTTAAACATTTCATTTCAGGCATTAGTTCACCACATGGATCATACAAAATTGAATCATTAAAGATCATAATTTATTCTATAATAAAGGAATTTGGAATTTATAAATGAAACTAAAAAACAAATATGTAAATTTTCATAATGTTTAATACCCTTGTTAATGGGCATGATATTCGCTAAACAATGATTTTGTCTTGGAAAATGGAGGTGCAATTTCGGCAGCATAATAGCATGACATAAGACTTCATAAAAAAGGATGATGAGAGAGAAATGGGTGTCCCATAATATGTACATGAATTGTACGGTAAGGGGGTAATATAGATACTTGTTACAACATAACAAATGGAATTGGGATTCATAATACAAATGAAATTGAATGAGTGTAAATGAGGAGAGGGAAATTCCTTACAGAATTTTGGAATGGTAACATCTATACATGGGAGGCATTATTGAGCAGGAAATGAGTATCTCATAATTCAAACATAAATAGGGAATTATGTAAGAGGTGAGAAATCATACCCCAACATTTTTAACTGAATATAAAGGGGCATAACAATGTAAAAAAATTGGACAAAAATGAGAATGTAATAAATCCCTTACATGGAAGTGTGATCCCAAAGGCTTGGGAGGGGCATGAGAGAGGCTTCTTGAGAGAAAGGGGAACCTTGGGAGGATTCTAGAGAGAGGAGGTCAGGTTATAGCATAAATCCAAAGGCTTTTAGTGAAGATGAAGTGGGATCTTGGGTGGGTTTATATAGAAAATGAGAGGTAATTCTTTATTGTTTAGGTTTGGGACACCACACATTAAACTAATAAAAACCACAAAACTACCAACTGTTTTTTACCATATATTTTTCCAAAAGGAAGTGGAAATAAATATTACATAAGTAAAATGTTCAAACTTCTTAAAATAAGAGGTTTCTTATGTGAAGGTGAGTCACACTCTCCGGGAAATCAATTTAAAAATCTAACAAATTTTATAAGTCTTGGAGGGTCCACTAAGTCTTCATAAAATAAATAAATAAGTCCAAAAATAAGATTATTTTAATGGTAAAAACATATATTTTCCTAAAATAGTGTTTATAGTATTTTATTACATCACTATTGGCTCGTTATGATGTTATCAAACACATTATATATTTAAACGGTATTTAATTTTTACAAAAAAAATCTGTTGTCTCCGAAAATTATGAAAAATTACCTGTAGGATAATTTTAATGTCCTGATTCCAAAAATAATATTAATTTTATCCAAATAATTTTATAAATGTTTAATTTTATCTTTTTGAAATAAAAATAGACATTCATAGAAAATTCATGGGTTTTGACAAAAATAGATTTCAAACCTTAATAAAAATAATAATTGTATTCATAATAAATATATAATCATTTATATTTAATAACAAGTAATTTAATAATAATAATATTTTATTAAAATATTATTTAATTCAAAAATCGATTAATTTATCAAAATAGATTCCTTTTTTTAATGTTAACTAAAATTACTATTAATGCTTTGAAAACTATTTACAAAGTAAAAAAAACTAATGAATGTATATTCTTTATTATATAAAAAATAATGCACATAACAATAGTTCTAATGTCCTATTACATAACCCTTATAACACCCGTATAAGACAGAAGGGTAAGGTGTGCATTGGTGACAGACTCATGGGTTGGCTTGGATTACATTTCTTGGGTGGTAATCTCTACCAACTTCCACTTCTCCTGTAGGCGGTTCTGCTCAAGCTTAACATGTTGAAGCTCATCTTGGTCTGGTCAAGAGAAAATTCCAATGACACCACCTCCTTTATGAGCTCCGAAAAATGGGCTTCATATAGGTAATGTCTACCAGATGAGGTCATCACTTCCTTTTTCATAGTAAATTGGATTTGATAAAGCAATATATTTATAAAAATAATGTGATCACTGTTCAATAGATATATTAGTAAGGGTAACGATTTTTAATGGTATTTTGAACTCAAAGAACATAAAACCAAGGTAGTACATACATTATATAACAATATTATATAATAATACATTTAATTTGATCAAGATTAATTTTCATTAATAAAATTTTGGGGCATTAAAATCTTCCCCCTTAAGAAATTTCACCCTCAAAATTTTCTTTTCCCACAGTAAAACAAATGTGGGTAAATTTTCTTCACCACTTCCTCTGATTCCCACATTGCCTCTCCAAACATGTGGTTGCGCCGCAACACCTTGACAAGGTGCATTGTCTTATTCTGTAGAACTTTTTCTCTACAATCTAAGATCTTCACCAGTTTCTCCTCGTAAGAATGATCATCCACTAACTGTATTACCTCTGAAGAGATTACGTGTTAAGGTTCTAGTATGTAATTCTTTAAGTGGGATAAATGAAAGAAATAATGTTCTTTGTCCATGTTTGGTTAAAGTTCTAGTCGATGAGCCACATCCCTGGCACGATCAAGAATCTTGAAGGGGTCGATGTACCTAGGAATTGACCTCCCTTTATTTTCAATCCTCCTAACATTCATCCATGGAGATATTCGTAGAAATACCCTATCTCTAACTTTGAACTCAAGGTCTCATCGACGGTTATCAACATAACTCTTCTGTTGACTTTGGGCTTCCTATATATGATGATAAATGGTTTTCACCTCCTCCACCATTTCCTCAACAATTTTAGGTCCTAGAAGCATACACTCACTGACTTCATCCCAACACGTTGGTGTTTTTCACCTTTTCTCTTAAAGATCTTCATATGGTTCCATTTGAATGATTTAGTGGAATTTGTTATTGTTGGAGAATTCAACCAGTGGATGATGTTGGTCCCATAATACATTGAATTCCATAGAAAATGATATTAACATATATTCCAGTGTGTTAATAGGTCACTCATATTAACCATCATTTTGAGGATGATAGGCCATACTAAAGTTCAGTTCAGTGCTTAGGGCATTTTAGAGACTTTTCCAGAACATCGATGTAAATCTCGAATCATGATCGGATACAATATATAGTGTTACTCCATGTAGCCATACTACTTCTTAGATGTAAATCTGTGCATTTTTATCCAATGAGAAGTCCTCTCAAATTGTGATAAAGTGAGTTCTCTTCGTAAGATGATCCACAACAACCCATATAGCATTGTTTCCTCTGTATTTCCATGAAAGTCTAGTGAAAAATCCCATGGTAATCTTGTCTCACTTCCATGTTGGTATATTTAGTGGTTTCATCATCCCTTTAGACTTTTTTTAACACCCCAATCTTCCACGATACACTTCTCTTTGAATAATACAATAGCATGTGTTGTACGCAACATAGAGTTCAAGTACACCACGACTTACCAAACTAGCCGTTCAAAAGTGGTTATGAATAGTATTAACTAAATAATAAATATTATATTATCCTTATAATTTTAATCCATATTATTAGTTTCTAAGACATGATTTATGAAAAAATTCATTTTTTCAGATAAAAGAAGTATTTTTCAAAAAATGAAATTTTACCGCCTTTTAATGGCAAAGCCTTTTTAAAACCAATATTTTAAACTTTTATATATTCAATTTTACAAAATTAAATTCTTCTCTAGAATCGGGACATAATAATTTAGTATCAATAATGCTTTGGTGTCTTTCTGATAACTTTCATATTTGGGTGAATAGTGAAAAATACTATATTTTAACTGAAAACAGCTTTTTTAATCAAAATAATTTATATTGTTAAATTATAAATTGTAATGTTTCGGAAGTATAAATAGATATAATTTTACTATTTAATCCAATGATGGACATTTTAAGTAATTTCACCGAGAAATTGGATATAATCAAGTGTCAAACTTTTGATAGTTATTATTTCTTAAAAATACGCCTTTTGGTTTCGAAAGAGGGAATCAATTTTAAATTAATAAATGAAACTTTTTTAATTTGGTAATATAGACCTCATTTTTGTATTTGGAATAATGAAATTATCCTAGGGTAAAATTTTGGTCCTTTTCGGATAAATTTTATATTTTGATGAATAGTAAAAATTACTAAATTTTAATTAAAAACAACTTTTTTAATCGAAATAATTAATAATGATAAATTATTAATTTGAGTGTTTTTAAATTATATTTAAAATATATTTTTATCATGTAATACAAAGTGGGTCATTGAACATAATTTCACATTTAAACCGAACATAAACAACTGTCAATCGTTTTATAGTTATTATTTCTAAAAAACACGCTTTTTGTTTTAACAAAGGGAATTAATTTTAAATTAATTTCTGCCACTTCTGTGTATTGAATTTGGAAAAATGGATTGCATATTTGGAATCATGATTTCAAAATTGTGTAAATAGGTAACTTTTATATTTAGACATTTTGAATAATTACTTCGGTAAATATTTTATTTACCATGGTTAAAGGGTAAATCCGGTAAATAAGGGTAAATAAATAATATTATAATAATATTAAATTTTGCTAAAATGTGATTTAGCACTATTGGTTGATACATGGCCGACCATGGGAATCTTTGGGTGGATTTTGGGACCCCATGGATCCACTTGTAAGTGATAATGACAATTTAGATTAATTGAGTTAAAGTAATTACAATGACAAAAGCATATATCTTTTAGAAAAACAATTTTTACATAGGGTTATATATGTTGGATTTTAGATTATAAATATTAATTAGAAATCTAAAAAGCTTTCATAAATAAGGATATTTTATTTACATTTTTTAGACATTAAATAAGTTAGTTTATTTATGACCCAATGATGATGTAGTAATTACCATAATAGTGAAAAATTAAGATATTTGATATTATAAATACCCAAATAAATATAATTTGAGACTTTTAATGAAATACACTAATTTAATAGGTCAATATGACATGTTAGTAATGATTTAATTAACTTTATTCGAATTAATAAATCTGTTATGAGTTTTACAAAAATCAACTATTGAATAGTGTCAAAATTGACATAAAAGAGTTTTTAAAACAAATATTATATTATTAATTGATATTAAATTCATAAAAATCTAATGTTCTGCCAAGAGACTTATATCATGATAGGTGTATCATTAATGGACCACTTTAGGGTCTCTTTAATTTATATAGTATTTTTATTAACAATATAATATAAAAATACAAAGTGACATGTTAAATGTCAAACTAATTAACTAAGAGTTAAAACAAAAAGATAAGGTTAATATAATGACCCAAACCTGTCTAAATTCTATTGGATGAATGGTTTTGGACCTATCCCAACCTTAACCTTTAAATAATCAACTTTTGAAACATTATAAACCGAATATTTATTTATTATAAATTAATATTTCTAGATTTTTCAAAGGTGCCCCTCACCCCTCTTATAAAAGGGCACTCCCCCTTCACATTACATCACACCTTCAAAGCCTTTTGGTTCGACCAACCTCTGCCAAAATACTCTCTAAACTTCCCTCACTTCATCCTAGAGGCCTTTCTTTATTTATAAAGCCAACTTAAGGATCCCTTTTGATCAAATCAAAAGGAAGAACCCAAAGAAGAGGTAATGATTTCACCACCCTTTTTTCAAGTTCCGTTCTTATTCAACTTCCTCTTCCTTTGTTGTTACCATTCTAAAATAATAACACCAGTATCATATATATACGGTGATTTTATTATAAATAAGCTACAACTATATTCATAATTTTATCCACCCTTTGAATAACATGTCCCCATATGTGCGTACGTACGGCTTACCGTCTCCACGTCGTGGTGTAATTGTTATTCAATATATTATTATTTGGGTGGGTATAATAATGATGTGTAACTCATTTAAATAATAAATATAACATGATAATTATTCTTTATATATGATATACCATCCAATTATATATTATTTTAATATCAAAAGAATGATATTGTCGCTCGTGCGTACGTACGGAGTACCGTCTCCACGAACGCGATGAGATTCATTCTCGATCATATCCATTCAAGTATAATTATCATTTGATGATTTAAAAATAATGTTTAAGAACTTTATATCATTCTGTATAGGAATATCATACATCTTATCCATGACAAACATGGCTTACGTAACAAAACATATAAAATAAAATGAGTAAGTTAACACCTGAAACGACGATAATTCTAAGATATTATTAACAAAGAAATGTTAAAAGATCATATATGATATCATATTAAGGTATATGATTCATGAATAATTTAATAAAAATTATTTCAACATTATACAGGAGGTTAACCTACCCCAACCAAGGAAAATTACACGGTAAGGGGTTTCTTAACTCACTCTTAATTTCGTGAGAATTCCATTGTTCACCACTTAATTATTGCATGTGGTCTATGTGTACTACCCATGATTGTATTCAGTGTGTAATATAATTTAGTTAATGGGTATTTACATCATCATGGTATGATCCTTCTTTCATGGGTGTATGTTTCGTAAGTTACCTAATCGATAAGGGAATTTGAAATTTCAATTTCCACTCATTTGGCTTTATGCATATTTCATTGATTATATTACCCCAAGATTATGTGTGGAATCACTATTCATTTGATTATGTCATAGTTTCCACTCCCCTTCCTATGGATATACTTTTTATACAAATAATCACTCCATTGATAATTTCACAAGTCATTGATATGAATTTGATAAGAGTAATTTTAACTCATTCTCCATTTGTTGAGGTAAACATCCAATTCGTTGGTATAGTTTTTAAAAGAGTATGTGTGAATGTCCTTTGATTGTTTTACACTGAATATCCAATCACATTTAGTGTATTTATATTTGTCACACATAATTATTTCATTGATTTATCCTTAACCTAAGGATATGGCCTTTATGAGAGATTTCATCTCAATTTACATTCCATTGAGACTTCTTTGTTGTTATACACCAAATCACTTTTATGTGGTGTATATAATGTACTTTGACATATTATATCATGAATTCCTTTATTCTCATGATATTACAATGTTTTGATTACCTCAATTATTTTTATTCAAGTGTCTCTCTTTTGGATAGAAACCCTAACTAAAATACCATTTTTACATATTTTAAAGACTTATTCTTCTAATTCTTGCGCATTAATGTCCATGTTTTTAAAAATGGTTTTAAGGATTTATTTATATGGACATAAATGTTTTGAAATTGAAACTCTTTTTAAAGGTTTCAAAGTGGTATGGTACACTTTGATTAAAAAATATATTTTTAAATAGCTTCTTGACAAATAGTGTGACTTTAAATGATTTCAAGAAAAAGGGGGATATTTCTCTAAAATAGTTTTGATGATTATTTTCATCTATGTCAATATCCTACATTATTATCGATTGAGGTTAATATGAAACAATACAATCTTCCATATTGTATCGAATGAGTTATGTTTGACTATGGATGTGCTATTTTTATACCATTCATGGTTTTTGGATAAAGTATTGACATTTTGTATGCTAGTTTTAATACGAATGTTTATGTTATGTTTCAAAATTTTCATATGAGTAATTAATTGGACTTAGTAAGTGACTGGTGGAGCCTGCTATAGCTCCTCGATGCATTGGTAGGTCTCATGAGACATAATGTGTCTTGGCACAAGGCCTTGACAAAATATTATTTGTAGTCTTGTCACGAGGCCTTGGCTATGTGGTTATGATAGTCTGGCATTATGCATTCCATCATTAGGAAAGTGGTTATTGATATTGCATGTGATTGTTCAACTAGTAGAATATCCATGTGAATAAGTAAATCACATTATTTAATTTTATCTTTGCCATATTATGTTGAAGTTCAAGTTTAAAAGTCTTTTGTTTTAGTTATAAATTGCTTTAAGTGTTTATGCTTATCTATGAAAGCTTCTGCTATATTGTTATCCTTACTGAGCATCTGATCTCACCCCTTTCAATGTTTTATTTTTCCCCAGATGAGAAGAAGTAATTTATTAATGACCTGCAAGGAGAGTATGAGGGGATATGAAGCCAAGATGTTGTTTTAGTTTTTTTCTTTTACCTTATGATGTAATGTAAGACTTATGAATATATCTAGTGTTTCCAAGACTACTAAACTAATCGGTATTTCTAGACTTGTTCCTTTGTGATCATGCTAATGTTATGTAATAATGCACCGACTCTGGGTATCTAGGGTCGGGGTGTTACAGTTGGTATCAGAGGAAGTTTAGTACAAACCTTGGAAGCTAGATTTAGATAAACTCTGATTAGAGCACGTAGACCTAAGATGAACTTTGAGGATTAGTATAGAAGAACATCCTACAATTTTGGTATTGTAGAGATTTTGTGAGTTTTCCTACCAATACATCCCTGTCTGGATACGAGCTGGTAGAGGTGGCTCTGGCACAGATGTACCTAGGGGTAAAACCCGAAAACACCGCTTGGAGATAGACTCAAACAAGAACTGGTGCACGACAACGGGCCTTGCTGCACTCTTGGTTACGACACTCCCGGGGGATATGCTTAGGATAATTTACATTTTATTTACAATCCAATTTGAAGTAATATGTATATAAGATGAGAGTAAATGACCTTGGTTAATCTTAATATGTTTCAAATTGAGAATATGGTGACATGTTAATCTCTAAATGATTTTATGACTACTGTTACTCACACAATGCTTTCTGGTTTTAGTCAATGGATAGATTCCAAGGAAGTCATAGTGACTTTCAGAGTGATGTACAAGGTGGGAACGGTGGTGTAAATTAGCAAAAAAATGGAATGTTGATAGGAGTTTAAGATATCGTCTTTATGCCAAATCAGTTTTCCAAAAATATGATCAACAATATATATATTAACCAATTACCGGACTCATCAAAGAAGAGAAAGGTGATGAATGATAAGAGCTCTAGTAGTGGAGACCATGGAGAAATAAATCCTCAATTTCCATCATGCAGGAAATGTGGAAGGAGACACCTAGGAAAGTGTCTCAATGGGACAAAGAAATGATCTACGTGCAGAAAGAAAGGACATAAAGTGAAGAATTGCCGAAGAAAAATGAAGACTACTATGGAAGAAGATAAAAATGGTCCCAAGAATCCATTTACAGTCATTTTCTGTAAATGTAGGGGACCTGGTAATTACCCGAGTGAATGTCCTATTCTATAAGATATTTTCTTGGTCAGAGAAGAAGCTATGTGGAAATAAATGGTTGGATAAATGTTTAAAAATTATTAGTGATCCTTGTTGAAGGGTTTACTTTGGAATAATTTTCTCTTGTATTTTTAACCCTAACGTTTTCCATGTGATAATGATATTTATGGAAGAATTATCTTTTCTCTTGTGGATATAGTTATAAATAACCACTTGGTTTTATATGATCATTGGGTTTGAGGCAATTACAAATTATTATAATTTGGGATGAAAATGCAAGGTATGAGATAACATTTTTGGTTAAATTATGTTATGGTTATTTTGAGGAATTTATCTCATTTTGGTGATGTTATAAAATATAGTTTTTGAAAAAGGACAACCCATAGACTGTGTGACAACCCGTCGCGTCGGAAAAAGCTTTGGGAATCGAACCCACAACCAAAGTGTGATTGGGATTTATCGCCTACCATTGGACTACGTGAAGTATCTTGTTAGTGTGACTATTATTTTTAGTTAAATGATTTTATTGATCAATAATAATTTGATTTGGGTTCTTATGTCTTATCAAATGAATACCCTTTGTATAGGAAAATGATTTGGTGATTTAGTGATAAATGTTATTTTGCAAGATGTTCGCTTTCTTGGGAACACTATATGCCCAAAGAAAATAGAATAATATGGGGTTTCATTTGTGGAGTAATTGTGGATTTTTATCTACATTTTTATTGTGGATTTATAGTGATTTGGGTTATTTATGGAAATCATTGACCTATAATTGAGAATATGTGATGAGGTTAATTACTTTTATGTATGTGACTTTAAGAGTATTTGATGTAATTTGGAGATACAATTTAACATGGGAGACTACATAATCAAATTATTCTATGTTTTGGGTTTCAATATTAGTATAGATTATATTGAAGTATTTTAAGGACAATTGATTATTGAATGGTATTTATTTAACTTTGGGGTATTATTGGATTAATTTTAGAAATTAAGATTAGTGTCTAATTCTCTCAAGGAATATCCTTTTGGGGGATCATTAGATCTTGTACTAACCTTTTTGGTTTTGATTAATCTCTAAAGACAATGTAAATATAATGTTTATCCTGCATGGACCATGTGATTCTATAGAAGTTTATTCTAGCTCTTCCAGTGTGACCAAGTCTTCTTGAATACTCATCGTTTAAAAAAATTGAGTTAGTGGTGGAAATTTATTAATGAATGAAACTCTACTTAAAAAGTTAGTATATATATTTATATTCTTATTCAATATCATAAATGAATTCCTCATCCTTATATAATGTAACATAAAACAAAAAATGTTGTCCATTTACTTTTCCTACTAGGAGACTAATGATCATTTGTCCCAACACAAGTTTGTGGTTTTCTTATTGTTAACTTTCTCCTGATCATGATTTCTATCCCCTCTCCATCAGAACATGACACTTAGTTTATCATCCATATCCATGTTTTCCTACATGAAATCGTAGTATGGGTTATCTTAGGTGACCTTTATACCTCTCTTTCTTTCTTTTAAAGTGATTGTTTTATTGACTCTTTTTCCGATGTGGGACTTTCCATTATATTCTCAGGCCCAATTTTTATAATTCTGAGGATGCAATTTATTAAAGGAGGGGTGAATGTAAAACCCCAATCTTCCACGGTACACTTCTCTTTGAATAATAAAATAGTGTGTGTTGTATGCAACACAGAGTTCAAGTACACCACGACTTACCAAACTAGCCATTCAAAAGAGGTTATGAATAGTATTAACTAAATTTTAAATATTATATTATCCTTATAATTCTAATCCATATTATGAGTTTCTATGACATGATTTATGAAAAAATTCATTTTTTAGATAAAAGAATAATTTTTCAAAAAATGAAATTTTACCACCTTTTAATAGTGAATCCTTTTTAAAATTAATATTTGAAACTTTTATATATTCAATTTGACAAAATTAAATTCTTCTCTATAATAGGGACATAATAATTTAGTATCAATAATGCTTTGGTGTCTTTCTGATAACTTCTATATTTGGGTGAATAGTGAAAAATACTATATTTTAACTGAAAAAAACTTTTTTAATCAAAATAATTTATATTGTTAAATTATAAATTTTAATGGTTTGGAAGTATAAATATATTATATTTTTACTATTTAATCCAATGATGGTCATTTTAAGTAATTTCACCTTGAAATTGGAAATAAACAAGTGTCAAACATTTGATAGTTATTATTTCTTCAAAATACGCCTTTTGCCTTCGAAAGCGGGAATCAATTTTAAATTAATAAAGGAAAATTTTTTAATTTGGTAAAATAGAGTTCATTATTGGATTCAGAATAACTAAATTAGCCTAGGGTGAAATTTTGGTACTTTTCGGATAACTTTTATATTTTGATGAATAGTAAAAATTACTAAATTTTAATTAAAAACAACTTTTTTAATCGAAATAATTATTAGTGATAAATTATGAATTTGAGTGGTTTTAAATTATATTTAAAATATATTTTTACAATTTAATACAATGTGGGTCATTGAACATAATTTCACATTTAAACCAAACATAAACAACTGTCAATCTTTTGATAGTTATTATTTCTTAAAAACACACTTTTTGTTTTAACAACGGGAATTAATTTTAAATTAATTTCTTCCACTTCTGTGTATTGAATTTGGAAAAATGGATTCCATATTTGAAATCATTATTTCCAAATTTTGTAAATAGGTAAATTTTATTTTTATACATTTTGAATAATTACTTCGGTAAATATTTTATTTACCATGGTTAACGGGTAAATGCGGTAAATAAGGGTAAATAAATAATATTATAATAAAATTAAATTAAACTAAAACGTATCTTAACCCTATTGGTTGATACATGGCCGACCATGGGCATCTTTGGGTCGATTATGGGACCCCATGGATCCACTTGTAAGTGATAATAACACTTTATATTAATTAAGTTAAAGTAATTACAATGACAAAAGCATATATCTTTCAGAAAAACAATTTTTACATAGGGTTATATATGTTGTATTTTAGACTATGAATATTAATTAGAAAGCTAAAACGATTTCCTACATAATTATATTTTATTTACATTTTTTAGACATTAAATAAGTTAGTTTATTTATTACACAATGATGATGCAGTAATTACCATAATAGTGAAAAATTAAGATAATTGATATTATAAATACCCAAATAAATATAATTTGAGACTTTAAATGAATTAAACTAATTTTATAGATTAATATGACATGTTTTTAATGATTTAATTAACTTTATTCGAAGTAATAATTCTGTTATGAGTTTTACAAAAATCAACTATTGAATAGTGTCAAAATTGACATAAAAGAGTTCTTAAAACAAATATTATATTATTAATTGATATTAAATTCCTAGAAATCTACGGTTCGGCCCAGAGACTTATATAATGCAAGTTGTATCATTAATGGACCACTTGTGGGTCTCTTGGATGTATATATTAAGTTTATTAACTATATAATATAAAAATACAAAGTGACATGGTAAATGTCAAACTAATTTACTAAGAGTTAAAACTAAACGATAAGGTTAATATAATGACCCAAACCAGTCTAAATTATATTTGTTGAATGGTTTTCAACATATCCCCACCTTAACCTTTAAATAATCAACTTTGGAGCCATTATAAACCGAATATAAATTTATTATAAATTAATATTTCTAGATTTTCCAAAGGTGCCCCTCACCCCTCTTATAAAAGGGCACTCCCCCTTCTCATTACATCACACCTTAAAAGACTTTTGGTTCGGCCAAACTCTTCCAAAATACTCTCTCAACTTACCTCAATTCATCCTAGAGGCCTTTCTTTAGTCAGAAATCTAACTTAAGGATCACTTTTGATCAAATTAAAAGGAAGAACCTAAAGAAGAGGTAATGATTTCACCACCATTTTTTCAAGTTCCTTTCTTCTTCCACTTCCCCTTCCTTTGTTGTTACCATTCTAAAATAATATCTCCACTATCATATATATATGGTGATATTATTATAAATATGGTACAACTATATTCAGAATTCTATCCACCCTTTGAATAACATGTCACCATACGTGCGTACGTACGACTTACCGTCTCAACGTCGTGGTGTAATTGTTATTCAATATATTATTATTTGGGTGGGTATAATAATGATGTGTAAATCATTTAAATAATAAATATAACATGATAATGATTTTGTATATATTATATACCATCCAAATATATATTATTTTATTATCAAAAGAATGATATTGTCGCTCGTGCGTACGTACGGAGTACTATCTCCACGAACGCGATGAGATTCATTCTCCATCATATCCATTCAATTATAATTATCATTTTATGATTTAAAAATAATGTTTAATAACTTTATATCATTCTGGATATGAATAAGATACAACCTATCCATGAAAAACCTGGATTACGTAACAAAACATATAAAAGAAAACGAGTAAGTGAACACCTGAAACGACGATAATTCTAAGATATTATTAACAAAGAAATGTTAAAAGATCATATATGATATCATATTAATGTATATGATTCATGAATAATTTAATAACAATTATTTAAACATTATATAGGAGGTTAACATCCCCCCAACCAAGGAAAAGTACAAGGTAAGGGGTTTCTTAACTCACTCTTAATTTCGTGAGAATTCCATTGTTCACCACTTAATTATTGCATGTGGTGTATGTGTACTGCCCATGATTGTATTCATTGTGTAATATAATTTAATTTATGGGTATTTACATCATCATGGTATGATCCTTCTTTCATGGGTGTGTGTTTCGTAAGTTACCTAATCGATAAGGGAATTTGAAATTTCAATTTCCACTCATTTGGCTTTACGCATATTTCATTGATTGTATTACCCCAAGATTATGTGTGGAATCACTATTCATTTGATTATGTCATAATTTCCACTCCCCTTCCTGTGGATATACTTTTGATACACATAATCACTCCGTTTATAATTTCTCAAGTCATTGATATGAATTTGATAAGAGTAATTTTAACTCATTCTCCATTTGTTGAGTTAAACATCCAATTCGTTGGTGTAGTTTTTACAAGAATATGTGTGAATGTCCTTTGATTATTTTACACTGAATATACAATCATATTTAGTGTATTTATATTTGTCACACATAATTATGTCATTGATTTATCCTTAACCTAAGGATACGGCCTTTATGAGAGATTTCATCTCAATTTACATTCCATTGAGACTTCTTGGTTGTTATACACCAAATAACTTTTATGTGGTGTATATAATGTAATTTGACATAGTATATCATGAATTAATTTATTCTCATGATATTAAAATGTTTTGATTACCTCAATTATTTGTATTCAATTGTCTCGCTTTTGGATATAAACTCTAACTAAAATACCATTTTTAAATGTTTTAAAGACTTATTCTTCTAATTCTTGCTCATTAATGTCCATGTTTTTAAAAATGGTTTTAAGGATTTATTTATATGGACATTAAAGTTTTAAAACTAAAACTCCTTTTAAAAGTTTCAAAGTGGTATAGGACACTTTGATTCAAAAATCTATTTTTAAATAGCTTCTTGACAAATAGTCTGACTTTAAATGATTTCAAGAAAAAGGGAGATATTTCTCTCAAATAGTTTTGATGATTATTTTCATCTATGTCAATATCCTTAATTATTATCGATTGAGGTTAATATGATACAATAAAATATTCCATATTGTATCGAATGAGTTATGTTTGACTGTGGATGTGCTATTTTTATACCATTCATGGTTTTTGGATAACGTATTGACATTTCATAGGCTAGTTTTAATACGAATGTTTATGTTACGTTTCAAACTTTTCATATGAGGAATGAATTGGACTTTGTAAGTGACGGGTGGAGCCCTCTATAGCTCCTAGATGAATTGGTAGGTCTCATGAGACATAATAGTATCTTCGAACAAGGCCTTGAAAAAATCTTATTTGTAGTCTTCGCACGAGGCCTTGGCTATCTGGTTATGATAGTCTGACATTATGAATTCCATCATTATGAAAGTGGTTATTGATATTTCATGTGATTGTTCGAGTAGTAGAATATCCATGTGAATAAGTAAATGGAATTATTTCATTTTATCTTTTCCTTATTATGCTGAATTTCAAGTTTAAAAGGCTTTTGTTTTAGTTATAAATTGATTTATGTGTTTATGCTTATATATGAAAGCTTCTGCTATATTGTTATCCTTACTGAGCATCTGAGCTCACCACTTTTAGTGTCTTATTTTTTCTAGGATGATAAGAAGTAATTTATGAATGACCTGCAAGGATAGTATGAGGGGATATGAAGGCAAGATTTTTTTTTAGTTTTTTTCTTTTACCTTATGATGTAATGTAAGACTTATGAATATATCTAGTGTTTCCAAGACTAATAAACTAATCGGACTTTCGAGACTTGATCCGTTATGATCATACCAATGTTATGTAATAATGCACCGACTCTCGGTATCTAGGGTTGGGGTGTTACACTTTTTCCCCTTAGCCTTCACTTGTTGACATACCAGTCACATTGATGTATATTCAGCAATCTCCCTTTTCGTATTTTCCAACCAAAATTTTTCTCAGAGATCTCGATAAATAATTGTGCTCTCCAAGTGAATATAAAAGGTTAGGATAGGCGTTCCATACAGAAGCTCCTTATTTATCTCTAGATCAGATGGTACATATAATCGTGACCCAAATATCACAATTCCATCTTTGTCAACCACGAACTCTGAGGATTTCCCATTTCGGATGGCTTTTACCCGTTTCATAATTTCAACATCCTTTATTTAATAATCCGTTACTTTCCCCATGAGGGATGATTGAGAAATAATTTGAGAAAAAATTGATGATGTTCCTCCCTTAATGATTCTCATGTCCATCCTCTGAAAATATACAAAGATTGGATCCTTTTTAATTCTAATTAAGGAGAGAATTGTTGGATACTTTCTACTTAGATCATCTTCTACCTTGTTCGATTTCCCATGGTTGTAATGGATTAAGATATCATAGTTTTTGATCAACTCTAACCATCTTTATTGGTTTATATTCAACTCTATTTTTGTGAATATATACTTGATGATTTTGTTATCCATGTATATTTCACACTTCTCCCCAAAGAGATAATTCTTCTAAATTTTCAAAGTGAAGATCACTACAGCCAAATCCCGGTCATTTGTTGGATTGTTTTTCTCATGAACATTCATTTAACTTGAATAATAGGCAATGAAATTGTCATTTTGCATCAACACACAACCCATACCCTTCTTTGAAACATCATAGAATACCAAAAAACGTTATCCACTTGTGGGTAATGTGAGCACATGCACAGTGATAAGCCACTTTTTCAACTCCTTGAATAATTCATTGCATTAATCACTCCAATAATACTTTACTCCCTTGAGATTTAGCTTTGTAAGACTATTGGACAATCATATTAAACTTCTCAAAAATTAGTGATAATATCCAGCTAAACCTATGAAGCTACAGATATCTGTTACATATATTGTCCACAGTAATCCTACAATTGCAACTATCTCGTAGGGATCCACATATATCCCATTGCTTGTGATGATATTACCCAAGAATGAGACCTTATTCAACAAGAACTCACACTTGTTGTAATTTTCATAGATCTTCTCCTTTCGCAAGGTCTCTAGTATAGTTTTTAGATACTCCTCGTGCTCCTCCTTGGTTTTGGATTATATTAGAATATCATCTATAATGACTACCACAAATTTGTCAAGGTAACCTCTAAAGAATATATTGATCAAGTCCATGAAGATTTCATGATCATTAGTGATTCTGAAAATCATTACTACAAATTCATAGTGCTCATACCTTGTACGAAAAGTAGTCTTGAGGATATATTTTTTATACACCCTTAAATGGTAATATCCCAACCACAAGTCCACCTTGGACAAGAGTTGTGCTCTATGAAGATAATAGAACAAGTCCTCAATTCATGACAGAGGATTCTTGTTCATTACCTTAATTTTTTTAATCTCACAATAATAAATGCAAAGGCACTTTGACCCATCCTTCTTTTTAAAGAAGAGGACTAGAGCACCCCATGGTGATGCACTTGGGCATATAAACCCTTTATCCATATTCTCCTATAGCTGTTTCTTCAGCTCCTCAAGCTCCACAACAACTATTCTATACAGAGTGTTGGATTTTGGAAATCCCCCCGGTATAAGTTCAATTGAGAATTTAACAACTTTTCAATGAGGAAGAACATAAAATTCCTCAGGAAACAATTCGGAAAATTCCCTCACAATATTCATGTCTTGAAGTATGGTTTCTTCCTTAGACTCAATCATCTGATCCAAATATACATGCTCATAGGGCAGTAGTATACATGATTAAGATGATGGTTCTAAAGAAGATTCATCTTCCTCCTTTCACTTGAATAGAATCGGGGGTCGATTATCCATATGGAGTGTCATTTCCCCCTCATGACAATTTATATTGGATCTATATAAGGAAAGACAACACATGCCGAGAATTGCATCAAATTCCAATAGATACATTATAATGAGGTTCTCCAGGAAGTTCAATCCAAAAATTATGATAGGGGAGGAGTTATATTCATAGGATGCCATAATTTCCCCATTTTTTGTACTCACTGACATCTTTACTTCCATGTTTTTTGGTGGTGTTGGGATTGTTCTACTAAACTTTAAGAATATAAAAGAATGCATAGAACCTGAATCAAAAAGTAAATTCACTATTCTTGAATGAATAACTAGTGTACTTTCCACCACATCATTGTCAGTTTTCACTTTGGTGGTAGTGATGGAAAATACCCGCCCTTGCTGCCATGGAGGTCACTGGTTGCCTCCGAAAACCCTTGTCTTAGGGAACTGATTTCCAAGGTTCCCTGGCTCTTTGTAGTTGAAGCAATGAAGAATGTGTTAAGAGTAAAAATGAGTTTTCCTCTCCTCTTTCATAGCTACGGGTTTTTCTTTTAAGTAGTTAATGGCTAGTTGACCTTCTCATCCAAAACTAAATCATTTCCTCAAACCATTTAGAAAATGTACAGGGTTATTCTTTATATAAATTTGGAAAGTGGGGTGCTGGATTTTCTTAGCACCGTTGGATTTATCCATCAGGCAACCAGAATTAAAGTCCACATAATGCTTCTTATCCCCATGATACCGCTGAGATTCTGCAATCTCTATTTTGACCATGAGGGAATATCGGACAACTTCCTCATAGCCGTTGAAGTCACGGATCGCCAGAGCTTTCCAAAGGGTAGGTTTTATCCCACAAAAGAAGCGATCAACCTTGCATTTAGGGGTAACAAAAAACCTGAGGGATATCACACAAGAATTATAAATTTCTCCTCATATGCTCCAATTTATTCATCATCTTTTCTCTTGAGGGAATGGAAGTCCCATTCCATATTAAGCCAGAGGGTGAGAGGAAAATATTTATCAAAAAACATTTTATGAAAATAATTCCATTCCAATGCCTCCAACTCCTCCTCAGGATTCATATTTTTTATCAATTTCCACCACTGATCGGGTTCACCCTCCGTATCATAAGCATCCAGAAAATCCTTCTCTTGTTCGGAACATTGAAGGACGAAGATGATCATTTCAATGGAGTTGATCTATTGTTCATCGACAGAGGGATCAGATGATCCATTAAAGGTATGATTCCTTTGTCTCATGAAGCTCTCGATTGCAACTTGTTCTTTCTTTGGGGGGGGGTTTAACGTTCCTCCAGAGCCATGTTTCAATTCAATGTTTGAGTTAACTGAGAGAGTATCATGACAAAATTTGTGATTCCCGCTCCCATCGGATTGGGAATCTCATTAGAATAGTCATCACATTGATATTTTCATTAGTTGTTACCCCAAGTCCTCCTATTACCATGCATTGGCTGGAATAAAACAAAATTTAGGGGTAACACATAAAGGGTAATCCAAATACAAAAAAGGATGAGTTATAAATAACTTTTATTTCCTTAACTTATGAATTTATAGGCTTTAATATATGTTATCCATGATATACTTTATAACATATATTCTTAGGGTCATTTTTTATTTCCCTTAATAATGGTTCATACTAAGCCTGTGAATTTACCAAATCATATCCCCTGGGTGTGTCATAAACAAAAGTGAAGTAAGGCGCATTTTCATGTACGAAGATACCCCGATTCTAGCACGAAACTCTTTGTCAATGTTTCCACTCCTAGGTAAATCAGTGCCAAAGCCGCCTCTACCTGCTCATATCCATATAGGGATGTATTTGATTTATATACCACTTACTCAATACTCACTAGAATTTATGGTTACTCTTATTATACTTATTCTTATCACTAAGGCCATTACTAGATTTTTCTAATACTAATCCCAATCATAACTAAACCAATCCGATGATACCAACTATAACAACTATTCTTTTTATTACACAATTAAACATCATTTATTACATTAAATATTCACTTAATACAAGGTAGAAGATCTACAGGTCTAGTGTATTTGGGTATTAGGAATATTACAAAATGACATAGAACATGAAATGCCACATTTTTTTGAAATATTATTTTACATGACCACTACATTTCCTCATACTTAGCATTGCATGAGAGAACCTGAGGATATGCATAAGAAAAGGGTGAGCTATAAATCCCAATAAGGGAGTAATCAAGGAATAACATAAAGAATAAAATACATGTTAGGAAATAGATATATCAATTTATCATAAAGTAAACATGATCATACAAACACGATATAACATGTTTATCATAACATGGATGTGGGGAAACAACACTTAAGCTGTTATTATCATGAGCAAAGGAAAATACCCTTGTTAGATAAATGGGAATGGTATTTACTGTACAATGATTTTGGCTTTGAAAATGGAAGTTCAATTTCAGCAGCATAATGGTGTGACATAAGACATCATAAAAAGGGATGATGAGAGATAAATGGGTGTCTCATAATATGTAAATGAAATGGACCGTTGGGGGTCATATAGATACCTATCCCAACATAAGTAATGTAATTTGGATTCATAATATAAAATATTTGTTTTAATGTAAATGAAGAGACATAAATCCCTTTCGGAATTTTGGAATGGTAACATGTGTGCATGGGAGGCATTATTGATAGATAAAGGGGCATCTCATCATTCAAACATAAAGAGGGAAGTATGTGGGAGGTGCACAATCATACCACAAAATTTTCAATTAAAAATAAAAGGGAATAACAACATAAATAAAATTGGAAAAAAATTAGAAAAGAAGAAATCCCTTACATGGAAGTTTGATACCAAAGGCTTGGGAGGGGCTTAAGAGAGGCTTCATGGGAGCTTGGGGAGCCTTTGGAGGATTCGAGAGAGATGAGGGAAGGGGTTGGTTGAATTCTAAAGGTTTTGTGTGATGAGGAAGTAGGAGCATGGGTGGATGTATATAGGAAAGGAGAGGGACTTATTTATTATTTATGTTTGGGACACCAAACATTAAACTAATCAAATCCACAAACCAAACCATGGTTTTTCCCATTGTTTTTTCCAAAGCGGAAAGGAAAATAATATTTTATAAATCCAATGGCCGAACATCTTAAAATTATAGGGTTTCTTATGTGGAGGTGAGTCACACTCTCAAGGAAATAAATTTAAAAAGCTAAAATGTTTTATAAGCCTTGGATGGTCCACTAAGGCTTTGTAAAATAAATAAATCTTACCTAATATCACATTATTTTAATGGTAAAATATATATTGGCCGAGCATAATTTTTATTGAATTTTATTACATCACTATTGAGTAATTATGATGTCATAACCCACATAATATATTTAAATAGTATTTAATTTTTACCCAAAAATTCGACTGTCTTAGAAAATTATGAAAAATTCACTGTTCGATCGATATCCTGATTCCAAAAAATAATTTCAATTTTCTCCATATAATTTTACAAATATGTGAATTTTAACTTTTTAATATAAAAATTTATATTTATAGAAAATTCAGGAGTTTTGAGAAAAACATCTTTCAATACTAAATAAAATTTTAATTATATCCCTAAAACTTATACGATCATTTATACTTAATAAAAATTAATTACAAAATAATAATATTTTTTTAAAATATTATTTAATTCAAAAATCCATTAATTTATCAAAATAGATTCCTTAGTCAAATATTAACTATAAATACTACTTGTGCTTTAAGAACTATTTACAATGTAACAACAGTATTGAATATATATTCTTCATTATATTCAAAAATAATGCACAGAATCATAGTGCTAAGGTATTGTCACATAAACCCTTATAACACCTGAATAAGACTAATGGGTAAAGTTTGTGATGGTGACAGACTCTTGGGTGGCTTAGATAGCATTTATCGGGTGGTAATCACCATCAACTTGCACTTCTCCTGTAGGCGGTTTCGCTCGAGCCTAACATGATGAAGCTTATCTTGGGCTTCGTCAAGAGCGAATCCCAATGACGCCAAATCCTTTCTGAGCTCTGACAAATGGTATTCAGATGGGGCAAGTCTACACAATGATTCCATCGCTTCCTTTGTTTGAGTAAATTAGATTTGTTAAAACCCTATATTTATACTAATCACGTGATCACTGTTCAATGGCTATATTAGCAACGATAACAATTATTAATGGTGTTTTGAAATCCAAAAACAAAAAACCAAGGAAGTACAAACGTTATATAACCATCTTACATAATAATTCATTTAATTAGATCAAGATGAATTATTATTAATAAATGTTTGGGTCATTACAATCCCTTTGAGAAAACATGAATAATGAAATCATCTTTGTGCATCACTTGAAAACCACTATTATACCCACTCATCACTTAGATGGATCAATACATTAACAGTGGATTTTATTTACAAAAAAAAATTAGCATTCTATTTTTCAAACGTCATGCATACCGGAATCTTCAATATTCAGTTGCCTATAGTGTGGGAATGAGATCTTGGATGATTCTAGGTTTGAATTAGAGTACTGGATAAATATGATTGTTGTTAATATTAATTTGTACTTTTCTTTGTTTAATTTTTTTGTACCAGATCTGTACTTTGATTGAAAGATAAAATTGGAAAGGAACTATAGCTATTTTTATCACTAGTTCGGTTATGAGACATGTTTTCTATTTGTTATTTTGGTTATTTTCAAGCTCTCATGCTTTAGTTTTTTTTTCAAAAATCCTATAGATAAGTGACTTCCAATGGTGGTTTCTAAAGCTTTTCTAATTGTGCCATATTATTGACCACCATAGGCGGTCTCTATAGTGTATATCTTCTAGATCCATTAGTGACTGCTAAGGCGATATCCAATGATTCTCCCAGTAGCAGCTACTGTGGAGGTCTGAGAAATGGCCTATTGACATTATCTTTGGTGGTTCCCAATACTCTTTACCATCAGGCCAACTATGCCCACCAAAGGTAGCCATTTGGTGGATACAAAATCTCATTAGTGACTGATTTTGGAGGTCGCCAATGCCAGACTATTTATTTGAAATTATTAGATATTTTTTAAAAATTAATGAATAAATATATCTCATATGTTTTCATTCCAACTGTTTTCAAAATAACTTTACAGAAGAATCATTAAACTTCTCTGGTTAGATTATTTTTATAAAAAAAATAGGAAATAACATTATTTTTTAATCATATTAATAAGAATTGATTTCCCATTTAGAATCATTATTCCCATGATTCCTACTTTTATAAATTACATTATTTATACATTATTCTATGAGTTTTTATTAAAAGTATTTTCAGGGGGAAGATGATTTTTGTCCTATTTTTTGATGTAGAATTATACTATTCATTGTCTTCTAGTTGATTCTGTTTCGGTGCGGATGTGCGTCGGGTTACGCTGTTCTGCCAGGACGCGTTCGCGCGTGCACCCGTCGACCCGAAGGGATGGGCGCACGGCTTCTGGCCCCGCAGTCCCGCTTTCCAAGGGCGGGCGGCATTCGTCCCTTATTCAGGGGCGTCTGCTCCTTGATCGAAACCGGGATGATGGGATGTCGGCTCCTCCTTCCGTGGATGTCTCCTCGGAACTCGTCGCCTAATCCGGGTCTCCCTCATAGATTTAATAATGTTCGTGAATCTCGTTCCTGGCGCCATATCTTCATGGACACCGGTTAATTACGCTGCTTCCGCCCAGACGCTCCAAGGGGTCTGGTCGGGGCAGCAACCTGCGGTGAGGAGACCGGGTGGCTCTGGATGTCGGGGGCGTGTCTTAACACTGCGCCTCTGCATGTCTGCCTTCCGTCCCTAATAGGGCTTCTCGAAGGCGTGACGGCCTGAGGCATCCCGCACTGGGTGCGGGGAAATGCGTTACCTGAGGTTTTCCTCAGCTTCCCATGTTTAACACAGGGTATGCCGCGAGTTTAACGTCCAGCGGGGACGGCATCGGACTGATCAACACGAGGAGTGGATCAGATGTCAGAACCCCTTGCGGGGAACCTCCGACGCTGGGGCCAGCACATGGGCGGCTTCCCGAGTGAAGTGGAGTGGGATGAAATGGCATGACCTTACCGGGATGTGGCGGCCCGGGTAAGGATCAGGATGGATGATGGAGTGAAGAGCTTGGACCCCGTAGGGGCTTCCTACGTACCGTGCGTTAGCGCGGATCAAAGTCAGCGTAGTTCGGATATACAGTTTAACGTCATGCTGGACGTCGGCAAGCCGACTCACGAAGAGGTTGAGGCCGCCGGGTGGAGGATTGAACCGAACCACCTCGCACAGAGGGGGATGGAACGGCCGGGTGGATCACAGTTTTACGTCATGCTGGACGTTGGCAAGCCGAATCACAAAAAGATCGAGGCTGCCTAGAGAAGGATTGAACCGAACCACCTCGCACAGAGGGGGATGAAACGGCCGGGTGAATCACAGTTTTACGTCATGCTGGACGTTGGCATACCGACTCACGAAGAGATCGAGGCTGCCTGGACAATGATTGAACCGAACCACCTCGCACAGAGGGGGATGGAACGGCCGGGTGGATCACAGTTTTACGTCATGCTGGACGTTGGCAAGCCAACTCACGAAGAGATCGAGGCGGTGGGGAAGCACAATGGAGATACACATGTGCAGTCCCCCACAGAGGCAGATTCATAGGTGAATCAACACAAGTGTGAACCCGGGAGGGGTCCACTGATGGACGAACCGACGTAAATACGACCGGGACGACCAGGTGGTGGGCTTGAACCTCGGAGAGGCTTCCTACGTACCCTGTTTAGAAGACAGGGATCAAAGTCCACGTAGTTCGTTCTGTTTGTAACACTCTACCCCCATGGGCGAAGGCCACTCCAATCCCGACATCCCTGCAGAGACGAGCGGGTGGGGGCCACATCCAAACCGAGAGGACCCTGCGTGCGAGGCACAGGATCGGTTGAAGCGGACGGTTTAACATCTTGCCGGACGAATTACAGTTTAACGTCGTGTGTTGAGGACGAAGAGGACGGTTTAACGTCTTGCCGGATGAAGTACAGTTTAACGTCGTGTGTTGAGGACGAAGCGGACGGTTTAACGTCTTGCCGGACGAAGTACAGTTTAACGTCGTGTGTTGAAGACGAAGATGCTTGGAAGTTTAACGTCTTGCAGCACGGACGATGGGGGCTAGGCAGTTTAACGTCATGCTACTTGGACGTATGCAGTTTAACGTCGTGCAGGACGTAGTGCAGTTTAGCGTCATGCAGGATGAATTACAGTTTAACGTCGTGCAGGAAGAATAGCATACAGTTTAACGTCTTGTAGCTGGGACGAAGTGCAGTTTAACGTCGTGCGGGACGTAGAAGCTTCCGATAGGTCCGTGTCACTTCGCGCGAGCCTGGAGGGCCGCACGGGAAGACAACGCACGGTGCGGGCACCCGGGATGAGGGTCATCGGGCGCCACGCAGGCGGGTACCCAAAGGGGGTCAAAGGGGGCGACCCTGGCGGTTTACGCGCAAAAGAGGAGCTTTGCGCGCAATACCGCGGGTCGGCGCACAAATGGGCGGGCTGGCGCGCAATTGGGCCAGCACTTTGCACGCGGATGATAGAGATTGCGCGCACCGGGCTTCAGATAGCGCACGGGGGAAACGACTCATTCTTTAATGAATGGCCACTTTGAAAAGGGGGGGGGGTGCGCGCAATCGGGCTGGATTGCGCGCACCCGGGGTCAATTGCGCGCAAGAGGCTTCTTTTGCGCGCAAGTGCCTTTGAGTGTAGGGTTATTCAAAGGAAAGGAGCCAAAGGGATTGCGCGCGGAAGGGGTTGGATTGCGCGCACGAGAGACCTTTCGAATTCTGGAAACCTTCAAACCGTCGGGGGTCGCCTTATATTTATACGCAACCCTGGGCGCGGAATCCAGTTTGCGGGCGCGAAATTCTCTTCGCGGGCGCGAAATTCTCTTCGCGGGCGCGGAATTCTCTTCGTGGGCGCGGAATCGGGCCCGGCGCGCAAGGGAGTCGCGCGGGCCACTGGCGCACAAAATTGCGCGCCGGTCTGGCGCATTGCGCGCATCCCGGGAGGTTTGCGCGCGGCTCATCAACTTTGCGCGCGTGCCTCCAAAATTCCGCGCAAGGCCTCTGGGCCCTCCGAAACGTGCTTCCGACTCCAAATATGACCTCGCTTTCCGCATCCGGAGCTTTGTTTGGGAAAAACGGACTTTTCCGGCGTCTACAAAAGCCCCCCCTCGGAATATGATCGGCGAGAGGTCGCAACAATCGGGTTCCGAGGGAGACGCCGGAATGCCGAAGTCCTGGGTGGCGCGGGACTGTGGCGCGCAAAAAAGGGCGTCGGGCGCGAAATTCGCCGGTGCGGTCGCGCAAAGCGCTTTCCGCGCAGCGCGGACTCCCGGCTTTGCCTATAAATAGGGGCCCTGGGTCCCCCGCACCGTACACTGGCCTTCCGCGCGATAAGCCTCTAAGCTCTCGTGCGGGAAATTGCCTTTCCCGGCGCGGAATTCGCCCGCTCGTCGCGCAAACCTATCCGGAATTCGGCCTGCTTTTGCGCGAACACCCGGGGTTTTACGCGACGGACTTCCTGATTGCGCGTCGTCCACTAGGATTGCGCGCCAACTCTCAAACTTCTCTACCAGCCTCGTCCGATCCCGAACGCTTCATCCCTTTACCCGCACGACTCCCGGAGCTTCTGAGATGGCCGCGAATCAAGGAAATGAAGGGGATGCCGCCACTCGCAGAGCTGAGATGGCGACGAACGAGGAGGTCTACGGAGCCAAGGAGATTGTTTCCAACAATCAATCCTTGTTCGACTTGATGACGCCGGCCCAGAAGACATATCCACTGTTGGACAA
Source organism: Viscum album (assembly GCA_963277665.1). NCBI lineage: Eukaryota > Viridiplantae > Streptophyta > Magnoliopsida > Santalales > Viscaceae > Viscum > Viscum album. The sequence continues at coordinate 1,381,813,316 of OY728157.1, forward strand.
CCTGCCGCTCTGGAACTTCGGCATCCTAGATGAGGTTCCGGTGCCAGGGTTCGAGGTTGATGCGCCACGGACCTGGGTGACTCGGGAGGACGAGCTTCCCCGCTATAACATCACCAACAATGGGCATCCTGCCAGGGAGACCAGACACTTAGATGTCTATGTCCTGAACCCGAGGACGCGAACCATCGTCGGAAGTGAGCCTACTGCGGAGAACTCTCCAGCCCTCTACTCGAGCATATATCGCCAGAGTGTCACCGACGACACCAAGGGCTGGCTGAAGGACTAGGACTTGCGATCTTGGGGCAATTTCACCAGTGAGTGGGCCTGGGCGTTCTGGGTAAGCCACACTTGCGATCACTTCACGGAGGAGCTACGGTACATCGGCCTGTTTGAGGCGGTGTGGACGTCGCAGTTCCACTTCTACCAGCAGTCCGAGCTCGGGCCGGAGCTGTTCACCCGCTGGTCCCCGGATACCAACACCTTCCATCTTCACCATGGGGAGGTCGGCATCGGTCTCTGGGACATCCACTGCATCGGAGGTATCCCGCTGGAGGGTTACCAGTACGATGAGTTCCTGCCTCCAAAGAACACCTGGGAAGACAGGTCACGGACTCCCATTCTGACCTGGCATCTGCTTGACCTGGCTACGCAGCGGCTCGGGATCAAGCACTTCCAGAAGGACATAGCCTACAAGGAGTGGTTCGGCCAGTTCTTGGAGCATGACCCAGCGGTCAAGATGCCAGGCAGGGGGAAGCGGTGCCCGACCGCGGCTCAGAGGAGCCGGAACGGGTCGTACTGGCGGGTCCTGGAGACGAGCGACTACCGCTCATGGGGGTACCGCGTCATCGAGGCCCGGGACCCAAATGTCTGGTACGCGGCGTTCCTGGCCGCCTTTCTGAGTGGGTGGCTCCTGCCAGTGCGGGACGCAAGAATGGGCGTTCGCCCGGCGACACTGGCGATGGCGGGCGCTATGGCCGCCAACAAAAGATACAACCTCGGGGTCTCAGTACTGGCGAAGCTGTATGCCATCCTGGGACGCATCTCACGAGGGGGGTCGCCACGGAGGATTTGTGGGCCCTTCCAATTCTTCCACGGCTGGGTGGCTGCTCACCTTGGTGGTTACACGTTTCTGAACGCCATCATTCCTCCGGGCAACGGCCTGCGACCCTCCCTGCTGAACATTGCGGGGGTCGCTCCGATGACCCTAAGTGAGGAGGGCGTGAGGATTCGGATTGGCAATCATGCCAATTTCAACTTCAGCCCGTTCCCCACTCCCGTTGGCCAAATGATTGACAACGGGCAGGGTCCGCTGGAGCAGCACGAGTACTTCCTGAACATGCGGGGCGGGGTGCTCGTGGCTCGGATCGACGAGAAGGTGATCTGCGAGCCCTATGTGCCAACCCGGTTCGCCAGGCAGTTCGGGTGCCTTCAACGGATGCCGAAGAGGGTGTTCACTGCTGTCCGGGAGGAGACGAACCCTGGCGTCCTTCGCCAGATGTGGCTGATGTTCGTCGCCTTTGGCTCTGGCGACGTCATCACTCTTCCTCCTACCGGGGTCGACGCAGGATTGGCAACCGAGTACGCCGAACACTGGGCCATCGCGTACCCCAAGGGGCTTTTACGGAAGCCAGTTCGGCGGCTCGAAGTCACCAGTGTGGAGACCGGGCGTCAAGGAAGGAGGCGAGGCGCCGCCACACGGGGGAGAACGGAGGCGCACCAAGCAGCGGAGCCGGCGCGGGCAGGGACTTCGGCGGCGGGCACATTGCAAGCTGCCGCCACGACTTCAGCGCCCAGAGAGGGGGCACATGCGGCAGTCGGGGAGCGGCCCGGGAAGCAGGTAAGGCGTCTGCTCGAACCCTCCCATGATGCAGTCTTCCCGGCGCTGTGGTCGGCCTGGATGACCCTGCGGCAGTCACTGGGGACCGACGCCATCTGGCGAAAGATACTTAGAGAAGGAATCCATCTGCCAGAGGTCGGGCGCCTCCATATCGCTGACAGGGTGGACTTCAACCGGCAGTATGCGTATCTGACGGCCATGGACGAGTACGCGCGCCAACGTGGTCAGCGTGCGGAGCCATCCCTTCTGGTGAAGGTGATGCTCGGTCTAGAACCCGCTCCATAACAGATGCCGCCGGCGGAAGATGACAGTAGCAACGACTCCGAGGAAGAGGAGGAGATGGGGGAGGATGAAGGCTCCGAGGGGAGATCCCATCAGGGGAGCCCGCGGGAGAGCGGCGAGGTGGCCGGCTCTGACAATGTTGATGTCACTGAGCTCCTCGAGGTCCGCTTCTATCCCTACTCAACCTGCTTCATCCATTCTCTTATGCAGCTTCTAACCCATTTCTCCATCTTTCTCAGGAGCACACGGATGTTGGTCAGGCGTCCTCAGCGGGAGTAGGAGAGGTGCCAGCAGGACAAGGCGGGGGCCAGGCACCCATTATCGAATTGACAAGCGCGGAAGGGTCCCCTGCTTCAACTGTTCCTACGGCGGCCGGGATAGCGGAAGATGACGCTCTGAACTCCCGTAAGTCTCCTTACTTTACTGCTGGTGCTTGCCGTTGATGATCCGTGACTAACCACGGCATGCCTTGCGCAGTGATCTCAGGACTCGAGGCCCGTCAGGCTACCGAACCCGGGCCATCTACGAGTGGACCAGTGGCAGACATGCCGCCTGCTCCAGAACAGACTTTTCACACCGAGCCGGCCCCACCAACTGCTGATCAGGGGGCTACGGACGTCGGCGGTGCTGACATCGGAGAGAGGTTGGGGGCTGACGAGGGTGTCAACGCCGCTGGGGAGAGAGAAGAAGGTCGCCCAGATGTTGGGGAACCTATCCCCCATGAGGACATCCCAGGGGCGGACCCTGCAGCAGACCTGCTGGCTGCCTTCCCTGCCTACCGGCCTGCCGACCCCAAGGAGATGGACGACTCGGACGCGGAGGCGGTCGAGGAGAGCCGGATAGCGCGCCGAAGGGGGTGGAAGTGCATCCAGCGCTTTCTCAAGAGAGACCCATCGGAGTGGCTGGGGCGCATGGGATCACTCCAAACCTGGCTGCGCTTCCTGTGTGCCGGGGGAGCTAATGCTCAACGCCTCCATCTGACGGTCCGTGATTTCATGGCCGAAAAGATGCGCGAGAGCCGCCGGCGTGCCGACGTCGCACAATGTCGGGACATGTTGGAGAGCACGCGGGCGCTCCTCGTGGCGGAGCAGGAAGTCCGGCGTCTCGAAGGGCAGGCGACAGAGAAGGAGGCCTTCGTCGCAGCGTGCACCGAGCTTGTGGAGCAACTAGCAGCCCAGCTGGTTGACGCCCAGGTACAGCTGACGGAGGCGGGCCAACAGATGGTCACAATTCAAGTCGAGCGGGAGCATGCACAATCCAGAATCGACGAACTGCGTGCTGCGACCGCCGACGAGGAGAGGGCACGCAGAGAGCGAGAAGCAGCTCTGGAGGCCGCCAGCCAAAGGGTAGCGGCGTTAGAAAGACTTATCCAGCACGCTAATCCCTAGGGGCTTTGTTTTTCCATTCCCAAAACATTTGCTTCCGCTACTCAATATTTCGATCCATTTGTATGAATCACCATATTTATCTGCATCTTTTGGCTTAACATGCTCGACCACAATTCATTGTCTTGCGGGAGCGTTAACCAAGCTTCAGGCATCCGCAATTGGGCCTGGATTTCTAGAGAAAAGAGGGTGGTCATTCCTAGGAAAGGAGACCTCAAGCCTAATCAATGTATCATCCCCCCAACTTGTTCCGACACACGAGCGGGACAATGCTAGGGGCGTTGAGATTTTATCCGAACATAGGGAAATGAGAAAGGGTGAATCGCGCGTCCCGAATTCAGAAATCCACAATGGTTGGCCTTCCAGGAAATGCCCAAGACGGCAAGCGGACAATGGATCAATCGACCATACTACTGCGATAGACGGACCGAAGGTCATCATCCATATTGCAGGAGGCGGATCACATGTCATCATCAATTCCGCTTTGGGGGTTCCTTCAGGCACAAGGGTGGAAATCCAGATCAACAGGGCATGCGAAGCGTGGGGCGAAGTGATGATTTGTTCGGATAGAATCCAACGCTCTCAAAATTGCGCCACCGTGGGGAAAGCGTATTAGGCGGATGCACTAATCTGGCCGTGAATCACCCCAATTCTCAGACAGAACCTCTTTGACGAGGAAACCGTCGCTTCCCATCATTGTGATGGGGCATCCCGAGCTGAATCGGGGAGAATATCACAACTGCACCACTCTACCCGAAGTCAGGCCAGACGGCCGGCGACGAGGAGGGGCGGGACTTAGCGATCCCTGAGACTGGACCCGAGTCGAAATGCCCGGGCGTTCCTACGTACTCCATCAGACTGGAGATCAAGCCACACGTAGTTCTGAAAGTGCAGTTTAACGTCATGCAGGACGTAGAATCCCATTTGGGGAGATCTTAGTTTTAGGGTCGTAGAGCTCGGACCATAGGGGCATATCTTAGTTTAAGGTCTTAGAGCTCAGACCATAAGGGTAGATCTTAGTTTAAGGTCTTAGAGCTCGGACCATAAGGGTAGATCTTAGTTTAAGGTCTTAGAGCTCGGACCATAAGAACCTCAAAGTACACCGCATCGTGGTCCTATCCCCTGGATATGCGAAGATGCACTGAGGGATAGTGTCAAGAGTGTCGAGATTTCGCCTGGTCAGAATGGGAGGTGGAAAATGTGATGTGAATCATGCGGCCAATCACTCAAGGACTGGGGGCAACGGCGTAACGATATGGGAGTACTGCCGACCGTGGCGGAAAAGCAGCATCAATATCGCACTAACCGTTGATGGAATGTGGCAGAAAACGAGCATCGACCGCTCAATCGCAGGATTCATATCGATTTGTTGCCCGAGACCATTGGGGGCACCAGCCCGAGTCGGTGGGAGAGCACTGAGGCATTGTGTCCAAACCGTTCACGGGGGCTCCACCCAGGGCGTAGGCGATGGGTCCGAATGAAAGGGAGCACGAAGCCTGAAAAATGGAAGGAACCTGACCAAGTTGAACCTGACCCTCCTGGCAATAAACCAGAGTACTCTTGACACCAGTGGACCACTGCAAGGGGTCGAGGGACATGCCTTGAGGGTGGCCTGAAGGCGGCGGATTCCCCAGAGAAGGGGGGAATCATTAAGAGGTGGGGGCTGGACCCGAAGTTTCAAACATCCGGGCGTTCCTACATATCCCATGAGGATGGGAATCAAGCCACACGTAGTTCTTGAAGCGTGGCGCAACACAATCGGGCACCAGCGTGGGGAAGGGTGCGGGTCTGACCCTCGCACACAGAAGAAGCGATATTTGATATTTCTTGTTTGTCCTTAAAGATGGATGGTTTTTCGTGCAGCGACATGCCTGTGATTAAGGAATCCCTGGCGTTGCCACAATAATCAAGCCATGAAAGGCATTAATGAATGGCGTGGTTATTAACCAGCGCCCAACGCGAGTGTCCCCTGAGGAGAACATCACGATGCAGTGCCGTTTCTCGTCGGGCGGCCAAGACGATCACAGTTTACGGTCGTGTGGTAGGACCAGACAACACAGTTTAAGGTCGTGTGGTTCGGACCATGGAGGAATCCGCTTATCGCGATACGGAGGACTCAGCGGAGGTGGGAACATACCCAGCCCTGCGGTCACACACGATTCCAGGAGAAGGATCCTGGGATAGGGGCCTGCGTATGTCCATCACCCGAGGGGCAGAGATGCTAGCCTCCAGATATACTGGGCCCAAAACGCGATTGTTCGGGCGACTCCTTCCTCCTTATGGGGACGAGGGTCCAGCTATACATGGCCCTTATGGAGGACATCAGCATATATCCTTGGTGCTCAGATCGTGGGAGCCTCGACAGACACCATTACCCTGGTTGGCCTGCCTAACGTGTAAAGGTGTACTGAAGGTCAGTATGAAGAGAGTGTCGAGATTCCACTACAACGCACAAAGGCGGAGTGTGATGAGGACCGTGCAACCAATGTTCGGAGCCTAAAAGAGCCGACATGGCGATCAAGGATGTCACTGACCATATTCGCATCACAACATCCGATCGCGTCAGCCTAGAACTGGGCAAGCAAACGAGCATCAACCACTCAATCGCAGGATTCATATCGATTTACGGCCCAGGACCCGCCGGTAAATCGACCCGGAGAGGTAGGAGAGCACTGAGGCATCGTACCCAAACCGCTAACGAGGATCCCTTTGAGTGAAGGCTCGAACAAGAGGAAGCGCGCGGCCCGACAAGCAACACGGGACTTGCCGGGATTGCATCCGACACTACGGGTCATAGACCAAAGTACCCAAAACATGTTAACAGATCACCGGAAAGGGTCGGAGGACTCACCCTGAGAGCAACCAAAAGACGGTAGATCCCCGTGATCAACCAAGAGACGGGGCTGGACCTGAGACCAAGCGTCCAGGCGGTCCTACGTATCCCATAAGGATGGGAATCAAGCCGTACGTAGTTCTTAAGAGGCAGTTTAATGTCATGCAGGACGATGAGGGGTGTGAGGTAGTCCCACACACGGGGGAGGCGTATGGCGTGGCCAGCAGACCAACGTGAATGAGGACATAATCCCCCGCTCACGCCACACGCCTCGCACAAAAAGTAGGGGAACTGGGGCCAGAGGCCCAACGCGGGATAGAGATTCCCGGGAAATGGGGCTGGGCCTGAAACATGAATGTTCAGGCGGTCCTACATATCCCATAAGGATGGGAATCAAGCCGCACGTATTTCTTGAAGTGCAGTTTAACGTCATGCAGGACGAAAAGAGAGAAAAGGGGGGAGCAGAAGGCATCCCCAAACGTGGGGGGCGTACAGCGGTGCGAGCAAACCGACGTGAATGAGGGCATAGCCCCGCGTTCACACCATACGCCGCATACCCAGAGACAACTGGGACAAGGGCCCGAGATGGGATGGAAATTCCCGAAGGATGAGGCTGGGCCTGAAACATGAATGTTCTGGCGGTCCTACGTATCCCATAAGGATGGGAATCAAGCCGCACGTAGTTCTTGAGAGGCAGTTTAACGTCATGCAGGATGAATGCTGAACAGTTTAACGTCTTGTAGCTCGGACGTAGTACAGTTTAACGTCGTGTTGGACGAATTCTAAACAGTTTAACGTCTTGTAGCTTGGACGAGGTACAGTTTAACGTCATGTTGGACGAAACACTTGGCAGTTTAACGTCTTGCAGCGCGGACGATATGCTAGGCAGTTTAACTTCGTGCAGCTTGGACGTAGTACACTCAGAGAAAGTACTGCTTGAGGAACCTAGCGTTGGTCGGAGGAGTGACATTCTCACCATCCATAGTCGCTAGGGAGTACGCGCCATTGGGATAAACTTTGTGGACGACAAGAGGTCCCTCCCACTTGGGCTCCAACTTGGGTGGCTTCCTGCCGGGGATCATTGGCGCTCTTAGGGCTAGCACTAGGTCATCCTGCAGGAAGGAGCGGAGGCGAACCTTCTTATTGAAAGCTCGAGCCATTCTGCTTTGATGCCTCTCCAAGTTGTGCAAGGCGCGAAGTCTATTCTCATCCAGTGCTTCCAACTCGACTAGACGGGCTTCAGCAGCTCTGTCCGGCGCTTGCTGGTCGTAGACCGCAGTGCGCAAGGACGGTAACTGGATCTCGATGGGCAGGACGGCCTCAGCTCCATACACCAGGGAATAAGGGCTCATCTGGTTGGAATTGCGAGTCGTCGTCCGATAAGCCCAGAGGGCGTTGGGGAGCTTGTCCGACTAACTCTTCTTGTTCTGACCAACCATCTTTTGCAAAATGTTAGAGAGGGTTTTGTTAAACGCCTCGATCTGTCCATTCGCCTGCGCATGATAGCGAGATGTATGGTTCGAGCGAATGTTGTACTTGGCGTACAACTTATTCAACTCGGCTGCTCGGAAATTGGCTCCGTTATCCGTGAGGATAGCGTGAGGCACCCCAAATCGATGAATGATGTTAGAGGTCACGAAGTCAGCGATCGAACAGTATTTGACCTCTCTGAGCGGAATCGCCTCTGCCCATTTGGAGAAGAAGTCCGTGGCGGTCAGAATGAACCGGCACTGGCGAGCCGTCGCCGGCGGGTAAGGTCCCTCAACGTCCATCCCCCAGACTGCAAAGGGCCAAGAATACCTGGTGGTATGGAGAGGCTCCGGTGGCCGATGCACAAAGTTCGCATGAACCTGGCATGCATGGCACCTCCTGGCATACTCGATGCAGTCATGGATCATGGAGGGCCAGAAGTATCCCAACCTCCGAATCTGGTGGGACAGCTTCGGCCCAGTCTGATGGGCACCGCATGAACCAGCATGAACATCTCTCATGACTCATGGGATCTCAACTCCCTGATGGCAACGGAAGAGAACACCATCAAATCCGCGTCTATAGAGGATCTGCTCCAGGCCGGGACTGCTATGGAGGACAAAATGCGATGCGCGGCGTCAAACTCGCTCGCGCTCAGCCCGATCCGGCGGGAGAATGCCATGTTGGAGGTACTCAACCAAAGGCGTCCTCCAATCAGGGGCTGGTTTGACTGCCATATCTGGGGTACTCGGGGCTCCAGGCACAGGGGAAACCGTGGTGAGATTACTTACCGACGGGTCGCGATCTCCCTCCGGGACAACGAGAGCGATGAGCCTGCGGCGCGTCACGCGGACGGTCAGGTTATCCTGTTCAGGCTCCGCAAGTGACGCAGCAAGGCTGGCCAAAGCATCTGCTCGACCGTTCTGCGACCGGGGAATATGGACAATCTCTGGCCGAGAAGGGAACCGGGCCATCAGAAGGAGGGTGCACTCCAGCAATGGCACAAGTTCCGGCTTCCTGACAACATAGTCGCCATTGATCTGCTTAACAACCAACTCGGAGTCCCCTTTCACGCACAGATGGGTCACGTCGATCTCGAGAGCTAACTCGAGGCCGGTGATGAGGGCATGGTATTCCGCCTCATTGTTGGTACAGCCCTCTGACAACAGGAAAGAGTATGGCAGCACAGCTTGCTCCAGGGTAAAGAAGACGATACCCAAGCCCACTCTGTTGAGCTTAGGATTATCATGTTTTCTATCGGTGGGGCTTCGGGAGGCACCGTCAAAGTGCATCTGCCAACATGGACCGACATGATCGACCGAGAGAATGGCCTTATCAGGAAATCCTAGATCCAGCGGCTGATCCGCGGAGGTTGGGTGAGCACCCAGAAAGTCTGCCAATGCTTTCCCTTTGATGGCCTTCTGAGACACATACCTGATGTCGAACTGCTAGAGAATCACAGCCCACCGTGCTAGACGGCCAGTCAACATAGGCCGGCACAGGATATATTTCAACGGGTCTACCCGAGAAACCAACTGTACCTCATGGTGCTGCAAGTAGTGCCGTAATTTCTGTACGGCAAATACGAGCGCCAGGAAGCTCTTCTCGATGGGGGAATACCTAACTTCCGCATCGAGGAGCATGTGACTGAGGTAATAGAGGCTATTCTATGTTCCCTCGTTGTTCTTCTGGGCGATAAGGGAACCCAGGGACCGTTCCAGGGCGGTCACATAGAGGACCAGCGGCTTCCCGGATACAGGCGGCATCAGAACCGGAGGTTGCAGCAGGTACTGCTTGATTTCCTCGAAAGCGGTCTGACACTCTTTATCCCATACATAGGTGGCACCTTTCTTCATGAGCCGAGAAAAGGGCTTACACTTGCCGGCCAGATTCGCGATGAATCGGCGTATATAGGCTAAGTGGCCTTGGAACCCCTGCAGTTCTCGGATGTTACCTGGGGGAGGCATCCGGCTAATCGCCCTGATCTTCTCTGGGTCGATCTCAATACCCTGGTATCTTACCACAAATCCAAGGAACTTTCCGGAGGTGACCCCGAAGGCACACTTCAACGGGTTCATCTTCAGGCAGCGAGACCGGAGGAAGCCGAACACTTTCTCAAGATCTTTGAGATGGTCCTGACGCTGGCTCGATTTGACTACCAAGTCGTCGACGTAGCATTCCACCAGTGTGCCAAGGATTGGCTTGAATATGCGGTGCATCGCCCATTGATAGGTGGCACCTGCATTCTTCAGGCCGAAAGGCATGACCCGGTAACAAAAGGTACCTTGGGGGGGCCTGAAGGCAGTGAACTCCTCATCCTCAGGGGCCATCCGAATTTGGTTATATCCGGAGTATCCATCCATGAAGGAGAGGGCTTGGAACCCTGCCGTGGCGTCAATCAACAGCTCTGTCACTGGAAGGGGAAAATCATCCTTCGGACAGTGGCGGTTGAGATCGCGGAAGTCGATGCAGACTCTGATCTGCCCGTTATTCTTCCTGACCGGCACAATGTTGGCCAGCCATTTGGGGTAATGAACTTCCCTCACGAAGTTGGCTTTGATAAGCATGTCAACTTCGGCCTCAACCATGGCACCGTGGAATGGGTGCATCTTCCTGGGAGGCTGCTTGAACCCGTGATGGTTCGCCGGGAGACCAAGGCGGTGGACGGCTACCTGAGGATCTAGCCCCGACATCTCGTTATAGCCCCAAGCGAACACATCACGGTGCTGCCTGAGAAAGTCCACATACTGCTGCCGCTCCTCAGAGGGCATGGCGGCACTGACCAATGTGGGTCTTGGATCTGCTTCGGTTCCAAGGTTTACTTGTACTAACTCATCGACCGTGGCGGAGACGCCTTCCTCAAAGGCTAGGGGTGCATCTTCCACGTCCTCTCCACTCGGGGAGGGATCGTCCACGGGAGAGACTGCGTTGGAAACTGCATTGGGGCTACCAGATCCTGCTGGGCCACTGGTACTGGCACGGGCGGTCGCGGTCATCTCATCAGGAGACTCACAGGCCGTCGAGACCATGGCTACGTCCAACCGTTGAATCGGGAGGACGTAAGCGTCATCCAAGCTTGCCCAGGGATCACTGGCAACAGCGACAGGCTCAACCTCACCTGCCAGGATCTGCTTGTCCTTGCTTTTGTAATAGTCCGCGTCCAGATAACGGGCTTCACATGAGGCAAAAGGAGAGGCATCTCCCTGAATCACGCCCACTCGACCATTAAGGGAGTATTTGAGGCATTGGTGGTATGACGAGGGAACCACCGCATGAAGGTGGAGCCAGGGCCTGCCCATCAATGCGTTGTACGCAGTGTCCTGAGAGACTACCATGAATTCGGTGTTGGAAACCAAGTCACCGAACTGGGTCTTCAAACGTATCTTGCCGACAGGGGTTTGCTCGGTGCGGTCGTACCCCTGGATCCTGAGGTCGGAGGGAATCAAGTCATCCTCAGACAACCCCAATCTCCGGAGCGTCCGAGTGGGAATCAGGTTAATCCCGGACCCCGTGTCGACAAGACAGCGTCGGACTTCAAGGCCATTCAACTGGCTGATAACATACAGCGGACGAATGTGCCCCTGTATAGGAGGGTCTTCATCCTTACCAGAGAACGAGATAACTGCCTGGCATTCGGCGTCCTCAATCGTTTCGGCGTGAAAGGCCTCTGCAGCCGCAACCTCTGTCTCAAACTGGAGGGGGCTCTTCAGGGCTTCAGCGAGTGCCTCGCGCATCTCAGATGACATGCGCAGAGCCTCAAGGATGGAGAGTCTCGCTGGGATGTCGGCCAAGTGCTTCAGGACATCATACTTTTTGGCCAAGCGCGAACCCCTGGTTGCAGGAGGTTGCTCTGCGGTTGGAAGCATGACGGGCCTTGCCGGTTGGGCCGGCGGCCGACTGGTGCTTGGCGCATCTCGCTGTTCATTGGTTGAAGCCCGGGAAATGGTCACCGTACTGGGGTCAGGAGGCCGGGATGGACTCGTGGCAGGGCGGAGCTGATCGCGACGCGGCTGAGGCGGTTCTGCCTGATCCCATACCACAAACAGTGGCGGAGGCGAATCCGTCATCCCCGGATGGGGGGGCTGCGCACGCTGAGCTCGGTTTTGAGCCTGCTGCCTGGTCTCAGTGGCGTGCACAGCCTGGCTGGAGGTACCAACTGATGTGCCCCGGCGACTCCTGTTGTTGCGGCTCCTCCGACGGTGGCGACGACCGGGGACACTATGGAGGTCCACTTGGTGTTCTTCAACATCGGGAACCGAAAAGGGATTTACCAGCTCGACGGTATTAACCGAAGCGTACCCAATACTGTCATCGGACGAATCATTCACCACTGGGCGGATCCGAGGAGCGATCCCCATCTCCGGGGGCATGAAATCGCCGAGAGTGCGGGATAGTGGCGGAACAGGCAGGGCACGCTCTTCCTTCTTGCGCCGCCGCCGTTTGCTCTTCTCGGAAGAGGCAGGCTGGGACGACGATGCCGAAGCAGCACCCGCAGATTCTGGGGGCTCAGGCTGATTCAAGCGCGCACGGATGATTCCATGGGCGCGAATGATCGTCTTGCGGGCAATCCAGTTTTTATACTTCTGGGATCCGCGGTCGGAGACCAGCTGCCATTCGTCCTCATTGCCGCTATCGTCATCTGATCCCACGAACACGCCCGCCACTTCTGCCGGAGCTGGGCCCAACCTGATTACATTGTTGTTAATATGGTCTTGGAGCCAATCCTTAAACACATAGCACCGCTGGATGGTGTGCCCCAGGGCCCGATGGTAGGGGCAGTAGCGGGGGTTATCCGCGAGATGTGCCTCCTCCGGCCTCCAACACTCAGGCAGTCGCACAATCCTCTGCTCCAGGGCGCTCCGGAAATAACCAGGGACCTGATCCTCGTGAAATGAGTAGGTCAGGTATCGCGGGCCCCTGGGAGCATGGTCTTGACGAGGGGCTGGAGGGGCCTGCCGAGGAGGTGGACCCTGATTATCTCGCCTAGGTTGCGGCGGTACATTACGCGGAAGGGTCGGCCGGTTCTGAGGCTGCCGCTGCTGAGCCGGGAACTGAGCCCGTGGAGGCGGATTCCTGTGAGGCTGTGGAGCTGGCCTCGCCGACAGCAGCTCCAACGGCCTGGTGGCCTCTATCTGGGCAACAGCAGCGGGCTCAGCCCTGCTGGCTCTCCTTGCAGGAATCATAGGAGGCAGCGGGTGTACCTGACTGGCCTGTTGCAGGGCTTCCTCAAGACGTTGAGCTTTGTATGAGAAGTCCCTGAACCCTCCGGGGTAATTCTGAGTGATCAGGGAAGGGACCAGCTCGGTCTTTACGTTCCCGACGCACATTGTCAGCAACTGCTCCTGAGTCAATGGCATGTCAAGGGAATACGTGAGACCCTTCCATCGGGCGACGAAGTCCGCGACTCGCTCGTCAGGCCTCTGCTTGCACTTGAAGAGGTCTGCGATACTCGTCTTTCGGGTCGTGGAACTGAACTGGTAGAGGAATTGTCTACGAAGGTCCTCCCAGCTAGTTATCGACCCGACGGGGAGCTGGCTGTACCAGACAAATGCTGGCCCTTCCAGTGTCTGGACAAAGCAGCGAAGCTTAGCGGCCTCTTGCTGCGCCGGAGTCCCCAACATAGGCCCGCACCTCGAGTTGAAATGGGCCAAATGCTGTGGCGGATCTCCAGTCCCATTGAAGAGGGCGAAAGTGGGATTCCCGAATCCCGGAGGCGCCGACATGTCATCCACCCATGCTGGGTATGGCTTGCCGTCCGGTGGGATCGCCACTTGCCGAGTCTCCAAGGCCTCCAAGCGGGCGATGAGTGCCGCCATCGGATCGTCCGGACATGGGTTCCAGTCCTGGCGAGGATCTCTAACCACGAGCGCATTGCATGGCCCTTCAATCGGGTCGTCAACCGGGTCGTCGAACTCGGCAGCTCATGGGATGGCGGGTGGAGCGGCCCTTGGGGCAGCGGGAGGAACCCGAGCGGGGTCTCTCGGGTAGTCACGCCGCTCGGGAGGGTGTGGTGAAACATACCGCGCCCTCTTGCCATAGGCGATGGCCTCTCTCCTGTCGGCGAACACGGCATAATCGCGGTTGCCCGGGAGAGCCTCATCGAGGGGTGGTTGTTCCTGTCCCTGCTGTCCTGGCCTAGGATCACCGTAGTCAGGCCGCTGCTCTGCAGCGCGCTCGGCGAGGAGCTGGTCAACTAGCTTCTTCTGCTCGGCGAGCTGTTGACGTAGCATAGCCTTCTCGGGATCCTCATCCGCCCTCTGCGTGGAGGTGGATGGGTCGGCGGGCTTTATAGCCCCGCCGTGCTCTTTACCTTTGCTGACGTTTCGGCTCAACGTCAGTGATTCAGTGGGTGCGGGGAGTCCCAGGAGGTTCCTCTGATGATGAGTAAATCTCACCGATGGATCCAACAACGACTTGTCTTCGGGGGGAGAGCCCCCGTCGAGAAGTTCCAAACCGTTCCCCTCCCCCGACAGGTCAGCCATATTGACTGTTTCCGTCCCTAGGGATGTACCCTCAAGGCCACCCAGTGAATCGGGCTGTCGGTGAATCACACTTAAGCGTAGGGCAGCGTACTGCCCCCATCCACGGATATACACGTGGGGAGTGGCTTCCTCGATAACCTTGCGGAGTACTTGAAAACACTCAATGCATCGTTGTTGGAGAGCCTCGTGGTGCCCAAAAGACCCAGGGTGCCGAACCGCGGGGAGCGTGGCCAGGTCAATTTGACGGCACTGCTCACCAATATCCTCCAGGTGCACTTGACACCCGGGATATGGCATTTGTAGGCGGTGAAGACGGGAGTGAGTCTCCCGGAGAGTTCGGCGGAAGCATTCGAACTCATCCGGGGTGAGCGATTCGGGTGCATCAAAGTCCGGTCCTGCGACTGGCCAAAACTTCTCAGGGAAGTGGCCCTCTACAAGGACGGTCCAGAAGCTCCACAACTCAAACTCGGGACCCAGGTCTCCTTGGTCCTCTTCAACGACTGGGAATGGACGGGGAACCGGCAGTGGTGCCGAGGCGGGCCGCCGGGCCGACGGGCTGGCCGACGGTGAATACGGCGAGCAGGCCGATTGGCCTCCATATCCCGGGCCGCCCTCTGAGGGTGGCGGTGCCCCAGCTACCACATCACGATAGGACGGGCCGGCGAGCGAACATCCTGCCGTAGCGTCGGTGCTCGCCGAGGGTGCACTAGATCGTGGTTCGACCGTCGGTCCCCAGAAAAGGTCTCCGGCTTCTCCGATCGAGGCAGAAGGCGCTTCCAGAGGGGCCGGTACCAACTGCAAGCTTGATCCTTGGGGGTCTACCAGGCCCTCGCTACTCCGGATATACCTTCGGAGAGAAGCGGGGATCATATCGATCTCGCTCTCGGGAAGTACGAGGCTGACGTGCTGCATTCCTACCCCTGCCCCTGACTGGCGGGATTGGGGGGAGGGCTCTGTCGCCGAATCATACTCCGCCTCTGTATCAGAGAAACGAACCGGTCGGATCTCTGTTCGGAATTCCGTAACATTCTTCCCTCGGCGTCGACGCCTCGCCCTCCCGCCCCTGGGTGGTTCTTCGGGGCATGGCTGATCTCTATCCTGGCATCCTCCGGCCGCACTGGTGCTGGGGCCAAGAGGACTGGAAACCAAGATGCGAGGGGCACCGGGACAGATATCAAAGGGGACGCGGGGAGAGATGATTCCGGGCAGGCCTCCGGGCCGAGATTGGAAGGCGGGGTGACCCATGCCTCTTGGATCGGCCACACGGAGTAGACCCTGTTGGTGAATAGCGCTACCGCGAGGTGGTCCGCGGAGGCTATTGTCTGTACCAGCAACCGGGAGAGTCAACCCAACCTGCCTTTGGGGCGGTCGGGGCCTCGATCCGGGTCGGGCATAGAAGTGCCCCTGCTCAGGATGCGCAGGGGCCTAGCGACTGGAGCCAGCAGTGGCTTGAGCCAACGCGGCCGCTGTTGCTAGGGCCCCAAGGTGGGCATCCTCTTCCGCTCGCGCCCGACGTTGGCGTCGGGACAGACGAGTCGGGATGAGCGGCGCGGGCAGGTGGAGAGCCCATTCTTCGACTTGAGAGGCCTGGCGGCGATGTCGCCGTGGCCTGACAGGAGCCCTTACCGCGGATCCCTGGAGGGAATCTCGGACAGGGTAGTCCCGGGCATCTTCCACCTCATCCGCATAGGGGAAGGAACTGTCGGAGCGTTCCGGGGATAAACTCCCGAAACGGTTGGACGTCGAGGTAGGCAGCGGTGCCTCCCTGCGCGGCCCTCGGGGGCGGCGTTGGTGGCGAGGTGCAGCTTCCTCGAGGTCTAGGCGAGCCATGTCCCTGGTGGGGATGACTCCCTCTTACTCATATCTCCGCACCAAGTTGTTGATCACCCTTCTTTGGATGACCTCCGAGGGGGAGAGAGGGCGTGGTTTCCCCGTAGTTGCGGCTGCTGGGACGGCTGTGGAACGGGCGGGACCGCGCGGAGTAGCCGCGTCGGTGTTTCCCCTACCCCTGCGCCAGTGGGCGGGTGGCGATCGGGCACTGGATTGGGCGACCTGATTTCTGAAAGCAGGGAGAAGAACCCATTAACACTGACAGGAAAAGGAATCGACAACCAACCATTAGTGCCACGACGCCTTCCGTGGGGGGGACCCAGGCCCTCGACGTCGCGAGACGGAGTGCCCGAGTTCCCTTCCTCAGCCCCTGGCGGGTAAAACTGAACGCTTGGTCGAGCAGCATGCTGGTCTTCCAACACCTCTGAAAGCCATCGGTCTTCGTATTGAGGAGAATAGATTCACGTCGGGTTCACCATTTTTCTGTTTCGGTGCGGATGTGCGTCGGGTTACGCTGTTCCGCCAGGACGCGTTCGCGCATGCACCCGTCGACCCGAAGGGATGGGCGCGCGGCTTGTGGCCCCGCAGTCCTGCTTTCCAAGGGCGGGCGGCATTCGTCCCTTATTCAGGGGCGTCTTCTCCTTGATCGAAACCGGGATGATGGGATGTCGGCTCCTCCTTCCGTGGACGTCTCCTCGGAACTCGTCGCCTAATCCGGGTCTCCCTCATAGATTTAAGAATGTTCGTGAATCTCGTTCCCGGCGCCATATCTTCATGGACACCGGTTAATTACGCTGCTTCCGCCCAGACGCTCCAAGGGGTCTGGTCGGGGCAGCAACCTGCGGTGAGGAGACCGGGTGGCTCTGGATGTCGGGGGCGTGTCTTAACACTGCGCCTCTGCATGTCTGCCTTCCGTCTCTAATAGGGCTTCTCGAAGGCGTGACGGCCTGAGGCATCCCGCACTGGGTGCGGGGAACTGTGTTACCTGAGGTTTTCCTCAGCTTCCCATGTTTAACACGGGGTATGCCGCGAGTTTAACGTCCAGCGGGGACGGCATCAGACTGATCAACACGAGGAGTGGATCAGATGTCAGAACCCCTTGTGGGGAACCTCCGACGCTGGGGCCAGCACATGGGCGTCTTCCCGAGTGAAGTGGAGTGGGACGAAATGGCATGACCCCACCGGGATGTGGCGGCCCGGGTAAGGATCAGGATTGATGATGGAGTGAAGAGCTTGGACCCCGTAGGGGCTTCCTACGTACCGTGCGTTAGCGCGGATCAAAGTCAGCGTAGTTCGGATATACAGTTTAACGTCATGCTGGACGTCGGCAAGCCGACTCACGAAGAGGTCGAGGCCGCCGGGCGGAGGATTGAACCGAACCACCTCGCACAGAGGGGGATGGAACGGCCGGGTGGATCACAGTTTTACGTCATGTTGGACGTTGGCAAGCCGACTCACAAGGAGATCGAGGCTGCCTGGAGAAGGATTGAACCGAACCACCTCGCACAGAGGGGGATGGAACGGCCGGGTGAATCACAGTTTTACGTCATGCTGGACGTTGGCAAGCCGACTCACGAAGAGATCGAGGCTGCCTGGACAAGGATTGAACCGAACCACCTCGCACAGAGGGGGATGGAACGGCCGGGTGGATCACAGTTTTACGTCATGCTGGACGTTGGCAAGCCGACTCACGGAGAGATCGAGGCGGTGGGGAAACACAATGGAGATACACACGTGCAGTCCCCCACATAGGCGGATTCATAGGTGAATCAACGCAAGTGTGAACCCGGGAGGGGTCCACTGATGGACGAACCGACGTAAATACGACCGGGACGACCAGGTGGTGGGCTTGAACCTCGGAGAGGCTTCCTACGTACCCTGTTTAGAAGACAGGGATCAAAGTCCACGTAGTTCGTTCTGTTTGTAACACTCTACCCCCGTGGGCGAAGGCCACTCCAATCCCGACATCCCTGCAGAGACGAGCGGGTGGGGGCCACATCCAAACCGGGAGGACCCTGCATGCGAGGCACGAGATCGGGTGAAGTGGACAGTTTAACATCTTGCCGGACGAAGTACAGTTTAACGTCGTGTGTTGAGGACGAAGCGGACGGTTTAACGTCTTGCCGGACGAAGTACAGTTTAACGTCGTGTGTTGAGGACGAAGCGGACGGTTTAACGTCTTTTCGGACGAAGTACAGTTTAACGTCGTGTGTTGAAGACGAAGATGCTTGGCAGTTTAACGTCTTGCAGCACAGACGATGGGGGATAGGCAGTTTAACGTCATGCAGCTTGGACGTATGCAATTTAACGTCGTGCAGGACGTAGTGCAGTTTAGCGTCATACAGGACGAATTACAGTTTAACGTCGTGCAGGACGAATAACGTACAGTTTAACGTCTTGTAGCTGGGACGAAGTGCAGTTTAACGTCGTGCGGGACGTAGAAGCTGCCGATAGGTCCGTGTCACTTCGCGCGAGCCTGGAGGGCCGCACGGGAAGACAACGCACGGTGCGGGCACCCGGGATGAGGGTCATCGGGCGCCACGCAGGCGGGTACCCAAAGGGGGTCAAAGGGGGCGACCCTGGCGGTTTGTGCACAAAAGAGGAGCTTTGCGCGCAATACCGCGGGTCGGCACGCAAATGGGCGGGCTGGCACGCAATTGGGCCAGCAATTTGCGCGCGGATGATAGAGATTGCGCGCACCGGGCTTCGGATAGCGCACGGGGGAAATGGCTCATTCTTTAATGAATGGCCACTTTGAAAAGGGGGGGAGGGTGCGCGCAATCGGGCTGGATTGCGCGCACCCGGGGGCAATTGCGCGCAAGAGGCTTCTTTTGCCTGAAATGCCTTTGAGTGAAGGGTTATTCAAAAGAAAGGAGCCAAAGGGATTGCGCGCGAAGGCGAACCCCGAGGCTTTCTTGCGCGAAAGAAAAGAGGTTACCTGAATATCGACATTGCGCGCGGAAGGGGTTGGATTGCGCGCACGAGAGACCTTTCGAATTCTGGAAACCTTCAAACCGTCGGGGGTCGCCTTATATTTATACGCAACCCCGGGCGCGGAATCCAGTTTGCGGGCGCGAAATTCTCTTCGCGGGCGCGGAATTCTCTTCGCGGGCGCGGAATTCTCTTCGCGGGCGCGGAATCGGGCCCGGCGCGCAAGGGAGTCGCGCGGGCCACGGGCGCGCAAAATTGCGCGCCGGTCTGGCGCATTGCGCGCATCCCGGGAGGTTTGCGCGCGGCTCATCAACTTTGCGCGCGTGCCTCCAAAATTCCGCGCAAGGCCTCAGGGCCCTCCGAAACGTGCTTCCGACTCCAAATATGACCTCGCTTTCCGCATCCGGAGCTTTGTTTGGGAACAACGGACTTTTCCAGCGTCTACAGATTCATTATCTTTGTTTCCACAAACGAGCATAATATCATCATTTGTAACCAGTCGTCAGGTTCGAGTGTGAGAAACCCTCTTTCCTATTTTTCAAGTCATTTTTTGATTCATGGGGTTTGGAATCTCTAGTGTCAGTGTCATATCTATTGAGAACTTCCTTCTTTATTCATTTATTCTCATGGGTGGGCTATATTTAGGCATGGTCAGGGGAATCTAAGAGCAAAAGGAATTTGATATTTTCTCTTTCAAGTTGGTCCCAGGATTCTCATTCTAAGAAGGAGGCAAGTGTGGTAGCCATGTGGATCATGTTTCCAAGGATTACGCTTCCTCTACACAACCATTCAATTCTCCAATTAGTGGGCTAGGCCATGGGTCATTTTTTGTGAAGGGGTGAAGATATGTCATTCTTTAAAATGTCATTGGGTCCCCGGTTATGCATGGAGTTTGAGCTCGTGAAGCTGCTTCCATCATGCATTCTGATCAAGGATGGTGATCTACTTGTCTGGTAGTAGTGCATTTATTACCATGATGTTCCAAGGCTTTGTGTGGCCTGCCATATATAAGGGTACTCAATGGATTATTGCAGGCGTAGAAAGGTGGACTCTCGGGCATTCAAGGTAGTAGTTGTGTTTGATATTTTAGTGATTGGGGGTTTTAATGGGTCTAGTTCTCTAATTATTGGGGAATTGGGTCCATTAAGAACCACTTGAATTTTCACTTAGGGTTAAAACCACAATGTTCCACTTCAAGTTTCTCTTTAATGTGTGAGTGTTTTTTGGCCTGATTTTTATATGTTTTATATATATATTTACATATAATTATTATAAATATTAAATTTTTAAATAGTTATATGTATTTAGATTTAAATATTTACATATAAATATTATTATTTATTGTAAATATATATTTCTATTATAAATTATTATAATTATAAATAATTTTATATATTTACATATAAATATTAAATGAATTTTTATTTCTAAATATATATGTGTGATTATATTTATAAATACATATATATATATATAATAAAGAACTATATATTATATAAATAAATATAAGGAATTGTGATTACGTATTTATAAATATAATTTTAATTATATATTTATAAAAAATAATTTTTTATATAAAAATATATATTTACAATTATAAATAAATATAATTTGAAATA
Organism: Viscum album; assembly: GCA_963277665.1. Lineage (NCBI taxonomy): Eukaryota > Viridiplantae > Streptophyta > Magnoliopsida > Santalales > Viscaceae > Viscum > Viscum album. Next base: position 1,381,833,985 of record OY728157.1, read on the forward strand.
AATATGTGTATAAATATAATTAGGAATATATATAATTAAATATAAACATTTATAAATATAAATATATTTATATTTATGTATTTAAATAAAAAATATATTTGTAATTATAAAATTATAAACATATTTTTATAAATAAATATTTCTAGTTATATAAATATAAATATATTTAGAAATATATAATTATGAATATATTGTTACATATATATTTAAATTTTATTTATAAATATATTTAATATTCATATATATATGTATAATTATATGTATAATTATATTGTAATTATATTATAATTATATTTATCATTATATATTTATAATTATATATTGGTATATATATATATATAATTTAAAATCAATAATTACTAATTTATATTTATATATTTATAAGTATATATTTATAAATAAATTTGAAATATTATTAGACATTTAATAAATTCTTAATAACAACAGTATAATTAAAGACTATAAAATAAAAACTATATGACCAATATAATTGAATTTTGAAACATAAATTAAACATTTAAGAAATAGTTGGAAATAAAATTAATTTCGTAAACAATGTTGACTAAAAAAATTTACATTCTTTTAAAACCACCTACTTGAAACATAAAAATGTTTCAAGTATGTGACTTTGAATTCCTATAAAATATAATATATAATTCGAATATAAATGAATCTTAAAACATGGATTAAACAAGTAATATATAGTTAAAAATAAAACGAATTTCTTCAATATTTTTGACTAAAAATAATTTATTGTATTTCAAAACCACCTACATGATAAATAAAAATGCTTCATGTATGTGACTTTGAAAGCCTATAAAATATAAACTATATGAACAATATAAACGAAACTGAAAACATGGATTAAACATATAAACAATAGATGAAATTTAAAATAATTTCTTAAATAATGTTGACTAAAAATAATTTATCATCTTTCAAAACCATCTATTGGAAACTTAAAAATGTTTCAAGTATGTGATTTTGAAATCCTATAAAATATAAACTATATGACCAATATAAATTAAACTTAAAACATGGATTAAAATTATAAAAAATAGTTTAAAATAAAAATAATTATTAAACAACGTTGACTAAATGTAATTTATAGTCTTTCAAAACAACCTACTTAAAACATAAAAATGTTTCCATTATGTCACTTTGAAAGCCTATAAAATATAAATTGTATTACCAATATAAATGAAACATAAAATATGGATGAAACGTATAATAAATGGTATAAAATAAAAATAATTTCTTAAAAAATGTTAAAAAAAATTTATTGTCTTTCAAAACACACTACTTGAAACATTAAAATGTTTGAAGTATGTGACTTTGTAATGTATAAAATATAATTGTAAATTATAAAATTTTTAATTAGATAATTAGTAATATAAAAATTAATTATTATTCATCATTATAATTATTTATGGTTAATTATTAATTATTGAACTACTAATTATTAAATTACATTTATAAATATATTAAATTTTATATAACTATAAATGTAATGTTTGAAAATATTTAAGTTGTCATGTAAAATATTTTTTGTTTACTATATATATTTTTTTCATTTCATTTTTCAAGAAATTATTTAATTTTTATTCTGTGTGAAATTTTTTTTATATTGTACTTGTACTTTATAATTTATACACTTTTAAATTCACATAAATGAAGCATAATATGTTACAATTATGAGATTTTGAAAATATATAAATTATTAATAGTTAATTTAAATTAGTCTGTATCTATTATATTTTTTATTTTCATTTTATTTTTCTTAAACAAAAATTACTTATTATAGTAAATAGGTTTTTTAATATATAAAACATGACATCTGAAAACCTAAATGATGATGCCCCTGGTACCACAACGCAACGTCTGATTCTCACTTCCTCTCCGTATTTGACATATGTGTCGCTCCGATGACCTAGCTGCAGGTTCCTCCTATTCCGGTGCTTTTGGTACCTCCCCAAGGTGGTGTGTAGAGGACTGACCAAAACCATGTGAGGAGGATGGCCCAAAATCATATGGGGTGACATATGGCTTCGTAGATCGTATAAATTGTAGAAATGGGGTACTGAAGAAGGCCTCGTTAGGAGAGGGGGCCTCCATAAGTTGTCTGACTGCACCCAGATCAAAGTCTATAGTAATTTATGGAGATGACATATATGGTATATAAAGTTCTTCCTTGTGTGCAGTATCGTCAGCCAGCTAGGTCGGATCCTCTCTCTGTGGTGCTGCGGCATCTACAGGAGCCGCTCTTGGATGTCGATGTCATCCCCTCTTCCCTCTTGATGTGCTCATCCATATCATCCAGCTGACGGCAGTGGTGGTGGTGCATCATCCTTAGCAGGCATAGCTGTGACATCATCACCCATAAGAGTTTCAGTTTGAGGATATGGATCGGGATATTCCTGTGGCTCCTCATCAATAAAACCCCCACATATCAACTGAATATGATTGTGGAGAGCCAACACATCCAGATGAACTACATCCCACCTAATATATGAACCCTACTAAGGTTGTGTGGAATGTGAAAGATGACGAATGGAATCTTCCTTCAAATAAAATAACATTCAAATTAATACCAAAAATGAGTTAAACAAAAATAATAAGTCTTAGTAATCATACCAACTGCTGAATGCCAATCCCCTGATGTGTAAGTTGCATGATGGTGTGACGTTGATACCAGTTGAAATAATCCCCCTATGTAGATAACTTAGAGAATGTTGTGGTATATCCATATGGAATTATACTGAATAAGGGTTGTGTGTCCCAAAGCTCGATATACGATGCATGAGTCCGCCTAAAGTCTTTCAAATTATAAGCAAAATCGAATTTAACTCGGAAGGCAACCCTTATGCCATCTGGATATGCTATATATAACCAAACTGGCACCTGACCTGGTCAGGCTGGTGTCAGTCAATGATGTGGAAGTGGATAGGTGGCATTACTACAACACGATATCCGACCATAGTTGTGCAGTATGGTGGAAGTGATGCATAGACAGAACATGAATACAGAGTCCGTGAAACCTGAAATGTGAAATATAAAAATAAGTAATATATTTTCATGATAATGTTACTAATTTTATATTGAAATAACATGAAATATTTATAAAAAAATTTCCTACAAAAAATTATTGTTTAACATACATCAGCTGGCACTATGACGTTGAATATCAGTCAGAAGCTATGCAGACTATGTCTCCGAGTATGTGAATACTTCTGAGACTGACACCACGTGTTTAAAAAAGTGTAATTTAAAGTATGTTTATAAAAAACAATATCAAAAGTACTAATTAACTAAAATTAATGACATATAAATACCATCGTACCCGAGGATAGTTCTGAAATAACTCTGGTGCAAGTGGTGTGATAGCTAGAGGAGTAATGCGTGGAAAATACTCCTAGGCCCATATCAGTACTAACACCATGAAACCTGAAATATGATGTGAATTGGACTGAAAAATCATAAAAAGACATCAATGTAGATGTGCTAATATAGCTGACCCCCAACTGTATATAGCTTTCTAGTCTAGATCCTCATGTGAGGGGAGGTACATCATGTGTACCAAAGCGGTGGATTAGTTGACACACAACATGCCTCTGAGAAGTAGAAAAATGTATGAACCTGTGTGATGTGTAAGTGTCTCTTCGTCTACATCGTCCGGAAGGACGTTGAAATACTAATCAAGCCACCTCATATGCAAGCGCGAACCCTGAAAGACACCTTGTGTGCCGACGACGTCAATGCCTAGTAGCCTCTGTATGAGGGAAGCTCAGTCGCCACTATAAGACCCTTAACTGTATGTCCATGTATGGGTAAACCCATCATGTAGGTGGCATCCTCTAAAGTAATAGTCATTTCCCCCTCTAAGAGATGAAATGTGTGTGTCTATGGCCGCCATCTCTCAACCAACGCAACAATCAAATAGTGATCAATGGTCATGAAGTCACACATAGTGACTCCATAAAATCATGAACGTCTAAGGTATGGAAAAATAGCTACCAGTTGTTCCTCGTGATGGAAATGATGTGGTCTCTGAACAACAAGATGTCTAATTGGTCAGAGTGCCAGCAAATGACAAAACATGTGCATCTCATAGGAAGATAATAGTTGCTGCTCCATCTGAGTGTACAAACAGTAAAACAATATTTCTTATAAGATATAAAATTTATAATTTTAATTTCATAGTTCAGATGGTTTTTTTGTTGAATGTGAACATATAAATGGTTAACACTGAATGAGTAGCTCTAAACAAACAACAACAACACAAAAAAGAAATCTACCTGTATGAGAAAACATTTATGCCTCGTGTGCATGTTCATTTAAATGCTGTATTTTGGTTATTAATATTATTGTTTCTACTAATGTAGTGTGTTGGAAGAATACTAATTTTTATTTGGCTTCATTAATCAATGAATCCAAAAAATGGATTGGTTGTACATCACTCCCAAATTTAATAAACAAACTACATATTCTTTTTTCACTTCACTACTACCAGTTAACTAACTCTTAGAAATCTATGTTAAGCGATAGTTTACTGAAAATAGTGAAATTCATATAGAATATCTAGTTTTTTTATAAATTTTGGGAGTTATGCACAACTAATATATGTTTTTAACTCATTTACAGTTTGGATTATTTTTTAATGTCTGTGATAATTTGTATTTATGTAAATATATTATCCAATACCTGAAATTTTTATAAAATATAAGAATATTTTTTAAAAGTCACTCTATATTCAAATATAAAAATTATGATTAAAAATGGTGATAATGATAAAAATGATTACATGTAAAAATTTTAACAGTAACTGATAGAGTAATCGATTCATTTTAACCAATAGATGATTATCCTATGTGTTTAGGGAAACGTGTCTTTGTATGACCTTCTTGGAATCATATGATGAACCTTCATCTAGCAGGTTGTTCACTAGGAAAATTCATCTCATTATGAATATAAGTCGACTTTGGCCTCCCACTAGGTCTAAGTATATTATTGTTTGGTAGAAGCGTGGGTGCACCATTAGACAACCAAAAATCCTGATATTCCTTGATTGGAATCCATGATATACTATACCAGGAGTTGATTCTCTCAATTTGATAACATGGATCAACTAAATGCTCCCAAGATACTAGTATGTAAGCACATGTTGAAATATCATGGCTACAAGGATATCTCAGTTCCTGAAAGTTTCCACATTCACAGTAATGCTTCTCCAGTAAAACAACACGCACACGACCATTGCTACAAGCCACATCATCACTTAGCTCAGTGATTGAAAATCATTGCCATGGATGATTAAATGTAGTTACACAGTAATTTAATGTCTCCTGAAGAACTCTATCAAGCTCATGCTTGAAATGGTGTCCATAGAACATCCCTCTATTCAGTCCCTCTTCAAACTGATTTCCACATTCAAAAAGTACTTTACACTTTGATAAAAGGTCACTTTTACCAAACCTGTAATTTATATATAAGACATTATACTAATATTATATTACTCTTTTAGCACTTTAGAGAAACATATAATAAAATATTAATATTTACCTGTTATAGGTAATTTTCGAACTCCCTTGAAAACTCAATTTAAACATTCTACAATGTTGGTCATCATATTACCATATCTCCTCTCATCATCATTTCCCAACGACCATTTTTTCTTTTGGATTTGCATCATGTAATCATACACTTCCGGATTCACTTTGTGAATATCTTGAAGATGATTCTCCATCCTTTTTTGTTGAGGCTCATATTCTATCAAGCAATAAATCATCTGAATAGATTTGGAAATAACTAATACATAAATTTTTCAAACGCAAAAAGATTTTTATAGAAACTTACAAGATTTCCCTCACCATCGACTCATTCTTTAACTTCTTTCTTAAATTTCTAGAAATGTGTCAAATACAGTATTGATGATGGGAATAGGGTGGTCTCCACGAATGACCCTCAAAATGTACTTCCTTTTTGAATACACAGTGGCGATCTGAAATAAAGCAAATCCCTTCCATATCTGTAACAAACTCTCAGAGACTTTCTAGAAACCAGCTCCATGATGAGAAGTTCTCTTTCTCTATAATTGCACATGCCAATGGTAGAGGGGCTTGATTTCCATCATGTGTTATGGAAATCAATAATGTTCATGTATAACTTCCATATAGAAATGTTCCATAAATTTGTATAAAATTCTTACAATGTCTAAAACATGCCATACATGGTACAAATGTCCCAAATAATCAATCAAATACAACCATTGATCAGTCAACATGGTTGTGTTGGTTCACAAATTCAATAGTATGAATCTGATATACCACTTGATTATTGTGGAAGAGAAGCTCAAAAAGTTGTGGTAAAACTCGATAAGAGTCATCCCAATCACAATACACTTTCACAGTAGCCTTCTACAATGCTGCCCATGCCTTCCAATAAGAAATTTGATACCCAAAATGTTGTTTGATTCACTCCATCACCTGAACCACATGAACATCTTGACATGATCTAATAATTTCAACAATAATAGATGAATCATTCTCAACATCTAATAAAGAGTGTTCCTATGATAAGATTGGATTCACATGGGTGTGTGGAGTAAATATAGTACTGCACCAGCTATGAAAAGTGTTATCAATTCTAGCTCTTAGAAGCATTTGACCGTTTGATTCATATTTTTCACAATGGATCAGATAGTATGACCTCCTTTACTCTTCTACATCATAAGTGTAATGTACTTCAATGTCATATTTGTTTATCATATCTTTCACTGATTTTTCTCTCTCAAACTCTCTTCCAATATACAGAACAACTTCATCTGAAATTTTATTTGTACCACCAATGATTCTTGGAAAATTCTGAACTAGGAGTAATAACTGACCAATCAAATTCTGTCAAGTGATTCATGTCTTCAGTCGACCATGAAACCAATAGTGGAGGATGGTTCAATGGTCGTTTGAACCTCACATGTGTGGGCATAGACTGATCTTCTTCATGCTCTTCATCTTCTTCATCAACATCCTCTTCATCTTCTTCTTTGAAATTGGCATCATTCTAAAAATCATCAAAAAATGCATCTAAAGTATGTGGAAGACTATCAATTGAAACAGAAGCCAATGGAAATTATGGAACAACTACTGATGCTGATGGAACTTCGTGATGTGTAGGGGAATATTACATATTATCAAGAATTTGAGATGCTCCAAATACCATTGTTGATGGAACCTTAATTGTAGTATAGTGACATACAACTCAACCATTTGATTCCCAGGTAGATAAGTAACCAATAAAAGTACTTATTCTGAATCATCGTTATCATTTACCAGATATGAAACATGCCAAAACCTATCTATATATCACATATGTCTAAATGTGATGGACTCTATCACTTGATTCCTCGCCAGTTTTAACTTTCGATGAATTTTCATTTTCCTAGCTTCCAAAGTTTTACATCTTCCAACCATCAAAACAACTTTTGGATGTATAATATAACTACATCCTTGTTCTGTCTCAATTATTTTACCATTGCAATAAATATAGGTTTCATCTATATTTTTTATATAAAATAAACCATTTTTATTAATTAAATCGGATTAAAGAAAAAAATTATGTATGTATGCTTCTAGTAATTCAGGTTGGAATCCTAATCCCTCCATAAAAACAATTTGTTCAAACCATATTGGTGTGTAAATCTTTCCAAAACCCACAAGCCTGTGTTACTTACCCAAAATCAGAAGTCAAAAATATTCATACATATCCACAAGAATTATATGCATGAGGTACACGAACACATCATGTAGAATCATAGAGTTATATAAAATTGAAAAACCCCACATGAGTAAGCCCTGAGCGACAGATAGCCAACCAAATTCACTTTCTTAGACAGGGCATGCCTCCAAGAAAGTAGGTGTTCTGACTCAAAGCCCCTATACTCGGGGATACATTACTCAAGAGAGCATTCATTTCCTGAGAACTCTAAAACTTGATATGCAGAAAATATATTCAACTACTAAATTCATGTTTATAACTTCAATTACAAACTGAGGTCAAGGTAGATGGAAAAGTAAATTCATTATCATACCTAGAATGTATTGCAATGATATATTTTAGAATCATTTTATAACTACTTCGCTACTTAATATAACTACTTTGCTAATTAAGATAACTAATTCACTAATTAAGATAACTACTTCTCTTAATAGTTTTAATTTAATTACCTTTTTACCATTAATTAATTGCCTAATCACCTAATTAACATTAATTAACCTATTTGCCATTAATTAATCTCTTAATTAACATTAATTAATCACCTATATACCATTAATTAATCACCTATTTAGTATTAATTAATCACATAATTACCTTTAATTGATCACATAATTACCATTAATTAATCACCAAATTACTATTAATTAATCATCTAATTACCATTAATTAACCACATTGTTAGAATTAATTAACCACACAATTAGAATAAATAAAACACCTAATTAGAATTAATAAATCTCTTTATTAAAATAAATAAATCACCTAATTAGTATTAATTAATCACCTAATAACTATTAATTAACCCCCTAATTACAATTAATTATTCGCCTAATTACCATTAATTAATCACCTAATTAAAATTAATTAATCACCTTATTAGAAATAATTAATCACCTAATTAGTATTAATTAACAACCTAATTAGAATAAAAATATCACCTAATTAGAATTAACTAACCGCCTATTTGGATTTAATTAATCACGTGATTAGAGTTAACTAATAACCTAATTATAATTAATTAATCACCTAATTAGAATTAATTAATCAGCTAATTACCATTAATTAATCACCTAATTACAATTAATTAATCACCTAATTACCATTATTTAATCACCAAATTATAACTAATTAATCATGTAATTATAATTAATTAATCACCAAATTAGAATTAATTAACCACCTAATTAGAATAAATAAATCACCTAATTACCTTTAATTAATTATAAAATTAGATTTATTTAATCACCTATTTTGAATTAATTAACCACACAATCACCATTACTTAATCACCTAATTAGAATAAATTAATCACCTAATTAACATTAATTAATCACCTATTTACCATAAATTAATCACCCAATTAGTATTAATTAATCACCAAATTTCCATTAATTAATAACTTAATTACCATTAATTAATCACCTAATTACAATAAATTAATCTCCTAATTACCATTAATTTTTAACCTAATTCTAATTAACTAATCACCTAATTAAAATTAATTAACCACCTAATTAGAATAAATAAATCACCCAATTTGAATTAATTAATCACCTAATTAGAAAAAATAAATCACATAATTAGTATTAATTAATGAACTCGCTACCATTAATTAATAATCTAATTACCATTAATTAATAACCTAATTACCATTAATTAATCACTTAATTAGAATTAATTAATCACATAATTATAATTAATTAACCACCTAATTTAAATTAATTAACCACCAAATTAGAATAAATAAATTATCAAATTAGAAATTATTAATCACCTAATTATAATTGATAAATCTCCTAATTAGAATTAATTAATCGCCTAATTAGAATTAATTAATCACTTAATTAGAATTATTTAATCACCAAATTACCATTACTTAATCACCTAATTACCATTAATTTATCTCTTAATTACCATTAATTAATCACTTAATTAGATTTAACTGATCACCTAATTATTATTAATTAATCACCAATTTAGAATTAATTAACCACCTAATTATAATAAATAAATCACCTAATTACATTTAATTAATTACCAAATTATATTTATTTAATAACCGGTTTAGAATTAATTAACCACCTAATTAACATTACCTAATCACCTAATTAGAATTAATTAATCACCTAATTATAATTACCTAATCACCTAATTATAATTCATTAATCACTCAATTACAATTAATGAATCACCTAATTAGATTTAATTATTCACCTAATTATAATTAATTAATCACCGAATTAGAATTTATTAATCACTTAATTACATTTAATTATTCAGCTAATTTGAATTATTTACTCACCTAATTAGAATTAATTAATCACCTAATTAAATTTAATTAACCACCTAATTACCATTACTTAATCACCTAATTTGAATTTATTAATCACCTAATTAGAATTAATTAATCACCTAATTACCATTATTTAATCACCTAATTATAATTAATTAATCCCCAAAATACAATCAATTGATTACATATTTATAAATAATTAATCACATAATTAAAATTAATTAAACACCTAGTTATAATTAATTAATCACCTATATATATTAAATCAATCACCAATTTATAATTATATAATCACCTACTTACTATTAAGTAATCACCTAATTACAAATAATTAATCACCTAGTTATTATTTATCGCTTGCCTAATTATAATGAATTAATCACATATTTATAATTTTTTACTCACCTAATTACAATTAATTAAGCTCTTAATTACAATTACTTAATCCCCTAATTACAATTAAATAATCACCTAATTAAAATTAATTAATCACCTAATTAGAATTAATTAATCACATAATTAGAATTAATTAATCACAAAATTATAATTATTTTATTACGTAATTATGATTAGTTAATTAACTAATGACAATTTAATTGCCTAATAACAATTAGTTATTTTACTATATAGAATTTAATTTACTAAATAGTATTACGTAATAACCAAATTACCATTAATTAATAATAATTACTACAAATAAACAATTACAATTTCAAAATACTTTCCATTAATTATGAATTATTTATAAGAAATAAACAAATTAATAAATATATCCCCATATTGAACAAATTAAAAATTAGAATTATCTCAAATAGGAAGAAAGGTTACGATCCTTTGAATAGCTTCGCGGACTAAGAGAGGCCGAACTTTGAGAAAGAGGCATCTTGAAGAGAGTGTGAGGAGAGGAGAGAGAGATCTTGAATAGAGAGAGTTAGAAGATGAGAGGGAGTGAGAATGTGAGATTGGAGAGAGGGGTGCGGGGCGAACCCCTTTTATAGGGGAGGATTAGTTTGGGTGCCACTTGATGTGGCGCCCATCCCAATAGTGGGATACTATCAGTGCCAATTCAAGTGGCGCTGATAGACTAACACAATAAGGTGCAGCATCACTTCAAGTGGCGCTCCACCTATTTTTGGCTGGAAATGGACATCAGCACTTGAAGTGGAGCTGTAGTGTTTTGGGTAGTCAGTGAAACATCAAGTGGCGTTGATGAACCCGATTCTCCAAAATAAAAAACAGAGAGACCAATTAAAAAATGACACCTATCCCTAACTCGGACGATTTTGTCCGTGCGTAATGACATAGTTTGGCAAAGGTGTGTGGTTATGACCCTGGAGGTGGGGCCAACATCAATGGGCATGACGGTAGCTGCTTCTCCAAACACTAGTGGATCAATAATTATAGTGCAGCTAGAAAAGGAGGCAAATTTTTTAATTTGGGTTTTCAAATTTTCTTTTTCACAAAATAGGATAGGGTGGGTGTATTTTCAAAAAATGGTCTAGAGGTTGCATGAACCTCATTCACGCACCTCGGTTTCCCAGGAAGCATGAATGGGGTTCAGCTTTCTATGCATGTTTTTTGAAGAAAGAGTGAACTCAGTTCACTCTTCTATTCAAATTTTATAAATTATTAATATTACTATATATAAAAATATAAATATATATAAGACTAAGAATTAAATTAAATATTTAAAAAAATAAATAAAAATTAATTAAAAAGTAATGCATTCTAATTAAATATAAATAAATATTAAGTAAATAGTAAATAAATAGTAAATAATATTAACAAATATTAATTAAATATAATTAAATAAAATTAAATAAATATAAATAATAAAATTCATATAATTATAAAAAATATTTATATATAAATAAATTAATAATAATTAAATAATACATAGTTACTGAATAAATATTAATAAATAGTATGAATATAAATAAATATTAAATTAATCTTAATAAATAGCAACTACATATAAATAAATATTAATAAATAATATATAAGTAAATATTAATAAATATAAATAAATGTAAATAAATATAATTAAATATTAATAAATAGAATATAAATATAAATAAATGTAAATAAATATTTATAAATAATAAATAATTATAAATAAATAACATTAAATAAATTTAAATATTAAAATTTACATAAAAATAAATAAAAATTAATACATAAATAAATAATATATAAGTATTAAATAAATATTAATAAATTGCAATAATATAAATAAATATTAATTAAATATTAATACATTGTAAATAAATACAGATAAATATTAATAAATTGTAAATAAATATAACTAAATATAAATTAATATTAATATGTATTCATAATAATAAATAATATATAAGTATTAAATAAATATTACCAAATATAAAATAAATATTCCAAAATATAAAGAAATATTAAATAAATTACAATGAATACGACTAAATATTAATTAACTATTTATATATATTCATATATATTAATAAATACTATTGAATATTAATAAATTTTAATAAATATTAATATTTACATATATTTAGTAATATTTATAAATATTGATGTAAAATTACTTAATGGATAACTACTATTTATTAATATTTGTTAATAATAGATAGAATTTTTTAATATTTATTGACATTTAGTAATATTCAATTAATATTTATTTATATTCATTAATATTTAATTAATATTTATATATTCTTAATAAAATACGTCTTGACATTCGACATGTTAAAAAAATTATTAAAGATTTTGAATATTTATTTAATATTTATTAATATTTATTAATATTCAATTAATATTAATGAATATTTGTTAATATTTACTTAATGTTTATTAATGTTTACTAACTATAAATTAATATTTATAAATGATGAAACATATTTTTATCCATTTATTAATATTTGTTATTATTTGAAATATATATTTTATTATCTAATTAATATATATTAATATTTTTTTTATTTATTAATATTTGTTGGTATTTACTAACATTTATTAGTATTTATGAGTATTTGTGAATATTTAATAATGTTTTATTACTTTTGAAGAATATTTAATAAATATTTATTAAAATTTGATTAATATATATTTAATATTGATTAATATTGATTAATATTTCTTAACATTTGGTGGTTTTTATTAATATTTTTTGAATTTATGAATATTTTTAAATATTTATTAATGTTTGATTAATATTTGAGAATAAATAATTATTAATTATTAATATTTTATTACTATTTGTTTTTTATTTATATTCATTAATATTTATTCATATTTGATTACATTCATCGACATTTATTAATACATACGGATATTTATTTAATATTTAAACCATGTGTATTCATATTTATTCATATTTATTTACAATTTTATTAATATTTACTAATATTTATAAATATTTAATTAATCTTTATTCAAGTTTTATAAATATTTATTAGTTTTCATTTAATATTTATTTTATATTTAATTAATATTTAATTAATTTTTATTAGTGTTTATTAATATTTATTTTAATATTTAATTATATATATATTTTTATTTATTTATTTATATTTACTTAGTAATATTTATAATTAAAAAATTATAGGAAGAGTGAATGTCATTCACTCTTCCTTCAGAAACCTCGTGTAGGAAGCAAGAACCCCATTCATGAATCCTATCAAGGGGAGATGCATGAACGGGGTTCACGCATATCTAGAGGAATTTTTGAAAATACATCAAACCCTATACCTTTTTTGTAAAAATAATTAAAAACACACTTTCCCAATAGGGGGAAATATTTCTTCTATTTCAGTAATTGGCTCTAGGTGTAGGGCTTCATGTATATGATTAATGGTGTCATGGGTTAATCTTGCGGGGGCCACTCCAAAATTTGGGTGAATTTTTAACCTCTTATTGTAGGAGTTTTCTATCGTTAATAGCTTTCATCGAGTGGTAATCAACCCCAAGCGGATGCATGATATTTCTTCTTTTGTGGGAAACCAACCACCATGGATGCATCCAACATGGAATCAAGCTGGAGATAAGGAGCATTTCATGGGTAGATGAAAAAATCCTCACTAACCATGAAACTAGTAAATTTTCACTCCATATAACACGATAAAAATCCCATGATTTGTAATTGTTGTGATCCTATAATGTTTGATCTAGAATGTAATAATAGAGAACCATCCTCAGATCCCTTCTCTCATGTACGTAGGCAATTTTTTGAACCATGTTAAAAATCAGAGTTCTTTAATTTTTCTTTTTTTGTTTGATTTCGTTTCCATGAACCGTCTCTGCCCCCCTCAAGTGGTATAAGAGGCAAGGAGTTCAAAATAATGAATCGGTAGTGAAGTTTTCCGATGATAGGAAAATTGAAACTGCTCAGAGATTTTTTTGAGGTCAGATCCGTGAAGATCTCGGCAAGACAATTCCACGGGTGAAAGTGGCATAAAAATGGAGATGAAAAAAATCCAGTAGAGCTGGTATATGTTTTGGTCAAACTCTAGTTTCTACAGTACCCCCTCCCCCCCAAGAGGGGTTTTTAATTGGTTTATAATTTGTTTTAAAAAAAATGGGATATGGATCCCAATATTTTTAAAAAAAGGGTCCCAAGAAGCCTGAATCGTGTTTACGCTTCTTTGGACTAAGGATGAATCATGAACGCCATTCGTGCTTCCTTCGCATAGGACATGAAGTAGGTGTGGATGAGGTTCACGCCTCCACCTGAATGAAATTAATAAAAGGAGATCCCTCCCCCCCAATGTAATTTCTCTCCATTGGTTTTTGTGGTGAAGCCCAACATAATATCTTTCTAAACATATAATTCAACTTTTAAGAAGGAAATATTTTTATCTAAAATTTTAATTGATTATTTGTGTTTATTTTATTTTATTTTATGTTTAATTTATTTAATATGGGATGCATAACTATATAGATGTGGAAATTAGTTTTTTTGTGTATAGTTTGTTTATTTTATATATATTGATCATGTATGAGTGTATAAATTTGTGTCCTTTGTATTATATTCTTTCCAAATGATTTATTGTTTATTATCAGATATAATTCATATTTAATTTTTATGAACTTTAATTATGATGTGTGTGACATATCATTTATATTTGGGGAAATAAAATTGTTTTTAAATATTTATATATTTTTAATTTAAATGGAGACTTGAATAGATTTATTTGTTTATAAAATATTTTATTTTTAAATTAATATAAATATAAATTATATTATTATATATAATATCTATATAATTTATAAACATATATATTATTTATATAAAGTGTCATATTTTAATTTTCTAATATATTTATATATGATTATTATTATTAATGGAATAAAAATGTTTTCTATAAATAATAATTTTAAATTACATTAAGTTTAAATAATTGCTATTTGAATTAAAAAAGTATGAATTATAATTAATTAAATATTGGAAAGTATAAAAATGAAAAAAAAAGTATATATTTAGGTAATTTTATTAAATTGAAAATAAAATAAGATTATTTTATTTTAATGGTTTTAATGTAAGTGTAAATTATGTTACTTTTATTTATTACTAATAATAATTTTAATCAATAAATTTAAATTATATTAAGTATAAATAATTTTTTTTCATATAATAAAGTATATAATATAATTACTTATATTTTTCAAGGTAGTAGACTGACAAAAATATATTATACATACATATGTGATTGTATAAAATTGAAAATAACATAAGTGTTTAGTATTCTAATGGTTGTTATATAAGTGTAAATTATATTATTTTTAATAACATTTATTAAATTTTATTGTTAAATTTATATATATATATATACACACACACACACTGAGAAGTTAAATTTTTGGAAAACAAATATAGATATTTAATATATACATCATCTAGTAATTTGTAATGTTAAATAATTTGTAGAACATAATAAGTATACCAAAAAAACATGTTAAGAGTATTGTGTGATGATTGATCTTGAGATGACCGACCAATGCCTAATTGAAATTTCATGTCTTTTTTTTGTGTATGTGGTTATATATTTTCCAATAATTTCATTTTATTTTCCGCATTTATGACATTCAAGCCATCCCTCACTAAGTATGTAACGACTTGCATGTCCTCTTAAAAAATGATATGTATTTCATACCCCTAGACCCCCTCACATGCATGTGAGAAAATTTGTAAAAAAAAGGTTATCGAAAAAAGGAGTTCATGAAGAGGCATTTGAGAACATGAGTTCTACAAGTGGTATTCGACAAGAAGCGTTTTTGTTTGAAAGGAGACTTGAAATTGCTGAAATATTTGATAATAGAGACTTTAAGAGTTCACCCATAGGTTTTGGTTAGTTTATCATTAAATGATATACTAATCCATAGTAATTCTTAAGAACAATTCATGGTTTTTTATTAATAAGTAATTTGAATATATGAAATATTTTATGATGTATTATAAACATATTTAACATTTTGTTAAATTTTATTTGGTAATAATATCACCATCACTTGACAAAAATAGTGATAAACTGATCCATAGAAAATGTTTCAATATCAAGTCAATTATTCCACCATAACCAATTTAAATAAATTAATTTTTCATTTAGTATATAATATTTTCTTAATTAATTTTTCCATGGTAATCATGTTTGCGCGAATATATTGCAATGATGTAGAAATTTATAGCGAGCATGGTTTTAGTTATAGTTTTCCACCTGAAAAGTTGAAAATATTCGTGTTTTTCTGGCATTAGATGAAGTTACCAATAATATTCATAATCCTTTAAAAATGAGGTCTGATCAATCAATTACCTCAATAACATATCGACATATTTAAAATCATTAATTTTTATTGAACACTGAGTACCCTCTGGTCGATGATGGGGATTGGATAGATGAATCATTATTATTCCTGAAATACTATAGTAATAGTCTGATGGAATTGTATGTGGGGATTTTTGATATTGGTTTGGTGTAACCTAATACCATAGAACCATGTTTTGTGAGACCATTAGAAGTATATCTTTGAAAAAACTCTTATTTATTTCCTCCTCATATGACTCCTCTGATATAAAAAATTTATGAAGAATATGATTCGATTTTGGATGGAAATGTAGGGGAAACCCCTTTGTGTACTACTGATATAGGGAATTAAAGTTTATCTATGGATAGAAAATCTTCTAAGGCATCAGGAGATGATGTGGGTGAGTGTGATATGGGTAATATAGCTTATAAGATTCATATGAGTGATAGGCATCCATGGTAGGGTGATGTGGGGAATGAACATTCAAATTTTCCAATGAGAGATGGGTGTCCACGACATCCACCAGTTAGTCGTAATAATCATTTAGTGTTGAGTTCCTTAGTTAAAGTAATTTCATGTGAAAAAAATTTGATTGGGATTTCATTCCACTGAATTCTAAATTCCCTGACATTATATGGAATAGATCTATATCAAATGATAATTCCATCTATGTCGGGAAAGAGTTTGAGAGTAAACATGCCATGAGAAATGTGATTAAACAATACTAGATAGAGTGACATTTCAAATTTTTGGTTGATGAGTCCAATAAGATAAAATATTCCATTTGATGTTAAAAATATTGTACATAATATAAATTCTATTTAAGGGAAATGTCTAATAAATTTATTTCATGTTGGAAGATAACCCAATTAGAAGTCCTGCATACTTGTGTACATCCTAGCTTATCGTAAGATCACTCAACAATTTATTCAGAGTTTATATCAACTTCAGTTTTAAATTTTATATGAGCATGTTAGGACGTTCCTGTTTCCCTTGATCATGAAAGAATTCAAAAGTTTTTTAACAACAAGATATCCTACAACAATGATTGGAATGAAAAACAGAAGGCAACTGTAACAGTGTCTTTTGATTGGGATGAATCTTATGAAATGTTTCCAAAAATTATGAAATTTTTGTCTCTCAACAATAATATTATTTATCATATTGACAATGTTGAGTATGTGTCTCCCAATAACCTAGTTGATCGATCAATGGTGAAGTTCAATATGATTTTTTTTTCATTCAAGATGTGCATCGCTGTTTTTCCCTATTGTAAACAATTCATTGAGGATGATGGATCTTTCCTTAATAGAAATTATACAAGGTTTCTACTCACTGCATCCACATAAGATATTAATCATTCTCTTTTAACACTTGCATTTTCTATTTTTTAAAAGAACAATTTTGAATCATGGAGTTGGTTTTTTGCATGTTTACGCATTCATGTCACACAAAAATAGGCAGTGTGTATGATATCTAATCATCATTGGGTGATTATGTAGGTTAAAAATAGTTATGGGGTTTCATGGATAGATTCAAATTCTTATCATCAGTATTTTGTTAGACATATTGCAGGTAATGGGAATTATCATTTCATATATTAGGCAATAAAGAAGGGGATCCTCATATTGGTTATGTTTTTAAGAACATATTTTTTTAAATAAAATTTCATATCCTTTTTAATATATTGTTTTATAATGGTTTCGACACATAATCCCCAACAATAATGGTTTGATCTACGACTTAAAAAGTTTTTAAGGTTTAATGAATATCTATATGAATATATGATACATATTTGAAAATAAATATGTTCATTAGCATATGATGGTGGTAAGAAATATGGCCATATGACCACTAATATAGTGGAGTGCATAAATGGGGTCCTCAAAGATGTGCACAAACTTCTGATCATAGGGTTAGTGCATGATAAATTTTATAGATGAGTGAACTACTATATTGAATGGTCCCAAAAGACCTATGACAGGATGGAAAATGGAATGCATTTAACTCTACATTTCCGAAGTGAAATTGATCAAATACTATATGAGGATTCCAGATTATGTGTTTTAACCATTAATTGGGAAAATATGTTCTTTTAGTTAAGAGAGTGCTACGATATGGGTACATGCACAAGTGTTCATGTACTTTTGATCATTTTGGATAACATGTATTGTGGTTATGTAAATTTAAGGCATTGAGATATCCCTATGCATATGTTGTTGCAGCTTATGCATAAGTAAATATATCATGGAAGCCCTTTGTTGAGATGGTGTATCATATGAGCACTTCGGTTAACTTTTATAGTGCATCTTGGATTCTGGTGGGTGAGTTTCATTCTATCTTGTGGTTTTCTGATCATCCAACCATCATCCCTGATATTTTCAAGTTTTGGAGTTGGGGAGCATGGGACCAAGCTGAGGCTTGAGATGCTATGGAGCTGTTTACATTATTTTATTTTTTACATGGGTTTAGTTCTTTATTACATCATAGTAATTTGTTTGGCTGCTTTCTTTGACATATGTATCATGCATCATTTATATATGTGTTCTCTAGTTATTACTTCCAGTCATCCGCATATTACTTTTCTATGGAGTTATTACTGCTTCTTCTCATGCTATTTTTTTACTTCCACTGTGTCACTTTTCCTATGAGGGCATAGATTCCCCACTATCTCACCCAAGGCCCTCACTGCTAGTCGGTAGCCTATGGTGTTTTTGGAAATGTTCTTGTGGCCATGTGACCAACCTGGTATGAGGCTCCTCTGGGTGGCTTCTGGAACCGTGGCATTACAAAGTGGTATCAGAGGGTTTCATTTGTTCTTGAGATACTATTTGGAACCTATTTCCATGGATAGGAAGGAATAGGTCCTTGGTAATATGATGTTCCTGGGATTATCTATCCCGTGTACAGGGAATATCCAAATTTACCTCATTATTTCGTTTTTATGATTTTGTGAATTTACAGTCGATTTATTTCACCTTGATTGATTCATAGGTTTTTTCCAATAATTGTTGATATTATTGAGGTTCTATTCTATTTCAACTTGTTGGGATGAGGGTATTCTATCACATTCATCATATAGGCACTTGCTAGAAATCACATGTCAAGCATTCTTTCCATTCAATTTAGGGTGCATTAGTGATTGCATGTTGTTGTGGTAGATTTTGTGGTAGATATGCATGATGTTGGGATATATGCCTTAATAGAATACCTACTTTATGATAGGGAAAGGGATTATGAATGGTTTTGTTTGAATATACGCCAAACATTGGTTCTTGAGGTGTTATGGGCCCTCATGGATCAAAAATTTGGTGGATCATTGTACTATTATGCTTGTATATGACGTGTATGAGATGTCAAGCATTGCTTTGTGGGGAGTATGGGCCCTCATAGATTGTAATTTGGAACTCTATTGTTTGTTTCAATGTTTTTCTGGGTTCTAGAGTAGTTGCTGAGGAATAATTTTCAGAAAAAACCCAAATACACATCGTGTAATGATGAATACATACCATGTATCCTTCTATTTTGGAAGGACCTGTTTTTCTTAAGTACACACCATGTATTGTATGTACAGTCTGTGCAGTGTCGAACCCTGTAACTGGCTCTGTGGGCAGTGACACAGGGTTGGGAAATTATTGGTGGAACACCCCATGTACCTTTGTACACGCCGTGTTGTGTAGACCATGTGTCCACCCGTGTGACTAACAACATGGATGGATGAATCATTGGTTAAACACACCGTGTTAATATTGAACATGTCATGTAGTGTGACCCATGTAACTTGCTGTTTAACTAACAACATGGGTCTGTGAAATTTTTCTAGTACATGCCATGTCTAGAAAATATATGTCGTGTAGATTCAGCTGTGTAACTAACAACAAGGGTCGGTGAAGATCGTTCAGTGCATGTCATGTCTGGCACTATCATGCCGTGTAGTCTACTTCTATGAGAACTATATGGATTAGGCGTGTATAATAAATCGAGTAGGGGAAGAGGATTCATGTACACGCCATGTGTTAGGACAACACGTCGTGTGTATGGGGGTGTTACATGACCTGAGATGGTAGAAGTACACACCCATGTGAAGTCTTAAGGTAACACGCCGTGTAGGCATTTATACACGTTGTGTATCCTCGCTTTGAAAAACTTGAATGCTTTCTTTCTCTTGTTTTCATCTTACAATTGTTGTTTTTAGTACTTTATAATCTAGATCTAAGGTGTGCACTTAACCATGAAGAGTCATGCTAACGAGACGTCTTCCGGTTGTCCTCCAGTTATAGGGAAGTGATCAGACACCAGATATGTCTGATCATGGACTACCAGTAGATCCTCCAGTTGTTCCAGTCTTGGCACCAGCCATCATTTCGCACATAGTTGCTGACGCATAGTTCCAAGAGGGATTTATGAGGTTTCTGTAGACCTTCCGAGGAGTAAAACATCCTACCACTTATATGGTAGAGTTGATGAGGGTTTTGCAGTAGAAGTATCCTCCCACCTTCACAGGGGAAGGAGGACCTCAGGCTGCAGAGTCATGGTTAGAATCCATGCGTTCTATCATCGATCATCTGGATACACCTTCAAGGAGGAGGGTGAAGCTCACTATGTATATGATGTAGGATTCGGTCAAGAGATAATGGGATGTGATCTCATAGGTGGGATTCCAGTAGGTTTTGACTTGGGATGAATTCCAACATGCCTTTTATGAATTCTTCTACCTAGAGACTTTGGGGTCCGATCAAGCCCATGAGATCATGAGTCTGGAGTAGGTTATTCTCTAAATCATGATGTACACTTCTCATTTCACTGAGTTGCAGTGCTTCACACCTATCCCCAGAGTTGAAGAGTAATTTTTGGAAAGGAAGATTGAGGATGGTTTCAGAGACAACAATTGATCGCAGGTCAACATCTTTAGGTTGTCTTTGATCACCCCTATAGTAAACTAGGTGGAGATCACCGAGTGCAATCTGAGGGATTCTAGAGTTTTGAGCTAGGGAGGCTTAGTATCTAGAGTTGGTATCCTTCCTAATGATAGTTGGAAGCATCGTAGGGATTCTACACATGGAGATCCGAGAAGGAGAGATACACCTTCAGGTAGCTAGGTGGTATGATACCAGTCTGGGAAGAGCAGGAATACGAGGCCATATTTCCCGAGAGACCTAGTGGAGTGATGATCATGTGGAAAAATGCGTCATCTTCTACACTTCTATCAGTTCATATCACCAGCAGCTGGTGGCATGGGTTGTTCAATGACTCAGAATTTAGGAGCAGCACCACCAGTTTCTCATCAGTCAAGGAACTAAAGTTCTTCTATCCATTCAGGATGAGGCGGACATCACGACCGTGGTGGTCAGTCGCCATGCTTCCAGCGACAACAGGCATGATTAGCTCAAGGTGGTTAGGTATGGTCACAGGGTCATGGTACAGGTTATACTGTTGTAGTGGAGTAGACCTAGTTGGATCAAGATCTCAGACCCTCGACTGTTCGAGGTACGATCCTGGTTACCTCATTTTTAGCTTTTACTCTTTTTCATATAGGGGCTTCCTAGAGCATTATATCCATTGCGGTTGTGGAGAGGCTCAGGATTTGTATCTTCTTTTCTGCTAATATCTTGAAGATAGAGATATCGTTGGGGATAAGAACGACTATTTTATGTCAGCGAATGGAGTTACCTCTAGAGGTTGGTGGGTGTCATTTCTTGTGGGACCTTTATTTCATAGAGATGAAATGGTATGATGTCATTCTCGGAATGGACTGGTTAGTTCCCTTATAGGAATTTATCTATTACTATAACCATAGGATGTGTTTCACATCACTATAGGGTGAATCATTTCTTTATAAGGGCGAATGGGATGTCTAGGCGAGTAGAGCGAGACCTGAGAATTATGGGTTGGGAGGAGTTATCGCCGAGATGTATAGTCTATATCAAGATGACTAGGGGAATTCACAGATGGACTTTCCTCTAGTGGTGGATCGTTTCTAGTATGTCTTTCTAGAAGACTTATTTGGTTTGACTCTAGAGCGAGATGTGTTATTTTATGTTGATATTTTTCCAAGAGTGGCACCAGTGCCTATTACTCCTTATAGGATGGCTACATTAGAGTTGTTGGAGCTCAAGAAGCAGTTGGGGGAGTTTTAGGAAAAGGGTTTCATCTGACCCAGTACTTCTCCTTGGTGTTCTGCTGTCCTATTTGTGAAGAAGGCGGACAATATCCTCAGACATTGTGTGGATTATCAAAAGATGATCCAGTTGACAGTCAAGAACGGATAACCCTTACAAATAATTGATGAACTCTTTGATCAACTTCGAGGATCACGGGTGTTCTGGAAGATTGAATTGATGTCTGATTACCATTAGCAGCATATTAGACCATATAATATTCCTATTATCGCCTTCTAAAGATGGTATGGTCTATACAATTTTGTGTTTATGCCATTTGGTCTCATGTGGGTTCCTGCAGTCTTTATGGCACTGATGAATCAAGTTTCCCATCCATATATGGATTTTTTCGGGGCAGTATTTTTGGATGATATCTTGGAGTACTCTCACACTTGACAAACCCATGCCACATATCTCTATATAATTTTGAGTACATTGAGAGAGCATCAGTTATATTCTAATATCTCAAAATGCCACTTTTAGATAGGCCAAATTCACTTCTTGGGTCATAATATCTCAGAGACAGGAGTATCAGTAGACCCAGATAAGGTGAGATCAGTAGTTTCCTAGGAGTATTCGAAGAATGGATTTGAGGTGGAGAGTTTTCTAGGGATGTTTGGTTACTACAGATGCTTTATATATGACTTGTCATGCTTAGCATCACCACTAACAAGTCATACTTAGAAGGGTGCAAAGTACTTTTTTTCTGATTTGTGTGAGTCATCCTTTCAGAAGTTGAAAGCAAGGTTTACTTCAGCATCCATACTAGTTCTTCCAGTGTCGGGCAAGAGCTATACTATTTACTTTGATGCATTTGGTATTGGCCTTGGAGTAGTGCTTATACAGGGAGAAGTGGTTGTTGCGTACGAGTCTTAGCAGTTGAGGCCACAAGAGAGGAAATACCCAATGCACAATCTTGAGTTGTATGTAGTTGTTCATGCTTTACATTGTTGGAGATGCTACCTTTTGGGAGATCCTTTTATGGTTTTCACCAACCAAAAAATTCTAAAGTATATCCTCACTCAACGTGACCTAAATTTGAGACAGAAAAGGTGGGCTGAGTACCTTCAGTCTATTGACTTTGAGATTTCCTACACACCTAGGAAGCGCAACACAGTGGGTGATTCGTTGAGAATGGGGAATCAGATATAGGTTATTCAGGAGGCCATAAGTGAGTGTCATCTTATAGCTCTATTCTCTATCATGCATTTAGAGGTGCACGACAGACACATGCAGACGTTTCTATCTTTTTTAGCTATTACCTCTACTCTCCGTGATCGAGTGCGAATGAGGAAGCTGTAAGATTCATAAGGCCTGGTCCTATGAAATAGTGTGTCTTGATAGGACCCTATTCCTGGATGGATAGTAGGAAAGGATGAGATATTTCATTTTCATGGACGTCTGTGGGTGCCAGTAGACATACGCAAGGAGCTGATGCAGAACTTTCATTCCTCAGTTTGGGTAGTTCATCATAGTTTCACGAAGATGTATTATGATCTAAAATTTCATTATTGATGGCCAGGTATGAAGAATGATGTCTTTGGGTTTTTCATGAGATGTTCCACCTGTCAGCAGGTAGAGGCAGACCACCAGCGACCAGTAGGGCTTTTGCATTAGTTACCCATTTCCGAGTGGAAATGGAACAATGTCGCGATGAACTTCATCATTGGTTTACCATGGTCACTTCGAGGGAATTATTAAGTTTGGGTTGTCATTCACAGACTCATCAAGGTTTCTCACTTCTTACCAATCAAATAGACCATCTGTTTTGATGATCTGGGAAGGTTGTACATCCGAGAGATTGTACATTTACATGGATCTCCACACTCCATTATTTCAGATAGGGATGCCCATTTTACTTCTTCGGTCTCGCAGAGACATCAGTGGGATTTAGGTGCACAGGTACTATTGAGTATATCTTACCATCCACAAACTGATGGATAGTCCGAGCGGATGATTCGAGTACATTAGGTCATTATTGGAGCATGCATCCTGGATTTTGGAGGTTCTTTGTAGAATCACATACCTTCTGTGGAGTTTTCCTATAATAATAATTTTCAAGAAACTATTGAAATGGCACCTTATGAGGCTTTTTATGGTAGGCCATGCAGATCACCCTTATGCTAGCTGGAGGTGAGAGAGATAGCTATGCTGGGACCTCGACTTGTCCAGGAGACCACAAGGGAAATAGAGTTGATTTTGAAGATGATGGATACTGCACAGTCTTGACAGAATTATTATATTGATCAACAGAGAAACCCTATGGAGTTCGAGGATGAAGATCAAGTTTTCCTTGGTGTCACACCAAGGATGGGCCACAGGAGGATTAAGAAACATGGTAATCTTTTGTCGAGTTACGTTGGGCCATTTGAGATTTTGGTGTGATTTGGAACGGTTGCCTATCAGATGGAGTTACCTTAGAGGTATTAGGCTATGCATGATGTCCTTCACGTTTCTTAGCTCTGATATTACTTTTCTAACACATCTCAGGTTTTCCAACCTACGAAGGTTGAGCTCAATGCAAACACATCTTTCGAGGATCATCCTATATGGATTGTTGATCGAAGTGCAAAGGTTCTCCATGGTCGGTCTGTTCATATGGTATGAGTGCTATGGTAGCACGAGTGAGTACAGGACAAGACCTGGGAGAGTGAGGACGATGTACGATCATAGTGGTCGGAGCTATTCAAGGTTTCTTCTTCTACGCCCCCTTGTTAGAGAAATTCGAGGACAAATTTCTTTAAGGGGAGATGTTTGTAAGAACTCGAATCATCTTTTTAGGTATGTTTTCCCATTCTGGCTGTTTTTGAGAAAAAGAGGACTTTTTGAAAATTTTAGGAGTACATGCCATGTACTTTAAGTACATGACATGTATACAGTTGTCGCGGGTGACTGTATAATAGCGGTGTAATAGCCAATAACATGGTCGTGTGTGGTGACCTAGAGACCACTTAAAGCAGAGGCTCGAAAGGGATAGTACATGCTGTGTACTTTTAAAGAACATGTCGTGTACTTTTGAAAAACACGTCGTGCACTATATGTTTTTCATTAAATGGACTGGGGCCACATCTAATAGAGAAAATGCTCTCCACCTTCGTTTGTCTCGACCAGGACTGTCCGTACAGCCGCAGATCTTCTCTTGACCCCTGACTCGCCATCTGTTCTCTGAATCGACCATCGTTGATTGCGTTGGAATCACATCGGTGATTTCTCCCTTCTTCATTAACACCATCTCCTGATTTCTATTATTTCATGATTTATCCTCGGTTGAACATTTTTAACATTTTTATAGATCTATGGAGTTATTTGGTGATTCAAGGCCTGCGGTTCACATATATCAATCTCATGATTCTGAGATAGTTGTTTTGTGCCTTTCCGTAGATAGACTTTGTGTTATATGTTCAAAAATACCCAGTACCCTTGTTCAGCGTGTTGTGTGTTTTTGGTTTTTAACCCTTTTATTGCCTGATATGCCTTGGTTGTTTGGATAGAGGTTAATTGTTTGGGAATAGTGTTATATTTGAAAAGCTATGGATTTCTATCCCATGTTTTCTTGTTTTTGACCATTTGGTCTAGCTTTTCTTATTAGGTGGCTGCTTTGCTTTCCATGCCTAGTATTGTAGGATGGAGTAATTTTATCTGACATGCAGTGATATGTTGTAGATATTTAGCCATGTAGTTCTTGAGGTTTACTTTTTCTTATATATATCGTTGTGCTCGATTGACTTATATAGGGATGTGGGGACATGGGGTAGTAGACTATAGGGGGAATGGATGTTCAGGGATTCCCTAGAGTTTCTGTTTTTTAACGTTGCGAGACCATAGTGGGGGTTAGAATTGAGTGCTCCCTCAGAGTATATGTAGTTCCCCGATGTAGTCCATAGGGGCAATTGGATGATGAGTACTTCCCCAGAGCACCTATTAGTTACCGATACAAGACTATATGGGGAATTGATGGGGAGTGCTTCTTCAGAGAGTTTGTGCTAAAGTTGAATCAGAGGGGTTAGACTCTGAGTACTTCCCAAAGGGTTTCTTATCTTGTTTGGTTTAACCAGAGGGGTTAGGCTATATGTAATTCCTATAGGTTTACCTATTTGTTATTATCATCATACTTGATTTCTGAAATTGAATGCAATAGAAACTGCAGTATTTTTTACTTTTGGGTACTTCCTTATTTACAGCTTCTCCTTGCTTATTGCCATCCATATATATTCACTAACTGTTAGGCACTGATCTTTGGGTGGTGTCCTACTAGTACTTTTCTCACACCCTGTTTGGGTCATACTTTTGGGCCCAAATAGATTATATTGCTGCAGGTATAGATAAGGGAAATCGCCCTTCGACTTCAGGTACTTTATTGTTGTGGATATGGGGAGCATGGGAAAAAGCTAAGTCTTGTGATGATGTGAAGCTGTTTACTTGATTTTATTTTGTACTTGGTTTTAGTACTATATTCAAGAATTGTTATTTTTTTTTGGATTCTTTCCTAGACATATGTACCATGCATCATTTATATATGTCTGCTTCAGTTATTATTTGCAGTCATCCGTTGATTATTGTTGTATGGTGTTATTAAAGCTTCTTCTATTTCTATCTGTTTTACTTATACTATGTGACTCTACCAATGGGGACATAGTTTCCCCACTATCACACCCAATGATCTCACATCTAGTCGGCAGCCTTTGGCGTTTGGGGAAATGCGCATGAGGCCATGAGACCAACCAGGTATGGGCCGCCTCTTGGAGGCTTTCAGAATTAGGGCATTACAATTTGGTATCATGATCAATTGGTAGAATACAACATTGTTTCACAAATAAAATCATAGTGTATTGTACACCAAGTATGTCTCACATGGACTGAGAGTGACAAAATGGAAGATAAAATTCATAAGTATGAACTGATTCCCTTTTCCGTTGAACTTTTTTACTTCCTATTAATATACACGATAGGTAGTGAAATGAATGATTGGAAACATGATTTGAATATATTAACATATTGAAATATTTAGTTTGAATTAAATTTGGTTGTATAGATATACTGAAAAAACTAATGAACTAACACTACGGGAGATCAAGCAGTGCACCAAGAATCATACTAGTTGATCATAATGGGAATGAACACTATAATTAATATTTTGTATTATTTTATTAAAAAGTATTAATATTTATTTATATTTATTTATATTTTATACATAATAAATATTTTATAATTAATATGTATTTATATTTATGTAATATTTTTAAAAATTGTTTGTGTTATTAATTAAACATTTTGGAGGAAGCGTGAACCCGATTCACGATTCCGAGTGAGGGAAAAAGCATGAACAAGGTTCACGATTTCTGAGACACTTTATTAAAAATAAAGTGAACCCTATCCCAATTTTTTAAATAAAAAACCATTAAAACCTTTTTAGAGAAGGAAAAACTATTCACGTCGATGAAACATTTTCCGCGAGTTTTCGGCTACTATTTTGGTGAGCCACGTCGATGCCACATCATCAGCCTATCTAGACCATTAATACTATTTTGGATATATCTTATCCAATCAAACTCTATTTTCAGAAATCCTGAATTCAATTCAAGTTATTTCAACAATTCCAAACACATCTGTGTAGTTATATTTTCAAACTCTCATTCCATAATGTGGTTTTAAAGGGATTAGACATCGATGGTTGTAATAATGTTTTATTACAATGATGAGGTTTGGTGGAAGAGGACTAAAATATTGGATATTGAGAAGATTGATGGTCAGAAAATTTTTAACTCGTGGAAAAGAATAGTGAGAGATATTATACTATTGTAGAGAATGATCAGAACATTGATCGAAGAAAATCCGGATAGAAACAATGAAAATTATTGAAAATATATTGGGATACAGGTCGTGAGAACAAATTGATTATGTCTAGAAAATAATTTAATTTACTCATTTTTGGACTAGACCTCGCTGATGGAGATATGGAAGAACATGGAGTATTTTTATATTGTTAATTATCTTGAGAATAATTTATTCTTCAAGAATAAACTGTACTAGTTATGAATGGATGAGAAAAAAAATTTGTTGGATCACGCCAATGAATTCCATAAAATCCTAACACAATTATTGGGGATCAGTGTGGAGGTTGAAGAGGAAGACAAATTACTTTTGATTATTTTATCTCTTCCAAGATCATTTGATAGCATTGTGACATCATTGCACTTGGGGAAGGAAACATTTAACTTGATGATGTGATAGAATCACATTAAGATTAAGAGGTATTCCAAATACCCACAATTCATTCAATCGATCAAGTCATAGTGATGAGAGATGATCTACAAGGGAGGATCTGATATCGGAAGTCAGTAGGTAAAGAATGTCATCCAAAATCGATGAGATGTTATTCTATAGAAACCATGTGTTTCTAGTGCGAGAAGAAAGGTTACTGTAAAAGTGACTCTGAAGAGCGCACACAGTACATTACTGGGAAAGAGAAAGATGAATAGAATGTTTTTAACATCATATAATTATTGGGAGATGATGATGTCTTTGTGAAAATGGGAAGCTCACACTCATATGGGAGAATTGAATGGGAAAAGTGTAGTTTCATTATAGTAAAAAGATACTGGAACATGAAGTGGGAATGTCAAATTTTAAAAAGGAAGAACTAGTAGGATAAGAATACAAATACATATAGATGGGTTTTCAATTCACGGAACATGGTATAAATATGAAGAAAAAAGGTGTGCTTCATACATTTCAATAGGTGCATGATTCGGTGAGACTTGGTGATGGGTGAACATCTGAGGTTCAAGGAGTTAGGATGGTGAAATTGAAGACACCAAACAGAGTAGTATGAAAACTGAATGATGTGAAATTAGTTCCAGTGATGAGATAAAACCTCAAATCAATAAGTAAAATCTGTGAAAAGTGTACAAGATTTCTATAGTAGGTGGAGTGTTGGAATTCTCATAGTTATTCATGGATTCTTACTGGGAAAGATTCCAAAGGGTTTTATCATTTTAGGGAGATCATATGTTGACCAAGATTGATTGAAGATAGTGGAAGTGAGATGTCATTTGATGAAAATATGTGTGTTCTATTTTCAGATGATGTTTTCAACACCTGTATTGGGGATTTAGGTCTAGTTTCTACGAGAAATTTGTCATGAGGGGAGATTTGTGGAGGCTACTCCCAAATTGGGGTTATAATATCACAACTTATTGTGGGACATTTCTATCAGAAATAGTTTTAATCATGCGGAAATCAACCCACGTTGCTATGGGAGATTTCTCCTTTGGTGGGAAACCAACCACAGTGGATGTCATCAACATAGTCTGAAGTAGGTAGAAAAGAGTTTATCAAGGGTTGATAAACCAACCCAATCCAAACATTACATTATTGAATTTTTTCTCCATATAACAGGATAAAAATCTGATGATTTTTAATTTTTCTGATCCTTCGAAGTTTGATCTATAGATTAATAATTGTGAAATATCCCCCCTTCTCATGTGGAAGTAGGCATCGTTTCTAACCATGTTAAAACAATGATTTATTTAACTTTTCTTTATGTTTTTTGCTTGATTATTTTTCCACGAACCTTAGCTTCCCAAAAACATTCAAAGATGGGATCATTGTTGGATGGTTTAACACACGGGATTCATCATATGAAGAGGTATATTCAAGAATGGGATTCTCTAATAATGATTAAGGAGAGTATATTGGAAGGGATCAAGGACGATATTGGTATGCTGGGGGAGAAACTCTATGATAGTTGGAATGATGATGATTTTTCAAATCATGTGGAAAGGTAAAGAATTATAATAGAAAAACACATGGACTAGGAATGGTTGTGGAGGGAAAATTCAGGAACCCTTTTGATAAAATAAGGTGATAGCAACACATCCTTTTTTAGGCATGTTCGAATAAGAATAATAAGACCAAGAAGATTAACATAATATTGGATGATGGTTTCTATATGGAGGATGTATATGTGTATTGGAAAATGGAACTTGGCCACTTCATGTATATCCTATCTGGGAATGACAACTACAGAAATTGAAGACAATCCCAAGAAGGGAGACAGGAGGACATTCTGAATTTTATTCCAATATTAGTAGAGGATAGGGACAATGAAAAACTTAATCCCATTCTGGATGAGGGAGAAATTAAAGAGGTAGTTTGAAGACTGAATTAGGAGGGTGATCTTGGAATGGAAAAATTTCCCATATCCATTTTCATTAGTGCATGGTATTTAATAAAAGGATATGTGGGGGAAATCAATGTATAATTTCATTATAGGTAGAGGAATTAACAGGGGTATTTGTGCCTCCAATGTTGTTCTCAATCAAAAGTTCATGAAACCCTCTTCCCTCAACCACTATAGACCAATTTTCCTATGAAACATTTCCTATAAAATTATTTCTTTCTCAATCGATATGAGTTTTAGCAATTTCATTAAAATACATATTTCAGTGGAACAACATGTATTTGGGAAAGGAATGTGCATTCAATGAGAAGCTGGAATAGCAATGGTAATGGAAGATGACATTAATAAAAAAAATCATGGCCTAAATATCAGGATTAATGATAATATGGATAAGGAGAATGATCATTTATAATGGTCTTCATTATTAGATTCAAAAGAATGTTTGGTTTTAGGGAACATGCATCTAACCATTATTTTAGAGGCTATGAATCCACATTGATTTCCATTTATTGGATGGGGAGTGGCATCATATTTTTCAAAAGTTTAAGAGGGATAATACAAGGAGATCTTATTTCACCTAACCTCTTCATTATCTCTAAAGAGTCCCTGACATGGAACAGAAACCATTGTTTGGATGAGGGGTAGATAATTCCTTCTAGAAATAGGGTTGGGAGGGGTTTAGTATCTCTCCTTATGTTTTATAATGATATTATTTTCCTCATTAATGGAAGTAAAAATAATATCAATGTTTTTGTGGAAATTATGGAATCCCATGGTAAATGTAGTGGTAATTAGATCAACCAAAGGAAGATAAATGCGTGATTATCCAATAAATGCACTGTCAGGAAAATAAAAATAATCCAAACTAAGTTAGGAATGTAGAGGCAATATCTACCAATGACTTATCTTGGAAGTCCAATTTCTGATTGAAGAATAAAAAAATATGTTGTTTGAGGAAATCATCACCTAACTCACATGGAACTATGCAATCAAAATTATTTCTCTCTATCTCTTTTAGGGGATGGATAACACTAGTAAATAGTTCCTTTCATATATTCTATTTAATGTGATATTGTTCCATAAATCCCTGATGGTAATAATTGATATGCTAGAAAAAAAATTCAATCGTCGCATGGGAAGAAAACAAATATATGAAGTTCCATTCAGTGGCTTGGAAAAGAATGGTTGATCCGATCACTGAAGTGGGGATAAATTTATGTTGCATTAACGATACCATGCATGAAATGTAGGAAATGTTGGTTTGAAATATCATTAAAAGGAAGTCATTGTTTGATAAATTTATGAGGAACATGTATGGTGAAAACTAGAAATGGTTAGTTGATAGAAGTGGGAGAATGTTTGGGCCTGTGAAATGCATGAGAAAACATTTGGAAATACAAAAGGGTGAGGTTTGATGGGTGGTGGAGCATGGTGATATCAACTAATTTCCATATAATTGGGTGAGAATAGATCTTTGTTTTCTAGGGTGATTGGAACTAGAGATACATTCATGGAGGCATGTTTCATTCTTTTTTTTCCTTAGGTACACTTTATACCAACAACATAAAACTCTTCATTGTAATATTTGCGAGAACGGGGATCCTAAAAAATGCATTTTCTAAAAATCTCTAGTGGGATGAATTAATAGTCAGGCCTTTCAAACTATAATTCATGTTGAAACAATGTATTTTGAATGGGTTTTGAGATAAGTGTGCAAGGATATTCCTATAAAAATGTGTTCTTTGGTGTAATGATTGTGGAACCAGAAACATCCCACTGATAACAATGTGAAGATGAATGGAATCTCTATTTTATCTCATTTCAGAAATTGTGAGTTAACAACAATGGAAACCCCTTGGAATCTCTTTTTTAAAATCAATTGGGTGAGAATTATCGGTAATCACTTGATATATGAGTTGATTATTTTTGGGTTTTGGGATATGTAGATTGTTTCATGGAATACTATTTTCAGAGTGAAAACCCTCTGAGAGTTTATTTTAAGACACATTAAATGATCTTCAATGTAGTTTTATGGGTCATGTGTGAAGTGAGGGATAATGAAAGTGATGACATAGGAGTCTCTTATCCATTATTTTAGGTTCACATAATGTCCTGGGGGGAATATTTTGAGCATCTCATCAAGGGTGGGGGTCATCAGTGATTCTCATAAGGTTAGTTCCATGTATATTTTCTAACTCATGATATAGAAGTAGAATCAATCAATGAATGTGTGTGTGTGAAATGGTTACTACTCTTTTAATTATTAAAGTGGTACTTTAGTGTCTTGTGTGTATAATTAGAAATGAGGGGAGTAGGTCTTGTGTGGAACCACAAGATATTAGTGAAAATGGGTTTTAGATCCTTCTAGGGTTAGGGTATTTCCCTAGGGGGAGAGGTAAGGGTGTTGGACACATGAATGTCTCTATGAAGTTGGTATAACATCACTATAGGGATGTTGGAGATAGACTCTAGTGTACTAGATGGTCTCTTTAATGGAAAGGACAGTGACCCATGGGACCGGATTTATTTTTTTAGTAAATGAATATTGATCATCAACAATGGTATTGATGTTAGACAAATATAGAGTTAATGAAATTTCACTTATAACAAACTTGAAATTGAAGGGATTACAAGCGATTTTATTCTTGTTTTCTACTCTATTAGGTCATTACCAAGAGATTCCCACCTCATTGTTAAGGGGTGATTCTCTAAGACTCCATCATTTCTGGTACCTATAGATTGGGGCTTTCAACTTCTCATTTTCGATAATAATCACAATAAATAAGCTTGATGTTATTCCATTTTACAAGGATATGAAAACCATTTTCTTTCTATGGGGTTTTTATGATTTGATAAAGTTCTATTTTATGTGGTACACTTATGTACAGATGATTATTGGTGGGGTCCAATATTACAATCCAATGAACTAGTTTAAGTTTTTCTCTCATGAGATAGTAAAACATGTACATAATGAGTTTGTTCACACAAGCATGATCATAATGAGAATTCTCAAATTTTTAGGTGTTGACATAAAGATCTTGTTCATATGGAGTGGGAATAATGAGTTTTATCACAAATGTATTCGTATGACTATGTTTTTGATATATCTTAAAGTTGTTTTTCATGTTATTCTACATTTATAATATTATTTATATTCATTCCATGTTATATTACATGTTTATGCCTCTCCATTATGATGTTGTGCACTTTTATGTTATTTTATTCCTTATTCCATGATTTATAATCTATGATATTTTAGTTATAACATTCTTATCTATATTAATTATACTCATACACTCATCATATATTCATTTTTGATCATTGATTGTTGTGACATATAGTTACCCTTACGGGGCCTCTGATCTCACACATTTCTTTTATTCCCATTTCACAAATCTATAAAGAAAAAGTAATTTGTATTATGCATCTATAAAAATATCTTATGGAGAGAATTTGTAGGAAATTTTGAATACTTTTTATTTATTAATAATTTGATCATTTAGTTGGATAATTGTACATTAGTTTAAAAATATGTTTATTTTTTTGGGTGTTTTCCTAATTATAAAAAATACTAAACCAAAAATATCATGAGAATATATTGTAATATGATATTTACTTTTAAGTCATTTAATTGAGATGGAAAATTTTTTGGGGTACTATAGTCTCTATAATTTCCTTAAGTTCACATTTTTCTTGAGGGGATCAAAAATATTTCCAAAACATCTATTTGGCTCAAAAATCAACACATTTAGATTTTATTTTCAACAAATGACCATAAATCACTTTCAAACTCAGCACACATAGCGATTAATCATAATTTAATTATTTTAATCATACTTGAATGAACTTTTTGAATCCCCTCTAACTCTTATTTATTTTCTCAAAACCATCCCCAAAACCTATGTATAATAAGCTCTTTCATAGATTCTCTCCAAACATGTAAGAATAGTATACATGTTCTTCTTACAACTTAACACATTTAGAAACTTTCACTAACTACATGGTCCCCAAAATATGAGATATCTTCCCTATTAGTTAAAACAATCATGTGGATTCTACCTTTATATATCCCCTCCATTATAAACACATTATATAATTAAATATAAACCTATTTAGGTTAAATACCCCCAAACCACTTTGATAAAATATATCCACATTACATGTGATATAAGGGGAATATCCATCACACCTTAGCTTTTGTTGAATGGAGGGAGTGGATTCTTCTTCAACCTCTATGTATTGGTACTCAACCTCACAATTTATGGTAAATCAGATTTAGCATCCAATTTCTTCATCAATTTCTATTTCTTATTAGAAGTAAAAATATTCCTCTTAACTTCATAAAACTGAAATGTTATAGTCACTATCCTTTTTCTACTCCTAACTTATTCATTTTAAGAACATCTAAATTGATGTCCAATAATAAAATCACCTTATTCAAATTTTATTCTCTATATATTCTTATTATGATTACATATTCATCCTTTTTCATTAGTAGACTAGTTTTCCCAACCATTATTTTGTCAAAAATCACCATTAGCTTCACAACATAATTGTTCTTATTATACGGAATCTTCTTCTTCATTGTATTATTTATCCGATATCTTTCCATAAATGATTTAGGATGTCATTGTTGAAAATATTGAATCACATGGGTCTGGAAAAACTCTTCTATAAAATTACCTAATGGTCACATCACCTCTACACTTCATTAATGTTTTCAAAATAGTTCTTTAACTTCACACTATGTTATTTAATAACATTATAATTGAATTTATTTATCTATAAGGGTTTTATCCTTCAAAATTAATTATTTATTTCAGTCTTTATATAATTAAAATTTCTTTCCTATAAAATATATTAACGTTCTCATTTCCATGTATCCTTGTAAGAGTAAATAG
The DNA here is from genome assembly GCA_963277665.1 of Viscum album. NCBI lineage: Eukaryota > Viridiplantae > Streptophyta > Magnoliopsida > Santalales > Viscaceae > Viscum > Viscum album. Next base: position 1,381,870,066 of record OY728157.1, read on the forward strand.
TTACTACAAATGGTTAATCTTACACTTTAACTGTTAGCCTATCTAGCACCATCAATCTTCTATAATTCATATTTATAAAATCCTTTATAACCATCATTTGATAAGATAAAACTCAAATATACTATACACATATTTTACTTCAATGTATATATTTCCTATTGAATATTTATATTCTCACAAAACTTCATATTTTTCTTTAATTTTTTTATTCCAAAATAATATTGATTCTAAATAATCGTATCTTGTGTGATTTTATTCACATGTCTTAAATTAAATTATAAGGAAACTATTACTGAACTGATTAACTGTTCTTTATGAATATGTTTTTTATATCCTTTTTTATTATAATAATCTTAATGTCTCTTATCATCTACAATAATATTCTTTTTTTCATGATAAATATTACACTTCGTGTTTAGAAATAGAAAACTAATACCATAAATTTTTGATATAATATTCATATCAGGAAATCCCACCTTGTGATATTAAATATTTTTATCCAATTAAATACACTCTTATTTAAACAATTAAGACATCATCAAATACTTAATGTGTATTAAATTTAATTCCTAAACTCCTTCATGTAATTCAACATCTTTATTTATGAATTTTTAATTATCCAATTAAATAGAATATAATGCATTATCCATCATTCCATTTTATCTATCCAACTAAATATTTTTTGTAAATACATATCCTCAATTACTTCATCAATGTGAATTACATTTTAGATTAATTTAACTCCTCATCTCTACTTGATAAGTAAATTTCTTCTTTAGTTGAGTTTGTATAACTTTTTGACTCATTTCCATAAATTATTATAATTAATGTCATCTCACCTATACCACTTTATGAACAAATACCATCATTACCACCACATATTGATTCAAGATTATTATGAAAATATATCTTAATTTATGTATTATAAGGGTTATTTCTTTAAATTATTGATGATGATATAACTTTTCTAAAATTCCTTAATTTTTTCCCTAAAACATCATTAGAGGACTATTATTTGTGGTGAAATAATCATTTTGTACATAAATATTACATTATTTTAATTTAATATTCACTACATATCATAACGATCCACTCATAAACCGTATAGGTTTAGTGACATATGAAACATAGATATATAAACGACTGGATATTAAAAAATATACATTATCTCCAACTATGTTCTTATCACTGGGACCCTTCTTAAAAATAATATACTGAAAAAATTTCTTCATATCCTTGGGAATAGAAAAAAATAATAAATCGAGAACTTGGATTCCCAATAAGTTTAAAATAGGGGATATTAGTAATAGATCATTTATAAGTATAGAATTAGAATATTGGTATGAGAATAGAATAATGACAATAGAAAATCATTCCCAACATTTCATAGATCTAATCAAGAGTCATGTCATAAATATTGACAGTTCATAAGACATGAATCATAATAGAGTCAACATTCATGGGACATAATAATATATCTTAATAATATAATCACGTAATAAAATAGATTCAAAAAATTTAGCTTAATCCTAATCATATAAATCATATCTCATGTCACACTACCAATACCATCATTTCATAGTGTAAATAAACTCATTATAAAAAATACAATTTAGTGACTTAAAAAATTATCCAAGGAGTAACTTCAACCAAGTTAACTTTTTCATAATTACCCAATGTATTAGAGGGGTATATTTATATTTATGGTATCAACTATCATATAATAATAATAATAAATCATATTTATTCCATGAGGCCACAAATCCTCTCTCATATCACCATTGCATAATCTGTGGAAAATAAAAAGGTTTCATAAATATCTCATCACCATAATCATAAGTCATCTAGAGAAAAAATAAGGACGTAATATTTGGGTAATAAACCTATAAATAATAATTAACCTCTAATGATGATATAATATATGAAAAATAACTTGAAAAAATAATTAGAATAATTTTTGAGGAAAATACCCTTTTATTTTGAAATAACATATTTAAAGTCTAAAAATTTCCAAAATATTATGGAAACTGTTTTCCATGAAAATATTGAATTTTTTTTTATGAAAATGCCTTTAAAAATAGAAAATACTTAAATATTTATAAAATTATTCAATTCAAATAAATTCATCAAAACATGTAAATTACGAATAAAAGTAAAAGAAATTTATGGAAATAAAACTTGTGTATATTAAAACAAAAATTCTTTTCCCAGTTTGTTAAAAATATAAAAAGATACTCATTCATAAAACTGAAAGAATATTATTTTTTATTTTTTTCATAATTTAATCATAGTGAAAATATATTTAAAACAATAATTGGATAAAATATAATTACTTCCACTAAAATAGTTTTTCAAATATGAACATGGATGAAAAGTATACCCAACATTAAGGAGAGAAAACTTGGCTTTCCTTAAAAACATTAATTCATTTCTAGTTGGGTACTAAAGAAGAATAAATTGGAATAATTTATGAAATATTTATAATTAAGAAGCGGATAATAAAACACATTGTAGTTTAGAAGAGTAAACTCATTTATTTATCTAAATGTAAACTAAATTTTAAACATTCCCAATTAAAAGTGATATCGAATAAAAAAACCACTGCATCTTTAGTAACTTTTGAATTTTAATACATGTGAATGAATAACCACAAATTAATAATTAAATATCCTGAAAAAATGATTATTAGTGATATAAAATGTTAAAGGGGTGTAATTTACACATTATAAATTAAAATAAGTTCATAACATAACATATTTCCCAAGGAAGAGGCTTTAAAATTATAAATCATTAAGACATGGTAACATCTGAGTCAAAAAAATTGGATGAAATAATAAATATATTAAGAATAAATACAATGTTTTTAGAAGGCTAAATCACATATAATTTCAAATAGGTATTATATACACCTAATAATCATAAATAGGTTCATAATATCAAACATATTTGAAATATTGAGATGAAGAACGCTTACCACACATCTGACATGCTTCGTAAGCGGTCTAAACTCCTATATAGTACATTATAATTTATTATAATTTTTTTTATAACCGTATTTATATTATATTATCATATGTGATCCAATTATATGATTTCAACATCCATTTATCAAAAATTACTTAATAAAATATTATTTTCCGGGTGTTAACTCTTTCATTTTTCATGAATGTCTCAGTCTGGTAGTCTTGGTCCTTATACACTCATCATGATTCCACCATCTGTAATTTATTAATAATTACATCAGTATGATACATGATAATTATATAAAGTTTTATTTTCATTCATATAAAGGAGTACTAAAAAATAAATTCCATCACTTCATGGAGACGGTAGTCCATACGTAAGCAGAACTAATGCTTCCACTTTATGATGGATGAAACGAAATAAATTTGAATAATAAGTATACATTTTAGAAATATAGAAATTTTATAATATTATATATATTAATTAAGTCTATCACTATATACTTTGATCTAATGTGCTGATGTAAAATGAATTTTATTTCTTTGTGGAGGTATTAGGTCGTGCCAACGTATGATTAATATATTCATTTTTTATGTGATTGGAAAATGAGATGAATAATGTTATGACATTATCATAATTATATCACAATATATGAAAAATAATTTTGTTTTTATATTTTATTGGTTATAAATGAATAGAATTCTATATGAGAATTTTTAAAATGAAAACAATCAGTTAAAGTGATTTACATCCTCTTCGAAGGAACTTCTATGGATCTCAACCTTAGAACTCTAGAAACCGAATCTTAAGGAGAAGAAAACCTTCAGAATGTATATAATGTAGTTAATAAAAGGTTAGTTTTAGTTTTTTATTGAACTAAGTGGCTCAAGAAGTGTGGGGAAGAGAAGAGATGTAGTGTCATTGTATATGCGAGGATATGAACAACCATCAAACTATAAAAATTATTAAATTAATATAAATTAATTTTTATTATTTGTTGGATTGAAATTGATATATTTCAATTATATATTTAATAAATAAAAATTTATATTATATAGTGATAGTTTTTAATATTTTAGGTGATGTATTAACCCTTATCTCTTAGTTTTAAACCTAGATAACCCTTTGGATGATGACGATGAAATTAAAGTCTTTTACTATTTATTGATTTAAAAGTTTTAATAAAATGAAAAGTCACACATAAGTGAATATTTTTTGAAATTATATACTGTATCTCATTAAATTTTCTAAATATATTATTATTATCAATTTTATATCATTTAATAAAATATTATCTAACATAAAATACAATTAAAGTCATTTTTGTGACTATTTACTTAATTAGAATTAAAAAATATCAATAGAGATTGGTATTTTGAATATAAAATTTTAAAACATCCCTAATCAATTATATTCATCCAAAAAAAATTTGTAACACCATTAATCACCCAAAAAATATTACATATTATATTTTTTTAATCATATACTTCATTTTTCTTCTACTTAAACAAGTATTGTGTCAGCATTCCAAAAGCATTTAAGGTAATTATTACATTTCAAAAAATTAAAAATAAATTACCCTTATAAAAAATTCCTTAATAATTTAAATAACCACTTATAACCATACATAACCTCATTTAATCCATATAAGAAAATATTATAGTTAGTTAAAAAAAGAGAGTGACATCTCAAAGTTATTCTACAATGGAAAATTTATTAACAACTTTATCAATGAAAAATACAGCGTGTTTATATATGTTTAAATATTTTATGGGGATGGAAAAAATAAACTCATTCAATTAAAATAAGGTAGGTTTTATTAGTAATTTTAATTCCATATCAAATTTTTTTTAACCTTAATTACCTAATTTAGCTATACCAGGTTGAAAATAATTTATCGCAGTTAGTATTCATAATGACTGAAAATAATGTTGAAATATTTATAGAATTTTGAATAATGATTACAAATATGTATTTCAGTTTATGAAATTCAATCACTATAATTGGAAGAAATTATTTTCAAAATAAACCTATAAAACATGAGGAAATTGTTTTTTCTAAAAAATGATTTTGGAGTATAAAAATGTTTTTATAACAAAATTAAGCATGATATCAATTAAAATGAGATCAATTGGATTATTTTTAATAAAAAGGAACTGATTAAATTTTAAAATCAATTAAAAATTAGACATTGTAAATATTTTAATGGAATATACAATTTTCTATAACATTCTATTTATTAAACATTCACTCTCTTTTCAGAAAATTAATAAAATTTCACCTTAAACTCATTTTGATATTATGGTTTCAATAATTATATCCCTTTATGAAATATAATTTTGATACTTTTTTAGAATTTATTATTAATTTTTCTCACATAAATAAATATAAAACCATCTTCATTAAGAAATAACATTTTTGAAGAATAAAATGGCTTCACTGACAATTGAGTGCTTATTTTATAAGAATTAGTCGATAGATTTTTATTTAGTAATACCATTATAGATATATTAAATTAGGTGGTGCCTCATATTCATACCCTTGAATTAAATTGCTAGGTTATAATGGTCATATTTAAATAATAATATTTCTATAGTATATCATAATTTCCATAAAACTCAATGTTTTGTATTAAGAAATATATCAAGAGTATTATTTAAAAAAAATATTCAGGGTGTTACATTATCCCCCTTATTTAAATTACATCATCACAATTTTATCTTAGCTATAAATGGATCATTATTTGAAAATAACGTTGATGAAATCCCACCTCGTTCAAAAGTATAATAAACCATCCATTGAAAAGGGGGATTGGGAAACATAATTTTTATAGTAAATAACATATAATAGAGATCCCTGATAAAGATAACATTGGTGAGAACATAAAATTTAGAAACTATGGAGAAATATTAAAATGCCCCAGCCTTAAACATTACATAATCTTGAGTTATTTCAAGAATACACATTGAGGATCTTTTCAGGTTTAGAGTTTCAGAGAATTAGAACGTGAATCATGCATTAAATTCCGCATTTAAACAAGGTGGTTACATAAATGTTAGTAAAAAATTTTCACATCAGCGGAAACATATTTAAAATAAAACATGGATTATTTCATGAAACATCCTTGACACTATCATCACATCATGTACCTTTCCCTTGACCTGTGAAAAAAATTTCAAAAACATGGGATGAGCATAAAAAGATTAGTAAGGGATATAATAGTAAGAAATGAAAACATCAGTCCATTTATAAAATAATAATTTACTCATAAAACATAAGCATTTTAACATACCTCATCAAATAATGAATAAATCATATAAATCATAAGACATAAAGGTAACTTGAGGTATTCATAACATTCTTACATAGGGAGTAACCCTAATGGTTGTGTTTGGAATACCCATCATTGTATATTCCATAAATCTCTTCAGAGAAACCATAAAGTTTAACTACTTCATGTTACCCAATTCATTGGAGAGCTATATCGGGCTCACTAGCCCTTAGTTTATCACGGAACCACCTATCTTCATAATCAATGCCCAAAAACCATAACATAATTGTATCAAATAAGACATGCATAAAGGAAACATAACATTTCCACATATCAATCACAAGATATCAATGACACATTGATATAATAAAAACATTATCAAAACCATTTTCAATTCCAAAATAAAGGAAGAGTAAAGCATGGTATTTATTTTTCATTAAAAAAAGTTATTGCCTGTAGAGGAATCCAAAATGAAAATAAAGGTCATGGCGGCGGAGAATTCATTGTCGCCGCATACGTACGACAAAAAAATTACCTTTTTTCATTTAGTAAAATTCTTCATATAAAAATATTCCTTTTGAATAAAATTAAAAGTAAAAGGGGTTCATACACCATAGAACCTTTTTATGAACACTATGTAATAATAAACTTGAGCTAATTTCTACTTTCATAAGAACCTTTTTCATGTTCATTATTCCTTTTATATCACTTCTTACCAAGTTATGAACACTATGTAATTTTTTAAGTTAACAATGGTCGTTTTGTCGATCATTAGTACTTGAGTCAAAAATAAACTCTTTATAATTACAAGTTGTTCATGTGAAAAAATATCCATTATATCTATAATTATATTAATGATGTAGATATCATATATATCCTATATATCCATTATATACATGGATTTATAATATTACATAATATTTATAGGTAAGAAATGAAATGCACCGTTCATGGAGACGGTAAGTCGTACGTACGCATGAATGCTACTTTCATTTCTATTTCATATTTTATGGAATGGAATCATAATGATATAAAGGTATATTATAATTCCAGTATAATATCATATATAATATCATTAACTCCATCCTTTATACATCCCACATATGGCATTAACGAATCAAATCACTTTGAGGGGGCGGTAGTCCGCACTTCCCAAAATGAAGATATCGCATTTACCCATAATGGAAACCATAAAGGTATGCCAAAAAAGAAAAATACAGAACATTAAGGAAAACATAAACATATTATATATCATATATAAATATAGTGACATCTTAATTTCCACCTTTGATGGTGTTAGAAGAATATTGAACAATCATCGTTTCGTGAGGTAGAAATTCACCATCCACAGAAACAGTATGCTCTTTAACCATTAGATGAAGGTGTGTGTAAGTGTAGCTCGATTCCTTTTCATAACAACATCCTAATATATTTAAGATTCTGGTGTTGTTACAAAAGAAAGGAATAACAAGAGTTTAGGGGGTTGTAGAAGCAAAATATAACAAAAGAACATTAGAGAAGTCTTTACCTTTAAATCGGGTAACGCCTCTTGGTTTGAAATAAAAGGGTTTCATGAAGATATTTCTGCCTAAGGTAAGGAATCTAGGATAAATATAGGGATTTGGAGAGATGAAATAAGCAGATCATGGCCGAGACAATGGCTTGAGAGGTGTGTGTAAAGAGGTAGAGGTGGGGCCTCTTTTAAGAGGACAGGAGGGGTACTCTTGGAAAGTTATAAAATGTTACTTTATATTAAAATGAGTTTCAGATTTTAAAGGTCCCACATTGATATATTAGAAGTATAAGGTTATAAGGGTTCAAAAGATACTCATCCAATAGGTCTTTGACAAGTGTAAGTCTTAGATTTTACATTATCTTTTCATTATATTTAAATCGTTCATTAATGAGGTAATCGCTGCATCATCATGATGTCATAAATAATTTAATTTATTTAATGTCTAAAAATTATAAAAAAAACTATGATGTAGGTAATATTTTTATCTTTCCAATGAATATTTATAGTCCAAGAGATCATTTATGTAGACAAAATTAAAATTTTTTTACTCAGGTGATGCATTCTTTAGTGATATTCTTCTTTCTTTAAAAATAAAATGATAAAGTGTCACTTTCACCCAATAGTGATTCCATGGGGTCCCAAAGTTTGGCACAAGGCAACACATGGTATGACATGACACAACCAGTAGCATTATGACACATTTTGGGGTCATTTGTTATTATTATGATATTATTTTATTATCCTTAACTACCCGATTACTAATTAATCAAGATAATTAATGATAATTACCGTCATTACTATTCATAATGTCCAAAAACAAAAGAGTATTAATTTCATAATTTAGACTTTCTGATTCCAAATATGGAATTCATTTCAACAAATTACAAACATTGAAATTTCAATAATTAATTTAAAAAAAATTCTCATTGTCAAAACAAATAGAGGGTTTTTTTGAAACAATATCTATGAAAAGTTTGGCACTTGTTTATGCTCAATTCCAAAGTGAAATTAATTATAATGACCACAATTGGATTAAAAGGTAAAAATATATTATAATTAAACATTAAAACCAATTAAAAAGATAATCTATCCCTATAATTAAATTATATGAAAAAGTACTGTTAATGTAAAATGCAGCATTTTTCACTATTCATTAAAAAATGAACATTGTCAGAAAAATACCAAAAAATTATCCAACATAAATTTAAATGTCCCAATAAAAAATAATAAGTTTATTTTTACAAATATATCTTATAAAATTGTCAAAAGTTTGATTTAAAAATTGTTTGCCATCAAAAGGCAGTAAAACAATCTTTTAAAAATTATTAGTGTATTCCATGCTTAAGATTGGATTTATTCTCCTTTTAAGCCTCTAAAACATTATCTAATTCATAAATAGAAATATATAAAAATATATATTATTCATTACTTACTTGGGATGTTACATCCTTCCTCCCATTATAAAATTTCGTCCCCACAATTTATTTACTTATCGAATATGTGGGGGTATTTATCTCTCATTGCATTTTCAGATTCCCATGTTGCTTCTTGAATAATTTGGTTTTTCCACAAAACCCTTACTTGATGAATCACCTTATTCTGCAATACTTCCTCCCAACTGAACTACCTCTGGACTCAAAACATGAGATGGATCCAGCATGTACTCCCTTAACATTGAAACATGAAAAACATTGTGTACCTGAGATAAACTCCAAGGTAAAGACACTCAGTATGCAACTGATCCAACTCTCTCCATTATTTCGTATGGTTAAATGAACCTTGGACTCATCTTTCCTATCTTACCAAATCGCATCACACTTTTCCATGGAGATACTTTGAGAAAAACATGATCACCTATCTCAAAAGAGAGATCCTTCCTCTTGTTGTCTGCACAACTTTTCTGCCTGCTCTGAGCTATTCTCATGTGTTTCTAAATCAACTGAACTTTTTCTACCAACTCTTCTACCAATTCTGGTCCCGTAAACATCCTTTCACCCACTTCATCCCAGAAAGCTGGAGTTCAACACCGCTTCCTATATAATGCCTCAAAGGGTTCCATCTGTATACTAGAATGAAAACTCTTATTATAAGAAAACTCAACCAGAGAAAGATGTTGGTCCCAAATTCCCTGATAATCCATCGAACAATCACGTAGCATATCCTCCAAAGTCTGAATTGTTCGTTCTCACTGCCCATCTTATTGAGGATGAAAAGTTGTACTAAAATTTAATTTAGTACCCAACGACTTCTGAATGCCTTTCCAAAAGTTAGAAGTGAACCTGGGGTCACGATCAGACACAATGGAGAGGGGAACTCCATGTAACCTGACTATCTATTTAATATACAATCGAGAAAGTTGATCTAGGGAAAAAGTATCTCGTATATCAAGGAAATGAGCAGATTTAGTCAAGCGATCAACAATAACCCAGATTGCATTATTACCTCGAGGTGTCTTCAGAAATCCCACAACGAATTCCATAGATATATTTTCCCATTTCCACTCTAGCACTGGTAAAGGTTGAAGCATCCCTTTCATTAACTTCCACTCTTCTTTAACCAGTTGACATGTCAAACACTTCACAGTAAAATCACCAATATCTCTTTTCATTCCATCCCACCAGTAATACTCCCGAAGATCTCTATACATCTTAGTACTGTCTGGATGAACTGAAAACAGAGAACTATGAGCTTCACATAACAACTCTCTCTTCAACTGTGAATTACACGGCACACATAATCTCTTCCCAAATCTCAAAACTCAATCATTATCAATGTTAAATTCAGGAAACTTACCTTTCTGAACCAGCTCTACCACTTTCTGAAACTCACTATCTTGCCTCTGTGCTTTCTTAATTCTGTCTGATATAGAAGATTTCACTGATACCTGAAATAAAACAGAAGTACATCCTGCACCAACAACTTCTATGCCAATGTTCATCAAATCCTTAATTAAAGAATCATATTCCAAACACAACATTGTTAATGAGGCATTAATTTTTCGACTCAAAGAATCAACCACTTTATTTTCTTTTCCTAGATGGTAATGAATTTTACAATCATAATCCTTGACTAATTCTAGCCATATCCTCTGTCTCATGTTCAATTTATTCTGAGTGAATATATACTTTAAACTTTTTTGATCGGTATATATTTCACATTTTACTCCATACAAATGATGCCTCCAAGTTTTTAAAGTGAAAACCACATCAGCTAATTCTAAATCATGTGTAGGGTAATTTACCTCATGAGTTTTCAATTGACGTGAAACATAAACAATTACCTGATCATTCTGCATTAGTACGCAACCAAGTCCTTTTAATGAAGCATCACTATAGGTAACAAACTCCCCATTCCTGGAAGGTAGTGCCAAAGCTGGAGCATTCACCAATCATCATTTCAGTTCCTGAAAACAATCATCATATTATTTTGTCTAGATGAACCTAACACCCTTTCGAGCTAGCTTAGTCATTGGACTAGATAACCGGGAAAATGTTTTAACAATCCTTCGGTAATAGCTTTCCAAACCACGAAAACAATTAATCTCAGTTACATTTTTGGGTCTTGGATATTCATCCAAAACCTTTGTTTTTACAGGATCAATAGTTATCCCATCTTTAGAAACAATGTGACCAAGGAAAGAAATTTTTTTCAACCAAAACTCACACTTGCTGAATATCCCATACAATTTCTTTTCTTTTATGGTTTTAAAAATAACCCTTAAATGTATTTCATGATACTCTTTACTTTTAGAAAACACCAAAATATCATCAATAAAAACAACCACAAACATATCCATTAACTCATGGAAAATTCTATTCATAAGGTCCATGAATATAGAAGGTGCATTGGTTAGCCCAAAAGGCATAACAAGAAATTCATAGTGGCCATATCTTGTACAAAACACGGCCTTCGGAATATCTTTTTCCATTACCTTCAACTGATGTTACCCCGATCTCAGGTCAATCTTTGAAAAATACTGAGCTCCCTAGAGCTGATCGAACAAATCATGGATATAAGGCAAAGGATATTTGTTCTTAACAGTGATGTTATTCAAGGCTATATAATCAATGAAAAGTCTCATTGAACCATCTATCTTTTTAAAAAATAAAATAGGAGCACCCCATGATGATGTGCTAGGTCAAATGGAACTTTTCTTTAATAAATCTTGCAATTTCTCCTTCAACACTAAAAGTTCAATTTGAGCCATTAGATAAGGGGGTTTTGAAATTGGATTAGCATCAGGAACTAAGTAACAGTAAATTCAACTTCCTAATCTAGTATTATTATAGGCAACTCATCAGGAATAACATCAGGATACTCATTTTCCATTGGCACATCATTAATCTAAACAGTTCCTTTGTTTTCAATAATATGTGCAAGGTAACATTCATTTCCATCTTTTACAAGTTTCTCAGCCTCTTGATATGTTATCAACAGTAAGGGTTCATTCTTGTACACAAACTGAAAGTATTTCTGAAAAGAAACTTCTTTAGCTCTACAGTCAATCTTAGCATGGTAAATAGAGAGCCAATCCATACCCAGGATAACATCAAACTCTACTAGCGGTAAAACAATAAGGTTTACAAGTAAGTTCTTTCCAAGGATAATAATAGGAAGATTCTTATAAATTGTTTTTGCCTAAACATTTCCCCCAGGTGCTTTTACCACAAGTTCAGGAGTCATATCTTGAGATGGAAATCCCAATTTACTAGAAAAGTTTTCAGAGGTGAAAGAATGTGTAGACCCCGAATCAAACAACACATTAACATAATCTGAAAGAACAAAAAAAGTACCTGATACCAATTCATTGTATGGCCCAACATCTACTAAAGTAGTCGAAAAGGATTTCACCACCCCTTTCTGCTTGTAGTCTAACTTCTTCCCATCATTTCAGCTCTTTGTCGAACACTCGTTTGCATAATGACCCATCTCATTGCACTTGAAACATTTCACTAACTATAAATCAAATTTGGTCTTACCATCACCAAGATCTTTTTCAGTGAAATCATGAGCCTTATGTCCCATCTTACCATATCAGTGGCACTTTCCAGAATTCAAAAGACATTCCCTAGAATGCCTTTTACCACATTTATCACAAACTAGAAACTTAGTTTTCTTACCATCAGAGCTTTTGGAAAAATTCTTCCCTTTCTCCTGCCACCTCGGTCTCTTCTTCTGTCGGTTTTTATAGAACACTTGATCATCGGAAAACTCTATTTCTACCTTCTCAGCACATCGAACAAGTTTTTCATAACTCTTGAACTCACGAGAAGATAAAGCCCTTCGATATTTTGGCTTTAATCCAGAGTAAATACGATTGACTTTACTATCAAGGTCTCAGATAAAATTTAGAGCATACCTTCCCAATCGATTGAACCTTTATTCATAAGTAGCCACTGAGTCATCCACTTGCCTCAATTCCAAGAATTTTTTTTCCATCCTAAGTCGAACAGCCTTAGTAAAATACTTCTCAAGTATCATACCTTTGAATTCATCCCAGTAGAGAGAATCAATCTCATCAGCGTCCCTGATATTTTTAACCATATACCACCACTGATCTGCTTCACCCTCCAAACGGTAAGTTGCAAGACTAACCTTTTGATTTCTTGAACACCCCATGACATCGAAAATCTTCTCCAGTGCTATAATCCACCCTTCAGCTGGCATAGTGTCAGATGATCCTCTGAATGATGGGGGATGTTGCCTCATGAAATGTTCCACCACTGACATGTTCCTCTATGGTTGATCTGGCTGATCTCGTGCGTGGATACCACCACCATTTATCGCTTGAGTCAATTGCTCCATTACTGCAACAAACTGTTCAGTTCCAATTCTGACCATCTCGGGATGCTGATTCGGAAGTTCATTTCCTTCTATCTGCCTTCCTAGCACTACTTCCCTGTTTCCTCTGCGGAAAACCATTCTGAACATACATGTCTTAGATGAAGCAACATGGTTATCTTCAAATTCTATATCATTTCAATTTGACCATTAAAAAAATTTCGATAATCATTTAATAGAATTCTAACTCCTAAATTTATCTAAACCGACCTATGATACCAACTATAAGGCCCCAGCCTTAAACATTACTTAATCTTGAGTTATTTCAAGAATACATGTTGAAGATATTTTCAGGTTTTGAGTTTTATAGAATTAGAACATAAATCATTCATTACATTCCACATTTAATCAAGGTGGTTACATAAAAGATAATACTGATTTTTCCCACCAACGGAAACATATTTAAAATAAAACATGGATTCTTTCTTGACACTTCCTTGACACTATCATCACATCATGTACCTTTCCCTTCACCTCTGAGAAACATTTCAAAAACGTGGGATGAGCATAAAAAGCTCAGTAAGGGATATAAAAGTATGAAATGAAAACATTAGTCCATGTATGAAATCATACTTTACTCATAAAACATAAGCATTTTATCATTCCTCCTTAAATAATGAATAAATCATAGAAATCATAAGACTTAAAGGTAATTTTATGCATTCTTAACATTCTTACGTAGGGAGTAACCCTCATGGTTACGTTTGGAATACCCATCACAGAATATTCCATAAATCTCTTCAGAGAAACCTTATTGTTTAACTCATTCACGTTACCCAATGCATTGGAGTGCTATATCGGGCTCACCCACCCTTAGTTTATCACGGAACCACCTGTCTTCATAAACAATTCCCAAGAACCATAACATAATCGTATCACATAAAACATGCATAAAGGAAACATAGAATTTCCAAATTTCAATCACAAGATATCAATAACACATTGATATAATGAAAACATTATAAAAACCATTTTCAATACCAAAATAAAGGAAATGTAAAACATGGTATTTATTTTTCATTAAAAAATGTTATGGCTTGTAGAGGAATCTGAAACTCAAATAACGGTCACGGTGGCGGAGAAGTCGTTGTCGCCGCATACGTACGACTAAAACATTCCCTTTTATCGTTTAGTAAAATGCATCGTATAATAATATTCCTTTTGAATAAAAGTAAAAGTCAAAGGGGTTCATAGGCTGTATAAAATAAAGTTGTGTATAAAACAAAATATGACTCAATGAAAGGATATTGAGACGAAGTCCCATACCTCGGGCCCGACTTGACATGATCGTTATTTAATATACTGAATAATAAACTTGAGTTAATTTATACTTGATTAAGAACCTTTTTCAAGTTCATTATTTCTTTTATATCACTTATTACTATGTCATGAACACTATGTAATTATTTAATTTAACAATGGTCGTTTTGTCGATCATTGGTACTTGAGTCAAAAATAAACTCTTTATAATTACAAGTTGTTCATGTGGTAAAATATCCATTATATAAAGAATTATATTCATGATGTAGATATCATATATATCATATATATCCAGTATATACATTCATTTATAATATTGCAAAACATTTAGAGGTAAAAAATGAAATGCACCGTTCATGGAGACGGTAAGCCGTACGTACACATGAACGCTACTTTCATTTATATTTCATATTTTATGGAATGGAATCATAATGATATAAATGTATATTATAATTCCAGTATAATATAATATATAATATCATTAAATACATCCTTTATACGTCCCACATATGGAATTAACGAATCAAATCACTTTGAGGGGCTGTAGTCCGCACTTCCTAAAATGAAGATATCGTGTTTAACCGTAATGGAAACCATAAAGGTATGCCAAAATGAAAAATATAGAAGCTTAAAGAAAAATAAACATATTATATATCATATATAAATATAGTGACATATTAATGTCCACCTTTTAAGGTGTTATAAGAATATTGAACAATCATCGTTTCGTGAGGCAGAAATTCGCCATCCATGAAAAAAGTATGCTTTTTAACCATTATATGAATGTGTGGGTAAGTGTAGCTCTAATACTTCTCATAAAAACATCCTAGTATATTGAAGATATTTTTTTGTTACAAAAGAAAGGAATAAAAAGATTTTAGGGCGTTGGAGAACCAAAATAAAACAAAAGAACATTAGAGAAGTCTTTACCTTTAAATCGGGTAACTCCTCTTCGTTTGAACCAAAAGAGTTTCTTGAAACGATTTCTGCCTAAGGTAAGGCTTCTAGGATGAAGATAGGGATGTGGAGAGATGAAATTATCAGATCATGGCCGAGCCAATGGCTTTAGAGGTGTGTGTAAAGAGGTAGAGGTGGGGGCCTTTTATAAGAGGAAAGGAGGGGCACTCTTGGAATGTTATAAAATGTTACTTTATATAAAAATGAGTTTCAGATTTTAAAGGTCTCACATTGATATATTTCGAGGATAAGGTTATAAGGGTTCGAAATATACTCATATGATAGGTCTTTTACAAGTGTAAGTATTAGATTTTACTTTATCTTTTCATTTTATTTAAATCGTTCATTAATGAGGTAATCGTTGCATCGTCATGATGTCATAAATAATTTAATTTATTAAATTTTTAAAAATAATAATAAAAAATACAATGATGTAGGAAATATATTTAGCTTTACAATAACTATTTATATTCCAAGAGATAATTTATGTAGAAGAAATTAAATATTTTTGACTCGGGTGATATATTCTTTAGTGATATTCTCTTTTCTTTAAAAATAAAATGATAGTGCCACTTTCACCCAAAAGTGATTCCATGGGGTCCCAATGTTTGGCACAAGGAAACAAATGGTCGTAAATGACACAAAAAGTGGCATTAGGACACATGATGGGGTCATTTGTTATTATTATGCTATTATTTTATTATCCTTAATTACCCGATTACTAATTAATCAAGATAATTAATGATAATTACCGTTGTTACTATTCATAATGTCCAAAAACAAAAGAGCCTTAATTACATAATTTTGACATTCTGATTCCAAATATGGAATCCATTTCACCAAATTACAAAAATAGAAATTTCAATAATTAATTTAAAAAAAAATCTCGTTGTCAAATCAAATAGCGGGTTTTTTTGAAACAATATCTATGAAAAGTTTGGCACTTGTTTATGCTCAATTCCAAAGTGAAATTAATTATAATGACCACCATTGGATTAAATGGTAAAAATATGTTCTAATTGAACTTTAAAACCAATTTAAAAGATAATTTAACCATATATTTAAATTATATGAAAAAGTAGTTTTGATGTAAAATGCAGTATTTTTCACTATTCATTAAAAATAGAACATTGTCAGAAAAATACCAAAAAATTATCCAAGGTAAATTTCAATGTCCCAATCATAAAGAATAAGTTTATTTTGAAATATAGAGCTTATAAAATTGTAAAAAGTTTTATTTAAAAATGGTTCTCCATTAAAAGGCAGTAAAACAATCTTTGAAAAAATATTAGTGTATTCCATGCATAAGATTGGATTTATTCTCATTTTAAGCCTTTAAAACATTATCTAATTCACAAATAGACATAGATAAGAATATCTATTATTAATTACTTACATGGGATGTTGGAAGTATAATTTCCAAGGAAAACTTAATAGTGATTGAAAACATGGTCATGAAAATGTTAATGACCATAAAACAATATGTTTACCTCCACCTTTTAATGATAACAAAATCATAATTATTATGATATTTAACAAGTTTCATGTTTTTTATTAGCATTTTATATTATGAGATAGATTGATGAAATTTTCCAATGTATGTGATACAAAAATAAAGGTTCTCAACCAAGTAAGTCTCACCATTTCCTTGAGACAATGCCAAGGATGAGTCCCCATCAGTAACTAGTCGCCAATTAGACAGAAATTTGATAATGTATAGAAACATATCCACACCAACTGTGTGTCATTACCAAACTGAAATATTGTGTAAGTTCCAGAATGAATCAACACCTGAGTAGAGTCACTGCATATGTAACCTACCACTAGCCTGGCACACCGCCAGACTTAGCCACTGCCAGACCTTGTGTCACCGCTATTTCAAGACATCATTCCAATGTCTCATCACAAGATCAAGACATCATTCCAATGTCTTTCTGTCAGAATAAGACACTGTTCCTATATCCCAATACTATATCAATACATTGTTCTAATGTCTCACCACTAGATCAATACATCATCACCGTGAGACCTATACACTGCTAGAAGTATCACTAAACCAAGGATTCATTGCCATAAGTGATATCGCTTAAAATACACACCACCAATGTCTATGTTTATTTTGAATTAAATTCATCTAACAACTATCTTATTTCATTTAATTCTCAAACATATTATAATGATTGTTCCTTAATTTCTCAAAATATATGTATTAATATTAGTTTCAGAATGTGAAGCATGTGGAGAAGAAGATCTAGAGGATTATTTTTAATACTACTGTTGTTAAAATATGAAGCAGAATCCCAAATTCTAGGAAGATAAGTGAGGAATGATAATATATACATGTAATTGTGAAGAGAGTATATTATATGTGAAGTGTTTTATACCTGAAGTATTCTTACATGTGATTAAATGTATATTAATTGAAGCCCATTGAACTTCGGAACAACTTCCTACATACTCAATAGAAGGAGTTTTCAACACTCTATTATGCAATAAAATTCTAAAACCTTTCTCAAGCTTCAAATCAAACTACATTCTAGTTCTATGAGCTATAAAGCATTACAGAAAGAGAAACATGATCTCTCTACATTTCTTACTTACTCTATTTGTTTATTTATTTTTACATTTCGGCCAATGTGGATTTCACTATTTTATTCAATCTCACAATGTCTCCTACCATAAACTGGAATGTTAATAGATATCTTCTCAACACTTTTTACACATTTTCCCATGTGTTGTGGTAGATTTCATGTAGTGTCCATTTTTTTTCTTTATACTCCCACGAAAAATGTGGAAGAGTACCTATGTAGTCTGAATTACTAGTTTACTATTGTGAAACCCAATATAGGTTCTATACCAAAATTTTATTTTATATAAACTGTTTGGCATAAAGTGAGTTCCAATTTGATTGGAAAAAGTCTCATCTTGATACTAAATCTATTGTATTCAATTACAATTTATTTTTTTACATTATTTATTTTCCTTAAAACTGAATTTGTTTTAAACTATAAACAAAACCACTACTTTGATAGTTAATATTAATTATTGTTTATATAATATTTTGATTATGAAAATTGATTTCAATGGATATAATAATATTTTATATTATTTTACCAAAGACCTAATAAATCATTTGATAAATATTCTAAAATATTAAAACTTATATCAAACTAATAATTTGTTAAACTAGGCCGATTTTAATTTAAATTGAGGGATTTTATTTAAATCCTGTTTAATTGAAATATTTATTGGGTACTCAATTCACCCCCCTTGAGATACCCACTCTTACCAACATTTGTAATCAAAGGATTAATCTTTGGTATCAATGTTTTCAAAACATATTTAACTAGGATTTTGGTTTTGCTTTAATGATCTTAAATTTCTATTAGTTCTATATTTAATTATTTAAATGGATGAGAGACAAGGTGGTTCTGATACTAATAGACCTCCCCTTTTAATAGAAATATCAATTCTCAATGGAAGATAAAGATGAAAATTCATATAGAGAGTATGTGTCATAATATCTAGACTACCATAGATGATAAATATTAAGTACATACAACCACTAGGGTTGCATGGGATTAAGCTACCAAAATTACTTATTACTATAATTTAAGATATATGAATTACCTTTACTATTATTTAGGATTTGATGAGTTCATTATAATTTCTTCTTGTGAAAAATATATTGATATTTGGGATACACTAGTTATTTAACATGAGGGAACAACTAATCTTAAAGATATGATATTGAATACATATACTGTTAAATATGAAACGTTTTAGATGAAGACTGGTGATTTAATTTCAGATGTGCATCTTTGGTTTAATGAAATTTTGAACACCGTTTTCTTGTTGGGAAATACAATATATACAATGACCAAATAATGAGAATTCTATGATTCCTTCCAAAAATATGTAGAGGCACATCCATTTTAATTAGATATTATGGTGACATCAGAAAACAACTTGCCTATGAGAAGACTTGTAAACTGATGATGTATGAAAAAGAACAGAAATTTAACTAAGAATAGGATGATGAGGCAAAGATAAAGTTAGTATCCTTAAATTATACTGCATCCAAATAGAGAGACAAAAAATAAAAATACCCAAACTGAAAGTTTAAGTGATAGTGAATCACCTCCAGGCAGTTAAGTGGATATGACCATCCAGCTAGGATATTTACAAAGCGTTATAGAAAGCATATTTTTTTAACAAGTCCTAGATATAAAGGAATTAATGAAACTAATGGAAATAGGATAAAAAATTGTAAGAAAGGTGACAGTGAAATTACCTGTTAAGAATGAAAAACAAAAGGGAATGTCAAGGAAGACTTCCAAAAACAGAAATATAAAAATAGATATGATGAAATGAAAGAATTTTTAAGCAATATATAAAATATATATGGAGTTATTATAAGTAAATATATAGTAATTATAACTTTCTTCTTAAAAAATTAGATCGATTCAACAAGTGCTTCATGACAAATGTCTCAATGTTACCATCTATTTTTATTATTTTTCCCGTGCTTAAAGATAATGTTTATGAGAATGAACATAATGATAATGATATGTGACAAGAAGATATTTCTCAATATTACATAATTATAGAGGATAATTTTAATTAACATAAAGAAAAATACATATTTCTGAAGATACAACATGACTTATCTGTCGATATTAAATCTGATTTATCTATTGAGAAATGGAAAATTGATCAATTGTTAAATGAGAATACTAAATAGAAAAATTATAATGAACATATTAATAAGGACTGTGAAATTTTTACCAATGGTAGAGAAGAACATACACATATTCTAGGAAAACCTGTAACACCAAAATATGTTACAGGTCTAGGATACCAACTTGGACAAAGAAGAATATTTCAAAGGACATTTTTACCAAAATATGAAAGTTCTACTTCCATTTATTATTCAATAGGAAATAATATAGTGTTTTTATCAAAAATCATAAAATACATTTATAAGAGTCCAATAAAATAAATATGGGCTCCTAAAGACCAACTTATAAACACTTCTAGACATAATCAAATTTGGGCGCCAAATTATTTTATGGTATAAATTTTGTTTTG
This sequence comes from Viscum album, assembly GCA_963277665.1. NCBI lineage: Eukaryota > Viridiplantae > Streptophyta > Magnoliopsida > Santalales > Viscaceae > Viscum > Viscum album. Next base: position 1,381,890,966 of record OY728157.1, read on the forward strand.
TAGAACTTCTTGAAGACCTCCGAAATAGTATATGGTATGTGGACAATGGATGTTCAAGTCATATAATATAATAATATTCAAGGTTCAAGATACTCTTAAAGGTTTATTATGCTCATGTCACCTTTGGTGATAATACTAAAGGGAAAATCATCATCCTTGGCCAAATTGGTAACATTAAATATTTTTTAATTTAAAAACTAATATTTTTATGGTTTAAAGTATAACCTTATTAGATTCTCATACTAATGTGATAATTGTTTCCATTTAAAAAATTATACAAATGCGTTTCATGTTTTTCATTATAAAAATTCATTAGGTGTTACTACTTTTACGAATGACAATTGTATACTGTTTTACTTAATTATTTAATTCCTCAAAAGGATTCATGATTGAGTGTCTTCTATATAGAATATTGGATTTTTCATAGTATACTAGTCTATTGTAATATTCAAACCCATAGTAATATTACTATAAAATTTTTTGTCAAGAATCTACCCAAACTAGAGTTCTCAAACGACAATGTTTATAACCCCTATCAAAAAAAGAAACAACACAAGATTTATTTTAAGTAAATGAAAGTAGTTTCAACTTCTCAACCTCTTGATATGGTTCATATAAATTTATATTTAAGGTAATTATTTTCTACTCTCAATGGGAATAACTATTTATATATACTATTATATGAATTTTCTAGGTATACATGGGTGTTGTTTCTAACTCAGAAAAGTGATGCTTGTTCATATTTCACCAATTATCCGAGATTTGTAGAAAATTAATGTGGACATAGAATTAAAACCGTAAGATGTGACCATGGTTGTGATTTTGAAAATGAAAACATTAAATCATTTTTCTCAAAAAATGTCTATAGTCAAAAATTATATGTTCCGAGGATAGCTCATTAGAATGGAGTTGGTGACAGAAGAAATAAAACACCTCAAGAGGTAGCCTAAATTATGATAAATTAATAGGACATACCTATCTAATTTTTGGAAGAGGCTAAAAGTACAACCTACAATGTAATAAATAGAGTTATAATTAGACCTATCTTGAATAATAACCATTATGATATTTGGAATGATAGAGAGCCTAAGGATAATTACTTTAGAGTTTTTGGTTATAAAATATTTAATCGTAACACTAAGGATAACCAAGAAAAATTTATCTCAGAAAGTGATGAAGGAATTTTCCAAGGTTATTCAACTTCCAGTAAAGCCTATAGAGTTTTTAATAAAAGGACCAAGAATGTGGAAGAGTCTTTTCTTATCAAATTATATGAGATAAATTCTACAAGATTCTAATACCTCTTTAGAAAACCTTAAGGAAGATTTATCTTATTTGAACATCAATTCCAAGCCTAATAATTTTTATATGAAACAATTAGAAAAATAATCTAGTTATTAGGAATTTCTATAACTTATAGAACCTAGACCTGAAGAAGATCATGAAGCAATGAACCCTAATTTAATGAGTGATTTTAGGACCCTTAAATACGAACCCTTAGGTGTTATTATTGGAGACCTAGATAGAGGTAAAAATACTAGACATTCATTATGAAATTAGCTTGAACATAAATCATTATTGTCTTATCTAGAACTAAATAATGTCTATGAAGCAAACTATGATTCATTCTGGGTAATGGATATGCAAGAAGAATTAAATCAGTTTGGAAGAAATAAAGTATGGGAAATTTTTGATAGACCCAAATATACATTGACTATTGTCACTAAATGAGTTTTTAGAAACAAGGTATATGAATCGGGTACAATTATAAGATCCAAGTCTCGGCTACTTGCACACTATTATAGTCAAGAAGAATTAATAGATTATGAAGAAACATTTTCATCAGTATCTATACATGCATATATTGGAATACTGCTTTCCTATGTAGATCATCAAGATTTGTAAGATTTATCAAATGGATTTTAAGAGTACTATTTTAAATTGGAATATATTTGAGGATATTTTTTTTCAAAACCCCCTCGTTTTCAAAATCCCCATTTACCAAATCATTTTTTTTAAATGAACAGAAGAATTATATGGTTTGAAACAGGATCCAAGAGCTTGGTAACATATTCTCAACACATTTCTTATTTCAAAAGGTTCTCCAAAATGTATAGATGATCCCACCCTTATATAATATAGATTTTAAAATATTTTTTAGTTTCCAAAAATTATGTAGATGATAATATTTTTCGATCCTCAAAAATTTCATTATGTACAGATTTTTCAAAAATGATGGAAAATGAATTTTAAATGAGTTTAGTGGGTCAACTAAAATTCATTATTTATTTTTATGTCTTTCCAAATAAATAAAGAATTATTTTAAATCAATGTCAATATTTATAGGGATATTTTAAATCATTTTAACTTTGATAGAACTATGTGTAGTGATACTCCTATGATTACCGCTTATATGTAAGACCTTAATGTTTTTGGGAAGCTAGTTGATCGAACTGGTTTCAGATGTATGATTGGAAGACATCTCTACCTTAAGGCTAGTTGACCTGATATTTTTTTCCAGTGTGTGTTTGTGTGATCATTTTCAATAAAATAAAAATGAGACACACTTGGTTGTTGTAAAAAAGAATTATCAAATACGTCAAATATACTACCAATTTAGGAAATCTTTTCCCAAGAGGACCATAGTTTTTTTATTTAGTAATCCTGATGCTGCTTTTGCTGGATTTAAGTTAGTTATAAAAAATAACCTCTAGAACATGTTGATTTTTTGGCAAGAATATAGTTTTATTGAGTAGTAAGAAAAAAATTTGGTCGCAATATCTACTACTGATGTTGAAAACATATATGAATGTAGTTATTGTTCACAAATTTTGTGGAAGAAACAAAAATTTATAGACTATGGGTATCAATTATAATATGTCGCTATAAAATTTGATAATACAAGTCATATAAATATTTCATAAGAATATTGTATCACATTTTATAATAAAACATATTTATATAAGACATCAATTTCTGAGTTATTATTTTTAAAAGGGTGATGTCACTCTTTAATCCATTGGTACATAACATTAGCTTGCTGATATACTCACTATGTCTTAGAATTATGAGAGAATAAATTAATTCAAACATGATTTAGTTATGATGCATTTTGGGGAATTTTAATTTTCTGGGACTCACCTTTGTGAATTTCTGACCATTGGGAATGTCTCGCCAATGTGAAAGTATCACTATTGGGTATGAATCATTGTGGATAATTATCAACATTGATACATCCCACTATTAATACTTATCACTATTGATACTTCTCACTACTGAACTTATAACCATTTAATATATCACTATTGTTTTCTCTCACTGTTGAAATGTTTCATTTATTTTTGAAATTTTCATTTCTTAGATTGGAACCATTAGTTTTTTTAAATTCAATAAATTTTATTTAATTTTTATGTTTTAGTACAAATTTAATTTTGATTTTGAATTTATCACTATTCCGAAGTTAGATTTTCTGGATCACTAAAAAATGATAAATTTTGAACTTTGATTAGTTTTAACGCACATTGTTTCCTCGTACCTTTTTATTTTGAGTCCTGTAAAATCTTTTTCTCCTGGACCTTGAACCCTTCCTTCTCTTCGATTGAACCAAATAGTATGAACTCCATGTCCATAGTGAAGTATCCTTATGATTCTTCTCTAGATAAGACATGTTCTGAAAAGAAGCATAAAGGGGACTCGAGCTATCTTTCTACTATAGAACTAGGGAATCCTGAGATATCCAAGCCTACAATCATTCCATAAAAAAGTTCAAGACAAATGGTTATTATATAGTATGTCATCAGTATTGAATTTTATACAGAAGCAAGGATGGATGGAGTGGTTCTCCTCAAATGAGAGACCATTTTATCCTCAGTTGGTATATCGGTTTTATATGTATTTGGATTTTGGTTTTGAAGAAGAAGAAGAATACTTGGTGAACACCAGGATTAATGGTCATAGAATCACATTCTCTTCATGGTACTGGGTTAGTTTTTCAAGATCCCCACATGAAGGTGTGTTCAATGACTTGCAAGGAATGATTCTAGATAATGGTGATGATTTCATCTATGAAGAAGACCTTGTTGAGTTAACTAGAGATGGAATAGTTAGAAGAACTATTACCTCTATGTTGGATGGGAAATGAAGATTGATCTTAACATTTATTTGGAACATTCCCTTCCTAAGGATGGGTGATTTTGATATATTAAGGTACAATTATGTCTATAGGTTATTTATTATGAAAAGTGGACATAATTATAAACCTCTGTAGATATCTCATGCTTTATAAAATAGAAATTACCAAGCCAGCCTAATGATCAAATTATTTTATCTACCCAATGTTTATTTCTACTATGATTAAATATAAAGGATTAGTTACTAAAATGAATAAGCTATAGTGAACTACAGTGGCTTCTTCATTACAAGGATAATTTATTGAAGAATTAAGATCATTTGTGACCATTGAAAAATTCAATGGGTAAGTTATAATGAAAATCTGTATGACGATTTTAATCCAGTTGACCTCCCATCTAGACTCGGAAACCATGTTGACCATGGTTTGGAGCCTAATGAAATTTTTGAGTACTTTGATAGTGATAAAGATGAAAAATATTCTTCTTTTACAAAAGAAGAGGAGAAGTAATTTTATGTAGATAATGGAAGAGACACTGACCTATCTCCTATATCTTATTTTATCAAATATGGAGTTCCAAGACCACAGAATACTCTCCCAAAAAATGAAAATTATGTAAAAAGTGATTATGAAGAGACCAATGTCTCTGGAGAAGATAAGTTCAAGAGTAGTTACAAATCAGATGATGATAACAGTGATGAAGAATATGAATATTGAAATAGAGATGATGTTGATGAAGGATCAGATCTTGATGATTCCATTGGAAAAATTAGGGGAGATTATGTTTAGCTTCCTCAAGATCTTCCTCCTTCTCCTAGTGGTTCTGTTTCCAGGTTAAAGGAGAGACTGAGTTTTTTTATTGAAGTATATTTGTCTACTAGAGAAAAGAGAGATTCATCTGTCGAGGGGGAGAAATACCCATTTTTATAAAGTTTTTAATTTATTTATGATTCTATGGATGGAAACCATGTGTCTATAATTAATGATCAGATATAGTCAGATCTAGTTGTTGTTGATCAAATGAGAATCATTTCTACTGTTGAGAAGCATGTGGCTGAAGAAATGAATGTTTATTGTTTGTAATAGATTATTGATGAACAAATATCTATTAGAACCCTTTATTTTGAGACTCCTCCTATATTTTTTTTAGTTTTACTTGTGTATACCACTAAAAAACATTCATTAGTGGAGATTTATACTAATCCTTTAGAAATTTATATAGACTCGGCATATAAAGAATGAGATAAGTTTCATGGGAGCCCACCAATGAAAGGTGGACATGGAACTCAAGAAGAAATCAATCCTAAAGGATCATTGGTTGACCCGATTAATGCATCTAATGAGTTGAAGATATTTATTTTTGTAAGAGAATCTACTCCTTCTATTACACTACTTTTTATTGATATGGTCACCGAGAATGCATTGGATGAGTTTAGAGGTAATATAGTTTCTGATTTTGAAAATATTTTGAATATTTACGAACTAATTCTGACTAAGACTCATAAAACACTCAAGATATATATTTGATTTGGTTTTTTGCCATATAAAATCTAATATTATGCACCATATTCAAGAAGTAGACACTGAAAATAAAATAATTATCAGTGGGATAGTGTTTTTGAGATCTATTGTGAAAGGGATACAATCTTCTTTTATAGTGAGTATGGATGATTTATTGGAGAGAGTTGAAAATCATAAATCAGTAGAATCTAGCTCCACTTCATCTCCTCCTCTTGTCTCTTATTCTGAGTTTCATAGGACTATTGTTAGAGAAGAGCTAAGAGCTGCTTCAACAAGTTCTTCAAGTGATGCAATTGCACAACCTCAATAAACCTTAACCATAATAAGGTATAATAGTGATCATGTTATCTAGTTAATAATAGAATATTCTAAGGGAATGAAATTTGGCTGAGATACTATAACCGAATAAATCAAGAATTATCTCTCAAGGATATATATTAAACATTCTATGGATTCTAATTTCATGTTTCTGGCTGAGATTTTGAGTATGCCTCCTGTGAACCGAGCCTTTAAGGAACAATTTATTTAGTTTAAATTCTTGGATCCTTTTTTTAATCTTTTTATGAAGGAGAATAAGTATTTATTTAATGAAATAGATAAAGATATAAATACTATAATAGAATTCACAAATCTTATAAAACCATTTCTGCATGTATATGGTACTTCTATTGTAGCTCATGAGGCTATCCATATTACTTATCACATGACACCACCAACTACTACCCCAGAGTACTTCTGCACTGGAGGAGACAAAGATAATCATACACCTCTTCCAACTATGTTTCAAATTTTCTTCCTAACTCCTAGGAAGTAAATACAATAACTCTGATCGATCCTCATTTGACAGCCTTGACATCCTTCAGATATTGTCGATGTTCCATTAGTTGACCCTTCAGTACACTCAACTATTCCTACAGTTACATCAGGACCTACAACTACACCATCTTCCTCAGCCAAGGATAATGGAAAAGAAATTTTGATTCATCAAACGATTTTGAGATGAAAAGTTAATTTGATATCATGTATTTTATGAGTAGTTTGTTTTTTGTATAAACTTCTGGCTGTAAAAGTTTATAGAACATCAGTGGGGTTTTTAATGGAACTTATAATGTTCTTTTTATTTTGTTTTGCTTTCATTTTATTTTTTATTTTTTTTATTATTTTTCCTATTTTATTGTTCACTTTTTGATAATATAAAAAGGGGGAGAATATATATTGAATTTATCAATTTTTTTTATTTATTTTACTCCCATATATGTCTATACCTTCCTTTGATACTATTTGATATCTTCATCTTCCTTTGATATCTTACATCATTATGTAAAAAAATTTCATTAATACAATGTGTTCAAATTTACATCATTTTTCCTTTAATTATCTTTTTATCATATGTCTAAAATTTCTTGATTCACCATTGATGTCATTCATATAAATTTTCATGATTTGTGATCATAAAAAATTGGGATATTTTTTACCTCTTCGTTTTAATGATCAAAAAATCAGAATTATTATGATATTTAATTAGTATTATGTGTTCTGTTATCATTTAATATTATATGATAGATTCTTGAAATTTTCGTAAGTATGAGACAGTTCCAAATTTAGACTCTTCTCCAAGGAAGTCTCACCATTCCCATGAGACACTGCCAAGGATGAGTCACTTCCAGTAATGAGTCACCACTAACATGGAATTTTGAAAAAGTATATAAACGGCTCACTACTAGAATGAGAAATTAGTTTAATGTTAGAAAGACTCACTTCCAGAGTGAAGTCATCACTGAGGCAACCCACCACCAGCCTTATACAATACCAGACTCAGACACCGCTAGACCCTGTTTACCAGTAAATAAAGATACCATTATAATTCCTCACTACCAGATCTAGAAATCATTCCAATGTCCCACTGCTAGATCAAGACAACATAATATTTCCTCGCCACCAGATCAATACATCATTCTAATATCTCACTGTAAGATCAAGACATTGTTCCAAAGTCTCATCGTTATACTTAGACACTGCTAGAAGTGTTACTGTTGCAAGGAGTCACTGCGAAAATATCCCGCTCAAAAGACACACAACCATTGTTAATGTTTTTTTTTGAATTAAATTTATATACGAGAGAGTTTGTTGAATTTAATGCTTAAAATTTTTATAATGATTGTTCCTTAATTTATTGATAGAGATGATTAAAGTTATTGTCAGAACATATAGTACAAGTAGGAGAAGATCTGATGATTCTCTTTTCTACTATATCTGTTAAAAGGTTAAGTAAAATCCCTCATGCTTAGAAGATAAGTGGCGAACAAAAGGATATAAATGTACATGTAAATATTTTTGGGTAGCTGTGAAGTGTTCCTTACATGAATTATTCTTACCTAAGATTAACTATATAGGAAGAGATGCCCATTGAACATCTATACAACTTGTGACAGAATCACAATATGGATATTGTTACACATTATTCTATAAAAATATTCTAAAACTCGATGTCAGATACATTTAAATCTTCATTCGATGGTCTTGAGAAACATAGCATATTAGAAAGAGTAACATGGTCTCTTTACAATTATAACATTCTATATTTCTTGGTTATATTTACATTCTAAGAAGTGTAGTTTACTATGTTTTATTTTGCCCGACACTATCTATTACTTTAAACTAGAAGATATATAGATATATTCTCAACACATTTTACACTTATTTTCCACATGTTGTGGTAGAGGTCTCATAGTGATCTGTTGTTTTATTTTTACTCCCACGAAAACTATGGAAGAATCCCTATGTGGTATAGATAGTTGGTTTACTATTGTAAAACTTGATGTAGGTTATGAATCAAATGTTTATTTTGTTTAAACTGATTGTAAATATTTATTCTCTAAGTGGAGAGGACTATATATAAACATGATACCAAACCTTTTTTATTCAATTATGGTGTCTATTATTTTACATTATTTCTTTTCATTAAAGAATAATTTGTTTTAAACTGTAAAAAACCACTAAATTTATAGTTTATCTTAATCAGTGGTTTTTAGGATTTTGAATAAGTATATTTATTTCAAGTCATATAATAATATTGTATATTATTTTAACCAAGACCGAATGAATATTTTGAGATGGCTTCTAAAAGATACAAACTCAATCAAAACAATTAATATTTTTGTCAATATGATTGATTTTAATTTAAATTGGTGGATTTTAATTAAATCCATTCGAACATTAATTTTAATTGGGTATTTAATCCACCCCCCCACCTCTATAGATACCCACTCCAACCAACATACTAAATCAGTGAGAGGTGAAAATGACCATCAATTCATCAAAATATCTATAGAGATGGGAAAAAATCATTTTTAACAATTTTTCTTAGAGTTAAGTAATTATTTTAACATTGAATATATGAAAATAAACTTTTTTTATTTAAAATATAAATATAAATGTAATTACTTCCTTTGGTTTCAAGTTTCAATTATTTTCTACTATTTTTCATCCCATATTTCAGTGATGAAAAATATATGGATTTTTCATACCTACAACACTAAAATAAACTTTTAAGAGACTATAATATGTATAAAAGAATAAAATATTATTCCTATTATCTCTATTAAGTTACTTGAACAAAAATGGTAATCATATTCAATGATATCTAATGTTAATAAACTATCATTTGAGATAATATTATCAAATATTTCAGTAATAATACCAAAATATCTACTTAATTCATTACATAAATAAAAAAATTAGAAAATTCCCCAATAAATTCTTAAATTGTATTCAAAAACAAAAAAGGAGAAAAATTTTAAATATAAAGTTATATTTAGTCCCCAAAAAACATAACATATATCTTAATGTCACATACTAAACACATGAATATAGTGATCGTATACTCTCCTAATACATGCTAACAAACTTAATCATTATAAAACCTCAATAAAAACTTATATGCCTCAAAAAATTATACTTAACTTTAAAAATTAAATCATAGAATATCGAATATATTCTATAAATAAAAAAAATAGAAAACGTCATCAAAGACAACTTAAATCTCATTTTCATGAAATCACTTATCATTTTATAGTTCATTAATACTATCCAGTTTACATTATAAATATATATCATATATGTACCCCAAATAAAAACTATTATCTCAAAATCATGAACATATTATGGTTTATCTATCCCTCATTCATGGGTTTTCCATAAAATATCACATTACCACTAAATAATTTCCTAGTTCTTAAATTCCATTCAATATATGTTGGAAAATACATAAAGAAAAAATAATAAAAAATATACCCTAGATGTTTCATGGTTATTATAACCATAATATCATTTATAAAATACTTCTAAAAAATAATTATCAAATTCCAATAAAAATACTTCAAACATTACACTTCAACAATGGGAATATCATAGGTCTTCCATGAACTACGATTTAACCCATTGATTAGTGAATTGACTTGAATAGTTGAAAAGTTACCAACATATACTACAGTAAACTATAAATGGTAACTTAGGATGTAATTAATTTCTCTCTATTCAATCTATATTTTTCCCTTGGTTGTTACTAAATTTATGCCCTAATTTTCCCACAATTAACTTCTTCTCATTCCTTTAAGATATTTATATGGGTTCTTCTAACAACATTCTCAATATATAAGAAGAAATTTTTTATTTATTATATCATATTTAAAAAAAACTAATTTTTATCTAATCTGGTTCATTAGAAAAAGAACTTATGTTTAGGTTGTTAATCATATATTAAGATATAATTTTAGACATAAGAATAATGTTTTTCATTATAAATACCAATTCATTTGGTTAGTCATGAGTAAAATCATTTCATTATATGTCATATTAAGTGTTAAGAAAATTCCTTCTTGTTCTATAAATTTAATACAGCCAAAAATAATATTATGAGAAACACTAATCATACTATGAAACTATTTAATAATGAAAATAAATTATATGATTTCTAAATAATGACACATTCTTTTCAATATATAACAGCTTTTGTTTAACCCCAGACATCTATTTTCATCACTGATTGAAATCCATTATACTGTTTAATTAAGAAAATCTGAAATATCCCAAGCATATCCCTTTGTAGTGTCTATATTGGTTCACATTTTTAGGCCCACTCATGAAGAATCGCTAATGATCGAGTTAATTCCCAATCCACCCAATTAAGAGTTCTTATCCCTAAATAAGTCTATGTAGTAGTCTCAGAAACATTCTAGTATCCATGAAGGTATATATTTAATTTTAAAAATAAAATCATTTATTTTACATAATTAAGGATGTTGACTTAAGCATAGGCTTATCCTAAGGTTCCTCACCAATATTTCTTTTTCTGAGGTTTAAAAAATAACTACAACTTTCTCTAATAAAAAATTAGGTGACCCAAGAATTTAATACATAAATATTACATCATTTTATTTGAATATAATTGTATTTAACTATGATCCACTTAAAAACTGTAGGGGTTTTGCATCTTTGGAAACTTGAATACAGAACACATGGCTCATAAAAAAATCTACACAATCTCCCAATAATTTTATTAAACATATTACCCCTCTTAGGAATAACATGTTTAAAACAGTTTTTTCGTATCCTAGGGAATATTAACCATAAATAAGTGAGAGATCAAATACCTAGTAAGGGTAAATATGGTTTATATCAGTCAATGAACATTTATAAGCATAACAAGAGCATACAGATTTGAGAACAAGATTAAAAAAATAATACCATATCCATAAAATCAAATATCATAATCATGTGTTCGTGCATAAATCAAGGAATTTCAAAAAACATGAATCATTAGAGGTTCCAAATTCATTATACATGAGAAAAAATCATAGGTATATGATAGTATCATAAAATAATAGAATAAAGTGTTTCATAATGATAATCAAAAAATCATATTTTAAGTACCACTGTTGAAATATTTTTTCTTAGTGGATATAACCTCATTAAGTAAAGTCATACCTAGTCATTTCCAACATTCTAATAGGAATAACATTGACCAAGTTAACTTCATCATCATTACAAAATTAATTTTAGAGATATAAAAATTTGGCCGAACAATCACATAATAATAACTCATTCATATGTATGGAATAGTATTATAGAACATTATACATGTCATCATAGAATTCCAAATGTAAAACCAATGTGTTTCATAAACATATCATCAACATAATCATAAACCATCACGAGAATGATTAATAAAGGTATCATTGGATTATATCCCTGAAAAGAATATGTAACATCAAAGGATGTTATGATAGATGAAAAATACCTTAAAAATATCATTGGAATATTTATTTAGGAAAATACACTTTTTATTTTGAAATAAGTAATTTAAAATCTAAATTTTTTCAAAATATTTTGGAAAAAATTTCCTTTGAAAACAAGGAATATATCATTTTCATCCAATATATTAAATGTTTTAAACCACCAAAATATTGATTAAATTATTTTCATTTAATATAACCATTTAAAAATATAAAAAGTTTCAAATTAAATATAGTTTGTAAAGACAGATAATATAATCAATCCATGCAAGTTAAAAAGAGTTCTTTTCGTACATTAGTAAAAATTCCAAAATTGACTTGTTATTGAAATGGAAAGAAGATTATTTTTAAAAAATTTGGTAAAAATTAAAACATATATATAAATCACTTGAAACAATCATTTTACCATTGAAAAGAACTGTATTAAAAAAATGGAAAATGTGGATGTGGAAGTAAAAGATTCACTACCCTAATGAAAAATAACATCGGTTTTCCAAAATATTCTCTATGTTGTTTTTGAGTACCAAAGAGAGAAAATGAGAATAAAACATTAAAATGATATAATTAACAAGAATTGAAAAATAGGCATGGGACATTAGAATAGTGAAAGAATAAAATTCTTCAATAGTTTATATAAACATAGTTGATCCCAATTTAATGTGAGGTCAAAGAATTGAACATTACTATCACAAAATAGCATGGGTTAAACCTAAACTTGTCACCTGAACTGATCCTTTCCATGGTTTGAAGGGAATTCCTGATCACCATGGGATGACAATTTGTGTCAGGCATCAACATTGAGAAAATGGAATGATTTCAACCAATATAAATAAATGAACTAGACAATGGAAAGATAAACGTAACAACCCAACATATATAATGAATCTAAATTAAACATCTTTTATAAAAGAATATGAAAATGAAACAAACCCATACAACAAAACCAACTGAAAATGATGACCACAATGCCTCTATGTGACCCTAGGTTCACTCCACAATAACAAGACCAACTATCACCCATGATGATTGAGGTCAAGCTAAAACCTTAAATAATTGATAAAAACAGGAAATAAATATAGGCATTTGTATTAAATTCTCATTAGTCAAGACTAAGAAAAATTGACTACCAATGAAATTATTTTAAAATAAATGAAGCATCAACTTCATTTTTCAAATGAAATATATAAAAATAAAAATTCTCACACAATTTCCACTTTAAAAACAAACATGGTTCGTTGCAATTATTTTTATTTAAAACCACACTCTTTCCTAAGGGGGAAACCTATTCATTTTAAAATAAAAAGGATGAATTTTATTTTTAAAATATAGATGGAGTGAAAACCATTCCAAACCATTTTGTGTAACCACTGTAAAATTTTTTATCATTTTTTTCATAAAGCTACAGAACTCATGAAGTAATAACTAAAATTATACAACAATAAAAATGAAAAAAATATCACACTTGAGTATCCAACCAAAAAATGAATCACAATCATTCACCAAAATCAACTATGTTCCAATAGACATAGGGGGAACCAAAGAGCTCATGAATAATTCAGAACATTCTAATACGTGTTGACTCATCCCAGAAAGCATACCTCACTCTATGTCATCAAAAATCCTTTACACCTTTATCCACACCCACATGGTACAAATTTATCAGAACTATCCCATAGTAATAAACTTCAAAATATCCTTCTGTTATGGGCCACCTTCTAGTGTATAACCTAACTGGTAATAGTTATTCTAGTTTCTCCATGTTAAGATGTATGTAATGGGTGAGCCAACCGATTCAAACCGAGCATCCAATCAAATTAACAAATATAATAATAACACCCCAATAGGTATCAACCGAGTCACCCCAAGGATCAATCTCTTTCCTTAAATACAGTAGATCTCAAAGGATTTCATACTGAGGTTCTCCCATTTCAACATTATGTAAATTGGTCATGAGGAGTCCATAGAGTGGAATCTCACCCATTAAATGTAAACAAGGGAAGGGTAAAATTCAAACTGGGTTTTCCTGATAAACACTTTCATTATTTTCACAAAATTGTCAAATGGGCCTCAATCTATTTTTCACCAAAACCATCATTTATCAAAAATCCAAACTCTCCTTTATAAAATGGGTGAAAACACAACACCTTTAATTTCACAATATTTTAGAAAACAATTCCTTTCAAACACTCATATGAAATTTAAAATCCAAATATACTTTTTTCAAAATGCTAAATGAATCACAATCCACTATCACATGTCAAACCACATTCAAAATAAAAATTCACACTTTTTTTAAACTCAAAAACACTTGGAAAACATGTCAAAAAAACAATATCATATTTTAAAATTCCAAATATATATTTAAAAATACAAAAACCACTTTAAATATCACACACTACTCACAATGTCCAAACAATCATTTTAACATAAACTTGGTGCACACAATATAACAAAACAATTCTATTTTTCCCAAAACAAGGTATAATTCACCACTTTTCAAACCAAAAACAATATTCCAAAGATCAAACAACGCTAATTAATTTAAAAGGATGGTGTGAATATTAAAAAACCACTGAATCTAAAATTATATAGGCTTGTGTAATGGGAAACCAACCTAAAACTGAGGGCGCTTCAACAACGTACAACTCAAATCACACCACGAAGGTTCTAAGAGATAATATCTACCAACAGAACCGATAATAACATGAAACCCCTGTCATAAATGAAGTGAAACATGAAAACTAGATCCACATGACCCCAGAAGAAGTGAAACTCAGGAAAAAATGAAATATGAATGAAGAGGGAGTAGATGATTGGAGATTACCTTGGGAAATTACCATTAAAACTTGAATTAATCCATAGATCTGGACTAAGGGAAGAAGGATGAGGTTTAAAAACTAATGGGGAGGCTCCCCAACACCATATGATCTGGGTTGGGGAGAAATGGTTGGATTTAGGGATAATATACCATAAGGGTGGTTTAGAAATTTCAAAATTTTTCTGTTCTGGGCACCTTGCACGTTTTGTCAGCACATTTTGGTAAACTACGTGTGAACCATGTGGGCTGGTTCTACCACAAGATAGTCACTCCCCACAAATTTACCACATGGTTTTTCTAAACGTGTGAAGACTGTTCACCCTGAACCAGAATCCCCCCAAGGCTTGCATCTTTTCCTTGAGAAAGCTTCACGATTATCCCAAACTGTGCACTAACTATGAACCAATAGAAAAACACACCAAAACCTAAAATTTAAAATTGTAACACCCATGATTTGAGCTATACCCCCCTTTCCAATAGATAATCTAGGTCAAATGTCAAAAATAAAAATATGAGTCTAAAAATTATCCCCACCATTAACACTTTCTTCTCATAGAAATCAATAATATCTTTAATTTGATATATCAAAGACTAAGGATTCCATATCCACATGATCCAAACTATTAAACCATGAAAATTTGAACCAATGGTAAATAGAACTTCTGCCACATACCAGAAACAAAACTACATACTAAAACCACTTCTTCAGAAAAAATTGGAAATTAATTCACTACTATTTCAACCATGCTTCGAATACACTATTGTTCACACTCTAAAGAATCCCAACATCCACTCAAGATGTTAAGAACTCAAAAATAAATCAACCTCAAAAGAATCCACTTCCTTCCAGACCACATATAATACCAAACTGTTGGTCACACTCTAAAAAACCCTAATTTTCTTGTCAATATTATTTATATAACAATTCTTTTAAAACAATCACATAACATTAACAATCCAAAGACACTTTTATAAAAATTCCAAATGGGCCACAATCCACCGTCACATGTCTAACAACTTTAAAAATCCAAATACATACATATTTTAAACTCGAAAAAAACATGGATAACCCATTAAATAAACCCAAACCATATTTTTAAATGACATAGTATATTTGCAAATCCAAACAAAACATTAAAAAACACAAACTACTCAGAAAGGACAACTGTCCATTTTATCAGACACTAGGAGTGCACAATATAACAAAACAATTACATTTATCACAAAACAAGGTATAAGTCACTACTTTTCACAAAAAAAATTATTACAAAGATTATACAACACTATTAAATTCACAAGGAAGATGTGAATTTAAATAAACCAATTAATCATAAATTATAAAGGAATGTGCAAAGGGAAATCTGCCTTAAACACATGGTGTTACAACAACGCCACCCAAAGTCACACCATGAATGTTCCAAGAGAAAAGTTCTACCAAGAGGTACACTAAACAAAATAAAATTTCATCATAAATGAATGGAAATAGAAAACATAGATCTATATGACCCTAGGAGAATATAAACATTGGAGAAAATTGAATAAGAATGAAGATGGAGGAGAAGAGAGGATATTACCTTAAAAAATCAGCCTTCAAACGTGTGTAAATTTATAAATATACACCAATGGAGGAAATAGGAGGCTTAGAAAACCATGTAGAATCCCCCATAGGGTTTTACCAACCAAGTGGGGGAGAAATGGGAGTAATTTTGATTAAAATTCCATAATGGTAGTTTAAGAATTTCATAATTTTTATGTTCAGGGAAGCTCACATGGTTGGGCCAAATAGTTTGGTAATCCATTCTCAAACCACATTGGATAGTTCTACCATGATAAAATGGCTACTCAAGCACTTGATGTTTGATCTATATAAGTTTTCGTAGGCCATGCGCCTTCAACCAGAAACACACGGAGTCTTGTATAGTTACCTGCAGAATGCTGCCCGGTTTTACAAAAACATGTACTGACTATGAACCATGATAAAAAAACCCAAAACACAAAATTTTAAACAATAAAATCCATTATTTTATCCATAATCCCAAGGAAAAAAGATAAACCAAAACATTGGTCAAAAATAATAATTCAGGTGTGACAATTACTACTTTGGTAATATTTGATGTGTAAGCCCCATGAATAAATAAAATCATATGAACCATTAAATTTCATGAACATAAGGAAATTAATGTTGTAAAATTTCAATGGGGAATTATTTAAACCTCATAAAAAATATAGTTCCAAAACATAACATATGTCCCAAATAATATTATTTGAGATAATAAATACTTACCACTTTGCTAACATATGAATCAAAACCCTAGGATGAAATAATCTCAATTGTGTCATTAAAAACAATTAAATAAGGAGGTTAAATGATATAAAATTTAAAAGTGGTATTGTAAACACATCATAAACATAAATAGATTCATAACATCAAACATAACTCAACGAAACAATATTGATATGAAAAACCCTTACCTCATTTTTGACTTGATTCAAAAGTGCTCTAAAATAATGTATAATAACTTTAAATTTATTATAATTATATAAAAATATATATATATACTTTTAATATAATATATGATCCAATTATAACATTTCAACACCCATTTATCAATAATTAATTATTAAAATTTTCATTTCTTGGAGTTAAGTATTTCATTTTTCATACATGTATCAGTTCGGAAATCCCAATACTTGTTCTTTTATAATGGTTCCCTAATATAAATAATTTTAATATTTTACTTATTATCATATATATTAATAATATACACTTTTATTTAAATTAATATAAAATAATTATGAAAAATTAATTACATCACATTGTGGAGACGGTAGTCCATACGTACGTACAAGCAATTTTCAACATTTTATTGGATAGAAAAAAAGATAAGTAAATAATGATTATGCTTTATAGAAATATAATAATATCATAAATATTATATATATATATATATATATATTAAATCTATTATTATAAACACCCATCTGATTCGGTGATGGAAAATTAATCACATCTCTTCGTGGAGGTAGTAGTCTACACGTATGCACGACTGTTACTTTTTTTTATTTGATGATAAAAAAAAGATAAAAAAGGTTATGAAATTAACATTAAACATATATTTATATAGGATAAAATTTTGTTATTATATTTTAATGTTTACCATAAAGTAAAATTATTTATAAAATTATGTAAAATTAAAATCTCAATTAATATGAATTACCTACTCTTCGAAGAACCACCTTTGGATCTCACCCTAAGGACACTATGGATGGTCTTATGACAAGAACATGACCAATATAATGTAAATAATGATGTTACTAAGATTATTTATTAGGTGTTTTTCAAAAAAATGGGCATGATAGATCTGTGGAAGATAGGAGAGGTGGTGTCCTTGTATAAGATTTGTGAGGGGAACTCGTAAAATTTCTTAATGTATTAAATTAATATAGATTAATTTTAATATTAAAGTGGATAAAAATTTATATATTTATAATATATTTTTAATATAAGTATAAATAATATCATAAAATAAAATGTAGATAATTTTAGGTGATGTTATAACACTTATCTCTTAGTTTTAACTACCCATTAACACTTTTGATGATTTCAGTGATATGAAAGTAACTTTCTCTTTAGGGGACAAGAATGTTCTATTAAAGGAAAAGGGACCCATAAGATTAAAATTGGAGAAATTATAAACCATATACCATTAACCTATCCAAAGAAAACATTTTATGAATTTTAAATTATTTAATAGAACATTATTTAACATAAATTACCATTAAATTCCTTTTCGAAACTATCCATAGAATTGACTTAAAATAATTTCAATATATTAATGTAGTTTGAATGTAAACTTTTAACACATAAATATTTTATTATATTTATCCAAAATAAATTGTAACCCTATAAATCAGCCAAAAAGTATTACTTTATGTTTTTAAATTCATTTACTTGATTTTTCTACGACATGAACAAGCACTACAACATAATTATGTAATTATTTATGGTAATTATTTAATCACTAAAAATTAAATATAAAATTTACTTGAAAAAATTATTAACTATTTAAAATAAAGTCTTATAACCTAACATAAATTCATTTTATCCCGATGAAAAAAAAATTAGTTATTAAAATAAAGTGAAACTATGATTTAATTCTTTACATAAAATAATATTAAAGTATATATAAAATAAAAATAACACCAATGTTATATATCATCAAATATTGTATTAACATGGCCAAAATAAACACAAAAAATAATAATATGTATGATAAATATATATTTTTTAAAGCTTTATCACATTATTTTTCACCTTAATTACCTAATTTACCCTTATGAGAGAGATAAATATTGACTAATGTTATTATTCATAATGACCAAACAAAAATTGAAATATTTACCAAATATTTACATGAAGATATAAAATATGGAGTCCATTTTATGGAATTTAATAAAAAAATTCATAAATATATTTTAAGATCAAACTATAAAATACAATGAAAATCAGTTTTCTAGAAAATTGCTTTTATCAGTATAAATGTTTTTTATGAAAATAAATATAATTTCAATTATAATAAAATTAAATTTATTATTATTAAAAACAATCATTATTTAAATTTAAAAATAAATTCAAAATGATATGATAATTTGTAAACACTTTTTTGGAAATGATTGTTTTTCTTTAAAATATTTTGTTACTATTCATTGAAAGGGTAATAATTTATTAAAAATCCTAAAATTTCACCTTAAGATAATTTTTATCTATTGATTCCAAAAATAATATAACTTTTTAAAATATAAATTCTAAATTTTTCATAATTTGATTATAATATTTACTCACAAAAAACAATAAAACCTATTTTTTAAGAGAACAACTTTTTTAAGAAAAAAATTAATTAAAAAAATTCAGTTCTTATTTCCGAATAATTAATCAATACATTTGTTTTTATTATGAAAATTATACATATATTTTATAATGATGTTATTCATATTCATACCATACTATTGAATGTCTAGACAATAAGGGTCATATTTAAATAATAATATTTTGTAATTATACTGATATTCACAAAAGTCATGGTTTTTCATTTTAAATAACCTATCAAGATTATTATTCAATTTAAATAACCTTTTAGGGTTTTAAAACATTCATATTCAATTTCATCATCTTCCATATTTGTAATATTTTTGAAGAAATTTTGTATACCCTAATAGTTGAAACACTTAAAAGGTAACTTGCTATTAAAGTTCCTTTTACCTCTTTAGACACCTTTTTATATGAGTGAATTAGGTTTATCAAACCTCAAATAAATATATTCATCAAAATATAATCTTATAAATCCTTATTATTATTCCCATTGCTCAAATTTTTTTGACGATATGTAATTCTATGTTTTTTTAAATATATTAACCTCCTATCTAAACTCTCTCTTTTTGGATTCATTTCATTCACATCCCATATGAATCCAAGTGGTTGTGAACGTCATCTAATGGATGTTTGTAAAAATAATTACCCACTATATCCAATACATTGGAATCAATTCACTTCATAAATATATAAAATATATTTTCAACCACTAATAAATCAATAAGTGTCTCACATAAACCATTAATGGTGCTAAACACCTCATTGACCTTTATACATAATTCCTAGAGAGATTCATCTTCCAGCAAAATCATATCTTTAAACTTGAGATTCCAAATCTACAACATAAAATTCTTGATTTTATAATTTCCTTTTTAGATAGTTTTTATTTTGTCCAAAATGACTTCTATATTTTTAATCCTATTTATATTTATAAATTGTCTCTCTAAAAGTGAGAATGAAATGAAATTTATTGGACACCAATAAATCTAAAAATTCTTACTAGCATTTTGGGTAAAATATTATCCTTGTTAAATAGGTATAAATACATTAGTCAAAATATCTTGAACATCTGTACTCTTTTTAAGAAAATATGGTAGTATTCCCTTATTCCAAACCTTATAATTTTTTCCCATTGAATGTGAAAACTTTTTTTATTATTCATAAATTTTATATTATCCGTATAAAATTTAAAAACTCATATCAGAACAGAAACTCCATTTTACACCTTCAAAAAATAAATATAGGAACTTATTTTCTTCTAAAATTAATATAATAAACAAAATACGAACTGTGATAAAAAACATTCACATAATTGCACATCAATCTTTCAATCTTCAGAGGAAGCCTTTCTTTAATACCACTCATAACTACCCCAAGAAAGTGAGGTTAACTGATATGGGGGTGAATCTATGAATAGTATCATTTTCCTTTTATTTATGTTTTATAAATAAATCAACATTAAAACTTGTTAGAGTGGTTAATCTCACTGCCTAACCCATACACACAATTGAATGAATTAAGTAGGGAAACATAAAGTACATGGTTCACTACTCAAAACTAGTATCCAATCATTGGACTAATATGAACTCAACTAAGACCATACAATCCCTTCGAATGTTAATATTTTATAAAAATGAGTGGGTTTTATTCATCACTCATAAAAAATAGTATCAATAATTAATGTTGTCATCCACTATAATAAGATAGGTTTTCAACATGATTAACCTTATTGCACTATTTTTTTTTATATTTATTAAGGCAAGGATTTTCCTTATTACTCTAATGATTATCCAATAAAAATATAAAAATTTCCATGTACATAATCACTTTAAAAAATAAGTGTGACTATATAATTCTTAAACACCCATCATAGTTTTGATGATCGCACACATACCAGGGTATTATTCTTTCTCTTCTTATTCTTTTACATGCAGTACAACAAGTATTTTCTCCTTATTCTATCTTACATCCATGTACACTACACTAAATAAAGCACTTACCCAATAAACTATATTTCTTCAATACGTCCAACAAAATTATATATACTACTCACATACATAAAACAATATGTTCTTATTAATATTTCACATTAGTAATATTATCTTCAAATTCTAATTTAAATTTCACATTCTATTTCAAACTTCTAATTTCCTCCAATCCCTCACAAATTCTCGTAATTATATTTTATACATTAAATATTTTGTAAGAGTAGACTCCAATGATATGATTAGATATATTAGAGATAAATTATGAATACCTCTTAAGTCTTCATTGATACCACATCATTGGATCCACTCAATGTCTGGAAAATCTTCTGACCGCGACTTCATCTTCATACACCACAACATGTTAGATGTCATTTCAGTGGAAAAATATTTCAATACAGCATGTTGTTATATATTTAAGTTAGGCTAATCTGGAATTCTTAATAAATTATCTCCAAAACAGCTAATACCATGATATATTATCCATTAATTATTTTGGATAAGAATTATTTTCTTCCCCCATGACATATGCTATAATTTGATGCTCCAAATTTAAAACCATAAACAACTACTAAAAAATTTCATTACATGGGAAAAATTCTCCCCGATTCATCAAGGAATTATTCAAATAGACAATATAAAATAATCTATGTCATAGACCTTTATAATTCCACTATGAGATTACCACATACTCTTTTTTCATGAATAGAAACATGCACACTATAGATAGAATACTTATGAATCACCCTCTGTGACACCCCAACTTTTTAATTTTTTATTTTAATAATTTCATAGCTTTTTTTATCCTCAACAAGGTTTGTGTTTAGAGTTGATTTACAATTTTTTGTGTTTGATGTTTTTGGTGGGCTTCAGGCTGGTGCACGGGCACCGCATGGTCAGTGGTAACTGTGTGGTCGGGCCAGTTGCTTGTGAGGGTGCCCATGTGGGATGGGCTGAGGGGTGTAACTTGAACATGATTTATTAAGTCATACAGTGAGCGTGTGGATCGACACTATGAGTGGGTAGTGCGGGGTGTCACTAGTTGATCAGGGCTTTCTCAACCGTGCATTCGGCTACAGATAGTCGTGCACGGACCTCACAATTATCCAATTTATTAAATAAGTAAAACAATTTCATGGAAAATTAAATGAAATGGAACATGAAATAAAATAAAATGAGAATAAGATAAATAAAATGAAATAAATATTTTAAAATAATGTTTGATAACAATAATATTATTATTATTTTATTTTTATTATTAAGAATATTATTACTATTATTTTTTTTTCTAACCCTAATATACCCCCCATCCCTCTCCCATGAAGTAAGCCCTGTCAACTCTTCTTATCCAATGTGCACAATGCCCATGGATCTTTCATATCTAAACGTGGCCACCAGCCGCACCTCGCCTCCCTCAAAGGAGATTCTGGGAAATCCCTCCCCTTCCTGGTGTTCCACCAGCGAACCAGAACCTCCCATTTTGAAAACCCGCAACTCCTGCCTAGTGAACCCCCACCTTCTGTCCATCATCCTGCTCTAGCTAGCTTCCCCCACATCCTCCGGTGTGTAATGGACCTCCCCCAGCCAGACCTCCTTTGACTATGTCATCTCTTGTCATCTTCCTCTCGGGTGGGCACACTTCTACACCACATTTTTTTACTTCTTAATTTTTGGGGGTTTTCCATTGATTTAAAAAAACCATTACAACCCTTGTTTTTAATCATGAATTTATCTCATTTTTAAGGGTGTGCGGTTATTTTATGAGGTATTTTTCTATCTCCCTTAGAAGCATCATCACATTCAAACATATTTTAACTAGGTGCTTCTGACTGTTTCCTTTCCATCACAACCCATGGAATCTTGCATGTTTTAATTTCATTTTTAAATGGAATTCACCCCAACATAAGTATTGTAGTTAATTTATAATAGCGTTTTTGGTTTTGTTAGACTTTTTATAAATGGATTTTTAATTAATTCACCGATTGGGTGTAGGTTTTTTTAACATAAACATTAATCGAAAAATGATTTTGTATGTATAATTTATTTAGCATGATCTTTAATGAAATTCATGGTGCGAACTTTTCATTATGTGATTTTGACATGATTTTGATTTATTTTATGAACCATATATATGAGTTATGGATTGAATTTTTAGTGAAAAAATATTTGAAGACATTTTTTAGCTTTCATGAAATGTGAAATTGGTTCATTTGGGTGTGCAAGTGTTGTAGGTTATGTTTTAAAAGGTGTGAAATTAATTTTGAAACATTTGAGTATGAAATTGGTTTTAAAGTGGGATTTTCAAGTGAAATTGGTGAAATCGTGAAGTAAGACATTGTTGAGTTCTTTGGAAATGTTTTCTTTGTTAATGAAATGATTTATTATATGATGTTTGAAATGGTAATCATGGGCGCAAGGTGTTTTAGTATATGTTTGGGTTTGGTTTCAAAGTGAATGGTAACTTAATGAAAATGGTTCTAATTTTATAAATTTTGTTGGGTCCCAGGGAATGATTTCATGGAATGGTGTTAACGTTTTTCCACATGGTTTAGCCCATTTTCCCTTAAAGCATGTTTTGGCATGATTTGGAATGTGGGTAAAAAACTGTCATTTCGTTGTGAATTATTTGGTTGTGTGTTGGGAATATAAGGGACCGATATGCTTTGAAAATGTAAAAGTGGTATTTGTGTGAGGTTTTTGGTAATGTTTTTGGATGGGTAAAACTAAAGTAATTTTTGTAATATGTTATTCACCACATGTTTTTCCTAAAATGTGGGAAGCCTTGTTTGGTAAGAATGTGTTTTGGTAAAATTCTGGTTTGTGTTGATTATAGAAATGAATTTTTTTTCGGTAAAAGTGAGTGCATGATCGGTGATTTAAAAATGTTTACTAAAAATGGTTTTGATGCTTGTGTGGCATGACGGATCGGTTAGAATCGTTGATGATATGATGTGAATATGTGATACAAAATGTATGTATACATTAATGGGGAACCTCTATAGGGGGATATCACTTTATGGTTTATCATATAGGGTGTCTGTGTCTGGGGTTGGAATGTGTGGTGGTGACAGTTAAGGGGAGATATGCATTTGAGGGCCTCCCACTTACACAATTTTAATATAACCACCATGGTTTCTTAGGTGTCTTTTAGATGATCTAGTGATGGTTTCTATTCAACCCTAATTATATGGTTTGGTACCCCTAGATTTGTTGTTAGGTCTGGCAGTCTATTCCCCTAGATTTGGTTAGTTGGGGGGGGGGCAATTGGGTATAGACTTAAGAGCTTCATCATATGCCGATAGTTGGTCCCAAACCGAGTATGTCCAAGGGTGTTCTAGGAATGTTTAGGATCACCCATGGTTACATAATTATTTGTATTACTTATTTAATTTCTATTTTACTACTTTATTTCCATCTTGCATGGTTTACCTATTCTACTTTAGCCCTTCTTTGGTATCTTTTGTTTTGGTTTCTGTTTATAAAATAGAAAATGGTTTTCGAAATGTCATGTATCATGTATTTTATTTTTAAACGGTAAAAACATGTTTCTTATTTTAAAATGTGAAAACCCTACTTTTATAATTGTATTTCAAACTTGTATCATTGGATTGTTTTGGGAAGGGAGATTCATGGATTCTGTGGTTCTCTTTTGGCATCCATATAGAGCATTTTAATTCTCAAGCCTATCCTATCTTTTCATATGCAGGTTTAGTTTCCTAGTTTAGGTTCCTTTTTCTTTTGCCTATGGTAGAGGTAGCTTTTAGTAGTTGGAGGTGACCAAGAGGTCACATAGGGGTATGTGTAGTTTTGTTTTCATTAAAATTCATGATTGTAGATTTGTCATTAGTATTTATTTATCTAAACATCTTTATTTCATGGGATACATAATTCCCAACGGTTAATGTTTCATGCCTGACACTAGTTGACATCTTGGGGGGAGGGGGGATCAAGAAGTTTACCCCTTAAGCTTTTCATAGACTGGCTCTGGTGACTATTTTAGGGTCAAGCAAGGATGGTTTCTGACAAAATGGTATCATAGGATTCTCTTGTTATCAAGGGTTTCCTGTAGTTTGAGATTTGGATTGTCATGGATTAGGAGGTAGGTTACAGGATGGTACCTAATTACCACTGCTCGTGATGAGAACTGAGTTACCATGGGTGGTCTAGGATGGAGTCTTTTTTATATTTTTTTGATTGAGAGATGAAAATATAGGTGACTCTATGTCAGGATGTGGCCTCACAAAGATTAGTGACCCATGTTGATCCCATGTGCCCAGTTCTAGGTACTCTTGTTGTTATGTCTTACTTGGGGCGTGGCTCATTACCATATCACTTATTTAGGCATAAACACTAATTCATCATTCTATTTATTTATTGTTTTTTGTGATTTGTCTTGATTTTGGTGGGTTTTATAGTGTTTTTATAAGTGAATGTTGTTTTAAAATTAAAGGATACCTTTTTTAATGATCATAAAACTGATAAAAAGGGTTTTCATTCAAATTGTTTTGGAAATTGGGTAAAATGGGTTTTTAAAATACGAATTTTTTATGTTTGAAAATTTTGGATTATGTTTGGATTTGGTAACAGAATGGAATGTGTGACCATTGGTATTCCATAGGTTCATCTGTATATATTTTTATAGGAACATGAATTCCATGTCGGCATGTATATATGGATTATTTGACTACAAATTTTTGATCACTTATGTGGTGGTTCATAGGATTCCATGTGTGGCAATTGGAAATTTAGGGCATGTATTTATTTTTCTAAAATGGATTTGAATGAGAAGTTGATTTTTGAAATTGATTTTCCTTGAAAATGGGTTCTGTTATTTGGGGATTGGCCCTGGAATAATTCAATTTTAAAATTTCATAGAAATGGTAGTTTTTTGGAAAAGTGATTCTAGCTTATGTTTGTATATGTTGGGCTTATGAGACTATTACCCTCAGAATTGGGGTGTTCCTTTTGGGTGTGTTTTCATGTTTCTCAGAGTATGCTTCCCAGAAAGGTCGCTAATATATCCAATGAGTCATGCCCCATTCTAGTTATTTTTATGTGTTTCTAGTTAATCGTGGTAATTGAGGTTTTTTGGGAATGTTGTGTTGTTGTGGAAGTAGAGTGTGTCTTCGTGTTGTGGGGAAATCCATAGTTTGTTAATGTTAGTTTCATTTCAGTTTTAATGGGGGTCCAGTTTTGGATTAGTGGAGGTGGAATGAATCTTTTTCATTGGATTTTAATGTGTAATTGGTGGTTATTATCTTCTATAAAGATTTCACATATGACGAGCACGGTGTTCTAGATGAACCTGTTCTGGATGAAATCACTTTCATCAGTGTCGTCATCCAGTTCATCAGACCATACTCTTATGTCCCACCATTGTAGAGGGTTTTGGCATTACAAGTTTTTTTGTCGCATCCCTACGATGTTTTTTCATAGTTGTAGCGATTCGGGATTATAGGAAATGTTATGTAAGAAGCTATGTTTGGGAAAATAAACTTCATTCAGGGATGCTAGTGCCTGACTGTGAGGCGTAAGAGGCTTCAGCCATCAGAGACCCAACCTTAATTCTCAAGGAGAAGCTCGCACACAATCAGGAGTTATCGAGGGGGGTGTGGGGCCATGTTAGGATTTTTGTTTTTCAATGTAGAGATTAGAATTTCTAATATGTCCATCTCATTTCTCAGCATGGGTAGGTTCATTGTTTCGGTGTGATAAAGTGAAAGATATATTATGTTGTGATTTAACTAGTGTGGTTTATTTGGATGGGGCTCTTTGAGACATTCATTCTTCTTATGAATGGTTTATACTTTGGGGGTGAGTTGTTGGTTCTAGTTCTGGGGTGTACATTTGAGGACGTTTGGGATCTGTGAAGTGGGTGGATAGTGTTTTGTGTCTACCGTTTAAATTGAGTACTTCTCAGGGTTTCCCCAAATGTCGTGAAATTCAGTCAGTGTAGAAGGTGTTGTGTTAATTTCTCATTGATAGCATGACAATTCCTTTCATATCAATATTTACATTAAAGTCTCTGTTGTGTGGTTTAGTTCATTTAGATAAATTCAAGGAGTTAATATTGGGAGTTCTTGTGCCCCTACTAGGGGTAGATTTTTCGGGTTTCATGGTTGTGTCTTAGTGAATTATTGGGGTGGGGAGAACCCTCCCGTGTTCTCCCCTCAATCTCATGTTGTGGTGTTTCTTGAATTGGGCAGGTTTTACGTGTGTTGGGAATATTCACCCCAAGACTCTCGGTTTTATTTAGTATTATATGGACATGGACTCGAGTTGTGTTAAGTATTGGATTGGTGACTTTATAGGGGATGAAAATTTTTGTGGTGGAGAGAATTTTCACACCCCGAACATAAAATTATTTTTATTTTAATTATTTCATGGCTATGGTTATCATCTCTGAGTTTCAAGTTCTGTGCTAATTTAGAATTTTTTATGTTTTACGTTTTTACTGGACTTTAGGCTGGTGGACAGGAACCGCACGATTAGTGGTAATTGTGCGGTGGGACCAGATGCTCGTACATGTGCCCAAGTGGTCGGGGTTATGGTTTCAAACCTGCATGTGGTTTATTAAGTTATGTGGTGAGCGTGCAGCTCAGCACTGTGAGTGGGCAGTACCAGGAGGAAGGGGTTGAGCACGGCTTGATCAACCGTGTGTTTGGCTATAGATAAACATTCATGGACTGTACGGTTTCCCAGTTTTTAAAATAATTAATAAAATTGCATGTTAAATAAAATGAAATGGAAAAAAAAGAAAATAACATGAGAATAAGATAAGAAAAATGAAATAAAAAATTAATTATTTTTTATAATAATAATAATATTATTATGTTATTATTATTACGATTATTATTATTATTATTTATTTTTATTTTTATTTTCTTTTTATCTTTTTAACCCTAATCTACCCCTCTCAGACAAAGTGAACCCCCCTATCTTCTTCTCCTATACACGGACCACCCCCTGGTCTATTTTTTCCACACATGGCCACCGCCTCTCCTCCCTCGCAAGAGCTCCGGTACGAACCCTCCCCTTCCTAGTGCACCTCTGACGAACCCACACCTCTCGTCTAGAGAACCCGCCACTCTTGTCTGATGAGCAGCTCCGGCCTACGTCCCCCACCTCCTTTGGCATGCAATGGCCCTCCCTCGACCGGACATCCTTCACTGGTGCCATATCCATCCATATCTCTCTCCGATGGGCACACTTCGCCTCTATTGTATGTTTGCCTCTTAATATTTTGGGGATTTTCCATCAATTTATAAAGACCCTAACAGCTTGGGTTTTGATTCATTCATTTTATCATTATTTAGTGTGTGTGGTTAGTCCACAAGGTATTTTTTTATCTCCCTTCAAAGCTCTATCACATTCTCACATATTTGAGGAATGCACTTCCAACTATTTTCTTTCCATCAAAACTGATGGACACTTGCATGTTTTAAATTAATTTTTAAATGAAGTTTACACCACCAAAAGTATTGAATTTAATTTATTTTAGTGTTTTTTGGTTAGTTAAAATTGACGAAAATGGATTTATATTCAATTCATTGATTTTGTGAAAGTGGTTTTGTTTATAAATGTTATTCGATAAATTATTTTATTTGTCTAATTAATTTGGTAGGTTATTTAATGAAATTTTTTTGCATACTATTAGTTTTAAGGTATTTTGACATGATATCGATTTATTTTTGGAACCATATTTACATTAAATGGATTGAAGTTATAGTGAAAATCTATTTTGGGACATTTTTTAGTTTACATGATATGTGAAATTGGTTTATCTGGTTTTGCAAGGGGTGCAGGTTATGTTTTGAATGCTGAGAATGTAATTTTGAAGCGCTTGAGTATGAAAAAAGTGGAATTAACATGTGAGATGGGTGAAACCATGATTTAATAATTTTTTGTTCTTTTTAAATAATTTATTAGTTGATAAAATAATTTATTTAATGATTTTTGAAATGTGAATCACGGGTGCATAGTGTTTATGTGTTTTTTGGGGTTTGGTTTGAAATCGAATGGTAAATTTTGAAAATGGTTCTCATTTTTAAATGTTGTTGGGTCCCTTTTTGTGATTTCTATGAATTCTTTTAAAGGTGTTTCAGATGGTTTGGCCCATTTGTCCAAGAAAATTTTTTTGGTGAGATTTTGAAAAAGGGTAAAGTCTCATCATTTTGATGTGAATTATTTGGGTGTGTGTTTGGAACATATGGTCCTGTTTGGAATTGAAAATGTAAAAGTGGTATTTGTGTGACGCTTTGGGTAATGTTTTTAGATGTTTAAAATAAAAGCCATGTTTGGGATATTTTATTCATCACATGTTTTTCGTAAAATTTGGGAAAGATTATTTGGTAAAAATGTGTTTTGGTAAACGTATTTTTGTGCTGACTGTAGAAAATAATTTTTTTAGTAAAAGTGAGTACCCGATCAATAATTTTAAAATGTTTAATAAAAATGGTTTTAATGCTTCTGTGGTGTGATTTCTTGGTTGTAACCTTCGATGATATGATGTGAATATTTGATACAACTATTTAGGTATGCATTTATGGGGATTTTGTATGTGGGGATATCCCTTTATGGGTTATCGTATAGAGTGTCAGTGTTTGGGGTTGGCATGTGTCGTCGTGGTAGGTAAGGTGAGTCACGAGTGTGAGGGCCTCCCACTTACATAGTATTATTATAAACACCATGGGTTCATTGGTTTCTTTTAGATGATAGATTTAAGGTTTTTAATCAAACTCGATTATTCAGGTTGGAATCCTCTGGATAATCTATTTGGTCAAGTGGGATTTTCCACTGTATTTGGTAATTTTTGGGGAGGTCGGTTGGTTATATATGCAATAGATTCACCATATGTCGGCTGGTGGTTCCGAACCAAGTATTTACTGGGGTCTTCTAGGGATGTTAAGGATCACCCAAGGTTACTAAATTATTTGTATTTATTTTTTAATTTGTGTTGTATTAGTTTATTTTCGGCTTTCTCTGTTTATATGTTCTACTTTAACCCATCTTTAGTATCATTTATTTTGGGTTTTGTTTATAAATTGGAAAATAGTTTTTGGAAATGGTTTGTAGCATGTGTTGGATATTTAAATATAAAAAACATGTTACTGATTTTAAAATGTGAAAACCCTAATTTTATATTTTTATTTCAAACATGTGTCATTGGATTGTTTTGGGAAGGGAGATTCTTGGATTCTGGTATTCACTTTTGGCATCCCTACTGAGCATTTTAATACTCACCCCTATCCTATATTTTCATATGCAGGTTCAGTGTCCTGGTTTTGGTTCCTATTTCGTTTGATCTTAATTGAGGAAGGTTATTGGTAGATGTGGGTGAGAAAGAGGCCGCATGGATGCTTGTGTAGTTTTATTATCTTTACATAACTATTTTTAGTTTTATTTTCAGTATTTATTTATCTTTTTATCTTTTCCTTATGTGAAAAATCATTTCCAATGGTTAAATTTTGATGTCTAACAGTAGTTCTTATCCCAGGGGGATCAGGAACACCCCTCGAGACATGTTGTGGACTAGATCGGGTAACCAGTTCAGGTTCGACGAGGCCTGGCTCGTGATGCCCTTGAATGGAGAATTTTCTAAAATTACAACACTCATACACCAAACACTAATATTACATTCATTAAATAATAAATATTATTTTTTTTCATTCGTAAAATTAAAAATTTAAATTATCACTATAATGCATGTTTTAGGAAATATCTACTTATTTTATTTCTATGTAAGTTTCTTTATTGCACCAAGGGAAGGTCAAAACATTTTCTTTAGGACAAGGCATTCCAAAAGGACCATTTCCTTTACAATGAAGACTCTTTCACATCCCATACAATGTTCACACATTTTTCATGTATATCCATGGCTTGGTGATTCCACCTTCACTTAAAACATCCTCAAACACAACATTCCTTCCTCAAAAATTATAAACAACATTCACCACAGATAATAAGAACTATTTTATGTGACGTTGGAAACAATTTATGTATGGACAAAAAAATATAACACACAACACATATCCACATCTTCAATTATACAAATAATATTGTCCTGAAAAATATCATATGGTAGCTAATTATTTATGATATACATATTATAACAAACTGTACTTGGTTCTAAAATATCTCCCCAATGTCACCATCTTCTTCATATACTCAAATCCATTCCCAAAAATCTATTTATCCTAACATGAATAACCTTATTGAATGATAGGTGGAGTGGATTAAAGATATTTTTATTTTACCCTCACTCTAATACACAAATTTTATTGAGAATCATAGATCATTTTGAAGAGAATATTTATTCAATTGAGGTAGGTTTTTTAAGGACAATCTTGTAATATTCTAGGTTTTAGATTCTAATACATCGAAATAGTGTCCAAATCAGTTTGGTAGAAATTCTCATCTAACACCAGGATGTGATTAGAATACTCTCCATTAGGTAAGTTACATGATTTGAGGTGATGGATTGTTTCTCATAGGTTTTAATAGATATTAGTCATGAATTTATCTCCTAAGATAATCGTAATTTCATATATATGAGTTGTAATGGGTCGAAACATTAATGTTATTGTATCCTCCACAACTTCTATCCACATGATATTTAAGTTTTTATCAACTTTTTTGATTAGTTAATTGACTACCTCTAACAATAATTTTCATTTACACATCATTAAATCCACAATAGTAGGTTTATTTTTAATGTTTAGTATTATTTACATGTTTTATTGATATGGGGGAGGTACTAATGATGATGATTTATTTAGTTTTTCTACTTTTTGGGATGAAACATCACTGGTAAATGGTGGGGTACTGCTTTTACCAACTTTGGATTTTGTAACAATTATATGTATATGGAAGACATTATAATAACTACAACATAGGTTGGAAATTTTTCCATGTAGATATATCACCTTGTAAAGGACCTTCACAATTCACACTACGAGGAGGATCTTTATGGTTGTTGTTCTTAGATTTAATATCATTGCAAGGACCTCCACTTTGGTTGTTTTATTGATCACTACATTGAGGAACTGAGTGGATATTGATTATTTTGAATCCCTTTATAGAGGGAACCGTTATATAAGTTATTTATTTGATCTTTGGGAGGACCTTAGAGAAGAAACCTCTTGGGGGTACCTTCAATGTTTTTTTATGGTAACTGTAGAGAGGTCCTCCGTAGTTATTGATTGGTCATTGTCGATATGGGGAGTAACACCATTTTAGTTGATTACTATTTGAACATGACATAAAAGAACATTATGATTGTGGATTACTACTTTATTGAAAATGTGATTTCCTCCTTATTGGTAAACCATTGTTCTAGGAAAAGGACCACCAAATCTAACATCATAGAAAGGAACAATGTGGATGACTTTATACTTATTGTTACTATAAGGACCTCAATGATTCTTATATTTTTTATCATGCGGGTAATATTGATAAAATTCCATATTTCCATTAAGAGTAATTCTATGATGGGTGATTCAGGGGGAACCATTAGAGCTTCTTCACATGGAACTATTTAGATTACATATATAGTGGTTTTGTACCCTTTTAATAATAACTTTTCTACTTGAGTAATCATTGTAACTTTCCTTGATGAAAATTAGAGATACCCAGACATAATAATATTAATCCTTCATTAGGAAACCACTTATATATGACACGGGTATTTTAAGATTTCATTAACAATAGTGGTGTTAATCTACCCATGGGATTCACAATTTTTCTTCTCTTAGAAAGATCTCTTGGGTAATTTTTCCTAGGTATATATGTTAAGAGATTCAATATATACATATGAATAATATAAGTCTATTCAGTGGAAATGATTTTTTTGGACGGATCCCTCTTAGGATACTCTGGAGTCTCAGTTTCCAATATTCCCTAGTTGTCCTTCCTCATGAATTCAATATTTGAAAAATAGAATTCAGAGGTTCAATATTATATGTCTCAAGGTTTTTGGAATGGATTGAGTTAGGGAAGTTATATAACCATCCATATTTTATAGTAGCCCTCTCAAGAAGGTAATTAATAGTTCTATATATATGATGTAAATTTTCAACCGCATCCATAAGATAAGGAAGTTAGGTATTTCCTTATTCTTGGTATAATATCAGAAATTTTTTGGATCTGGAGATAAGGTCCACCTTCCTTACCCTAACCAATCATGGATGAAATGGTCTAAGAGGAATTCTCTTCTTAAATATTTCATGAGCTAGCTCTAAATTATTAATCGTTCTATTGAAATTACAATCCAAAACCCATTAATTTACCAACTAATATTTTATATTCATGGTATATTAAAATTCATTCAAAATTTTCTAATTCTATATCATCATTGAGATGTAGGAATACGTCCACGGATCCGTCTTTTAACAATGCACGACAACCCAAGTTGTCACTCATTTACCCCCAACCTAGACATGGAATTTTATTCCATATGATTCATTAATATATTAGGATTTTGTATGATAATATATAAGAAAAAATAAACAAGTAATAAATTATTGAAACATCAAAAATGAGAGAAAAATATCATTTTTTAATAAAACAGAGTAAACGATTTCATATCGAGTTCTATAAATTGTTTCGTGGTGTGGTTATACATTTTTTTTGTTTTGGTCACATAACTGATTTCTGAAGGTTTTCAGTCATTATATTGAGAGAGATAAATAAATTTGATAGCAATATAAGTGGATTTAAGTAAAACACATCCCATGAAGGGTTTTATTATCTATTTTTGGACTCAATTATAGATTTATGATGAGCTTGTGAAATACTTCCAAGTTACAATACTTTTTAACCTTCTTATGAAAATGATAAATTATTACCATGTATCTAAATGAACTTATATATACATATATATATATATATATATTAGAGGTTATCTATATATATATATATGTATTAGATATTTCACATCATCACCCTTATTGGAAATTTATTCTATATTTTATAGACAAAAATCCCGAAACTGTAGAATTTATTTTTATCTAAGGAGGCACTGTTTTTGTTTAATCGAGATTGAACCCATGAGAATGGATACCTATGTATCAATCTAATGGAAATAGAAACCCATATATATTTGTTCCTTTTAGTTATATTCATCATAAAATTTAAATTTTTTTGATAAGGACTAATTTGGTTTCTTTTCAGGTCATGTAGCCTTAACCATTGAAGTGCATTTAAAATTCATGAATCGATAAATAATGAAATTAATTTTAAGGTATTTTACTTTTGAAAAATATATATTGTTAATAAGGTCATATGAATGATCCATAATTCATGTCATTTAAGTTCATATAGGATGAACTACTAAGTGAATGATTCTTGTAAATGAATTGGAATGGTACATATACATAAGAATATAATTTTTTTTAACAAGAAAAATGATTTAAGTGAACACATGATAAATATTATTCATGATTGGTGGACCATTTTTGTTTATGATTTATTGATTAAATGACAGAGTCAATTGAATTTTTGGTTTGTAAATTAGTGGAAATGGTCCCCATTCAATAAAACTAAGTCTAGTGAGATACTAATCTAGGAAAACATACACTGATTTCAAATGGACAGGGACCATATCTATAAAAGGAATAAAATATTGATTTTAATTTTATGATATAATGTTTTATGGGTATTATTGGTATATTTATTTTAAGATGAACGATTCCATTTATCAAGAAATATACATAATCAAAGGGGAATACAGGATTGTTGAAAATGATATCACTACTGGAAAATAGAGCTATACCCACAGTTACCCTATACCAACGGTTTAAGAAAACCGTGGGTATATGTATAGTGTCGGAACCTATACCCACGGTTCTGGAAAACCGTGGTTATTGGTCACCTATACCCACGGTTCTTATAAAACCGTGGGGATAGAGTTTTTTTCGAAGGCCTATACCCACGGTTTGGTAAAACCGTGGGTATAGGTATTTTTTTAAAGGCCTATCCCCACGGTTTTTCAATAACCGTGGGGATAAAAAAATTAGAAGGGCTATACCCATGGTTTTTTAAAACCGTGGGGATAGCCTATGGCGGCAAAAAAAAAATAGACGCGGGAAAATAGAAACAATTTGGCGGGAAAATTTATTCCCACAATTTGAATTATTATTTATAAGCTGATATATTTTAGTTAACAAATTATATTGACAGCTTGGTTGGTTAAGTACTTAGGTTCGTATGCCCCAGATCGCCGGTTCAAACCTCCACGGGCGTATAATTTTAATATGCACCGCGTTGATAATATTCATATAAATAGGCAAATATATAATTATATAACAGTTGCCAATTACGGCTCAGTTGGTACGAAACGGGGTTCTTTCGCGATTTGTCAGTAGAGTCGCGGGTTCGAAACCAGCGGGATTTTTTTAAAAATTAAACACCCTTTATTAATATATATACCATGATATATATATATATATAGAATAACGAATTATTGGCTCGGTTGGTCTCACAGATAGGCAAATTCGCGCGGTGGGGTGCGGGATCTGGGTTCGAAACCCAGCGCCGTGGATTTTTTGGATGATTAAGTCCCCACGGTTCTCAAACCGTGGGGTAAATCCTTTGACAGCGTGGCCACGCACTTGCCACGCTGTGTCAAACTTATGCCCACGGTTTCTCCAAACCGTGGGTATAGGGTGACCCCCCTATCCCGACGCCATTGCAGCCCACGGTTCCCAAAACCGTGGGTATAGCCTATACCCACGGTTTTGGGGGCTATACCCACAGTTTTGAACCGTGGGTATAGGGCAGTTTTCCAGTAGTGTATGGTCATGGAAATCTGGTGACTTTGGGGAGGCTTTGATGAAATATGAATCATAGTGTTTTACTAGAAAATAATATCCTAGAAATTACATTTGAATCATTAAAGTGTAAGTTATTACT
Organism: Viscum album; assembly: GCA_963277665.1. Classification (NCBI taxonomy): domain Eukaryota; kingdom Viridiplantae; phylum Streptophyta; class Magnoliopsida; order Santalales; family Viscaceae; genus Viscum; species Viscum album. Next base: position 1,381,927,492 of record OY728157.1, read on the forward strand.
TCAGTTAAGGTAGAAAAAAATAATACATTTTCCTAGTATGATTTGGAAGGTTGGGAATCACACTTTTTATAACAGGATAGAGCATTGTTATATTAAGCCCCAGAAAAGATACTTTGAGAAATGATTCATCCTTGGTAAAATAATTTCTCAAAGGGGTTCACTTAAAATAAGAAAACACATAATTTAGGAATCCCTTGCGCAACATAAGATTTTTTTTATATTAATGGATGGAATCCGTAAGACAATAAATATATTTATGACTAACAACAACATATATTTCATATAATTGATATCCATTTATTAAAGATTCACAGGGGGAAGACCATTCTATAAGAAAATTATGTAACAATCTATAATTGATTAATATGGTATGGTCTACAAAAATATTTATTTTTAATGGTCCATTATGTCTTTTTTATAGGATACATGCACTAAATATTTTTAAGTGATTAATTTTCATTATTTATAGAATTAATTTTGGAGTCTACCTATAAAAATATATCTTGAGAGACTCTATAACAAATTAATCACTCAAAAAAATCAATTTTTTTTCAAAATTCAAGTTCTAGAGTCTCAAAATATATAGTTTAGTGTTTTTAAACTTAAATGTTAGTTTGGGGTATTATCTATTTCCAAACCCTTGAACCTACTTGGCCCGATTCTTGTAGAGCATCCACTACATAATATTGTTATCTATCACAAAAATACATTTATCCAACACCAAAAATGACAACGTCCCAAAAATGTAGTGTTAAAAATAATTCCAAAATAAACATGAAGGTTATATCATTATATCCCAGATAATTTGACCTCCAAAAGGTAATAAGGCGTGCATAATGGTGCATTGTGGCCACATGAATCTTCCATCATCTAGATGTAAATGATGGTTGGATTAATAAAATTTTTATTTTCATAAATGTTTCCCCCCATCCTAATTTGAGTGATTGTAATCCATAAAATTTTTAAAAGAACAATATATGTTTTTCACCATATTCAATCTTCACATTTTCTACAAATAATACCAAATTAGAACTACCATAACTATTAATCCTTATTTATGTTTTGTCTCCATGAGATATCAAATCAAATATTTCAAAATGAGATATTTCTATAGAAAATGTATTAACCTATATAAGGCTATTATGATGCTATAAATAGCCTGTGGTTTCCCCAAAAATATATTTTGAAGGTTTCAATAATATTTTCTTTAATAATGTATTAAATTTATAACCTAATACAAATAATAGGTTCTCACTACCACATCACTAGTTTGGGAAATGTTTTTAAAGGATATTCATCCATATGTATGTGATAATTCTATAAATATAAGAAGAACCCATTTTTTATTTCATACAATAGTGATATACCTTTTCAACATCATATTTTATAAGAAATAATTTTAACCCTTTGAGCAAAGTGAACTTCATATTTTTTATACCAACAACCAAACTCAATTATATAAAAAATTTACAACACAAATAATTGAACAAGAAGATCATATTCACCATTATTTGAAAAAATATATTTGATAAGTATAGGATACTTACCTTATTTAAATTTAATTATTTATTTATCTAATCCCCCCCCCACCAACATGCATTCATTAATATTTCAACTCAATGATTAGATGAAACATAAAAAAGAAAATATATAGAAAAATCACTATGAGACAATCTGATGTTAATGAGTGGGTCATTAGTATGTATACTAATTATGGAAGTCATGTTGGGTTTACCATGATTACTGTAGTAGGTTTTATAATTATATTGGATGATACCTACAAAATAAGTTAGTAAGACATTGGTGTTAAGTGTCATATATAGAGACAGATAGAGAGATAAATGGAAACAAAATTTATTTGTATTAGGAGTTAAATATTACTTATACTTAGTAATTTTTTTTATCTATTATACATTTTATGATAGTGAATGTAGTTGTAGTGTTTTTACCATAAACATAAGACTCATTTTTTTATGAACTTTATCCCTTTGTTGTCTTTATCACTTTAAGAATTTATGTTGGGTATTAATTTGCATTTGTATATTATGATTTTGTTTGAATGTGGGTGGAAATAAATATAGTGAGGTTAGAAAGATGAAAGTTAATCCTATATCTAGTAAAATTATTCATGGGAAGCTCTAAAGTATTTAAATATGTTGTGAAGATCATATAGTGTGTAGTATTCTAGTGGATTCATGATCCTTATTTTAGTGGCCACTCATATGCCTACTTACTAACAAGTTGTATTAGAGAAAGGATCATATTCTGGTGGAGATTCTAGTGCAACATTTTCCCATTATATTCGAAGATATTCTAGGTATTTTATCTTTCCTTGAAGCTATTTTCTTTATGGTGTGAGGTTACTATTAATGTTTTAGATAAAAATAGATGAATTTAAGGATTGGGTATATAAGTTTAATAGAATATATTTTGAATTCTAGAGAATAGAGATGGAGAATAATTTCATTTATAATAACCTGGGAGTTATTTTAAATAGTGAATATTGAGAGAAAATTGATAAGGTATAAAGGGAATGAATTTATTGGAAGGAAATATCGTTAAAGAGGATTTCATTGTCAGAAAACATGTCCTTCAAAATATAGGGAAAATCAAAGCACTACAGTTGTGATGATATCGATGTAATACATATTTTTGGAAGCTATGGTAATTAATAATGTTTTTTTGGTGTGATGATTGTATAGGCTGAGGAAATAAGAAGGAATAACAGGGAAAAATTAGGTGAATGGATTCAATATAATCTATGGGCAGCATGAATCTGTGAAGTTAACATTTACTAAACATATAAGGGAACATCATCTATTGTCATCAATTACATAGATTTTTGAAATATATGGTGACTACTATCAGTACTTTGAGTAAATAATATTGTATTTGAGGATATTTGGAATTTGATCATAAATAAAGAAATTCATAAGATGTAATTCTAGACATTGTTTGGTATTTATCTTAAAAACCATGGATGGGAATGGTCACCTGATAAGAGATATTGAAAGAAACCATCGAATGAAAAATCTAAAGAAAAGAGATGAAGAAATTTTTCCAGTCCAATTCATACATTTGATGGTTCTAGGAAAAATGATATATCATGAATAGTTAAAAGATTCTCAGGGAATACATTAGGAGAAAATCATCTTTAGTAGTTAAAATTTCATCAATACTATGGAAACAATTAACCAATAATTTATTATAGAAAATAGACTGAGGGAATCATAGGTGGTTTATTCTAGTGATTCTTTCTATTCCATAGGAAAATATGGATGCATGGTGAATTTTTTATCTGTATTTTTTTTCAAAATTCATCTCGAAGATGATGAAACCTTTGATGTAATTTTAAAATTTGATTTGAATATCAAGATTAAGAATAATGGGGTCATAAGACATAAATTATTCAGAAACACCCCACGGATATGGAAAAGTATTATTTCTATTGAAAAAACTTATGAGGAGTTTTTTGTAATGGTATTATCAAATGGAGCCAAAAAATTATTGCAAGTATCCATGGTAGTTTCAAGACATGTAAAGTATGGGATGGTGTATTTTTTTAGAAGCATAGATTGGATTTCAAGGGTTGTAACTACATCATCAGACAATCCAAAATAGTTACATTATTGTCTCAGTCATCTTAGCGATAAGAATATAAAAGTTCAAATGGCTAATGAAAGATTGAAACATGATGACATGAAAATTGAGAGGTATGAATGTTTTTTTATAAATATTGGAAGTTTTATTTCAACATATATTTCTTGAATATCAATGATAACAAAGTTTAAATAAAATCACTCATATGTTTTGGAATCATTACATGTATGGTCAATTACATGTGTGGGTTATTTTGTAGAATTTTGTTTAGATAATGCTATAAAATCTTGCGTTTAATTTTTGAAGAATAAATATGATGTTTTCTAGGATTTTAATTAATGTAAATCTAGGCTATAAAGGGAATTTGGATAAATTTTTAAGTGTATTTTCTCAGAAAATCGTTGGGAATACATTATGCATATCTTCTAGGGAATTTTCTAAAAAAAGTATAATTGAAGAGATATTAGTGCGTAGAACAAGAAAAAATGGAATGTCTCATATAATTAATATATCATTGATTTAAAAGGATCCAACCATGTGACTATTGTAACACCTCAAGATTTTAAAAGAACACTATGTACAATTATATATTCGACATTAAACATTGAGTTTAAATGAACCACAACATATTATTTAAATATTATTATTTAAATATGAAAACATTAACGAAGCAATTAAATTAGTAGGTATGAATATTATTAACTACTTTATGAAATAGGAATAATGATTCTAATAATTATAAATTTATTTATAAATTCATAAGAAATATGAACTCAATTTTTAATAAAAACAATTTTTCATGAATTATTTTTATTTATTTTTGTGACAAAATATTATAATTAATTTTTTGAAAATTAAGAAAAATTATTATATAAAATTAAAATAATTTTCTATATCATCATATCGATATTAACATAGCGTGAAATTTTCAATTTTTTTTAATATATTTTTTTCCAATGAATAGCATAAAATACTTATTTTTATAAAATTTCATTTATTTTTAATACATTATGTCCAATTATATTATTTATTTTATTTTAAATTAACATGTTTTTTTTAATTATATGAAATCTAATTCATTACATTTAAATCAACTGTTGGGGAAAATCCCTCAAGGTGACATCACAATATTTTGGGTTGATTATGTTTGTTGACAAAGTAGGTTGTTGAGGTTAGTTGTAGATTTCCAATGATATTGTTAACAAGGTATTTTTACAAAGATCAAAGAAACTTTAATGGATTACGTAGATATGATATAGAAAATTGTGTATAAAAGCTATCTTTATTTCTGAGTGTTTTCCAAATTTTAGGGGTCTAAAATTTACAGGATGGATCAATCATTAGGAAAGTTGTATTTCTTTGAATGCATCATAATAATTTGGAAAATGAACAAATTTCTCAAATATATAATTCTCATGAAGGTATGGATATTTTTTAATACATTCATTGTCGAAAATGATAGGTTCTACAAAGGTCTGGAGTAATGCGAATTCACTGTGAAAATATGGTATATCTCTACAACTATGACGAGATTGTAAATGGATAGATTTACATGGAGATTCCGAAAATAGGGGTATTCACAAACAAAATTTTATAGCTTTGTTGAAAGGTGATTAATAGGATGGAATCTTCAAGAAATGTAGAAAACGCCTATAAATAGGCCTCTACCACCTCATTTAACGTAGAGAAAACCTTAATGAAAATTCAATGGATCTAATTTTTCAAATGTGATTTGTGAAGGTTTTTCTTGTGAAAAAGTTCTTGAAGAAAGTATGTTTTATAAGGCTATGAAAGCAAATATAATATTTTAAGAATCATGAAAGTGTTGAAGTTCACGAAGTTTACAAAAGATGTATGTAATTTGCGATCTTTGGGAAGGCAAAGAGAGTTTCTTGAAAGTGTTTGGGCTTTGAAAATGGTGGTTTATTTAAAAAGTATGGTTGATATTTGTGAAATAATTGCACTTCAAAATATTTGTGGGGTTCATTGAATAATTTTATAATTTTCGAGAATTGGGCAGTTTTGTGATGGTTTTGTGAGGTTTGCGAATGTAGTGAGAATCATGAAACTGTAAAAAATGGATTTCTTAGTAAAACTATAGTAAAGTGATATTAATAAAGTTGATGAAATTAGAACATAAATATAGAATCTATCTATAAATGAGGATGTATTTATTATTTTGAATAAAGGGACCTACATGTCCATAAATTGTGTATGACTCCTTTCAAAATTAGTGATGAACGGAAGAGGAAGAAGGTGAGCCTTTCCATCAGTAGTGATCCATCGTATGGATGATTAAGGAGTGACCCTTGGGAATTAGTGAATTATCCCTAATTCCTACGAGTTAGTGGTCCTGGGTATAAAAGTGATATATCCCAAACCTTTAATTAATAGTGATCCTTAGTGAATTTTTTACATCATCACATTTTAGTTCTATACTCTATGGACATAGCCCAGTGAGGGTAAACCATGTCAAAATATATGTTTCCTTGTTCATTCTTTCTTTATTTACTTTTTGAACATCAACATCAGATAAAGTGGTATGGATAAGATCAAAATAAACACTAAAAATAAAATGAATATACACTTATAATAAATATGACAAGATCTAGTGGTATAGTAATAATTTTGAAAAGAATAACCATACCCAGATTCACCCCTCTCAGGGTATCTAAGACACTTTTTGGCATAAAAATTGGTATTAGAGAAATTGGTTTCTTTTATAATATTTTTTCTCTAAATTGGCTCATCTAACTATTGAAATTAAAGTTTAAGTCTCCTATATACCATTGTTCCCTGAAAAATGAATAACATCAATGAATAAGAAGATGTCTTGTGGAATTATTTAGTGTGTAAATGTCTATGGAAATAGTGTTATACAGTTGAAGGAAACAAATAATTTATCAAATTGTGAGATTATTTCTTTATTAAATGATACTTCAGGAAGGATTGAAGAACCCAATGTTCCAAGTTATTTTTTATCAACTTATGATGAATATATTCCAAGAAAGATAGTAGTATAAGTTTTCAACATGAAAATGTAAGTGAATCAAAAATTAAAAACAGTAGAATAAGCCTCAAGATATTTTGATTAGGGTGTTAGAAATTGATCATAAGAATCTATTTTTTCTAACTAAAAGTCTTATTGATCTGGCTATTGATCTGATGGAAAATAATGATTCCCATGATAAGGAATTGAAGCATATGTATACGAAGATGTAAAAACACAAATGTGATGATAAGGTAAATAATAAAAAATGAAATGAAATTCATTATCTGGAATCCATAAATGATGATCTTGATACACATCTATCGAAACTAGTTCAGTAGATCAATATACTATAGTAGGGGAATGCATGTTCTAATGATTATTTTTCTCAATAAATTATAAAATAAATGATAAAGATGAAATGTTATATATGATTTATTGATAATTGGAAGATGAGATAACTAGTGGGAATACTCCCATAAGATAACATAATTCTCACCTTATATCTAGAGAAAAAAAGATTCAACAATTGGGAGAATATCAAGAATCAATCAGTAAAGATGTTGGGAAATCTATGGTTAATGGAAAGCCTAAATTGGAGGATTAAATGAATATTTATTTGACATTCCATCAGAATTTAATAATGAAATGGAAATAAAATAAGCTATTTTTGAGGAGAAACATGAAAGGATTGTATCATCACAAAGGCTATGCAGTTTGAAAAAATCTAGTATTGATTATGCTAAAACCCTCTCTCATGCATAAGAGGAAAAGAGTCGTGAATAGTTATAGAAATAGGAAAAACAAATTAGGTGGTTGAAATAGACCTAAAAATACTTATAAAAAATATTCATGACATCATGATCAAATTTTGTGCGATTCATGGCCATATTTCATGTTTTTCTTCTGATTCACTAGAATAGATTTCATATTGTGTAGGCATAAATATTTCTAAATCTTAAAATAAGTATATTATTCTTGAATATTAGGAAAGGAATGCCTCTTGGATGAATGTATCCATTAGATGTTATTATTGTGGAATAAAGAGACACACCAAGAGTATGTGTCAAGAACCCTAAGGGCTCAATGTTTGATGAAGAATTGTAGATGCATCAAAATATTAGCAAAGAAATGATAACATGTGGTACGTTTTTAATTGGATATGATTTTTATGTTCTAATAATTTATATTGGGCAATATATTATATCTATAATAAATAATAGAAGGAATAGGAACTCGAAAGGAGATCCCAACTCCAGTGGTGCATATATTGGGAGACAAAATGATAAATTTAGAAATTATGTTAAATACATGGAGGAAATAATGGGAGATTAATGAATGGTTTATCTAGAACCTTCTATATTACACCCACACAACTATCTTGAAATGAAAGTGAATGAACATATAAGAAAAATGGAGTATCTACTACAATTATGAGTAAAAAATGTATGTTCCATGAACTAATCACTTCCATCACATCAAAGTGAGTTGACTTGGGTAACTGATAAAATAAAAATGAGCAATGAATACCTATACAAATTTATATGTCATACTATATGGTGATAACTGAAGGAAATATAAAAATTACCTTTAATGAATTAAGAAGAAAGTGTATACACTCTTTTGATATATTCCTGCTCAGAGAAAGCATCATGAAAAATGGCATATGGGTAGAGTGGAAAATAATGAAATATGTACCAGTGTGATTAAACCCAAAATTATTGGAAAGGAAAAAACCTATATATCCTACATATAAAATAATTCTAATAATGTGGGTAAAGTGTTTCTAGTTATATTTCTAGAACATATGATGTTATCTAGGCAGTTATAATAAACATAGAAAGAGTACAATGATTTTTTAAAAAATATCGAAGGATTGATTCATTAATAAGAAATAAAATACTCTTATTGACGATTCCAGCTATACCCCAATCCTATATGTTTAAAATTTTTTAATTGATGTTCATGTGTTTCAATTTTTATGGGATATATAATCTAGGGGTAAGTTCAATAAAAAGATGAAAAGTAGTGATATGATGTTCTCTAGAATATCAACCGATTCAAATCAGTACAAGAAAAATATAATATATCTAAAATCTCAATGGATTAGAATTGTAGAATAATTCAATAAGTAATAAATAGTCACCCAATGAAAATATTATTAAAGGTATTTACATCTTTAAAATGGTATTTAGTTGGAGAAGTTTCTCACATGTGATAAAATGATGTAGGAGAAGAATTTTGATTTGTGAGACTAAACAGTGGGCCTAAAAACATGAAGAGTTGCATATCATAGGGGGTAATTCTATCTCCAAATCACATGGAAGGTCCTAGTGGTATAAAAATGTAGAATGTTTATGTTGTTAGTCATCAAGAAGACCGATTGGGGGAGAAGTATAAACATTCATATTTTTAATGATTATGTATTTTGTTCAAAAAATATGCTATCGACTAACTATTTCCAGGATACCAAGAATATGCAAGAGAAGATTAAACATGTTACCAAAAAGTGTCCTCCCTATTATTAAGAGTAAATAAACATCTGAAATCAGATAAAATGTTGGTATTAATGATCTATATTAGTCCAATGTTATAGGCCTTCTGGAAGATTATTTCGAGACTAACATATAATAATATCATTGGGACCAAATGGGTATTTTATATCAAAATTAATAAATAAGGAACAATGATTCGAAAAAAATCACAATTAGTGTACAAAGGGTACTCCTAGATAATCGTTATTAATTTCTAAACATCATTTTCACATGTTGTGAGGCTATATACTATTAGAATATTCTTTTCCATAGTATTGAAAATAAGGTTCAATGTTTTCTAGAACAACTTCGAGTCATAATTTCTAAATATGGTTCTGGAAGAATAAGTTTATATTGAGGAACCTGATGGTTTTATTTTTCATGAAGATGATAATAGAGTTTTTTGGCTGAAGAAGTCACTATATGGTTTGAAGAAAGCACCAAGAGAAAGGTATTCAAAACTAGATCTTTTTTTAAGGAAGCTCAATTTCAATTTGGTTCAATTGATTACAATATATATGTAAAAATTGACAGTAATTAGAGGATTATGGTTCTGGTGTATGTCAATGACATAATATTTTGGTGAATTTTTTATTTTTTCTATTAAGGAAGCAAAAATTCATTTCCTTGAGCACTGCAGAATCAAAAAAAAATTATGTCTACCCAATATTGCATATAGTGATTATGGATGAAGCAGTAGCTTGATGATATAGGAGTTTAATTAAAGTCTATGATCATAATTCATTGGGATAATTCTATTTCTATATATAATATCAAAATAATAGTCCATAAATAGAGGATAAAGAACATTTAAATCAAGTATAATTTTTCATGGATTAGGTTGTTCATGGACTTATGGAGTTGGAGTATGTGCCTACCAAACTACAGGTTCTGGACATTCTGATAAAGGCCTTAACATAAGATGAATTTGAACAATATATAATAGTTCAATGAGTTTAGTCAAATTCACACACCTGAAAATGTGTGGATGTAGGACTCTAATCATACCTAGTAATGGTTCTTTTACCGAAGGTGTTGATCTTTATTATTTACCCTATTTTATACCTCAAATTATTTACCTTCGGGTTTATAGATAATAGAGGATACGTTGTAGATAAATAAGGGAGAAAATTTATTAATCATGATAGAGGATAAGATAATAAGTGAATCAGTGATATAGGGGGGATTTTAAATCAGGTGATTCTATATATGATATATCAAAGGTTATATATCATTACTTATGAGGATTGTGGTGACAATAGTTGACTAGTTTGGGAATTAAGTAATTTAATGCTTAACATTTCATGCTACTCTTTTTCCTCATGCTGAGCATGGATCAGGTGGGATTATAATATGCGTAGATTAAATCATTGATCACTAAATAAATATTAAGTATGTAAAGTTGGTATAATATGTAATAAACTATAACATGGTATCAAAATGTTAAGAGTTTTCAATAAACTCAAAAAAGGATATTTTTCAGAAAAATACTACAAGGAAACATTACAGTTTTTAGGGTTGATTGTGTTTAATGATAAAGTAGGTTTCCTAGGATATTTTTGGTGTTCCAAAGATATGTTTTACAAGGTATGTTGATAAAGAACCAAAAAAATGAATGTATTCTCTAGAGTTGGTATAAAAAATTGTTTATGCAAGGTGGTGTCATTTCCCAGTGTTTGCCAAATATTTGGGGAATAAAATTTGGAAGATGGATCAATCATCATGAATATTATATTTCTGTGAATAAAGCATATTTTTTTTAAAATTCATGCATTTCATGAATATTGGAGTTTTGAAAAGGTATGTAGCTTTGTTAAGTAATTCAGTGTTCAGAAATTTGGGTTTTACGTAGGTGTAGAGCATCGTGAATGTGTTATGGAAAGACGATACATCTCTACAAGTGTAAGAATCATCATAAATGTAGACCATTCCCAGGATCATTATGAAATAGTGATCTTCACAAACAAAATAAGATATCTTCATGAAAAGGTGAGGGAGAGCATCAATGATTTGAAAAATGGGAGTCATCACTTATAAATAGGTCTATACCCCCTCATTTGAAGAAGATCAATCCTTGATGAAAATCTAAAGGCTCTGATTTAGTGAAGGTGATTTGAAAAGTATGTTCTTGTGTAAAAGTTTTTGAATAAATTAAGTTCACGAAGGCTCTTAAAGAAGCCTAAAATTTACAAACATCTAGAATGAATTGAAATTCGAGAGGGATATAAAAACAAGACCAAACATTTTGTGATTTGTGAAGGCTAAGTGAGATTTGTGAACAGAGAATCTATATTGTAGGATGGTTGAGATTTGTGAAGGAGTAAAGCTTCACAAAAGTTGTGTGGTTTGCAAATTAAGTATAAACTTTTCAAGAATTAGGAAGTTTCAAAAATAATGAGTTCCCTTCACGAAAGATGTGAGTATCATGAAATTGTTAAAATATATATTTCTTAGTAAAGCATTTGTGTAGTGATATTCGTCAAGTGGATAAAACTATAACATAGAAATATAATATACCAAAATCGAGGATGTATTCATTATTTATAGGGAAGAGACCTATATGTCCATAAACTATGTATGAATCATTTTCCCAAGAAGTTATAAAAATAAAATGAATAAAGATATCATTTCCACAAAAAATTATTCATCGAAGGATAGATTAAGGGAGAGGCCCTTGGGAAGATGTTAGTTATCCCTAAATCATGTAAGAAAGTGATCATGTGTATAGAGGTGATCAATCCCTAACCTTGAATTAGAAATTAGCCTTAGTGAATTTGGTACATTATCACATTTCCATTTTATGCCCCGTGGATGTATCCTGTTGAGGGTGAACCATTTAAAAATCAGGGTGTCATTTTTCTAAATTTCATGCTTCAGTATTTAAGCTTCATCCTCAGATAAATTTGGTAAGGATAAGATCAACATAAATACTAGAAAGATAATGAATTGAACCTTATAATAAATAGGTCAATATCTTGAGGGGTATTAAAAATTTTAAAATAATATCCATACACCAATTCACCCACTCCCATGGTATCTAATCCTGTTTTGGGCCTAACATTAACTTTATACTAGAGTTTAGAATGAATTTATTCTTAGGATTAAAAGAATAATTTTCTGAAAAATTCTTTAAAGTAAAAAATGTTTCTCCATTTTAATTAATTATAATTACACCTAGTATGTATTTATTTTAATTAAATTTATATATTCTACACTTATATATATATATATATATATATATATTAATTTAAATTTTGTTTAATTATTATTACATGACATATTGAAATTATCATTTCATTTTATTCTTGAAGAATGTGTTTATTAGAATCCCATTTTTTGATACGTCTACATTTTTAATTTTTAAATTAAATTATTCCATTTATATTATTTGAATTTGAAAAAAGGGATTCCATATTATTAATAATCATAATTTATATAATCTAATAAATTTATCTTATTTTTTACCAAAATTAATAGTGAAAACATTAATAATTAATTACTACGGTTAAGGTAAAAACTGGTTTACCAGGGGATTAAAAAACGTTATGTGTTAAAAATGACCAAAAACATGTATAATTCCATGTTTATAGTCCTATTTCATAAGTTTATATCTGGTGGTTATAAAATGGTCTATTTAAGAGCATTTTGTCATGTGAAAGTCATGGTCATAATTATTTCCTTTCAAAAATGAAAATGTGTCCTCTCCCAAACATATAAAGGACACAAACTCTCCTCTTTTTTCCACAATTCCAAATCCCATTGGATATTAAAATAACATTTCAAATAACTTATTTACATCCCCAAACTAATCTTATAACCCTTTATTGATCATAATTACAATCTATGAATGAAATAGATCTTATCCTAAAGAGGTGGTCGGAAGATGAGGTAACTTTATTTTCCAAGAATTTTATTTTATTTATTCATTCACCTCTTAAAAATATTATTAAAAAATTATGATATAATAAATATATTATCTTCCTTATACTGGTAGGTTTTTTTGTTAATTTAATGAGCTATAACCACATCCTCCTACATAAAATGGGAAATGAAATTATTGATCGTGTGTATGGTGGACTACCGCATTACTAATTGAAATAATTTTTTCCCTCACCACATATCATCGATGTATATAATAAATTATTTAAAATATATATATGATATTAATGATATAATTATAATTATTTAATTATAATATCACATTATCCTACTTACTTTCCATTAATTAGGAAATACAATAACATCTCTTGGGGGTATAGAGGACTACCGCCTCACTAAGCGATGCGATACTTTTTTCAATTACGCTTCTAATGGAAGGTAATCAGGAGTAATATTATGTTTATCTATGATATTAATGAAATGTTATTTTTTTTAAAAATACATTATACATTTTATTACCTTACCATACATTTATTAAATTATAACGTTGTTTGTGTGTGTGGCGGACCATCGCCTAATAAAGTGATGCGATTATTTTTTATTATTTCATCAAATAAATGGTTTATGTATCCAGATTTAAAAAGGTAATTTTATTTTTATTATATAATTATAATCTTTAATGGATAAAATAACACTTATTATTATTTCATTATAAATATTCTTGATATTATTGAATAATAATCTCTTTGACCTTAGTAAACTTACCAAATTGATTTTAGACATATGAGTTGTTTTTCATCAAAACATCTAATGTGAAATTCATTAACTGTGAAATCGAATATGAAATTGTAAATAAAATAAAATAAACGCAATAATAAACATGAAAAAGGTTTTTAATAAATAAAATAATTAACATAATTTTTAATTCTATAATATAAGGAAAATGTATGATGATTCAGGCTTGAAGTAAGGATTTCCATCTCAAAACATCCTTCTTTGAGATGTCAGTTCAGTTATATGTATAATTTATTTAATATGGTGTATATAATACACATTTACAAATTATATCTGGAATACATCATAATTAATGTTATTTAAAATTACAATTCACTTACTTCCTTCATGGGGTTATGATTCAAATGTTACCAAAGTAGAAAAGGATTATACTACAGTCTCATTTTAATCGGGATTATTTATTCATGGATTTACATTGGATGAAATTATTTGTTAATTATCTAACAAAACCATTTAAATTTATTCTACTATGGTTATTTATGAAATTCATAAAGAATGTTTTCATTTTCCTCTATTAGGTACTTAAAATTATTGATAATAGTTTTAAGAAACGTGTTCTTCATTTTTCTCTTTGGTGAAAAATAAATTTTACTTACAAATAAATGTTTTATAAATATGTTTTCAAGAACACAAAAAGTGTAAAAAAATTATTAAAAATTTATTTTAGGGGAGGAGTTAATATGTTCCCATGGGATCAAGGGGGGTTATAAGTGGGGATCCCAAGAGCATTTACAATTACAATATAAACACACATAGGGGAAAGAAATCCAATATTAGAATTGGAATTCAGGTGAAACTTCAAGTTATCCCTTGGAGTAATAATGTCCCAAACTCTATTAACTTTTTTCCAAGTATGGTGGAGATCAAACACATTTGTGATTAGTGGCTTACATATAATAACCATGTAACATATATTCTAAATAGTATGTATTAGGCCATTGAAAAAGTTACATATGATAGTATAATCAATCTCTACTACAACCCAAACAATGTTATTTGAGAGGAATAATTTAAGTCCACTATGGATGGAATTGGCCTCAACATAGAAAGAATCACTTAGGCTATAAAATATACTAAACCTTGAAATCGCATTTGGGTCATGAAAGATAACCCCCCACATGTTACCGAAGTTTTATGCGCCTTCAAAATTAAGATTATGGTCATAGATATTTGGGAGGTAGTGGATATAGTTTCATTTAGTGGAATGAATGATAGTAGGGGGAGGGTACCTTCTAGCCATTATTTTTTCAAGGGAGAAAATATCCTCATATATTTTTTGAAGTAGGTAAATTTCTATGAATATAAACCTAGACCTCACAATCAATGATATATTTTAATATCAGGATCCATCATGATGGTCTATGTTCCATGCCTCCCTAATACCCAAGTAGATAACATCTAACATAAGATTTTATACCTTCTTATCTTAATTTATGTTACCTGCACCATTGAACCATAGATGAATGATGTCTCTAATATAATTAATAGTTTCAAAAAAACTTTTAACATACCAAACATACTCCAATCTATGATTTCCTATTCACTTTGGAATAAAATATGGATAGCTGATTACATGTCATGATTATGGAAACATAAGCACTTTTAACCAACTCTAAATAGAGTGGCATTCAATATCCTCCCAATACAACATTCCATTAATAAGTACATCATGTCCACAATATTCCTCGCATTAATACACCCATTTTTAGTGGGTTTTTCAATATTGTCCATGACGCCTAATGGAATCGTTCTTCTAAATGTGTGTCCTAAATAATGTATGGAATGTGGTTCTCAATCATTATATTGGACTGAATTTGGATCCTTTATAATAGATACAATATTCATGGTGATATAGGTAATAACATAATTCACAAGGATTATCCTTACTTCAAATAAAAGAAATAAGTTTTTTAAATTAATAGTACAGATGGTGATCACATCCACATCCCCTTAAAATTATAAAATGGAGAATCTACATAGAGAAATAGGTACACCCAAGAATTCTATGTAGAAATTTATACTAGAAATTCACATAATGGATTCATTTTTTTTCATGCATCATTCAGGGAAATAGGTAAAATTCATACACAACTCATTTCCTGGTTGATAATATATCCACATCACATGTATTACCCCTTCAGGATTTCATTAAAACATATACTAGAAATACTTTATTTGTTGATTAAAAATAACATTTAATTAGTGAATAGGTGGTGGGACACACCACTAAAATGGGGATTTAAATGTAAATTGTTGATGATGCTGAGCTGCATGCTTTAATCAAGGTTCCCCCTGAGAATTTCTTGAACTATAATGAATATTTTTAGAGATAGTAGGTCTCCATGTCTCAAACCACAAACCAATATTAAGAAACCACAATTTCTCTCTTTGAATATATTATAAAACCAAGGTGAGATATAACTGTCAAAGATAAAGTCAACCACCATGGTTGGGAAACCCATGTGCTTAATCACCCTAAGAAAAAAATTACATTAAATACTTTTAGAATATTTTTTCTAACCGACATTAATAGTTATATTTTATTCTAGTATATTCTAATACATATATTCTATAATTTCTTATGAAATACCAATATCACCTTTGATGGATCTTCCTTTGATAAAACAATGTTCTTCTACTGACAACCAGTTTTTGAGTTGAAAAGAAAGACTCCAATTGATAAAAAGAAGTTATGATTTTATATTGAAAATTACTCAAGATGATAGGTCTAAAATGCCTTATAAATGAGGGTTCCTTCACTTGGGGAATGAGAACCATTATATAAGAACATTCTACCATATGTAGAGATCCCTCATGGATGGTTTCATTAATATCTTTAACAAGTTAAACCTAGATGAGATCCCAATAATCCATGTAAAATAACCCCAATAATCCATTAGGACTATGATAATTTTCTGGACTGAGGGATATAATGGTATACAAAACATCATTCTCATCAAGTTAAATTTTAAGTAAGTAGTTGATTTTTGATGAAATTATATGTAGTATTGAATTGAAGATCATATATTATCCACTTTGGTATGCATTATGAATGCACATGTTAATGTCACTAAGGATTTTAAATAATAATCAACCATTCCTCCCACCACCATGGGATCATTGGTTAATTATTCATCATATAGAAGAATTTAGGGGATACGGCCCCATTGTTTCTCTTTTATACATGCAGGGAAATAAGTATTTTTTTCAACTTATTTAAGCCTTATGGATCATTAATTTTAATGACAAATCCTCCGATATTCAATTAGTATCCCGTCGTGTTTGTTCTTTTCTAGGATAATAAATTCAAAATATATATCATATTATTTTTAATTCTTATCTAGATTCAATTAGTTAAATGACCACATTGATGTCATCCAGATATTGGGAATGTGATGGAAAATTTCTAACCAATGAAGTAAAGTCCATTTTTAGGTGACAGGGCTTATTATGGAATCCCATCCATAACCTTATATACATTGGTTTATTCTAGGACTCAAGGAACAATTGTGGTAGTTTTGGTAATGAGGGCACAGATTATGAAAAAATAAGTATGTGTCACCATCATTTATAAGATCCAATTTTATGAGGTGAATAAAGTGGTATGAAAGAGAATGAACATGGTGAGAGATAGTTTCATTTTAGGAGGATGAAATTGCCTAGAAGTTGGTGAAGCATGTGTCCAACCTACACCATGTGTGTCTGTTTCATTTTTGGTTATTTCATCAGGTATAATTTTCACCAGATGAACACATGACCAGAAGAACCTTCTGGAATTTGAAAGAGGAGAAATAAAGCCTATATTTCTAAGGATAAAACCATCTACCTTTCTTCTGTAATGAGTCCCAAATTCTGTTGAAGTCACATCCCACGATCCAAGCTGGGGCCCCTAGGTTGAAGGATTAAAGATCAAAACACAATTGATATTGTTCTCATTCATCACACATTGAATTCAGGAATGATAATGATAAATTATAATTAGCATAACAAACCATAATATAGATATGTTTTTCAGAAATTTAGAGATAATTCACTAAGATATATGTTTTCTAGAAGATTCAGATATGTTAGTTGAAAGGTTCTCCTTGAATACCTATTTTTTTAGATAATCAATCTTGAAAGATTTTGGTTTATGAGAAATTATCACTAACATATATTCCCTTTTATTATTAATCACATGGGACAAAAATTATATCTTTACTCGGGTACCAATGACCCATAGAATTCGAGTCGATGAGGTAAATCATCTAGAAAAATTATTCATGGATTTTCCCCTACTGTAGTGAGGAACTTTAATTGAGATGGAAAACATATTGAAATACACTTTTTTTGTGATCTGGTTCATACACTACATGGGAGGTAAGAGGAATTGAAATGAATCTAGGATATTTCATCTTAAACATGAAATAATACACCATTCGAGAGGGAATCAGAGATGATAGGTGTTTGAGGTGTGTCATTATAAACATGAAATAATAAATTTTAGATCATTGAATTGGTGATCAGGGATCCAGCAGAAGGTTTAGGATCATGGTAATGGAGTGAATTTGGAGGAGATATAGGGGTGGTGGTTTCCTTCCCACGGACCTATGAGCTATCGTGGCTCATTTTCCTGACCAAAAACCAACCATCCATGGGTTTTATGGAAACCTTCATATAAAATGGAATCAGAACCATGCATTGGATTTCAAAATAAAAACAAACCATTGAATCAAAACCCTAAATTGTACAGGAACACTACATAGTAAGGGGGAATGGGGTGGACGAACCTCAACCCTGACCGTTGTTGTTGTCTCAAGGTTGGATGAGCGAGAAGGGTCAATAACCGTTGGGATATAAGAATTGATATTAACCATGGGATCTATATAATGCGAGACAACATGATATGAAATATCCTTTCAATAAAATGAGATGTAATTACCATGGATATGATAGGTTGAACTAAATTGAGATGGATAGGGATAGACCAGAGATTGTCGACTGTCAACATAGTACTTCACCCAAAGGAGGATATGTAACATAGGATATTAAAAGTGGTCTATGGATATATAGATTGGGGCCATCAAAGTTACCTAAATATAGCGGTTGTGGTCATTAGAACATAGTAATGTACCAAGGGAATAAGTGATCCCTCTGAGGAAGTAGATATTTTTGTATGGATGAGGGATTATATGAAGATTAACCCACATATCCTCTGTAGGAGAGTCCAGCCCAAGATGAATCAACATTGACAATAAATTGAGCTAAAAAACCCATTGAATGACTAATATAGGTCACTAAGGCCAGTTTTTAATGAAATTCTCTATAAATTTAACGTAAATAAATAATGGTATTATTTTTAGTATGAAGACTCTAGTTGGAGTTTCTAAACCCCATGAGTCAGAAAAATTCTGCATTAGAGGATCATGTGGATTTTTCTTGCCAAAACTAGCCCCCAAAGTCCATCAATGGAGCTTTTTCTCCTCCTAAATAGAAGAATATAAAAAAACTAACACTAGATAACCCCCCACCATGTCAAGATGGAGCAATTCCAAGTGAACATCTTGAATATGAGGAAATAGTGTCGAACTAGATGAGGAAGACGAGAATATCCTTGAGGAAAGAGCTATGAGAAGACTTCACCCTATGAACTTGTTGATCTAAAACCATCAAATAGAATAAGTCACTAATGAATTAATGGAGGATGGATATTCAAACCCACAATTGGTGAAGGATGTGTCGTCGCCACAAAAAGGTCACTCAAAGATGGGGAAACATTAAAGAGTGTTTGAAAATACAAACATGCATACAGAGAATTATTTTGAATAAGATTAGACATATTTTTAAAATAAATGATTCATATGATTTAGTTTTAAAAAAATCTAACTAGAATCTTCCACTTGTTTTTTGATATACTGTCTTTCTATATTTGTATACAAAATGTGAATGGAATTTCTTTTTAACTTATACGACATGTAGAAATCACCCGCCACTATTTTAGGTGAATCTTCATTTATATGTTTCCATTTATATTTTCAAAGAAAAAGATTCCCATAATATGTTTTAAAAAAATTTCTTTTCAATAGTGATTTTAAAAGTGGCATGTATTTTCCTCAAGAATTGTTTATTATATTTTTAAAACTATTTATATTCATCAATGACAACAATATTTAATCTTATTGATGATTTTGATATATATATATATATATATATATTTCTCTTACAGATATACATTTTTCACTCTCCCTTACAATAATGGTTTAATACACTCCATTTTTCCATTCATCAAATTCTGTTATTATGAATATTAATTTGGTCATGATATGAGGATGTATTATATAAACCATTTGTTTTACAAGGGTGATTCTTATGTTTTAAGCCTTATGATTGATTTACTTATGTGTAATGCATATGAATTTATGTGAAATGAATGTTTTTGGTGGTCCTAGAATTATATATCCCTATGATGCATTGGAGAATATTTTTAGACTCATGATACATTATTTATCATATTAGGGAGTAAACATAATATATTATGGGGCTCTAACCACCTTATGATTTTGTCTCTATAGATAGCGTTGAATTATTTTTTTTCATGTCTTATGATACAAACACATTTCGTAAGATTCCTTGATCTTATGATATTGTGTTCTTTGAATTATGTTTCCATGTGATTACTCATGTTTCACATGATTACTCATGTTTCTTCTATTTTACGATATCATGTTATAACTATGAGTCACATGTTATGTTTACTTATCATGTTTATTTCCTTATTCGTATTTTTAGGTTATTCCTTTTTTGGTGTATTTCATAGGTTACCCCATACAATTTTTGGGGACCAAAAATATTTTGGAGCTCATTATGGAGGATAAAATTAAGATGTTTTATTTTATAATCACTTTTATGTATTATGATTCTAGTATTCCAAAAACACAAAGTATCATGATCTTTGGGTTGTAATTAATATATTTTTGTGTTAAAAATTAAGTAATTATATGTGTAAATGTGTTGGGTTACTATAACTAAACTCTAAAATTTCCATAGGAAGTGAGTTAGAGTCTCAATGAAAAGTAGAAAAACTTTTTAATAGAAGTGGACCATTGACATTTCTCTTGGAAGTTTTAGAGGATCTATGGTAGGGTAAAGGGCCATAATTTGTATATTATAAATTCATTAGATGATTTAGTATATGAATATTTATGATAATGATTCATACAATCTCATAGAAAAAATCAATGAATGATTTCCCATTGAGTATGGAGAGGAAAAGATTGTATTTTTACTATGTGATGATGATAGGAAACAATTAATCTAAATTTATATATTCTCCTTAATGAGAAGTTTTAATGTAAGTATTATAAAATTATAGAGAAATAAGTTTGTGTCAAGTAATCTACAATCAAATTCTAATTTTATATGAGAATGAACAATATAATGGAAAAAAATATGGAGAACTCGTATGGAAGCATCCAAATTCCAAGGGAGAGGAAAGTATAAGATATGCTATAAAGTTTAATAAATGTTAATTCTTGAGTGGAATAACCATATGTTGGAATGATAAAATGTAAAAGATAATATAAATACTAAGTATCCAATTTATTTGAGGAGATAACTAGATTTGTAAGACTGGTTTATAGTTTTGGTTAAAACATGAAATTCATAATTTGGTGGATGTATAGGAAACTGAGTGCCCAGAAGAAGTGGTATCACATGGTGACTCAAAAAAATTTATTTCAAAATTTAATGAAAATATTACTTCATTAAACTCTAATGGAACATGGGACCCTATTAATTTAGTTTTGGAAATTGATCACTTGATAATAAGTGGGTTCTCTATTTAAAGAATTTTTTGATGGAAATTTGTGTTTCAAAGAGTGGTTGGATAAAAATGGATTTCAAAGAAATAAGTAGTTGAGTTCTTGTAGAAATTCACCCTATTTTATAAAAATAAAACTATTAAAAAAAGTGTTGAGAATAGTAGAATCAAAAGATGTTTACTTTGAACTAATGGACATACATATAGCCCTCCTTCATAGAGACTTTTAGGAATATGTTTATATGAAAAAACCAATAGGTTTTCTTGGATTATGGGAATTTTAACAAGGTTGGTAAATTGAAAATAAAATCATTATGGGGTAACTTATGTGATAATATAAAATAATTGATAGTTCACAGGGTTTATAATGGATTATGATTTGAAAGGTTCAATGCAAATAATTTTGTTTAATTCAAATAATGGGATGATGAGAGATTCATTATACTACTTTTATATGTCAGTGACATATTTTGGGAATGTTCAAAGGATTCATGGGAATATGAGTATAATCCTATGTTGTATAAAACAATAAAAATTAAGGATCCTAAACAATCCAATATAATATTTAGGTTGATTTTTTATAGGGATAGGTAATAATTTTTTTTTCTTATTCTATTATTATTTTATATAGAAGATCATTACAAAATATAGAATGATTGGACCTAAGATAGACTCAACACATATTGACCATGATTTAAAATTTATAAGTAATAATAACCAATAATGGAAGAAGAGTTTGGGTACATTGAAAAATATTATATTTTCACCAGTGGTAGGAATCTTGATGTACTCAATGATTTGTACATGGATGGAAGTTGATTTTACCCTGGGATTTTTAGGTCACTTTAATTCAAACCCTACAAAAGAACAATATGAATCAATCAAGTGTCTTATACACTAATTGAGTGTAATTTAAGGTATTTAATTTTTAATTTGTATGGATAAACCTTTGTATAGATATTTTGATGTTAAATTCTTGATATATTTATAAACCCAAAATAGATAAATAAATTATGTGTTTTCCAGTGGATGGACAATGGTGAGTTGGATGTCATGGATGTAATGGATTCTTACTATATAAATAATAGATTAATTTTATATATCTAAAATGGTCGAATGGGAGGATATAGTTTAGTTAATGTGGTCGTAAAAGGATTTTATAAAAATTAGGGAGGGTGATGATTTGTTCTCTAAAACAAATAGTATGATTTAACATGCTTGGAATCCCATTTTCCATACAAGTAAGAAGTATGTTGACCAAAGGTACAACTTTATCAGAAAAAACCTATAGGAAAAGGATTAAGATATATGATAGTTAGCTAAAAGAAAAAATATGACAGACATGTTCACTATAGAATTAGATAAAGAAATTTTGAGGCAGTGTTATGCCTTGGTAGGACTTGGTTGAATGAAAAAAAGATATAGACCATTGGATACTATTAAGGTTGGGAGTTTATTATTTTATTAAATGTGTTTTAGTTTATTTAATGTTTCCATGAAATATGTTTTAATTTGGGAGATTTGTGGTATTTTAAGTACGTTTTAGATCATCATATTTACTACACGTGATTCTTATTTACTACAATTTTGATTGGGAAATAATATATAAAGTTATAATATGATCTCTAAATATAGAAGTGAAGCCATCAGAAGTTCTTTTGTTTTATAGGAGTTATGTTCAACCATGCAGGACTGGATATTTTTAATAGAAATAGGTTCATCAGTTTGGTATACCAGTTTTGATAGTCATATTAAGTTGATCATCATTTTAGCAGATCAATTTTTACTCCTTGGACGGCTGCTACTTAAAATATAAGTATGTGGGACTTCATTGTTAAATGTAAGAAATAGAGAGAGGTAAATATCAATAAATTAATTTTTTTGGTCCTAGAAAAATTACTTGTACTTTGTAATCCATTTTTTTATCTCTTGTAATTCTAATGATAATGAATGTAGGAATCGTGATTCTCCCATGAACATGGGAGTCATTTTCTAGGTCATGTAAATACCACTTCATTTTACAGGAATTAATTATTTTCATTGGTTTATAAGGTATATTTTTATGTTGTGAGTGTTAATTAATGTATATTTGGGTTGACTTAGTGTAGTGAGTAGGGTTAAAAGCATTTCTATTCATGGTACACTTTTCCAAGGGAAGTTTTGGAGGTTTTTAATTCACTATATAGAACTGCTCGTGTACGATATTTTAGTTGATTAAAGATTCTACTTTTGATAGTCACATAGATATTTTATTTCCAACAACATTGATGTTTTGCTTAAAAACTCTACTTTGATCTACATAAACTAAATTTTTTAGAGGGAAACTGTATGTGTTTATTTTGGTTGATTACTATATGTTCTACATTCAGGTTTTCTTTCTTCTTTAAAGTTCAAAGTCCCATATCTTAACCAAAAAAATTATTAATTTATCAATATAAAAAACCTACCTATAGTTAATATACAAATTAATCAGTATATAGAATTTAAAAATATTATTTCTAAAGATTTATTTTATGAAAACAATATAAATAATAAAAAAAATTACACGGAACTCAATAATTGAATTGTGTAATTGAATATATGTATTGAAACTTTTAGAATATTTCTTAGATTATATTTTATAAATGTAATATTCTATAATTCTTTAGGTCTTTGATTTAAATACAATCTATTACACAATAAATTCTGTTGTAATCTACTCTATTTTAAAGAGAAAATTGATAAAATTGTTTAATGGTAAAACACATATTATTAATTACTGATAGGTTTTTTAAAAAAATTATTTTTCTAAAATAAAAAAGATAGTCAGGGAATAATCGACTCAAAAACATAATAATGGTTATTTTTTCGTTAAATTAACAAAAAAAATTCCAAATATTTAACAATCAGAGGAATTTTATTGATTAAATGGTGTATAAAAAAGTTGATATGAAAAAATTTATAAAATAGTTTTTAAAAATTCTTGATTAAGAACTTAGAATGATTTATCAAAACCCTAGAGTGATATAAAAATCTATATTATGGTCTTTTAAAATTGTTTAGTGTGGACAACAGTGTGAATTTAATAAAATTCACACCTATTTTACATAAACACTAGGGATTATTCAATGATCTTTATATAGACAACATTATTAGTGATACTAACAAATCGATCACTACTAAAATTTCACATAGAAATGGATGTGAGTATCATATATTTATATCATAATTAAAATATAATATTGAAGAAAAATTATTTGGTGTTGAAAATTTCATGTTGAAAATAAAATATGAACTAATTAAATTTAAATTAAAAAATATATGTATATTGGACAAAACCCCAATGGAGGCTCTAGTTATAGGAATAAATTTGTTTCTCATAATAAATTTGAAAATAATGTTATCATTTTCAAGAATGTGGATGTACTTTTTTGGAACGGATATATATAAATATAAGATATATTCAATGGCTAAACATATTTATTTTTTAAAAGGACTTTAATCTACCTAGATTCAACTATATTTTTTTACTCATTAAGAAGTTTTTTTTCAAATATATTTAAAAACGGTTATTCTAGATAGTTTACTTAAGAGGATGTTTATGTTAAAAATATCTATGTAATAATGTTTTATTATGTTACACACCATGATTGAAAACGTAGAGAAGTTATATATAGACTAATTGAGGTTCATATTGAATAATATAATAAAATTTAAAATATTATTTTATAAAATTATTTTATAAAATTAATGTAATATTCAATCATTTTATCAAAAAAATTATGGTCGAATTAATTATATTAATTTATTTATGTGTTATTGAAACATCACGTACTCCAAAAACCCAAAAATGGTAGTAATATAAAATTATTGTTACAAAATACCAGAGTTCCCATGGGATCCAACAACATAATCTTGGAAGACTTGATATATACATACATAGAATTTCCAAACATAAGATAGAACATGAACACAATATTGGAGCATTATTTTCTCTTTCCTCGTATCCATGAAAATATTATATAATTATCTTCATGGTTTCCTAGGTAAGGGAAAAAAATAAGGTGAGGTAAAATACACATTAAGGAGTAGTAGACAATTGAAGATCACATGAAATAAAATTGAATAAGTGATATGACATGAATTAATGAACCACGTGAATCTATAATCAAATAACAATGATGACGTTCAATGTCCCTGATAATAAATGAAAAATGGATCAAAATATTCCTTGATCACATATTTATTGAAAATAAAATATTATATTCTAGAACGTATCACCAATACCACATTATAATAAACATATCCTATTAGGGGAAGAGGTATACACCAAAACTCAAATTGTTTTTCCACATGAGACATGTCAATGCATCGAGGGGATATATAATTTCTAGCCCAACACATCAATTGATTAATTCTAATGAATTACCCATAATATTTATCAATATCTTTCATACCATTCCATAAGGAACCTCTAACTAAATTAAATATGACCATCCATATAATGGGAAATATGAAAATCAAATACATCTATACTCAATATAATAATTTCGATGTATAAGATATCATACCTTAATCAACAAAGAAGTTATGGGGTATCATAAATGTAACATAAATTACCCTCATAAATAAAATATAGGGGTAAGGGTACTTCTAATGTGTTGATTTATCCATGGAAGACAATAATTGTTTCTAACAGTTTTCATTAATAAGAGACCAAGGCAATTGTTGAAAAAATCCTTTGCAATGGTTTTTTTAACTATAGATTCAAATGAATATTAGGGAGGGGTAAAATTATAGGATTTTAAATCCCTTAAATATAATTACTAATATGTAAAACTTTATTCCTGGGAAATACATTCATCACAAAAAAGAAAATAGGTGGTGATTATAACCACAGTCCCAAAGAATAAAAATTGGATGCCAAAACTCTATATATGGCTTTGGTAGCAATTCAGTAATTACCCATTCATAGAGTATATCCAAAATTTATCTTCAAATAAAATGAATATTTTAATTTCATGATATAAAATCTCAAATATGAATCCTATATACATCACATAAAATAATATTTGGTGCTTAAAAACATATATCAAAGAGAGGATTTGGAGATGGAAAACCCTTATCTCTTACACTAAATTTAATGAATGAACATTAACCTCATGTATCAAAAAACATATATATCATAATAAATTAATTTTAAAAACAATAATATGAGTTTTCATTTATAATATTCATAAATAGTCACTCCCTATATGAATTCTTCTTATTTTCCACACCGTATGTTTATTATTTTGATCGTTTGTAATAGTTTCATAATAGTAGTCTATGGGTTTTTTATTATCTCAAATTTTATCATTTATAGATCACTAATGTTACTTTTAGGTTTTATTGAAAATTATTTATGATGATTCAAACTCCTTTCATGATTTTTTATTCTTTATCCTTGAAGAAGAAATTGATAACAACCATATTTCTATGATTCTTGATTATCGAAGTGTGTTTTCTTATTTAGCATGATAAATACTGATATAACATTTAATGGGCCAAAAAATAATAATTGTTACATATATATACCATATTATACAAAAATATTATTTTCCCATAGTCATTCATGATATAAATTAATAAAAAATTAATTATGTTGTTAAAATGACCAATCATGAACATACCCATATTTAATGAATGATTTTGAGGTGGTTTTGTTTTATAATCATTATATTAGAATAATGAGGATATTATTTATTGTTTATCAGTGTGATATATTATAATTTTAATTAAGTTAAATATTATTTAGTGGATATGAAAACAGTAAACAATTTGAATAAAAGATTATCCTCTTAGTATCATTATTTTAAATGATTAAATTAATTATGACCATTTTTTGTTAATATAATTAATAGTTTCAAAAAAAATTCTTAAATTAAAACTAATGATATCATAAACATAATATTTCTTCTTTAATCTTCAACTTATAACTATTTTTGAATATTCGTGATGGAAAACAAAGCATGTTACATCGTGGATGCGATAGGCTACACAACACATAAACAACAATTTTTTTCTTAATTGATGGGTTATGTGAATAAAAATAGATAATCTCATTAATATAGTAACATTATATTCTATAATGTATACTAATATAAATATATTAATGTGGCTAGAATAAATTTCAAAGAAGATAGTTTAGAATGAAAACTATGTAGTTAATAATTCTCATATTGGGGAATGGAATTTTCCATGAAAGTATCATTGTAAATAAATCCCTTATGCTAACTAATGGTGAACATTAGCTTTTTAATGTGGGATAAGGAACTATTTGGGTAAAGTGGTAGAGTTTATTTAGGTAAATCTAATGATAGGTGTTCCCTGAACTGGTTAATATGTTACCATTTTATAAGTGAATGGAAATATATTTTTGGAAATAACCCATATATTCTCAATAATGTATCATTATTATTCATGTTTCTAAGGAAAAAAATAGAAAAATATGATATTAGAAAGATTTGGGGTAAAGCATAACCTCAAATAATCATTTTTAGACAAATTTGAGTTCTTTAGAGATTTTTTTTATCTTTTTATCATTTAACCTAATTTATCTTATCCTTGGTAATTAATTTCTAACCATAGTAATTAATTTTAATGAAAAAGTTCAAGATTTACCATTTTACTAATCTTGATACTTATAATTTCAAATCTTGAAATCATTTTATTTAATAAAATTTCTAAAGGTATAAAAATATCTTCATTTCATGGTTCTAAATTATGAATTTATTTGGAGTTAATAATAATTCTCTTGTCATAATCGTTGAGTTTTTTGGAGTTCTTTAGCTTGAGAATAACTCTTATCTCTTAGATTAATCGCCACGTCAGTAAGACTTTTTTTTAATCAATCATTTTTTTCTTCAATTTGGTTTTTATGGATATATATATCATAATACTTGTTTTATTATTTTAATTTATTATACAATAAATATTTTTGGGGAAAAATTATAATTTTTCCCTCATTATAATTTCAGCATAATTAGAATTTCCATAATCACATGTCATGTCAGTTTATTCACTCATTCCTGCAGCATTATTAAATTATTTAATAGTTTAAAAATAATTCATCCAAACCTTTTTAATATAATGTTTTTTTCCTTAAACTTAATCTAAATATTTCCATAGAAACTTCCATACACAGTAATCACACCAGACTTCTTCTTTTTCATTGTAATTATTCGGTTTTTAATGGAATTAAGATGAAAGAAAAGTAAAAAATTCAATTACAACATTAGAATAATTTCTATCAGAGTAAACAAATTAAAAAAATAAATCAACCATCTAATAAAAAAAAATTTCACAAAGGGGTCTTAGATATCCTAAGAGTGGTTGAATCATGGTAAACATAATCTTTTAAAAAAATTCCTCCCCACTAGTTCTTCACCTCTTTATTATATCTGTAAATTCTATTTCTCATTAGAATTATTATTGATCATATATTATTAAAATATTTTTTATGATGATTTATAGAAATTAAATAAATAAATAAACCACAGTTAGACACATAGTAATATTTGTTTTCCACTACTGGCTTGTCTATGGAGGTTGCATCAAACATTATGTTGGTTAACCAAAATAAATAATTTCACTGCTTGTTATTTACATCTAGGACACTCCTACCTAGGATCACAAACCATAAAATATTTACGAATGAAGCAATGTCTCCCTAGTATTACTTCACTTTCACCTCCCTCTTATACTCATGGATTTAGAATAAAAAACAATTGGCACATAGTCCAAAAAAATTACTTCTATTATTTGGAGTTTCACTGAATGAATGATAGCTTCCTTTGAACTTCACATGCTCTCACACATAATGATCTCCACATCCCCACAATAAACACTTTTCTATGATATATCAAGGAATATCCTACTCAATATGGAAATACTGTTAAGAGACATCAAGTCTTCAATTAACTGCATTGGATAAGGTGTGAATAAACTCCTTCCACAAGTAATGTTGAGTGGTGAAGATCCATTGTCTTCTTCTTGTTATGAATTCGTATATTAAAATGATATTTCACATAGAAAAATATTTTTGGGTATCTATTTTCATAAGACTATAGTGTGTTGTCCTCGTGAAACACCCTAGTGAATAACCCCTTATGTGACATCTTAGTTTAAAACCCCTTTCAGAAGATCTTGGCGTTAGACCCCTCCATGTGACTCTAGAACATGCTACCTATACTATTATCCTCTAAAATATACCATTTAAATCATATATATCATGTGACTTCGTCAAAATACTCATTCATGAGACCTATAATTTTGATACCCATGAGATCATGTGGATCGTGTGACTCCCCCGTGAGACTCCTTCATGAGACCTCTCTGTGAGAGTCCACTACGAGACCGTGTCCTATTCAAAAAGATTATGAGACCTTATTTAGTTCATGTATACCACAATACCTTTTTCAGTTTACATTGATCATTATACATTTTTTTTATTCATGTATATTGAAATAACTTGTTCACTTCCCTCGTATCATTAGACTCTAGCACAAGACCTTCTTTTGGTAATGCAGATTGTGTGATTCTGGTGAAATAATTTTGTAACATCCCATCCCATATCATCTCTAATATGTTGGTCGTACTGGTGGGTCACATTCCCTAAAGAAAACCTCCCCATAAGCTAGAAGTTGTTAACAAGCAATGAGGGTCTCAGAAGGTGATAGTGGGGAGACTATACCCTGTTATCAAAGTTGCACATTTGTATAACATAGTATCAGTAAAAGACAACAAGGCAAGAAATAAATAAGTAATTGATAATGTAGAAAAAAACAATATTTAAGAATTAATAAATGTTTCTAATCATATATTATACAACAAGTGAATTCATGTCATGGTGATGATACAAAACTAAAAAAAGTAAAAAATATGGTCTTCTTGACAACACGGTACAATAATAAATAATGGACAGTAAATCCCCATGAGCAATCTCCATAAGCATCCAATTCTCTAGCTCGGTCCCTTGCTCCTAAATCCCAAATACATGTAATAAAGCAGTCAACCTAGATCATGTAAATATAAGGTCTACTCAGGTATCGAGCATATCTGAGTAGTGTGTGAGATATAAATATCAATAGGAAAGCACCACCGGTGTCTATCCCATTCTATACAATGCAATATAAATTAGGTAGTGTGTCATATATAATAAATTCATAGTGAAAAAAATTTATAATATAACATTGGTTTGAATTCCAAAATGGTCACCCATCCTATACCACCCTCTTCAGTATAAGACAGAAGTCTAAAAAGTATACACTTTTAAGGAAGAATATATATAGAAGGGTCAATAGTAACTTGGAAAACCAAGGCATACCCCCAAGTATGTGATTTGGCTTGGAGTCTAAATCCCATGTTATCATCCAAGTGTTCTAACATGTAAAGGGTAAGTTTCTAAAATTCTTTATCTACACATTTTATTAATTAGGTATGAATCTCACATATAAATAAAAAACAATCCAATAAAATCCATAAAATCATGTGGTGGAGTCTGAACTTGTCCCTGATGATCCAAACGAATCCCATGTATCACTGAGGTACATCTAATATAATCCAATACCACTGAGTCCATACTAGGAAATGCATAAGGAGTATCTTTTATCACTTGAGGCATGGTTACTCTCTGTCCGTCCCAAGTATCTCACAAGAGGACCAAGTATCACCCAAGGCATGGCATAGACATCTTTCCAAAAGTACTATCCACAGTTTCTCCCCTAGGGAACCAGTATCACTCAAGAGTATGATAAACTACCTAGGAAGCACTCGGCTGGCAAGCCAAAGCACTTCCCTTGGAACGTCATGGTATAACCACCCTAGTACAAGAGTCCATCCATGAGTCCTTAATACGGAACCCATGCTCTCACCCATCCCACAATAAGTGAAATAGTCCCCAAGTAACATTCCAAGGAAAACATCAATACATATCCCAAATGGAAAGTATATATAAAAATCATTCTATCAAAAAATAACCATGAGACACAATCTATTTAATCTATCAAGTAAAAAAACCCATCCATCAACATGGAATAAGGCATATAGAACAAAATTAACCAAGGCTCTATGTTAGAACACAAGGCAATAATAAATAAAAATAAGTAATGTTCAAGGAAGAGGCTTAGCTATAAGTCATAAGTTCATACAATTAAATGAAACTAGATAAATAAGGAATTATCATGCCTTTAACCATATTTCTTCAGTGACAATAAATAAAATAAATCCAACAATCTTGTCTGTGGAAAGAATTAAATAAACGGGTTGCCTATGCCACCCTACACATTTAAAAATGCTTCAACTACTTACTGAAAGGAAATGAAATTAATAATTAATAAAATATTTAATCAAAGAAATGTCATTAGATTCAACTAATAACAGAAAAAGTATTTTATTTGAACTAGGACTAATCAATTTAAACCATATAGGAAATAATTTTCTCCATGATATTCCATTCCATCCATATCATGATATTTAACTTATTAAAACAATGTGATTGGATTTAAAGTGGTAGGAAGTCAGTTAGAATGTGAAATGATCAAGAGGGAAATTACCTACATGGGAAATCCCTTATACAATTAAAAATAAAAAACATAGGATGTGTTTGGTTATAATTATACATTTACCAATTTCCCATAAGACGTTACAAATGAGTATTTCAATTCAACATGAATAATCCACTCTATTTATTTCACGCAACCCAATTAAACATTATAAAAGATGAATAACCATATACATAATTCACTATGTGGGAAATTACCTCTCATGTTCCATGTTAACCATGTTTGGCTCCATTTAACTCATTCAATTGATTATAACATTGAAATACCATTTACAAGATCAAAGTGGGTCACTAAGAGGTGACATGGGGATTACAACACATGCCTACCTGGGAAATTTCCATCTAAATGGTCAAACAACACGTAAAGGTTACTTTAGTTCAAACAACCATTTTAATGAAAATAGGGAAATCTCCTTCAGGGATATAGAAATGTCCAAGTACTATGTGTGATTTACCATTAAAAACAACATCATGTATAAGGAAGACATCAATGCAATAATGTCATGCAGTTGAATAAGCACAACCTACCAACGTATGTTTTTTCAGACCACGCACCCCCATTAGAGGTGTTTTATTACAAAATCATGAATTTTTTGTCAAAAAAACAATTATCGTAACTAAACACTTATTCATTAAATTTTATTCAATATAAACAATCAAAATTAAGAACGTAGATAAATGGAATTTTTTTCTATATTGAATTAAAGAGGAAAGGTGGGGGAACATACCTCAAGTCAAAGTCCAAACCAACACTTTATACCTCAGGTTTTCATCTACTTGCATATACATACCTTTATATATATATACACTCTTAACCCATTTACCATATTCCTTGCACCATGAGGGAATACACACGTGGAGGATATAAATATATATATACATATATTCATATATGCATGTGCACCCTTAAAGATGTTGACAACCCATTATAAAAATTCTCAGGGACTCCAGACTAATATATCAAGGACCAACACACCTCAAATAAAATACCAAGGACTCATAAAAACCATAATACCCTAATTTAAATGGTGTGAAACAATGAAACATGAATAGAACCTCACCTCTGAAGGCGACAGTGAACTAAAATCCTATATCCATGTCTAATACACCTCAAATTAAATAATAGAGATTCACAACTTGCAAACCCCCCAAATATAAACTATGTGAAAAAGAAGAATAGGGGGAAAACCATACCCAAATTTTTTTGCTGGAAAATTGAATCAAGGTGAACCGCTTCACCTTCGGTTGAGGTTGCAGCAACACAGATGAGTACAACCCAATACACCATTTGCATTCCCTAAAACCAAAGGAAAATTGGAAATAAGTATTAAACCTAAACCCTAGGCCTGGAAAAGCTATATTGGGTGACAAGGATGCCAAATAGCATCTGGAAATGGAATTAGATGTGGGGAGAGAGACATAACTCACTTGATAGAAGAATAATGGTGAAGAA
The DNA here is from genome assembly GCA_963277665.1 of Viscum album. Lineage (NCBI taxonomy): Eukaryota > Viridiplantae > Streptophyta > Magnoliopsida > Santalales > Viscaceae > Viscum > Viscum album. The sequence continues at coordinate 1,381,961,122 of OY728157.1, forward strand.
ATGATTTGAAAATGATAATTGGAGAGGGATCTCAGAGGGGGGGGGGGTGACGCGCGTCGAAGGGGTTCGACTAGGGGTTCATGTAAGGAGACAAATGAAGAGGGAGAGGGACATAGGGTCGTGATATAGGGGGTCGGCTGAGGGTGTTGAGCCGTAGGGAGGTGGAATCCATGGAGGGTGTGTGTTGTAGGGAGGAGGGGCGCTGGTGTGTGACACTGCAAGGATAGTGGGAGAGGGTCGCCTGAGCTGGAGGGGGAAAGGGAGATGCTTCCCTTTAGTTTTTTCGTAAAACCACAATTAAAACCTAATAAAAAAAATAATAATAATGAAAATAATATAAATAATACAGACTATAATAATAGTAATAATAATAATAGAAATCAAAATAATAATGGAAAATTTAATTTCCTTCACTTTTTTCGGGTTCAAAACACCAGATGTTACAACCATCCCACCTTAAAACTTATCATCCATGAGAATCCTTCGAGAACAATGTAAACCTCACTTGATCTAAAAGGGTCATGAAGTCTCGTAAAAATGGTCATGTTTCATCTTCAAATACCAGAATCACCTTTAGGAATTGATCATTCAAGTGACACATAAACCATTAGGATTCAAGCCAACCCTCATTTCAAATCAAAACATAGAGACGACAATTACTTAGGAACATTTATCTAGAGACATGATCACGCCATCACGTCATTAAACATTGGGCCAATGTTACATCCTAGATTTGGATGTAACATTATAAAGGGTAAAATTATGAGCCATGACACCTTCACCCATCGTAATTTCCCACAAGACACTCCCTTAAGAGTTCTAGTGATGCATATCACATGAATTATAAAATTGTTAATGCGGTCGATTCCACATTGACCATAAATCCCATGTCAAGAAATATTTTCAAGAAAATACATGACTGACATAAACCACACTCGTCACTCCTAAAAATGTGCTACAAACTGCCTTTTACTGACTTCTCCATTGAACATGAGAGATAACTAGTTGGTCCACTCGGACCGGCCATTCAAGAAGACACTTGGCTTAGACGGCCAACATTTTACAATATGAAATGTGGTTTCTTATCCTATGTTATCTCTCATTCACCATGTACATGTGAATCTAAGTCCATACCATACTTTCGATGACGTTCCTTGATTTTATCATCACCGAGCCCGATAACATGTCCAATATATCCTCATATTGGCAGGACATGATATTAAGGAACTAACCTTAGGTAGTCAATACTTCATGTTTGTGAGTGATATGTTGGTAGAAATTCAAGACAACCACATCAACAAATTGACTACTCTCATAGTGGAATTGACTAGGTGGTTAATAAAAAAGAAATGGCTGGTGTAGAAGTGTTCTCCCAAGGAATTCCTACATGGGAATTCAAGGGTTACTCAAGAATAATATAGATTTGATAAGAACCATTCAATTAGTGTGAAACACCGAAAGAACCAATCAAACAAGACCAACATATTTATAACATTTGTGAGGAACAAGACCAATGCTCTTATATTTAACCTAGATGATGTCAAGAAAGAGGACATGCTCATCACTAAGTAGGATACATTAATAAAATTTAAATAAATTATATTCGAACATACCCAATTGATGGAATGAAGAATAGTCGAACCACATGTAGTTGAATTTATAGAAGAAACTATGATTCACCTGCTGAATTACATTCATTAACTGATCATCAATCCTTTACTAAATGGGGAATCCCGTGATCATTTAAGATTAACCACTATAGTCCACCCACAACCAAAGTCTTTAATCAAAGGTTTAATACACCTCCAACCACACCGATCTCGTGTTTATAAGAAATCACTTACACAATTTAATGTTCACACCCCTCTCGACATTTATGTAATACCAATCATTATTTAATGGTCCTCTATAGTTGTGTTCCTTCTATCCATAAAGACACATATTTAATAGAAACGACATGATACTCTCCACCTTAGGAGTGTTCTACTTGCTATAACGACGTTATAGACTAGACGATCAAAATCACAATAGGTCAAAACTTCCATAAATGAAATAATTTAAAAAATTATCTTGAAAGCATTAACAAAACCAATTGGACTATCAAAACACCCATGTCTCTAGTATTCATCTCAGGCATTGGGACGGACTTGATTTGTTTAATACCCAAGTCACAATACTATAGAGATGAACCAAAATATATTTAATCAGTATAGGTCTTACCAATTACATTGAACTAGTCTAGTTTCTAACAACATTAAGCACTCTACGGGAACAATGTATATGAACACATACTACCCTGAGGAGATATAAAGTCAAGATGACTTTTAACTCAGATGAAAAAGTACCGAGTCATCTATATTTATGGAGAAGAGAGGGTCGAACATCATACGAAGAATCTAACCATGCCTGAGGCATGTCTAACATTATAAAAATGAACATTATATGATGCTCAATCCTGAAAAAAAAGACAAGGATACCGTAACCACCTATCCGAACAAGGGGGTCATCTAGATTGTTAAATTCATATTAGGTACAAAGACACTAAAATGATAGAAAAAGGAAGAAAACTCAAGGAATTAGTAAGGATTATATATTTTAAGGGTGTTACCAATCACAGGATATCACCATACAAAGAAAAAAAGTTGAACCTAACACTGAGTAACTCTAAAAGAAGTAACTATGCTCAAAATTCGATCATCTAAGCCATCACAAAAGAAATTTCACCTATGGAAAATGATTGCACTTTTGTTTGAAGAAAAATCAGTGAGAAACATTAAACTACCCTTATTTGAGGGCTTGAATATAAGAAACCACTAAAGGTTCCATTTCCGAGTACATTACATTTAAAACAATTTCATAATACAACATGCACATGTTCAACTGTCCAGTCATATGGGTGGCTATCTACCAATCCATAAAGCACCCATACACTTAATAGGTGGAATTTGGCTTGCATTTAATTACAAACAATCCATTTAGACCATGCAATCAATTAGATCAAAACTAAACTAGCATGTAATCACAAGAAGATAACATAGGAAAGACATGATATAGGCACAAAATCATGGCATATTAACACCTAAGAAGGTTATACAAAGAGGCATGCTAATAAACATGATAACATGGCATGATATTCATGGCACTCAATCATATCTTTAGGAAACCTCTGAATAAAGCTACATGGCCTGGAATAAACATGAAATATGAATCCCAATGTGCCTATTATGATGCAAGTAATTATTTATTCTTACCTTAACAGACCAAGGTTTAAATACCATAAATAATATAAATCCATAAGTAATGGAACTTACACCAATCACTCTAGGTGAGATGACATTAAATGTAATATAAAAAATCATGAACATCAATTCCCATCACTGGCCACATGACCATTTCTTATATGTGGGGTGATCAGTCCTAGGCGTGACTATTAACCAAGTGCCAACACATTCCTAGACTCCTTTATACCAACCCTAAATAGTAAGACAAAAAAACCGAAACTGGTAACACATTGTAACATCCTGGCCTTGCACACCTCTAAGACAGTGGCCAGACTGGTGAGTCACATGACCTCAAGAGTGTATCCTCATATTTCATAGGATGCTAACTAATAGTGAGGGTCTCAAGAGGTGATATTTGGGAGACTATACCCACTTATCATAGTTTCACAGTGGTATAACCACGTATCAGTAAAATACAATAGTGTAACAGTAAATAAATAATTGACAAATATGTGTAACACAATATTTAACAATTAATAAAAGTTACCAAAACCAGATTATAAAAAATTTGAACGCATATCTTGGTAATGATACATAACTAAAATCAGTAGACAATTCCAAATGCTTAACAAAATATTAAAATAATAAAGAAAGTATTGAACATCCCCAAGGGTGATCTCCATAATAATCTAGAGCACCATCTCTGTCCCTTGCTCATAACTCACAGATACAAGTTATGTAGCGGTAAACCTAGATCTTGAAATTATAAGGTTTACTCAGTTACTAAGGGTACCTGAGGAGGGTATTAGATATAAATATCATTAGGCCAGGACCACTAGGTTTTAAACCTATATAGACAATGAAAAATAAATTAAGAAGTGTTTCAAATATAATAAATTCAGAGTAAGAAAAATTAATAATATTAACTTGTTCTATGTTCCTAAACAGTCACCCATCACATACAACCAGCATCAAACTAAGTTAGAATTATGAAAAATATACCTATGTAAAGAATAATATATATATAAAAGGGTCAATATTAACAAGGAAACCCAAGTAAGGAATACCCACATGCTTGTGATTTTCTTTGGGGTAAAAATCCCAAGTCATCATCCAAATGTGCTAATAAGAAAACGATAAGTGTCAGAAATGAATACGAAACTCTTTTCAATAAAAATGTATACATCTCCCACATACATTTAATCAAACAATTCAATAAAATCCATTAAATTATATCATAGATTTTTATCCCATCCTTGGTGATCTAAATGAATCTGAGGTATCACTATAGTACATACAATATAATCATACACGACCGAGTCCATCCCAAGCGATCCATAAGGAGTCTTAGGTATCACTCGAGGTATGGTGACTTTGAGTATATCCCATGTATCTCAATAGTGGTCCAAGTATCACCCATGGAATGACATATTAATCTTTCCAAAAAGTTCATCCATGGTTTCTACCCTTGGGAACCAGTATCACTCAGTAGTATAATAAACTGCCCAGTAATCCCGTTCATGGAAATACAAAGAACCTCCCCTGACACGTTGGTATAGAACCACTCAAGAATGGGAGTCTATACCTAAGTCCTTAATATGGAACCCATGTTCTCACCAAGTCTGCAACAAGTGTACCAAGTCGTCAAGGAAAATTAAAAGGTAAAAAACCAATATATTTCTCACATGGAAAGAATGTATATAAATCAGGCTATCATACAAGCACCATGAGACACAATTTATTCAAGCTATCAAGTAAATCAAGCCCATCAATTAATATTTCATAAGGAATTTAGCACCAAATTAACTCAAGGAACTAATCTAGGATACTATGAAATAAGAAATAAATATAAACAAGGTTCAAAAAATAGGATTAACTACAAGTAATAAGATATAACAATGAAATGAAACAAGATCCAAAAGGCATTATCATACCATTAACCATATGTTATCAACAAAAATAAATAAAAAATATAACAAAATATCCATGAAATGCATTAAATAAATGGGTTTCCCTTCCCCCCTCCATATTTTATTACAATTCATCCACTTAATCCCAGGAGTGATAATTCATAATAAATAAACCATTTAGTCAAAGATGTTTCATTATATTCAACTAAGCATAGAAATTCATTTTATTCTTACAAGGTCTTCTCAATTAAAACACTTATGGAAAGGATTTCCTCCATGATAATCCATTCCATACAAAACATGTTATTTACTTTATCAAAAAAAGGAAATTGGATTTAATGTTTTAATAAAGCACTTAGAATTTGAAATGATCGAGAGGGAAGTTAACTACTTTGGTAATCCCTTATACAATGTAAAATCAAATACTAAGGATGTGTTTGGTTATAATTAGATATTTAACACTTTCTCTTAAGACATTTCAAATGTGGACTGCAAGTAACTATGATTAAGACACTCTATTTATTTCATATCACACAATTAAACTTTTGAAATGAGGCACAACCATTTACATAATTCAATATGTGAGGCATCACCTCTCATGTGCCATGTTGACCATGTATGGTTCAATTTAACTCATTCAATTTATTATTACATAGAAATATAATTTATAGGATCAAAGGGGGTGGGGTCACATTGTAGTGACTTGGTCATTACATCACTTTCCGACCTATTAAATTTTAATTTTTTATGACTATTGACACTTAAAGGGTGATTTGGTTCAAACAACCATTTTAATGAAAAGAGGTAAACCCCATTCTGGGATATAGAAAGGGAAAAGTATGGTGTGTTCTTTATGAATAACAACAACCTCAAGTATAAGGAAAAAATAAATGTAATAATGTAAAGAAGTCTAAATAAACATAAACTACCATTGTGAGTTTTAACAGACAGCGCACCTCCATTGGATGGTTTTTATTAAAAAACATGACTTTATTATCAAACAAAACAATTATCTTAATAAAATTTTTATTCAAAAAATTAAAATAAATATAAATAAGAAGAAATTAGATGGATACTAATTGCAGTTTTTAGAATTCTTGAATAAAGATGCTTCGAGGTGGACCTTTCCTCAAGTAGAAGACCAAGTCAATGCTTTCTATCTCAAGTTGTCGTCCACTAACACACGCATACCTATATATATATGTATGTATGTATGTATACCATTATCCAATTTCTTGTATTCCCCATTTCATAGGGAAATATGCACATGATGGATATTCATATTATATAAATATACATACCTTCGTATATGCATGTGCACCCTTAAAGACGTTCAAACCCCACTAGAACAATTATCAGGGACTCAAAATGAATTTATCAATGTCCAACACACTTTAATAAATTTCTAAGGACTCATAAAAACAATAATACCCTAATTTAAAAGGTTTTAGACTAAGCAAAAATATTAAAAACTCACCTCGGAAGGTAGAGGTGGACTGAAATAACATGGAAAAGTCCAACACACTTCAAATTAAATACAGTAAATTAAAAAATAAAAAACCCATAATATAAAATAAGTGATAAAGAATAACAGAGGAAAACCCTAACCTAAAATAGTTGGTGGGAAGACCAAATAATGTTGAACTACTTCTCCTTAAGTGGCAGTTCCCACAACACACATGAATGCGGCCTGAGGGAATATTTGCACACCCTAAAACCAAATGAAAAGTAGAAATCAGAATTAAACCTAAAACCTAGGTTTGACCAAGCCATATCGGGCAGTGAGGAAGCCAAATCGTAACTATAAATAGAAGCAGAATAGGGGAGAGATACCTACCTCTCCAGATCGAAGGATAATGGTGAAGAAACGAGGTGCAAATGGAAACTAGAGAGGGATCCTCAAGGAGGGGGCTCGCTTGAGTCGAAGAGACTCAACTAGGGGTCACGTTGCATGCCTATGGAAGAGGGAGATGGATCTGGGGTCACTCTAAATAGGGTATACCCAGTCAATTGTGTTTCAAGGTGGTCGCAACCATGGATAGTGCACGTTTTAGGGAGGAGGGGTTGCTGGTGTGCCATGCTACAAGGATAGGGGAGAGGGTCGAATGAGATAGAGGGGGAAAGGGAGAAGCTTCCCTTTAGTTTTTTCTTAATACCAAAATTGAAACTTATATTAATGATAATAATAATAATAATAATGAAGACCATAATATTAATAATAGACATAATACTAATAATACTAATAATTATAACCATAATAATAATTAAATAATTATTATTTTAAAATTTTAATGACATTTATTTATTTTAATTTTTAATTTAATTTAATTAATTTAATTTATATGGAATAAACACACATCATAGTGTAAACTCTGATAATGAAAAGTTCTGACCCTTGATTTTAAAAACGGTCTGCATAGCTAATGAAAAAATTTAAGTTCCTTTATTTTTTTGTCTGCTTCAAAACATAGGACGTTATAGCTTTTCTTTATCTCAGGATAAATACTTTTCACTAGATCAAACCACTTAATAAAAAAAATTACTTCTCATGGATAAAATAGGACGTATTTATAGTCCTAAATTCACCCTATTAAGACTCCAAATTTCAGTTACCCGCTTGTTCCCCCTCCTTAGAAAACAGCATCTCACTCTTTATGTGATCACTTCACATGATAAAATGCTACATGTCATACATTGTTTCCATTATATTCAACATTATATTTAGTTTCTTCACATGATATCATTACAATATCAAAAAACAATCGTGTGGACAATTACATTGTCTTCTAGTGCTTCGAATGACCCCATCATTAGGTCAAATGAGAATCATAAGGTATCAATAACATTTTAATCAGGTGTTTCATGAGATCACATCCAGACCTATAAATATACTAATGTGGTCATGTGATTTTTCATGACCATGTGATAACTCTATCATTTCTAGCTTATTTTTCTTCATTCTATTTACATGATTTCTCAGCAAGATCCACTATAAATCATGTTGTGTCTTCAAGTTCTTCTCATGGTCTCTCTATGATATCCTCAGATAATCATGTGTTGACATTATGTGATTCGTATGACCTCAATGAGAGATCTTATAAAAACCATGTGGTGCTTATCATGACTGCTCCAAGAGAACAATTCTGACATTTGGACTTCATGAGATTAGTTCAAACATTCATGATTCGCGAGATCAGTTCAGACATTCATGCTTTGTGATATAATTTCATTAATTCTCACTCCATGTGATCAGTTTAAAAATATTTTCCCCCGAGATTAGTTCAAAAATTCATTCTATGTATGATAAGTTCAGACATTCTTGCTCCATGGGATCCAATATTTATTTATTCATGAGATCATACATTGTAACTCTATAATACCAAAAAATCACTCTCACTCTTCAAACCTCCTTTAATAACCAACCTTCCCCAATAACCTCAAACATTTTCAACAAACATAATCAATACAAAATCCCCATCATGTGGGATTTTTTCCAGTATAATATAATTTTTTTTATAACCACATATCATGGTTGGTTTTAAAATGATAATTAATTTATAAAAATAAAAATAATTTTAATATTACTATTCTTGAGTTGATGGAAAAATTATTTCATTGACTATGGCCAACATATTGTAGTTGTGATGAAATTATGAACCAAATGTCCTCAAAACACTCAACATGAACATAAAAAATTAAGTAATTTATTATGTTTTTCAAAAAAATAAAATATATAATTTAATGATAAGGGTTTAAACCTAGAAAAAATTATATATAAAAAAATTATTAATATAATTTCATTATACATGAGATATAGAATATATTTTTTAATTTTGGAGATAAAGTAAGGTATTTCTATTCTCAATTCTATTTCTTTGAGACTTGAGCTATTTTCACAACATGTTTTCTCTTTTGTGGTTTATAAAATGACTTATTGATGTATTTAATAAATTCATTATCAAATTATTGTCATTAAAATTACATTACACTTTATTTACTTCAATAATTAAAAATTTATCATGCTATAAGGGACACATTACCTTAAAACCCTCATTTTAAATGTTTTAAAAATTCATTTTATAAATCGTTTTATTCCATGTATATATTATTAGTATTATTTTATAGATGAATTTGAATGGGAATAAAGGAATTATATTTTTTTTACTTTCAGTCAAAGGTTTTTAAACAGGAATATGTTTACATATTTTATACAGAACGTTTGGAATTCCCTTAGAGAAGGGAAAAATGATCTATTTAAATGAGTATGACATCAGTGTATTTTATAACCAACATAACCATTATTTTATTTTTAGATTAAAGTATAATGTTCCATGCTTTTTTTAGAGAAAAACTCGCTCCCTTTTTTATGTAATTTTAGTTTTTAAAATTGGGGTTTAAAGAAAAGGGGGATATCAATATTTGAAAATTTTTAAATTATGGTTGTGATATGATACTTTTATGAGATTTATTATGAAATTTAATATTTCATTGGATTCATACATTTTACTCTCATTGGATATTTTTTATGATTATTATTACTCCTTATATATCTATCAAATTCATTGAGTAATGATTTTTTTCTCTGGATTATTATGTTGGAAATTGACCTTATATGTTATTACAATTGTATGCGTCCTTCTAAGGGTTATTATAGGGGTTATAATAATATTATGTCCCAAGAAATGTACATGAATTTTATATTATTTTTAATGAGTTTTCTTGGGATTATTTTGATTTAGTAAGGAAATCTAATGATCTTTTTTCTCAAAGGAACGATTATTCTCTATAAGTGAATGTTTTTAATAAAATCATTTTCAGGGGTGCAATTTATTTCTAATAAACACTTTTAATTATGTTTTTCCTTTATTTATTATTATGAGGTGTTTTAAGGAAACAATTGGGTAGTAAATTTTATTTTATGTGGGGTAAACAAGTATTGGAGCTCAAATGTATTATGTTACCGAAAAATTATCTTATATGATATTGTGATTTTAAAATGGACTAACGGGTTTCATTATTCATTTATGTATATCCCTTACTGAGATATTTTTGGTAATCCATTTTTATTAATAGATTTTTCATTAGGATTATGTATGGGTTTAAAATGAAATAAAATCATATTTCTAGATATGGAAGTTACCATGAACGAAGAAAGTATATCTATATAAAAAAATTATTTTGTTGAGAACATCAATACTATGTGAAAATATTTATATTGAATTATTTTTTCATAATTCTATAATATGTAATCTTAAATATCCTTCTGTATATATGTGATAAAATATTTATGTTTTATGTTATATGTTTTGGATGGATAAAATTCGATCACATTTATCAGTATCAAAGCCGGAAATGTAAGTAGTCAATTTTCAACATTAGATCTAGGAGTACGGGTCTGGGACTTTATAGTTATGGTTACATATTCTAGATAATATTAATAAAAAAATAATTATAATTTTTATACATTAAATTATATTTTAGAACCATCCATGAAAACATGACATGAAAAATGAATCCCATATCTTCATGGTGGTGGTGGTCCACACAAACGCAGGAGTGGCATTATCATATTCCAATGGATGGAAGGGTAAGAAGGTTCATAATATCTAATATTTCCATAATCATAATTATTGATTGAATATAATTTATATACATTAAATATTTCGTAATAACCATCATTTTTAGTGGTGAAGAAAATGACAACACCTTCTTTCGTGAAGGTGGTGGTTCGTGAGTATGTACGAGCAATATTTTCATTTCTCGTATGAAATAAAAGGAGATAAAAAGGTTTGTAAAAATAATTATATTTAACTCAATATAATATAATAATTTAACCATATAAGAATGGTTATAGAATATTTTAATGAGTCAGATGAAGAAATAAACATGAAAACATAGGGTTAAGAGTAAAACCTCTTCTTTGTAAAGCCACCTCCGACGTACACATTAAACCTTCTAGGTTGGTATTTTGTTGAGACTATAACTTATAAGAAATGGGGAGAATGTTTGTTAATAGATTTGGGTAGATCATACTTGATATAAATTTATCAATATATTTGAGGGAAAGAGGAAATTATGTTCCCTTTTATAAGTAAATTGGCTGGAATTCTTGTAAATGCATGAAATATTAATTTATAATATGTTTCTAACTCTTGTAAAATGTCTCCAAAGTGAATTATATTAAAATATAATGAGTAAAAGTTAGAAATAAATTCAAAAAATAATATCCATGAATTTTTATGTGGAATTTTGAATATTGTCCCTTTGTTTAACCCCCATCATTAATCCATTTAACATTAACTACGGTAACAAATATTTCTATCTCTAAGGGCCATGAATGTATTATTAAAAATGAAATGTTGAACATACATGGTCCATTTAGGATATCCTAAAATATTTATCATAAAATTTATTAATTATAGTATTTTAATAGTTTTCTAAGGATTTAAAAATAATGATTATACATTTAATACCATTTAGGGTTGTTTTTTATAATATGTAGAAAAATCATTTTAAAAAAATAGGAAATTGTATAATTAAAAAATTGACACCTTCACTATCACTTAGAAAAAATTAGTATCCAAATTTAACACTATATTTTATCCAAAAAATTTTAATTTTAATGTTTTTAAAATAATATACTTATTTTTTCTACTCCTTGGAAAAGCACTACATCGGCATTGGAAATGTGTTTAAGGTAATTATATCATCACTAAATATTAAAAATAAATTATTATAATAAATATAATGTATTAATATTAAAAATAGACATTTATAACTATTCATATTTTTTGTCCCTAGGAAGACATATTATATGTATTTAAATAATCAAAGTGGTATTTTGTAATTATTTTTAATTTAAAATAATATAAAATTTATTATCAAAGTAAAATGATACCAAATTTTCCATTGCTTGAAGATACAATGAGGATGTTTCATATAAAATCATACAATTAAATAAATGTGACTATTAGATTGATTTTGAGACTTTATCTTATAATTTTTAAACCTGTTACCTAATTTTACCATCTATCATGGTGATAAACTTCTATAATTATTACTATTCATAAATACCAACAATGAAATTGGCTCCATAAATAAATTTGAAGCTCATAATAATAAATTTTAAATCAAATTTTCAATATTTTATTTTTATAAGTGGGAAAAAATACTTTTAAAATAGGTTTAGAAAATCAAACCGAAATGGTTTTAAAAAATGGATTTTAAGCATAAAAATGAAATTCTACCAAAATAAGATATAATATTGATTCATATGGAATTAATTAGACTTTTTAATAAAAAAAATATATTCTTTTAAAATAAAAAAAATCTAAAATATATTGATGATTTTAAATTTAATGATATATAAAGAAGAAAGATAGTTTTTCAAAAAAAAATTCACTATTCACTCAAAAAAAATATTTTTAGAAACATCCAAAAAAATTAATCTCAATAAATTTTAACAAGATAATTTCAATTAAATATATCCATTTTTCAAAATAAAGTTTCTAATTGTTTCAAAATTTTAATATAAGATCTATATACAAAATGCAATAAAAAACAATTTTTGGAGAAAATGTAGTTTTGAAAAATAAAATGACTTTATTCGCATTCCTTCAATAATAAGCACAATTAATGAGTTTTAATTTATTTTATTGAATATATAATATACTAATTTCATTGAAATCATTTATAAATAGTGATTAATTTAATTTGATAACTTAAAATACATTGTGCAATAAAAACAATTTTAAGAAAACTATACATTTTACTTTCCAAAGATTTTATCTTTATTTTTAAACAACTGATAATAAATATAATATTTATTATTAATTTTATTAAGAAAAAATATATAAATTTATTTAGTAATATGGTTATTCTTATTCATACCTACTAAACCAACAACTTTTCTATAACTATCATATTTTAATAATAATATTTCTTTAGTATATCACAAGTCATTTAAACTCTATGTTGTGTTTTCTACACACTATCTAATAGAGTATTATTTAAGATATAATTACATTTGAAATATTGGGGTATTTCATTATCCCCCTCTAACCAAAATTTATTCCCTATAATTTTAATTTTACTATCTCAAAATAGATTTATCATATTATATTATTAAAATCAAATATAGATTTTATTATAGACATTAATTTATATGACAAGATAGAGAAACTATAAATGAATGTAGCAATATAAGACTCATACTTGAAATTGAGTTTATAAAATAGTACTTTTATATTTTAGTTTTAATTTCTATGTATGAAATTATAGATATGAGAAAAAAATTACATTCAAGATAGTGATTTTATGAAAATATATGTAGGTGATTTCATTCCATATCATACATTTATTTTTACCCTTTGTTTATGATTTGAAAAGTTTCCATTTTTATCTCATATCTTACTCATTGTAATTAATATTAAAAATAGATTATCCATTCCTAAATCACTAAATCAGACATATATCTGATTGGAAGATACATAAAAGAATGAAAATGTATTTCCCCTATTCTTATCTATTAACAAAAACCAAAAATGGATTTCATAAGTCATGATAGTATCCAATATGAATATGTATTCAAATAAAGAAATACTAAATTAATCTCTAAAAGATAAAAAATAGCACCAAGAGCTGAACATAAGTCATTTCCCAAGTAACTATCCTTAAAACTCTAAAAAATTAACCAGACAAAGTTGATAGCCCAAAAATTTCAAAAATTTAATCACATATTATTCCAAAATCAATTCAGTATTTATCTCCGAACAACATTTATCACTCATAAAGTCAAAAAACGAAAATTTTTATTACCTAAATATATAATCTCAAAATTTTCCAATGTTTCACATAGATTACCCAAAATTTCTATAAATACACGATAAAATCATATATGCTTCCCAAAGATAACTAAACCTTTATTCTTCAAATAAAATCACATCTTATCAAATATAATTACAGTTTCAGTAATCATAAAACATTACAATAATATTAAACATATTAAAAATAACATAAATCACTTTGTCAACAAATCAATTTTATATTTTATGGTCACCTATATGATAAATCATATGTTCCCAAAATATAGTACCACTTTTATCCAATTAAACATAATTAATTGAACATCAAAATCGTATTGACCCTAAAGGATATTAATATCCTTTAAATTGTTTCTAATAAATATAAAATAATTATTATCAAATAACATTTTAACTAAAATATAGACTAATCCCAAGAGTTATAATACCATAAATGTCACCCAAAATATCCTTAATCATCTTAAACTCCCAAAAAATCCTCAAATAGTGTATTTTATCCATTATAATTATAATAATATTTATATTAATTAACACATAAATGTATCTAAAACACTTAAAATAACATAATATGAATCATCCTAACCATTAATATTATCTAAACATTTCCTATTATAATAATTGTATCACCTAGGACTCATACACCAATATCTAGTAAAAAATGTTAATCTTAACATGTTTTATTTGAACTATTGTAACACAAATTTTAACTTCTATAATTAATAATTCAAAAACAAAAACTAAGTCACTCCATACCATTGAATCTTTTTAAGTCAATAAATTTATAAAATAATAAAAACTAATGTATATTAAAACCCATGTATTTCTCATAAAATTAATATTTTTCCCATTATACCAAGATTTTCTTATTCCATAATTTGTTTTCAATATTTCCCACAAAAAGGATCTTATGATAACAGTTATGTTTTAATTATTGAAACCTTTTCTTCATTCTATAAAAGAAACCATTTACCTTTCAATAATTGTTATGAATCTTCAGTCCTTATACAAGAATTATAAAATATCATAAGAGAAAAAATATCACTAAGAGATATTAGAATAAAGGAAACTTGTTAATCCCTTTGAAATTTATGAAAACCCATAAGGATGTTTTTCTTTTCAAATAATAAACATTGAGTTTAATATAATCAATTACGTGCTCTTGAAAAAAAAAATTTACCCTATATTTTCCATAAAACATTTCATAAGTAAGAATAAAGGAAAAATCATAATTCATGATGGTTTCTTGACAACCATGAATTATTTTCCATGAAAACAAACCTTTTTCACAAAGGAAATCATAAACCAACTTTCAAATCTAAGATATTTTTCATATCTTATAAAATAAACATATTTCTATAAAATCATCAAAAAATATAACATCAAACATATCAAAGGATTAAAATATAAATAATCACATGGGTAAAAAAATTGATTTCATAATGATGTACCGCATAAATCCAGATATCATGATCATACTATCAGGGCCTCATTCCAATACATTATAAATTGTTATGAAGTTGTACACAAAATACCCAAAATATTTTGTATCATGAGATATACAAATTCATAAAGGGGGTATCTATAACTAAGCCTCAACCATCACATAATGTTTCCAATTCATTAACCATATAAAATAAATAAATAACAACACAATACACAATCGTTGTAAACATTTATATTAAAAGAAGTCATATGAAATGTTAATATTTTACCAAGATAAAAAATTGAACAACATGATAATAATCCATCCAAAAAATAATTATTCTGTTTCTATTAGAGTATATATTCAATAAATTGTAATAATAATTAAATAGTATTTAATTAGCAGAAAATAACATGATAAGAATATTTGAAATTTTTTTTGATATCATAAGAAAAATATCACTTTATTTTTATAAAATTTTAAATAAAAATTTCCATAATATTAATTTATTTCAATTATATTATAATAACCATGGAAAGATAAAGAGAAATATAAAAATAAAATAATGTTCTAGAAGGTTAAAAAATCTGGTCATCTTGTATATATTAAAAGAGATCATTCTTTCCACACTTTTGAACAAATTCGAAATTGATTCATATACAAGACGTTTAAAAAGACTCCTTTTAACATTTTTTACAAAAATTAAAATATAGTTGAAAATAAAACTTGACAATATTTGAAACCTAAATAATAATATCCTTGAAATCGTTTATTAACATCGAGATGGAGGATAAATATTTCAAAATGAAAACTTTAAAAATATGTTTTTAAAGTAAAATCTCCAACCTTGTGTCTTTAGTCAATTTTTATATTCACTAACTCATAAAAAATAATAATAAATTTAACATTTATTAATAAAATTTTCATTATTATTCCATTATAATTATTCATATTATTTCTTTCATTAAAAAAAACTTATTTAGTTACTAAATCAGTTAACTTTTTGATGAACTTTTTGATGATGGTGAGTTCATAATTCCCAAACAAATTTAGTAGGTTCACCATGGTCAAAGGGGTAATGGTTCCATTATCTCCATTTTTTTTATAATTTCATCATTATATTTTTTTATAATCTAAATACAATTTTTAAATCATTCATTAAAATAAAACAAAAAAATTAAATAGCATTACTTAATTCAGGAAACGGTCTATATTACGCGCGTGTGATGTTATCATTTTCTGACATATGTAATAGTAAGAAGGTATGTAATTTATTATATAAATAGGATTATAATAATTTCATGACTATAATATATATTCATACAATCTATCATAATAACCTGCCATTTGTAGTAGTGAAGAAAACAAAACATTTCTCTTGGTGGAAGTGGTAGTTCACATGTAAGCCTGACTGAGACATTTATTTACCATCGGATCAAAAAGGAGACGAAAATGGGTTGTTACATCAACATAATAAAAATTTTGTGTATTTAAAATAATTATTTTACCATATCCCTATGGTAATTAAAGCAATTAATGAGTTTAAATAGTAAATAAACATGAAAACACTAGGTTAATAGTTATACATATTCATTGAAAAATCTACTTTTTCTTACCCCTTAAATGTAATGCTCAAAAATTATAAAGTTAGAACATTGTATTCGATTGAATAAATGACACAAAACCCCAATCACATAAGGGAATATAATGTCCCAATACTTTAAAATATAATTAATATATTAAATAAATTCTATCTATGATATAGCTTTTAATGCACACAAAATATAATTTAGTTTTACTTACGCAAAATGACGACCTTTCTTGATAGCTTGTGCTAGACACAAGATGATGTTTTATCGAACAATAAAATATTATGAAAATGTTATTATTTAATATAACAAGACATAACATAGAAGTTAAATTAGGCATTATGAATAGTATTAACTTACTTATGAAAATATATGGTTTATACAAATATAAAATGAATTCACTGGTTACAAATTAATTGGAACTGAATATAAGAACCAATTGAATATGAAGGGAATTTTTTTCTAAAAACAAACTTACACTCAAAAAGTTTTTTTCTCCTAATAAATTAAATTAATTATAATTATTTTCTAATATTAATGAGATTTATATTTATCTTATATTAAATAAAATATTTTTTATATTCATACAATACGTATTAATAAGAATAAGATAATAACAACCCCAATGCTTTGATATAATCTATATTTTTATAAAGTCACTTTTACCGCCTTTTAAAGGGGAACCAATTTTAAATCTAATTTTTTTACATTAGTAGATTTTATATGTCAAAATAAGCTTTATCGTTGAAATAGAAAAATAAAAATTAGGTTAGTGATATTTTTTATTTTCTTGTGATGTTTAGTTATTTGATGAATAGTGAAAATCAATGAATTTTAATTCGAAAATTCTTTTTGATTAATTTATTTATAAGGTTAAATTAAATTTTTTGTTAGTTTTAAGTAAAATTTATATCAATTATAAATTAATTAATCCAATTATGTTTATTGGAATTAATTTTCATTTGAAAGTTTTTATAAACACATCTCAAAATTTTGAACATTTTTACTTTAAAAACATGTTTTGTCGTCCCGCCTACGATATTACATTTAAAATTATTTATACCACTTATATGATTTTAATTTGGAAAAATTAATTCCATATATTTAATAATAATAATTTATAATATATAATAATTTCAACTTACTTTTCTACCAATAATATTAGTGAGTGTCATTAAAACTATTTAGAGCGATTTGGATGAAAAGTAGCTTAATAAGGGAGAAAACCTTAATATTGAGGGCTAAAATTACCTATAAACATGTAAAAAACACATTTTATTGAAATATTTAAAACCTATAATCTATTTTAATGACTTTTTATTGTTATTAAATCAAATTTCAATAGAAAAAACATGTGTGAGAATCCTGTTTCTAAAATTTACAACTGTATCACTCCTCCTCCACTATAAAAGGCACTCAAACCTCCCATTTACTCACACATCCTGAAATAGATCCTAAATATACATCCCCTAAATCAATAATTCTCTACTTATTAAAAATTTCACCCATGGAATACCTTTGGTGAAAACCAAACAGAGTTACCCGAATAAGAGGTATCATCCTTCTTCAAATTTTTTTGTTTTATTTCCATTATCCACCGCGTAAATTTTTTTATTCAATTATTAAATAATAAACATACTTTCCTAAATAAAATTATATGTTTTTTATAAGGTTTTTACCAAAACTTACACACACTTCCATCTAATAGGTAACGAACAAAAAATTTGTGTACGGCGAACTACCACCTCAAGAAATAATGATTGTTCATATTTTTTTTTCCACTATTCTTGGTTGGGAATTATGACAAACACTATATTTATATATTATATTTATTATATTTATAACTTTTTTTTATCACTATTCAATTTTTATATAGATCATAACTTTATTCTTTCCATGTTGTGGTAATATGATAACATCATATGTGGAAGTCTCAACTACCTCCTCCTCAAACCGATGTGTTTCATTTACACTATACAAGGAATGTATAAATGATGATTTTAATAAAACCATGCAACATATATGAAAAATCTATCATACAGGATTTATAATATAAATATATATATATATACATATCAATTACTATTCATTCTTTCAATATGACAATGAAATAAAAGTAGTGTTCATGTGTACACACGACCTACCGTCTCTATGAATGGTGTGTGTCATTTATTATCTCCAAATATTATAGATAATTATAAATAAATATATAATAAATATATATGATATTTAAATAGTTTTATACATGTTTTAGATGATGAAACCCCGATATAATGAAAAGGAACAACAATTAACAAGTTAAAACATACTCAACAAACATTCAAATTAAAACACTAAATAATGGAAATAATGAATGATTAATAACAAATAGATAATAAGATATTATAAGAAGATAATTTCTGCTATTATAAACATGATTACAGTTTTGTTATAAGTAATTAACATGTTTAAAACCATTATATATGAGGTTAAAAAGAGATTCATTCAAAATGGAAATGAAAGGTAAGGGATTCTTGTCTCACTTTTATTTTTGTGAGGCATACCCTGTTATCACTACTTTTTTTGTGGTGTATCTACTGCCTCATTGGATATATTATATCATAAAATATTTTATATTAATGGTATTTAAAATTTTAATTTAATTTCACTCCTTCTTGAGTCTTATGATTCAAATATTTGAATATTAAATGGGACACTTAGTAATGTTTAATGATTATTTTCATCAAGATTAATTTTTATGATCATTCAATAGTATTTCCATTATTTGAGGAATAATTTATTTATGTGAACCTAATTTCATATATATGGTTTAGATAATAAAAATTTAAAAATTAATATCATTATTCATTCATTCTTAATGATATTTTCAGTTTTAATTTTAATTATTTCTTTTAAGGGTATTTACAATTAATGTTACCCGAGTGGAAAATAATTTCTTAACCCAATTTATATTCATTGGGTTAAATTAATTCATATTTGTTGTTAATTTTATAATATTATGTGTGTAATCACTTTTTACTATATTTTAATGTATTTAAACCTCTCTTATGTGGATTTACAGAGGTTACACATTATCTATTCATTAATTGATCCTCACTTCTAAATTATGGTCTTTTCAAGGGTTTACTTCACAATATCATTTCCTTCAAGATTATTTACATTTCAATTCCCATCAGAGAAAATTATATGACTGATGTTAAAAAACACTTTCATTTTATTATCCTCTAGTTTTTCTTGAAATTTTCAAGCCTTATTCCTATGTTTTCACTCTTTTGTACCAAAAATTATTTAAAAAATATTTTCAAGAAAACCCGACTTCAGTTCCCTCTTTAGTCGAGGAACCTATTTTTCCAAAAATCATTTTTTTCTAAAAAGGTTTTCAAAAAATTTCATACCCTTTCCAAAATGATATATTAAAGATATTTTTATCATTTTTCACTTTTACTATTGTTTTCAATGGAATCTTCTTGTCTCTTTGTGAAGTAGGAATTTTTATAACTTTGTACCTTAAAAGGGATATTCTTTTTACCTCATATAACATGTATGGATTTACCTGCCATCATTTCTTCTAATATTCAGTTTCTTGTTTAAAATTTTATGTTTTTATGTGATTTTTTTTTAAAGGTTATTTTCAAAGAAAATGATTATACGAAGAAAAAAATCAAAATAAAAATGATATTTTCCTCAAGAATGTTTTAAAATTATATTTTATAGTATTTCCATTAATTAATGACAAAACCATCTATTTTAATTCACATGGGATATGTTGTATTGACCCCATCATTATTCTTCCTTTAGATGGTTTATGGTTTCCTTTGACAAAGGATAGAATTGAAATTCACTGCCTTGATTCCTTTATTAATCCTTATTAAATGTTCATTGAACATTAAATTTCCCTTAATTATCTATATCATGTATCATGGATATGTTCATTACCTAAATCGTGTAAAATTTTTAGATATGATGTACTTGATTTTTTTAATAGGGGAATTATTGATAAGTCTGTTTTTTCTACTCCATATGGATATTTGATAAGGTGCATTATAAAATAGATGATTTGATAAATTATGAATTCTTTGGACAGGTACAACGTAAGTGGGGCCAGTTATAGATAGCCCCTTTATACATTGGTTGTCTCATGTGATAAGTTAGTTTCCTAGTTTTGGATGGGTTTTTAACTGATATGGTAATTCAACCTGTGAAAGGTCTTGAAAAAAATGGTTCCATGAACTTAGGAAACATGGTGTCCATTAATTTAGCATTTATTTAATATAGATTCATTTATTATTTATACATGATATTTTCCATCAACATATATATGGATTCATTTAATTATCATTTTATTGATTAAATGGATTTTTTTAAATTTCAAAACCTTCCATATTTATTTTTTCTTATCTAGTAATTTAAATGACATGTGTTTTCAGTTATTTACCTTATCATATTATCTATTCACATACTTATCTATTATTAATTACATGGAATTTTTTCTTAGTTATTTACATTTCTATATTTATTATTATCATTTATTCATTATTTCTTTTGATGTACTTTATGCTTACTGAGAATTTGAGCCCACCCTTATTTTGTCTCCATTCTCTAGGAATCCAAGAAGTGTGCTAAGAAATATATTAGAGGTTACACTATATTGAATAAAGTTATTATTATTGAAATAGAATGATGTTTTTTAAATAATATATAAATACAATACTCATATATGTATATAGTTTACCAATACTACTAAACTATTCGGTCCTTTGGCACATGATTTACTTGTACCTTATGCCAATGTAATGATAGTAGACGCCATCTTTGGACTTACTGGGGTTGGCCTGCTACATTAAACCTTATAGGTTAATATTTTGGAGGGATAAAAACCTTTATTACATTGGTTTCAATGTTGTTGAGGTATTTTTTTAGATCGTGTATGAGATAAACGACTCAATATGTGTAAGTATGTGAATAAATGGGGAGCCCTTTTAAAATATATGTGGCTGAAAATTTTGTAAATAGATGTAATATTAATATATAATATGTATCTGACTCCGGTAAAAAAATACAAAGTTCCTTGACATAGATTGTAATGATGATGACGTATAAATAAATACAAAAAAATTAGACAATTTTATGTTGTATATTGAACATTTTATCCTAGTTTAACCCCTCTCATTAATCATTTTAACCTTAATCACGGCAAAAAAATTATTCAATCAATAAGGATTTTCACAACCCCCTCCAGATAAGGTGTACTCCTCCAGGGACGACAATGTGATAAGACAGATAACGACCCCCGAGTCTCACCTCCAGTAGGCCCCGGGTTGGCGACTAGCACCGAGGGTAAAGTAAACACACAAATTGAAGGCATAACCCTCTAAGAGAACACATGCGAAAGAGAGAGATAAAATTGAAACCAACCAACTCCAAATCAGATATAAATATAAAATAAATACCATGTACACATACGTAATGTCCTGAAAAACTAAAACAACTATAAGGGAAAAAGTGAAAGTACCCAAAAGAAAGAAAAAACAACAGTGACCACGAAGCCCGAACAACTCCTGTAACCCCAAGAAAGTTGTAACCAACCTGATCTCCCACCTGCTCCATGTGACCTAAAAATATTTTATATATATTGGGTGAGTATAACAGTATACTCGGTAGGATCATGCCTCGAGCTTCTTGTATGAAAGTAAAGAAAGCATGCTAAAGCACAGGGAATAAAAATTGAAACTAACTCATCACCTAAAAATGTATTCTATGTTCCTAGCCTCACTATGGATAATCTCAAAATTTATCTCATGTAAGAGTATATAATATAATAAATAACATCAAGGGTAACCCGCTACTAATTCCCCACTAATTTCTGTTTTTCCCCAACGTCGCACGTCCTAAGCATCTCTCTCCAAAAAGACAAGCCTGCAGACACATGGGCGAAGAACCAAAACATGAACCTCATGCAACAAACCCACAATGACCACGTATTAAATGTAACGAGGGAGTTTCTAGGATCCACCATAGATCGCATAACGTGTAACATATGTCGGGCATCACACCATATGCCATTACAAGACATACACCGAGTAAGGATCATCAGGACATCACATCCTATACACATTACACCTATATTATTCCATAGGAAACTATATCCGGAATATATGTTTATGAATAACCACATGCCTTTATATCTCTCTACACATATATATGGGGAAAACAAACTATTGTTCCTACCAGCACAAGTAACTTCCAAGAGAAGAGAGCAGGGGCAAAGGGTGGTAGTCAGCCATCCATCCTCCCACCAGAATGTTGGCGAAAACACCCCCAGGGCTTAGAATCCCTGGGGTTTCATTTTCCATAACTGATAGGGTATATTAGCCTTTAAAAAACTAAAAGTGCATAATATACTATATCCCACATCCACTCTATGGGCATAACATAGTCTTAGACTCAACTTCAACTAATGCCTCTCATAATCTTGGCTTATGCTTCTAAGACTAGGTATCCTATAAGCACACAACCATTTAAAAAGATTTAATATATTACTTAATTTACATTTTATCATTTTCAATTTAAATTAATTGATTATGTAAACATTAATTAACCATTAATGAAACCACATTATATTTCACTAGAATCACCCCCCACGGTCCACTATTCCATTAAATGTCAACCTCATCATTGTGTCCCAAAAATATCTAACACCATGGGTTAACATCATTTATTCAATCATTCATTAACAACATTACTTTCCCATATTTCTAGAAACTCTATAAAAACATTATATTCTACTAAACACAAGGGGATCAACACGGTGAGTAGGTGAACTACCCGTCGAGTATTTTCCACCTATAGAAATAGCGTAAACCCATCCTCCCTTAGAAATATAAACATAGAAATCATGTGGTATACACCACGCATCTTCTTCCCTTTTAGGAGGGTAAGAAAAAAAGATTCTTTGAGCAATTGGAAAAGTAGAGAAGATAAATAACCAAAAAGAATCAGCAAACATCCAAACATTCACATCTAACCTGTTTCATCAACCCTAGTGTCCTCCCCGATACCCACATGCATAAACCAATGCATCTCGCCACTCTAGGCTTCAACTACTGCCACAACCAATAGGCCTCCCTACCCCCACATATCAGAAAAGCTTTCGAGGCTCACATCACAACACCAGAAGTTGGGAAACAAACATTATATCAACTGGGATCTTAGCCTTTAATCAAGAAAGAGGGTAACTCAATACCCTACTATGAATTATCTATTATCAAACAACCAGTCATTTAATTCATCTATAATTAACCAATTTATTATTTTCAGGATCCAAATATGGGTAACCTATGTAGTAAGCAATCAAAAATTGAATAAACGTGCTTAATGCATCAATTTGATTAACATCAAATTATAGTAATAAGAACTATATTCATTTACGTGACTCCTTATCTTTGACAATGAATATAAAATTAATCCCAGATTATGTTCTTTACCAATTTCAATCAAGAACAAAAAGCTAAACAAAGAAAAGATAGATATAACACTTTCTGGAAAAACAAAAGGCAATAACATACGATCGATATCAATTTATTTATATGGTTCAAATATTTAATATGTCAATCCCATTGTGATCCAGTGGGCTAAAACATGTGAACACCAAATTTTCACATAAAATAATAGAGAAGAAACGAATCCCCTACCTCAAACAGTTCTTGAAGTTTTTTGTATGAGAATGATCCACACAACGGATTATGATCTCCTCCCTCGTGGAAACTGTACCCACCTGAGGATGATGCGGCACGACCGCACTATCCTAAAACCAATAAAACTTCATTATAAGCATAGAGATATCATACAGTTGCATGGAATGGAGAAATAGGAGGAGAAGGATCAAATAAAACACAAGAATAGAGGTAGATCATACCTTCTATCGATGAAGGATGGACACTTGCTTCTTGCACCAAAATAGGGAGTGTGTATGCCGTAGGAAGAAATTTCAATGGAAAAATGATATGAGGATTAAGGTTTGATAACACTGCACCTATGGGAAGAAAGAAAGGATCGAGCATCTCAAACTAGGGAATAAGGAGGTAGAACAAGGGAGGGATATATCTTATCCCTTTAGAATATTTACAAATAACATTTAAGATACACTAGATTTACTTTAAAAAAATCATATTAGACCATGTGGTTTGACTAAGTAAAAGAATCTAGAGCCATGGAAAAAATTAATATAGGATTTATGGGATTTTATTCAGAATTAAATCCCTTAAAACGAGGCATTGAATGTGTCTAACATCAAAGAAAACACCAAAGGGATGAAACTGTAAGAAGATGGACAAACTATACATGATCCTAGAAACATTGCACACCTACCAATCCTGGAAACACTATACACGATCCTGGAAACACTATGCACCATATGAATCACCAATACAAAATCACAGAATGAATCACTGATCCTGGAAACATGATTCATAGAATGGGTCACCGATACTGATAACACTATTATCAAAAATGACTATCTGATACTGATTCACCGAATGACTCACCAATCCTGGAAACACTGTTCACAGAATGACTCACTGATACTGATTAAATTGTTCCCAAAAAATAATCACCGATACCAATTCATAGTATGAATCACTAATCCTTGAAACACTATTCATAGAATGACTCAACGATACCAATGACACAGTTCACAAAAATGACTCACTGATACCAATTCACAGACTGACTCACCAATCCTGGAAAAATTGTTCATAAAATGAATCATCAATACTGATGACACTATTCACAAAAAAGACTCACCAATACAGATTCACAGAATGACTCACTGATCTGGGAAAAACTATTCACCATATGAATCACCGATACTTATGACACTATTCACAAAAATGACTCACCGATACCAATTCACAGAATGACTCACCGATCTTGGAAACATTTTTCATAGAATGACTCACTGATATCGATGTACCTGTTTAAATAACAACTTCCCAATACTGATGGTACTACTTAAAGAATTAATCATCAATACCAGTGGTACTCTTCCTATAATGACTCACTAATACCGATGGTACTGTTAACATCGATCTCAATGATGGAAGTGTTCACATCAGTCTCACCGATGGAACTGTTCGCATCGGTCTCACTGATAGAACTAATCACATCGGTCTCACTGATGAAACTCTTTGCATCGGTCTCACCGATGAATCTATTCCCATCGGTCTCACCGATGGAACTATTCGCAGAATTGGATGTTTGGAAAAGTGTTGGGGATAAGTCACCTTGACCACCCCAAACTCCTCAAACACCCTATTTCCACATAGGAATTGACATGAGATGTCTGGGATATTACATCAGATACCTCTCAAAATATTATCATCCTCGAGAATTCAAAACCCACTTTAAGGGAAATAGAAACGGGGTCTGAAAAACCACCCCTCGAGATACCTCTCAAAACAGAGCAAGCCACAAGAAGCAACCAAATAAAGCCGTATCATAAACACGAAGGGTCTAAAACCACAAAGCAAACAATTTTTTACATGAAAAGAGTTAAAAATAATACAACTTGGGGTACCGAGAATGTATATGCAACTCACATTCCTAGGCACTCTCCTCTGCACCACTGTGTTGCTACAGGACATTAACCAAGGAGACAGAACGCCCGCACAACACCTTCTCTTTATGGGAATTGGATCTCCACAAGCCTCTCCTTGAAGGTCACATCATCATCAACATCAACCTCTCACCAATCGATTAAGTGAGAGTCATAATGAAGATAATGATAGAGTTGTGACACATAAAAAACATCATGTATCTGGCTCATCTGCGGGGGAAGTGCAACTTGATACGCCATGACTCCAATAAGATCCAACACCTCAAAAGGACAAAATAATCGGGGAGAAAGCTTACTCCCACAACCAAACCTTCACTGCCCATGATGGGGAGTCACCTTCAGAAATAGGTGATCCCCAACATAAAATTACAAAGGTCTCATATTTTGATCGACATATGATTTCTGATGATCCTTCACTGTCTTCATCCTCTCACAAATCAAAAAAAACTATCTCTGTGGAATTCTGCACTAGTTTCGGTTCGAGAATTTCTGACTCTCTAACTATTTTCCATCACAATGGAGAATGTCAAGGTCATACATACAAGTCTTCAAACGGCACTATACCTATGGTGGATTGAAAAATATTTTTTTAAGAGAACTCCACCATGGGTAAGTGCCTCATCCATGATCCTCCAAAATCTAGGTCACATGATTCCAACATGTCTTCAAGAGTCTAGATAGTTTGCTCTGTCTGACCATCTGTCTGTAGATGAAAAGTAGTTCTAAGGCATCACTAAGAACCAAAATCATACCAAGGAACTCTCTAAAACCTAGATGTAAAATGGGGATATTGATCAGAAATTATTTTCCTTGGGACTTGGTGGAGTCTCACCACCTCTTCGAGATACTGCATCGACAAAACTTCAACTAATCTCGACTCCATGTTTTCTATAAAGTGGGATGATTTTTTGAAATGTTACAATACCACTAATATAGAATCATGTCCTCCTAGAGATCGAGGTAAATTAGTAACAAATTCAATTGAGATGCCCTCTTATATCCACTAAGTAACATCTAATGGCTGGAGAAAACCACTGGGGACACGATGCTCAGCCTAAACCTTCAAGAAGAAAAAATATCAAGAAAAAAATTCCACAACTACACGATTTAACCCAGGACACAAAAACTGACTCATCAAGTCTCGGTAAATCGTTGTCACAATAAGATGCAACTCTAAAAGAGAACTATGGTACTTTCTAAGAACCATCTTGCGCATCAAAAATGGAAAAAATCCTTTTGTACCACAACACTCGGCGTTGTTCATCCTTAGACCAACTATCAAGAGCCTCACCAAAAACAACTTGGTCTCCCCAAACATCCACCACTAGATCCCCCAATTGGGACTCTTCCACCTACTGAACCTGATATGACTACAATTTCATCTAAAAAAGACAACGCCTACCCCCATCTTCTCCCATACAGAGATGAAATGATGAATGTTCTTCCATTACTCTCTATGAATCACCAGATTCATACACTACATCAGTATGTGAGTTTCGGAACAACGCATCCACTACAAATATCTCCTTTCAAGGGATAAAAGATATTTTGAAGTCGTATTCCTATAAGAACTACATCCACCAAATATGTTGCATGATCAAGTTATGCTTGGAGAAAACATACCTTATGCTCTTATGATAGGTGAAAACCACAAAGTGATTTCCAATGAGGTAATGTCTCCATAGCATTAGATAAAACACCACAGTTTCCAACTCAAGATCATGGGTGGTATAGTTATGTTCATCGGGATGCAACATTCGAAACCTATAAGAAAAAAATAATCTATGAAGCATCAAAACACTACCTAACCCCAAACTCAAAGAATCGTAGAAAACATTAAACTGAACACCCTCTACAGGTAAACAATGAACTAGAGAACTTACCAACATCTCTTTCATATACATGAAAGCTTCCTAACACTGATCAGTCTACAAGAATGATTGATCCTTCCTAGTATTTTTTTTAGAGGAGTCTCAAACTAAGGTAAATCAGCTTCGAACCTCATGCAGTATCCTGCAAGACCAATGAAACTTCGAACCTATGCCACTATATCGGTGGCTGCCCAAGACACAACTGCTTCTATCTTCGATGGATCCACAGCTACTCCCTACTGGGACACAACATTCCCTATGAAACGGGCTTCCCAATCCCAAAACCTCACACTTCTCCAACTTCTCAAATAGCTGATGTTGAAAACGAACTCCCAAAATGGTGTATAGATTCTCTGCATGCTCCTACTCATATATGGAGTACACGAGGTTTTCGTCGATGAAAAATTCTATGAACTTATCTATGAACTCATGGAACACAGAGCTGAACAATCCCATGAACACAGCTGGAGAATTTGTCACACCCAATGACATTATAACAAACTCATAATGCTCATGATGACAATGGAAAGTAGTCTCTGGGATATCATCATCCTTAAAATGCATCTGATGATATCCTGACCGCAATTCGATCTTCGAGAACCAACTTCCACCCTTTAGATGATAGAAAAAATCATCAATATGTGGGAGAGGATAGATATTATTCACGATCACTTTTTTTAAGTGATGATCATCATCACACAACCCCAAACTGTTGTTAGCCTACTTCACAAAAAAAACTATTGCACCCCACGGTGACACACTTGGATAAACAAAACCAAACTATCACAGTCCATCATGTTATATACGTATCTATGATAACTCATAAGGGGTAATCCTATATTGAGACATAAATATAAGAGATTATTTTGGTTTTATCCTGATCCTAAAGACGATCTCTTTTTGAGGGGGTAATGATAAAACATCTTCTGGAAAGTCATTTGGGTACTCTTCAATGACCCTAGGAATCAACATCTACTAATCCTCTGAATAACTCAACCTCAACTCAACCATCACGAATGATAAGGACGGAACATTCCGCTGACCCATCTGAGTGTCTTGCTCGCCGACAAACACTGGTGGCTCTCCATATGCATCGAAGAACACCACCAGCCTCCTGAAGCAATCCACAATAGACTTCACTAAATACAACCAATCCATGTGGAGGATGACGTCATATGGTTTTATCCGTAAACATATAAAATTCCCCAAGAGCGGTGCTACTCAAACACTGGCTCGCACATTCTACATATTTCAAACAAGTCAGCTCGACCTCCAACTGGCATAGTCAACACCATGGGCACTGTAATCCTCTCTACCTCATATCCCAAAGCATGGAAAAGTTTAGGTGATATGAAGGAGTGTGTCTCTCTTGAATCAAACACAGCATACACCCAAGTTGAAAACAAGAAAAGGATATCTTGAATGACATCGGGATCACCTTGTGTTAGAAATGATAATGAATAAACTAACCACGACCACCTCCAAGGCCACTCTGGCCCTTATGATGACCACCACCATGTCTGTGCTCTACTCTATGAGAAGAGGGAGTGTTGTGGGGTTGTCCTATGCCTGCCCCATCTGCCCTCTGCTGATCCAAAGCTAGTGCAACCTGTTGCTGTTGCCTCAGTTAGAACTGCCTCAATGGAGAAACCTGGAGTGGAACACCTAGTTCCCAATGCCTAATTTCAATGGTAGGACAATCTAGATATTGATGAACTTGACCACCACAAGAAAAAATAGTGCCTGATCCCTTGGTATAGGCCTGAGAGCCTCTAACCTCGAAGAAATGAGATGGTGAGGGCTGGGACCTACCCCCAGCCGAACAGAAACTCTTCTACCCTAAAAACTAGGAACCCTGGACCAAAGATCTACTTCGTGTGGAATCTTGATGACTCCCTTCTTTGGATGATCTAGTTCTAGATTATTTCCTCTCAATTACCTCTTCCCTTGCCAGAACCTCAAGATATGTCTTCAGCTAAACGGGGTGACATGGAGCCAGATCTCTAAATGCAAAGCCTCCTAAAGAAGCTCTCTCTGGCATTGTCATCTGGAAACAGGTCAGAAGCATATCATAAAAGTTTTTGGAAAAGGATTACAACTCTATCACACTATATCTCCCCTTCCGAAGGGTAAGAAGCTCCTGGATACTTGACCCATTTATGGTCGAAGAAAGAAACTCGACTCTAAACATGTCTCGGAACTCCTCCCATGAGATTGTTGACTCCTTGTGATCCTCGAGGAACAAGAACCACCACTGCCTCGCTGCTCCATGCAACATTTTCAAAAACAAATACACCTAGTGCTCTTTATGAGCACAGATCTAACTGAAGCCTATCTCAACCTCCTACAACCATTCTTCTGTGACTACATCTAAAATAGAGCCCCCATACTTATGCAGACTCTAGCACTAAAAATTGTGGAGTGTCATCCTTCACGTGTCATCGTCATAAACCACTACCCTACGGTGATCTACTGGTATAGCCTACTGGACATATTCTGTGTGAACTTGATGAGGATGTCGACCTGGCGCCATGCCTGAAAAATAAGAAATATTTATAGATCCTAAACCTGGAATATGGAAGAATCTATATTAAATAATTAATTTTTTTCTTTTATTCATTTTAGTTTAACATATCCCAAGGTCTACCCATCCAAACACAAGAACAATGAATATTAATTCATGATCCATTCCTAGGTCTCTACCATGAAACACATATCTCCTTGTTTAATAGCCAATATAATCTTAAAGGTTAGTTCATCAGATCACAGATGGACCTAATTACCTATGTCTCAGCAGGTATCCTGTGCTTACATCAATTGTTAAACTTGACTGACACAGTTACCCTTCCATCCCATACAATCTCACTGGTGGCTAATACCAAACTCTATCATATCCCTCAACGAGACATCTGATACCAATCATTAATGAACCTCTCCCCACAAGGTGTACCCCTCCTAGGTCAGAAATGTGAGGAGAGAGATAATGACCCCTGATCCCTACCTCCAATAGGCCCTGGGTTGGTGACTAGCACCGAGGATATAGTAAACCCACAAATGGGAGGCATTACCATCCAAGAGAACACATGCGAAAGATAGAGATAATATAGGCACCAAAAGACTCCAAATTAGACAAAAATATAAAATAAATACCAAGTACACATATGTAATTTCCTGAAAAACTACTACAATTGTAAGGGGAAAACTGCAAGTACCCAAAAGAAAGTAAAAACTTCCGCAACCATGAAGCCTTAACAGCTCCAACAACCCCATGAAAGTAGTAACCAACATAATATAAAACCTATAACAAGTGAAATGAAAAAAAGTATATATATATACATAGGGTGAGTATAACAGTATACTCGGTAGGATACTCCCAAGATCCTCTCATACAAAATTAAAGAAAGCATGCCAAAGCACAGTAAACAACAAGTGAATCTAACTCATCTCCTAAATAGAAATACAATGCTTCCAGCCTCACCATGGATAATCTCACGAATTATCGCATATAACAGTGTATAATATATAAAATAACATCAAGGGTTCCCCGCTACTACTTCCCCACCGGTTTGCGGCTTTACCCCAACGTTGCACGTCCTAATCATCTCTCTCCAAAAAAGGGTTGCTCGTAGACACCTGGGAGAAGCACCACAACGTGCACCTCTTGCAAAAAAACCACCATGTCCATGTAATCAATGTAACCAAGTAGTTTACGAGAGCCACCACATCTCACATAACGTGTATCATATGTTGTGCATTACACCTCAATCCATTACATCCCATACAAAGAGTAAGGATCTTCAAGCCATCACAACTAATATATGTTACACCAATAGTAGTCCATAGGAATCTATATCAAAAATATATGTGTGTGTGTGTGTGTGTGTGTGTGAATAACCACAAGACATTATAGCCATCTATACACATATATGGGGAAAAATAAATGTTGTGCCTACCAGTAAAAATAACTACCAAGAGAAGAGAGTGGGGCCAAAGGGGTAGTCAGCCATCCATCCTCTCACAAGAATGTTGGGGAAACCTCACCCCACCCCACCCCCCCCCCCCCCCCCCCGCCCCCCAGGGCTGAGAATCCCCAGGGTGTTCGTTTCTCTAACTGACGGGTGGAGTAGCTTATAGAAACACAAAAAGTAGAGAATATACTATAGCTCACAACCAAAATTTTGGCATAACCTTGTCTTAAAATCAACTACAGCAAACATCTCTCGGACTCTCGAATTCCACTTATATGACTAGGTATCCTATAAGCACAAAACCATTTAAATAGTTTTATTACATTACATCATTTCCTTTTTATCTGTTTCACTTTACGTTAATTAATTCTTTATATATTAAATAACCATTAACTAAACCACATTATATTTCACTAGCATCACCCCCATGGTCTATTGTTCCATTAAATTGAAACTTCATCACTACATCCCACCAAGCTCCAACCCCATGAGTTAATATCATTTATTCAATCATTCATTAACAAAATTACTTTCCCATATTCCAATAAATTCTAGAAAAACATTCTATGATGCTAAACCCAAGGGGATCAACACAATGAGTATGTGAACTACCCGCCGAGTCTTTTACACCTATACCAAGAGTGTAAACCCATCCTCCCTTGGGAATCTAAGCACAGAAATCACCAGGCATACCTCATGCTTCTTCACCCCTTTTGGAAGGAGGGTAAGAAAACCAGTTTCCTTGAGCGATGGGGAAATTAAAGAAGATAAAAAACCAAAAATAATCATCAATAATCCAAATATTCACATCCAACCCATTTCATCAACCCTGATGTCCTCCCCGATACCCACATGCATAAACCGATGCACCTCACCACTCTAGGCATAAACTGCTACCACAACCAATAGGCCTCCTTGACACTACATATCCCAACATCCTTCCCAGATCACATGAAAATACAAGCTGGTGGAAAACAAACATTATATCAACTAGGATCTTAGCCCTTAAGCAAGTAAGCGGGTAACTTAGAAACCTACGGGGCATTATATTTTATCAAACAACCAGTTATTTAATCCATCTGGATTTAATCGATTTATTATTTTCAAGTTCCAACTAGGGGAATCCAAAATAGTAAGCTATCAAAAAATGATTGCACATGCTTACTACATCAATTTGATTGACATCAAATTACAAAAAGAAGAACCATATTAATTTACATTCCTCTTTATCTTTGACAATAAATTTACAATTAAATCCAGTTTATGTTCTTCACCAATTTCCATCAAGAATGAAAAACTATTCAAAGAAATAATAAATATAACACAATCTAGAAAAAAAAGAGGCAATAACATACGATTGATATCAATTTATTTATCTGATTCAAATATTTATTATGTCAATTTCATTGGGATCCAGTGGGATAAAACATGATAACTATATAGTTTCATGTAAATGAATATAGATTCAATGAATACCCTACCTCAAATAGTTCTTGAAATTAATTATATGAGAATGATCCACACAACAGATTATGATTTCATCCCATGTAGCAATTGTATCTTCCTGAGGATGTCGCGACATGACTGCCCCATCTGACACCCAAGAAAACTACATTAGAATCATGGAGATCAAATGAAATAGCATGGAAAGGAGAAACAGGATGAGAAGGATCAAATAAAACATAATAAAATAGGTAGATCATACCTTCTATTGATGAAGGATGGGCACTTTTTTCTTGCCCCAAAATAGAGGGTTCAAATGTAGTAGGAAGAAACTTTAAGGGGGAAATGATCCAAGGATTAAGGTTCGATCACACCGCTCCTATGGGAAAAAATAAAGGTTTGAGCATCTAGCAACAGGGAACCAGAAGGTAGAACATGGGAGGGAAATATCTCATCCCTTTAGAATATTTATAGAGCATGTTTAAGATTCGCTGATTTTCCATTAAAAATATATCACATTAAACAACCCGGTTTGACAAAGTAAAAGTATCCCAAGCCTTAGAAAAAACATAATATTCGAGTTATGGGATTTTATTAGGCCTTAAATCCACTCAAACAAGGCATTTAATGCATTTAATGTTAAAGAAAACGTAAAAGGGGTGAAACTGTAGGAAGTTGGAAACACTATACATGATCTTCGAAACACTATACACCCACCGATCCTGGAAACACTATACATGATATTAGAAACAAAGTATAAATAATGACTCACTGAAACTGATTCACAGAATGACACACTGATCCTGGAAACATAGTTCACATAATGAATCACCGATACTGATGTCATTTTTTATAAAAAGTACTCACCGATACCGATTCACAAAATGGCTCACCATTCCTGGAAACACTATTCCCAGAATGACTCACTGATCCCAATGAAATTGTTAACAAAAAAGACACACTGATACCAATTCACATAATGACTCACCAATCCTAGAAACACTGTTCACATAATGACTCATCGATATCAATAAATCTTTTCACAAAAATGACTCACTGATACCAATTATCAGAATGACTCACAGATCTGGTAAAAAATGTTCACAGAATAACTCACCAATACAGATGACATTGTTCACAAAAAATACTCACAGATACCAATTCGCAGAATCCCTAACCGATCCTGGAAGCACTGTTTACAGAATGAATCACTAATACCGATGACATTATTCAAAAAGATGACTCACCGATAATGATTCACAGAATGACTCGCCCATCATAGAAAAACTATTCAGAGAATGACTCAATGATACCGATGATACTGTTTAAAAAATGACTCACCAATACTGATGGTACTATGCATAGAATGACTCATCGATACCGATGGTATAGTTCACAGAATGACTCACAGATACCGATGGTACATTTCACATAAGTCCCACCAATGGCATTGTTCACATCAATCTCACCGATGGAACTTTTCCCATCAGTCTCACCAATTAAACTGTTCGCATCGGCCTCATCGATTGAACTGTTCGCATCGGTCTCACTGATGTAACTGTTCACAGAATTGGAAGTTTGGAAAAGTGATGGGGATAAGTCACATTGACCTCCCAGAACACCTAAAACACTTGAATTCCAAAGAGGAATGGACAGGAGAGTTCCGAGCCATTACAAGGTTCATTGTCACAACCCCCTCCCCACAAGGTGTACCCCACCCAGGCCGGCAATGTGAGAGGAGAGATAATGACCCCTGAGTCCCACCTCCAGTAGGCCCCAGGATGGAGACTAGTACTGAGGGTATAGTAAACATAAAAATGGGAGGCATTACCCTCTAAGAGAACACATGGGAAAGAGAGAGATAAGATAGACACCCACCAAATCCAACATAGACAACAATATAAAAGAATTACCAAGTATAGATTTTTAATGTCATGAAAAACAACTACAACTGTAAGGGGAACACTGAAAGTACCCAAATGTAAGTAAAAAATTTCAGCGACTACAAAGCTCAAACAACTTTTGCAACCCCAAGCTAGTAGTAACCAGCCTGATCACAAACCATCTCCATGTGACCTAAAAAGTAGTTTATATATACATAGGGTGAGTATAACACTATACTCAGTAGAATCCTCCTTAGAGCCTCTTCTGTAGATGTAAAGAAATCATGCTAAAGCACAGTGGACAAAAAGTGAAACTAAATCAACACCTAAACAAGTATACTAAGTTATCAGCCTCACCATGGCTACTCTCACCAAGTATCACATATAAGAGTATATAATATAATAAATAATATTAAGGGTACCTTGCTAATACTTACCCATTGGTTTTCCACTTTTCTCCAACTTCGCACCTCCTAAGCATCTCTCTCCTATAAGACTTTCCCATAAACACCTGAGCGAAGCACCACAACATGCACCTTGTGCAAAAAAAACCACCACATTCATGTAGGCAATGTAACTAGGAAGTTGTTGGGATCCACCATAGCTCGAAAAATGTGTATCATACATCAGGAATTATACCTCAAGCCATTACTACCCATACACCGAGTTAGGATCCTTCGTCCATCACATCCTATACACATTAAAACTATAATATTCCATAGGAAACTATATCCATAATGTATGTGTGTGAATAACCACAATCCATTACATCCCTATACATACATATATGGGAAAAACTAACCAATTTTCCTACCAGCACAAGTAACAACCAAGAGAAGAGAGTGGGGTCGAGGGGGATAGTCATCCATCCATCCTCTCACCAGAATGTTGGATAAAACACCCTCCTAGGGCTTAGAATCCCTAGAGTGTCAGTTTTTTTAACTAAGGGGGTCGAGTAGCATATAGAAATACAAAAATTACAGAATATACTATAGCTGACAACATCACTTTGAGAATAACATAGTCTTAGACTAAACTATAGCTATAGTCTCTCGGACTCCTAGCCACACTTCTAAGACTAGGTATCCTCTAAGCACACAACCAAATAAATAGTTTTATAATATTACTTCATTATCTTTTTATCAGTTTCACTTCACGTTAATTAATTATTTAAACATGAATTAACCATTAACAAAACCACATTATATTTCACTAGAACCTCTCCCAAGGTCCACTGTTCTAGTAAACTGCAACCTCAACATTGCATCCCAAAAATCTCCAACTCCATGGGTTAACATCATTTATTAAATCATTTATTAACAACATTATTACATTCTTATATTCCGGGGCATTATTTAAAAACATTATATACTACTAAACACATGGGGGTCAACACAGTGAGTAGGTGAACTACCTGTCAAGTCTTTGCCACCTATAGCAAGAGTGTAGGCCCATCCTCCCTCTGGAATCTAAACATGGAATTCATGTGGAATACCCCATGTGTCATCACCCCTTTTGGAAGGAGGGTAGGAAAACTATATTCCTTGAGAAGTGGGGAAAGTAAATAAGAGAAAAAACCAACAAGAATTAGAAATCATCCAAACATTCACATACAACTCATTTCATCATCCCTAGTGTCCTCACTTACACCCACATGCATAAACATACGCATCTCGCCACTCTAGGTGTCAACTTCTGCCACAAAAAATGGGCCTCCCTATCCTCACATATCACAATAGTCATCCAGGCGCACATCACATCACATGTAGTAGGAAACAAAGATCATATAAATTGGTCTCTTGGCCCTTAAACAAGCGATAGGGTAACTCAGAACCCTACAAGGAATTATCTTTTCCTCAAAAAACCAGTTCTTTAATATTTCTGGGAGTAACCAATTTTATTATTTGTAGGTTCTAACTATGGGTTACCTAAAAATCAAGCTATCATAGCTATCACAAATTTATTAAACATTCTTACTACATAAATTTAATTAACATCAAATTTCAATAACTACAACCGAGTTCATTTACATGCCACTTTATCTTTAAGAAAATAATTATGAATTAATTTAGGCTCTAAATTCTTTAATGATTTGCATCAAGAATGAAAATATACACAAATTATGTATAGATATCCCACTATCTAACAAAACAAGAGGCAATATCATATGATCGATATCAATTTATTTATCTGGTTCAAATATTTATTATGTCAATTCATGTGTGATCCAGTGGACTAAAACATGATAACTCTAAAATTTCATGTAAAAGAAAATAAAATAAACAAATCCCCAACCTCAAATGGTTCTTGACATTCTTTATATGAGAACGATCCACACAATGGATTACAATATCCTCCCCTATGACAACTATATCCACCCAAGGACGTCGCGGCACGACCGCACCATACGAGAGCCAAGAAAACTCCATTAGAATCATGGAGATCACATCCCATAGCATGGAAAAGAGAAACCTGAGGACAAGGATTAAAGAAAACACAAGAAAAAAGGTAGATCATACCTTCTATTGATGAAGGGTCTACACTTATTGCTTGCACCAAAATGGGGTGCACATTCTGGAGGAATAATCTTCAAGGGGGAATGATCAAAGGATTATGGTTCAATCACACCTCTCCTATAGTAATAAAGATTTTTTCTAGCATCTCACACCAGGGAATAATATGGTAGAACAAGGTAATAAGATATATCATCCCTTTAGAAGATTTAAAGAGTAGGTTTAAGATACGATGGATTTTCCATTAAAAGAAGATCACATTAAACCATGCAGTTTGGCTATGTAAAAGCTCTTGAGCCTTAGGAAAATTAAAATCGGAGTTATAGGAATTGATTCGGCTTTAAATCCTATAAAATATGTCCTTGAATGCATTTTACATCAATGAAAATGTCAAAGAGGGGAAACTATAAGAAGATGGAAACACTGTAAATGATCCCAGAAACACTATATAGCTTCCTATCCTAGAAACATTGTACATGATCCTAGAAACACTATACACCTACCGATCCTAGAAACACTATTCACAGAATGACTTACTAATACCGATGGAACTGTTCACAAAATGACTCACTGATACTAATGGTACTGTTCACAAAATGAATCACCGATATTGATGGTACTATTCAAAGAATGACTCACCGATACCGATGGTACTGTTCACAGAATGACTCACTGATACTGATGGTACTGTTCATAGAATAACTCACTGATACTGATGGTACTATTCTCAGAATGAATCACCGATACCGATGGTGTTGTTCACAGAATGACTCACTGATACCGATGGTCTAGTTCACATAATGACTCACTAATACTGATTGTACTATTTACATCGGTCTCACTGATGGGAGTGTTCACATTAGTATCACTGATGGAACAGTTCACATCAGTATCACCGATGGAACAATTCGCATCGGTCTCACTGATGGAACTATTCATATCGGTCTCATAGATAGAACTATTCACAGAATTAGAAATTTGTAAAAGTGTTGGGGATAAGCCACCTTGACCTCCTAGAACACCTCAACCATCAGATTTTAGCAAGGTAATGGACAAGAGTGCTTTGTTCCATTAAATCGGAAACCTATTAAAACATTCTCATCCTCAAGAATCCAATACCAACCCAAATGGAAACAGAAAAGGGATCCGAAAAACCACTCATTAAGATACCTCTCAAAAGATAGAAATCAATAAAAAACAACCAAAGAAATCCATCTCATAAACATGAATTGTCTACAACGACAAAGAGAACATTTTATACATAAAGAGTTAAACATAAAAAAACATTGGGTGCTGAGAATGTATCTGGGTATAACATTCCCAGGTACTATCCTCCACGCCACCATGTTTCCACAA
Source organism: Viscum album (assembly GCA_963277665.1). Lineage (NCBI taxonomy): Eukaryota > Viridiplantae > Streptophyta > Magnoliopsida > Santalales > Viscaceae > Viscum > Viscum album. The sequence continues at coordinate 1,382,000,734 of OY728157.1, forward strand.
GACATGAACCAAGGGGTTAGAATGCCCGTGAAACACCTTCTCTTTGTGGTCTTGGATCTCTAAAGGCTTCTCCTTGAAGGTCGCATCATCATCATCATCGATCTCTCCCCAATCAATGACATGAGAGTCATCATGAAGATAATAATAGAGCTGCGAAACATGAAAAACATCATGTATCCAGCTCATTTGTGGGGTAAGTACAACTCGATATGCCACGTCTCCAACATGATTCAACACCTCGAAAGGCCCAACAAACCAGGGAGGCAACTTAATACCATGACCAAACCATCACTGTCCATAATGGGGAGTCAAATTCAGAAACATGTGATCCCCAACATCAAACTACAAAGGTATCATCCTTTGGTCGACATATGATTTCTGATGATCATGAACTATCTTCATCCTCTCACGAATCCCCTGGACCATATCTTTTGTATTCTGCACTAGTTTTGGTCCAAGAAATACTGACTCCCTGACCCCAGTCCAGCACAACAGAGAACGGTAAGGTCGTTAATACAAGACTTCAAACGGTGCCATACCGATGGTGGAGTGAAAACTATTGTTGTAAGAGAACTCCACCAAGGGTATGTTTCGTATCCACAAACCTCCAAAATCCAGGGCACAAGATCACAACATGTCTTCAAGAGTCAGGATAGTCTGCTTTGTCTGGTCATCCATATGTGGAAGAAAAGTAGTCTTAAAGCATAGTTGAAAAATAAAAGCATGTTGGAGCCCTCTCCACACCCTAGAGGTAAAACAAGGACCTCAATCGAAAATGATCATCCACGGGACTCCGTGGAGTCACACCACCTCCTCTAAATACTTCCTCGACAAAACCTCCACTGAGCTCGACTCCTTGATCGCTATAAAGTAGGATGATTTTGTTAAATGGTCCACTACCACCCATATAGCATCATGTACCCCCTGAGCATGAGGTAAACCATTAACAAAGTCCATTGAGATGTCCTCCCACTTCCACTATGTAATATCTAATGGCAAGAAGAAACTGCTGGGGACACAATGTAGAGACCCGAAGCTTGACGTACATAGACATTACATTACTTTTGCGGAATACTTAATACATAACAAAAACATACACACAAGGATCATAATAGTTTAGTGTCTTTGGAAACTTGGAATATAAACTTCTAATCATGTTGAAAGATCTTCAACAACTCCCATAACGATCATCCCCTTTTTGTTTCCTTACCTAAAACCTTTCTTTATTTCCAGGGGAAAATAAAACATAAAAAGGGTGAGTTAAAATGCTCAGTAAGGGAAAACATAGAGAACATAAAACAATCCATAAACATTTGAAAGAAAAAACTTGAACATGAAATTTAAACCTAAAAATCTTGATCAAAGACATAAATCGTGGAAGTACTTAAGGAATATATCATAATGGAACATCAACCATGATAAAATATAATGGGAATAAAACATGTAATTGTGGCATCCATTAATCACATGTTATGATTTCCATAGTAGCCAAGGCATTGCTTCCAAGACCATCTTAGTGGAAAAAGTCCCATTCTGAATCGAGTTCACTCCCCATTCCAGTCCTGTAACACTGAACTGGATTAACATACCATTCCAGCCATGTCTATCTCATGAGATATAAATCTTTACCCAATTCATTGGAGGGATATATAGGTCCCACCCATCTCATATTGAAATCATTCTTACTTGTGCCACAAAATAAACTTAAAACATTCATCATAACCCAAAGAATAAAATGGGTTTCATAAGAATCATCACATCATCACATATTCCATATAAAAAAATGGATATTTCATCATAAGAAAAGTGAAACCATGTAAATCATATAGACATTATACCTGAAACATACACATATGAAAAAATGTTATCTTAGATGGAAAATGGTTTTGATAAAACACTTGAAATGAATTCTTGAGGAAAATATCCTTTCTTCTTCAAAATCATATTCTTTTCACAAAATGCCATGAAATTTTAAAAGAAATATATTTTGTTGAAAATATTCATAAAATCTTGTAGAGTAAGCTTCAGGAAAATGAGGTGTTATGAAACCATAAAAATCCATTCACACAGTATAAGTTAAAAATAACATTCTTCTCGTACTTTTGTCAAAAGAGTCAAAAAGTTCCGCGTGTGGTAAACAAAAGTAAGATTCCTTTCATAACATGTGGTAAATGTAAAAAATTGTTAAAAAGGACATTAAAAATACATGAAAACATTTTTAGAAAACATGATCATGGATAAAAACAATAACCCCAGTAAATACTTACGAATAACAATCTCGGATAAGAATGAGATTCGAATAGTTGTCCCTTAACTTAGGTCTGATATGATTCGTATGGATACGAACATCCTGTATAATGATTTAAATAATGTTATTGACTTATTACATAATAATATTCATTTTTATGATATCATATATGTTTCACTTATGACTTTATATTACCCGTTCTTTTGTAAATTCTATGTTAAAGCAACATTTTGGGTAAAACCATTTCATTTATCATATGTGTTTCGACTTGTCGTTCTTGATATTATTACTTATATCCTGATTTAAATAATTCCAGAATGTAAAATATGATTTATATATAATATATATTCAGTATATAGATATATATATATGATAGATCGATAAATGGAATGAAATACACCATTCGTGGAGACGGTAGGCCATACGTACGCATGAACGTTGATTTCGTTTCCTTATTGAATTGAATGAATCTAAATAGATGACATACATATATATATAAATAAATCTATTTTCATTATTATTTCATATATTTCATTATTATTCATTATATAAACTTTATTATCATTCATGTATGGTTAACATGGAGAATGAATCTCATCGCGTTGTGGAGACGGTAGTCTGTACGTATGCACGGGTGATGATACCATTCCCATGATCGTGGAATTGTATTAGAGTGTATGTATACAATTTTAGAATCAATATAACTTTAAAATAATCATATATTTTTATTATTTAAACCATTATACCCATCCATTTAAGGTGGTAGTGGAAAATATATTACACCACGGTGTGGAGATGGTATTCCGTACGTACGCACGTGCGGTGATTTCGTTTTCCATAGGATGGATAGATGGTGAAATAGGGTTGTTTCATACTGATAATAACATATCAGTATATTAGTGATACTGATGTTTTTACTTCATAATTAATTGACTAGAGAAGAAGAAGTGGAAGAAGAAATAAAGTTGAAAGAATCGGTAACGGACATTACCTCTTCTTTGAAGCGCCTCTTTCAGACCTCCTCTTAGGGCACTAAAATTGGACTTTGAAGAAGACCAGAACCTCTAAGATGTTTCTGGGGAATTGGAGAAGATAATTTGGCAGGGTTTGGACGAGCTTGAAGGCTCAAACTGGTGTGAGGAAAAGAGGGAGGAGGTGCCCTTTTATAAGGGAGGAGAGGGGCACCTTTGGAATCCTCAAAAATATTAGTTTAATATAAATTCAAAACCCACATAAGAACCTCAAAAAATGACTAAATTCGAATATTAAATGAGATAGGGTAGTAATAACATCAAATAATAAAATTTAGACATGTTTTTATCTTATTTTAAACCTTATCATTTTGATTTATTCTTATTTAATCTATTTAAGTTTATTTGTGGTAATAAAATTCTAAAGTTTAAATGGTTATATATAATAACTTCTGTGTTGTTAATTTTCCATAATTGGATACTTTATGACATTTTAGACTATATAAATTTTAATTTATAATTTTTAAATATTTTTGTGATTTTTAAACAATTTAATAATATGTTATTTTTATAAAATAACAATTGTATCAATTTTGACACTATTCATTTATTTGAATTTAAATAAACAATATACAGACGATACTTTCGAAATAAAAGATTTAATAGATCCATAATATGTCATATTTATCTAGATAATTAGTGGAGAACATTAAATAGTTCATATATTATATATTTTAATATTTTTAAAACCATTTATTTGATATTTCTCTTGATAAAATAATTTCAACATCACTATTATTTCACAAATAATGATACATATTTAGTCCCTAAAAATTCTAAATAAATTCATATGATGTAGATAATTTAATTATATTTCTGGAGACTATTTATATCCTAAGTTTCATGAAGTTTATCGTAAAATAAAAATTATTATACTTATAAGATTTAAGAAAGTGACATGTTGTGACATTCTTTGGTTTTAATAATAATTAAATTATTTTCATGGACAAAAGTCCATTAAATGAATCTAATCCGACCCTTACGTGATATGGGTCGACTTTTAGTCAGCCAATAGGATTTTGGAAGGTGTTAGGGTAATTTTATAATCTTATATTTACCCTTAATTACCTGATTTACCTTTAACTATGGTAAATAAAATTTACTGTAGTTACTATTCATAATGCCCAAAAAATAAAAAGTATCTTATTAACATAATTTGGACACACTGATTCCAAATATGGAATCCATTTTTCCAAATTCAATACACAAGAGTTTAAGAAATTAAATTAAAATTAATCTCGTTGTCGAAAGAAAATGGGTTTTTGTTTAAAACATTGCAAAAGATTGAATTGATTTAACCTACGAATTCAAGGTAAAATCAATGCTAATGACATAAAATATATTAAATGGTAAAAATATATTCTATTTATACTTTAAAACCATTCAATATTATAATTTAACAATATAAATTATTACGATGAAAAAAGTTTTTTTTAATTATAATATAGCGTGTTTTTACTATTCATTAAAATATGAAAGTTATCAGAAAAATATCAAAACATTATCCAATGTAAATTTTTATATCCTGATTCGAAAGAAGAAGTTTATTTTGTAAAATTTAACTTATAAACATGTCAAAAACTACATTTAATGTGGGTGCACCATCAAAAGGCGGCAAAACTGCATTTTTTTAAAAATACTTATTTTACCCAAAAAATTTATTTTGTTCTCTTACCATGTTCTATAAAATGTGTCAGATAAATAATAATGTTATAAAATTCAAAATGTAGTTAATAATATTCAAAAAATATAGTTCGTGATAATATTATAACAATATATCGTTGTTTAGTGAAACCCAGTATTGCGTACAACACACGCTATCGAGGAAGGTCGCGATTGTGTGTAATGCAAGCCAAGTCAGGGTTGCATGTCATGCACAACTCCTTTTTTGTTGCGTATAACAAAATCCAACCATATTTAATTAATACATTGAATATATATCTATCCCAATGTTGCGTAGAATAACTATTATCAAACAAACTTGAAATTGTGTTTAACACGATCCAAGATTAGTGTTGCGTACACTGCAAGCTAATACGGTGTTGCATATAGAACAAGATAATCTTGGTGTAGCATAAAACACATGATATCAAATAAATTAAAAATAATACATATCATAAAATCTCGGGGTGTTATATTCTACCCCCCTTAAAATGAATTTCACCCTCGAAATTTGTCAGGGTAATAAATGGTTTGTTACTTGAGAATTTCTTTCATAAAAACCCACATCGTAAAAAGGAATGCTAAAACATAATTTTAAATAGTGAAGTATGAAATGTCATGGTTACCCAAATTAAATCATCACCAGTTTTCCAGATAGGAGGTCATAGGTGAAAATATGGATATGGAGGAGAAATCTAACCATCAAGTTCTGATGGAGAGTGGTAGAGAATAGGGCTATGAAAAATCCAACAATCACAAAGCCTTAGATTTATGATGATATAAGGTACCATCTGATTCATCAGATATAAGGGCACTAGGACAACATTTTTGGTTTTCAGGATCATTTCTCTAATGTTGAAGAATTTTCGAATCAAAAGAAATACTTACATGATTTTCGACAAATATCACCGTTGTTCGTGCCTTGAACAATTTCCACTTCATCTCTTAAAGAAATGAAGTTAAATTTGTCATTCATGAAGTGTTAGCAGATCATGTGATAGAATGATGAGTCATTCCATCTGTTTCAAATAAAAGGTTAGAAAAAGTTATCAAATATACATATGTCCATCTATGGTGTGGTTAATTGTATACAATTCCAAAAATGGACTTATACTTCAACTATTATACTGATTAATAAAATAAAACTAATTTCTACTAACCAGGGAATTTCTGTAGGCCAGTGGTATGCAATAAAGGCATGTCTCACTTCGGTTGTGGGTTCGATTCCCATAGCCATGTCCAACGCGATGGGGTATCGCCCATCCTGTAGGTTGTCTTTTTTCTAAAACTACATTACTATAACATCCCATCAATAATATCGAAAAAACTTCTATCCTTAAATAATACTAACTTATGTCCAACCTAATCCATTCCAATCTTTAGGCTTATCCATAATAATGCAGTCCACTCTCATATTATAGTGAAAACGATTACCAGAGATTTCATATAACAAGCATGTTAATACCATCTTTGATCCCAATATATCATAAGATATGTCTTGTTGGTCACATTCCAAACATTCTAAGGCCTTAATCATGTATTCTCTTGAAAAATGAATACCCATTGAATCTTAGTGAAAACATGAGTGTTGTCGAAAGTTCACTCTTTCCACATACCAAAATCACAAAAAATATATATAATCAAACCATAATATCACTTAGTCCTTATATCAGTCATGAGCTCATGAATACAATCAAATATCTCATTATCTTCTTATCCCTTCATTATGCACATATCATCTACTTTCCAAAAATATCTGAATAACCTTCCATGGTTATCGGTACCATTCAACATATACTTTTAAATACTTTAGGAAAAACAATAGTGTAACAATCCTTATATGATTCTTTATCCCATAGTACCATACATTACTCTTTATAAACATACAATCATTCCACTAACTTCTTAAACCACTGACTGAGCTTCATCATTTCTTTCATCTCATATTTCATTTGTAGTCTCTTCATCATCATCCACATAAATACTACTCATATGACCATTCTTATTCTCTTCATGAGATTTTCCCTTAGGGAATTGGTTTGCATAATTCCCATACATTCCACATTTAAAATATCTAATCATTGTTGATGTCGTAGCAATACCATTATCCTTGTCCATGGTGTTAACTAAACCTTTTCCTTTTCACGTATTGGCTTTGTATACTTCTTTTCCACACCCAAAGCATCTTCCATTTCCTTTGAAAAAATCTCCCCAATGCCTCTTCCCACATGATTTACATGAGGGAAATTGAACTTTCTTTCCTCTATGATTATCATGAAACTCCATATTTCTCTTATTATCTTAGTCGGGAAACATACCAAAGTTGAGATTATTGATCATATTATGAGATTTCTGATTTGGAATAATAATGATGTTTAGACTTCCAAATCCCTTTTCATTTGGTTTCTCATGAAGAATATCATTCTATTGTCCATCATATCCTCCATTATCGTGAATCTTCCGGTTTCCAGCCATTTTCTAAAACCCAAAAAGAAAACTGTGAGATGAAAAATCATACTAGGGAAAACAACATAATAAAGGGGGAGTACCATCAATATCTAACATCTTAGTTTAAATTCTAATATCATTACCGTAGTTATAGGACTATAATTTATACGTATACTTATCCTTAGGGACATACCTAGACATACCTTAGAAATATCTCTAGGGATCTCACTAAAGTTTTCGCATCCTAGTTTCCAAAGGTTAACTAAACCTTTCCTCTAATACCAACTATAGAGACCCGAAGCTTGACGTACATGGAAATTACATTACTTTTGCGGAATACTTAATACATAACAAAAACAGACACACAAGGATCGTAATAGTCTAGTGTCTTTGGAATCTTGGAATATAAACTTCTAATCATGTTGAATGATCTTCAAAAACTCCCATAACAGTCTTCCCCTTTTTGTTTCCTTACCTAAAACCTTTCTTTATTTCCTAAAGGAAAATAAAACAAAAAAAGGTTGAGATCAAATGCTCAGTAAGAGAAAACATAGAGAACATAAAACAATCCATAAACATTTAAAAGAAAAAACTTGAACCTGAAATTTAAACATCAAAATATTGAGCAAAGACATAAATCGTGGAAGTACATAAGGCATATATCATAATAGAACATCAAACATGATAGAATATAATGGGAATAAAAAATGTAATTGTGACATCCATTAAGCACATGTTATGATTTCCATAGTAGCCAAGGAATTTCTACCAAGACCATCTTAGTGGAAAAAGTCCCATTCTGAATTGAGTTCACTCCTCGTTCCAGTCCTATAACACTGAACTGGATTAACTTACCATTCCAGCCATGTCTATCTCATGTGATATAAATCTTTACCCAATGCATTAGAGGGAGATATAGGTCCCACCCAACTCATATTGAAATCATTCTTACTTGTGACACAAAATAAACTTAAAGCATTCATCATAACACAAAGAATAAAATGGGTTTCATAAGAATCATCACATCATCACATAATCCATATAAAACAAATGGATATTTCATCACAAGAAAAGTGAAACCATGTAAATCATACAGACATTATACTTGAAACATACACATATGAAAAAAATCTTATCTTAGATGGAAAATGGTTTTTGTAGCACCCCAATATTCCATGGTATGTATTCCTTTGAATAATGCAATGGCGTGCATTTTACGAATCTTCAAGATTCTAACACACCACAACCAATCAAACTAGCCGTTATGAATAGTAATACATACTTTTTGAAATTTTATAAATTTTATCTTTCTAAATGGATTTCATTTTTGGATTCGTAATATCGAAATTATCTTAAGGTGAAATTTTGGTACTTTTCGGATAACTTTCATATTTTGATTAATAGTGAAAATTACTAAATTTTAATTAAAAATAACTTTTTTAATCAAATTAATTAATAGTGATAAATTATTAATTTGAGTGGGTTTAAAGTGTATTTTGAATATATTTTTACCATTTAATACAATGTTGGTAATTGGATGTAATTTCACATTTAAACCAGACATAAACAAGTCTCAATCTTTTGATAGTTATTATCTCTTAAAAACACGCTATTTGTTTTGACGACGGAAATTAATTTTTAAATTAATTAATTCAACTGACTTTTTTTGAATTTGGTAGAATAGAAATCATTTTTTAATTCATAATATCAATTATAACTTAGGCCAAATTTTTGGAATTTTTTTGGAAACTTTCATTTTTTTATGAATAGTGGAACCACTTAGTGGTAGTTAAAAAACTGAGTTTTTCATAAAACATAATTTTACCACTTATGTGAGTGGGATTTCAAAAATCTGAGAGACACAATTAATATCAAGGAGTAAAATGTGGTTCAATGAGATGAAAATAATTTTTTGTGAATAGTAACTTTTTACTTTTATTGACCACGGTTAAAAGTAAATAGGGTAATTAAGGTTAAAAATGATATTAATATTACCTTAAAACATTTCTTAATTATATTTTACAAGTTTATCTCGACCAAAAACAACCTTATTAGAAAACCATTGTCATTTAGGTCCACTTGTATTAGATTCGGACATTTATTATTATTTAATTCAAAGAAGAGTTAAAATAGTTAAAATAAAAGTTTATTTACTAAAACATTTTTAATATAGGGTTATGCCTAAGATAAATTCGATTTTAAATATTCATTAGAAAGATAAGAATATTTCCTAGATAATAGTATTTTATGTATAATATTTAGACAATAAATAATTTAATTTATTTATGACACAGTGGTGATGCAGTAATTACCTAATTAATGAAATATTAAAATAATTGATATTATAAATATCAAAATAAATTTTATTTGAGACTTCATATGAATTACACTAATTTTATAGGTTAATATGACATATTATTATTGATTATATAAATTTTGTTCCAAGTAATAATGCTGTTATGAATTTATCAAAAATAAAATACCCAATAGTGTCAAAATTGACATAAAAGAGTTTTTAAAACAAATATTATATTATTAATTTATATTCAATTCCTAAAGATCTAAGGATCATACAGGAGACTTATATCATGATAGTTGTATCATTAATGGACCACTTTTGGGTCTCTTGGATGTATATATAATGTTTATTAACCATATAATATAAAAATACAAAGAGACATTGTAAAAGTGAAACTAATTAACTAAGAGTTAATACTTAAAGATAAGGTTAATATAATGACCCAAACCGGTTTAAATTCTATTGGTTGAGTGGTTTTCGAACCATCCCCATCTTGACATTTAAATAATACACTTTGGAGCCATTAGAAACCGAATATGAATTTATTATAAAATAATATTTCTAGCCTTTCCAAAGGTGCCCCTCACCCCTCTTATAAAAGGGCACTCCTACTTCTCATTAATTCACACCGTAAAAGCCTTTTGGTTCGGCCAAACCCTGCCCAAATACTCTATAAACGTCCCTCAATATAGCCTATAGGACTTATTTTGATCAGAAATCCAACCTATGGAGCCCTTTTGATCAAATCAAAAGGAAGAACCTGAAGAAGAGGTAATGTTTTCACCACCCACTTTCAAGTTCCATTCCTCTTCAACTTCTTATTTCTTTGTTATTTATATTCTAAAATAATAACTCCAGTATCTTGTATATACTTTGATGTTATTATAAATATGGTACAACCATATTCAGTATTCTATCCATCCATTGAATGGCATGTCACCATACGTGCGTACGTACGGCTTACCATCTCCACGTCGTGGTGTAATTGTAATTCAATAAATTATTATTTGGATGGGTATAATAATGATGTGTAATTCATGTAAATAATAAATATAACATTATTATTATTCTTTCTATATGATATACCATCCAATTATATATTATTTTAACATCAAAATAATGATATTGTCGCTCGTGCATACTTACGGACTACCATCTCCACGAACGCGATGAGATTCATTCTCCATCGTATCCATTCAAGTATAATTCTCATTTGACGATTAAAAATAATTTTTAAGGACTTGATATAATTATGGATATGAATAATATAAAACCTATCGATAACAAACACGGCTTACGTAACAAATAATATAAAGGAAAACGAGTAAGTTAACACCCGAAATGACGATAATAAAAAGATATTATTAACAAATCAATGTTAAAAGATCATTTATGATATCATATTAATGTAAATTATTCTTTTATAATTCAATAACAATTATTTCACAATTATACAGGAGTTTAACCTACCTTCAACCAAGGAAAAAGTACAAAGTAAGGGGTTTCTTATCTCACTTTTAATTCCGTGAGAATTCTATTGTTCACCACTTATTTGTTACATGTGGTGTGTGTACTGCCCATGTTTGTATTCATTGTGTAATATAATTTATCTCATTAATATTTACATCATCATTGTATGATCCTTATTTCATGGGTGTATGTTTTGTATGATACCAAATCAATAATGGAATTTGAAATTTCAATTTTTACTCATTCGGCTTTACGCATACTTCATTGATTATTTTACTCCAAGATTATGTGTAGAATCACTATTCAGTTTATTATGTCATAAATTCCACTCCCCTTTCTGTGGATATACTTTTGATACACATAATCAATCCATTGATGAATTATAAGGTCATCGGTATGAACTTGATTAGAGTAATTTTTACTCAATCTCGATTTGTTGAGTTAAACATCCAATTCATTGGTGTTGTTTTTACAAGAATAAGTGTGAATGTCCTTTGATTTTTTTACAATTAATATCAAATCATATTGAGTGTATTTATATTTTTCACTCATAATTATGTCGTTGATTTATCCTTAACCCAAGGATATAGCCTTTATGAGAGATTTCATCTCAATTTACATTCCATTGAGACTACTTTGTTGTTATACACCAAATCACTTTTATATGGTGTATATAATGTACTTTGACATAGTATATCATGAATCCATTTATTCCCATGATATTAAAAAGTTTTTTATTACCTCAATTATTTGTATTCAAGTGTCTCTCTTTTGGTTAGTAACTATAACTAAAATATCATTTTTAAATGTTTTAAATATTTGTTATTCTAAATCTTTCTCACAAATGTCCTTGTTTTAAAAATGATTTTAAGGATTTATTTATATGGACATTAATGTTTTAAAATTAAAATTCATTTTTAAAATTTCAAAGTGGTATGGGACACTTTGATTCAAAAATATATTTAAAATGGATTCTTGATAAATAATGATACTTTTAATTGTTTTCAAGAAAAAGGGTGATATTTCTCTCAAAGAGTTTTGATGATTTTTTTAATCTATGTCAATATCATTTATTATTCTTGATTGAGGTTAATCTGATACAATGCAATCTTGCATATTGTATCAAATGAGTTATATTTGACTGTGGATGTGCTATTTGTATAACATTCATGGTTTTTGGATAAAGTATTGACATTTCGTATGCTAATTTTAATACAAATGTTTGTGTTATGTTTCAAAAATTTCATATGAGGAATGAATTGGACATAGTATGTGATGGGTGGATCCCGCTATAGCTCCTCAATGCATCGGTAGGTCCCATGATAGAAACTAGTGTCTTGGCATGAGGCCTTGACAAAATCTTATTTGTAGTTTTGGCACGAGGCCTTGGCTACGTGGTTATGATAGTCTGACATTATGTATTCCGTCATTATGAAAGTGGTTACTAATATTTTAATGTGATTATTTGACTATTAGAATATCCATGTGAATAAGTAAATAACATTATTTCATTTTATCCTTGTCATATAATGATGAAGTTCTAGTTTTAAATGCTTTTGTTTTAGTTATACATTGCCTTAAATTTTTATGTTTATTTATGAAAGTTTCTGTTATATTGGTATCCTTACTGAGCATCTAAGCTCACCCCTTTCAATGTTTTATTTTTCCTAGGATGTGAAGAAGTATTTTATGAATGACCTGCAGGGATTGTATCAGGGGATATGAAGACAATGTGTTGTTGTAGTTTTTCACTTATTGATGTAATGTAAACATTATGAATATATCTAGTGTTTCCAAGGCTACTAAACGAATCAGTTTTTCGAGACTTGATATTTCTTGTTATCATGCCAATGTTATGTAATAATGCACTGACTCTGGGTATCTAGGGTCGGGGCGTTACAGTTTTGATAAAACGCTTGAAATGAATTTTTGAGGAAAATATCCTTTCTTCTTCAAAATCATTTTCTTTTCAAAATATTCCATGAAATTTTAAAAGAAAAGTATTTTTTTGAAAAGTATTCATAAAATCATGTAGAGTAATCCTCAGGAAAATGAGGCGTTATGAAACCGTAAAAATCCTTTCACACCGTATAAGTTAAAAATAACATTCTTCTCGTACTTTTGTCAGAAAAGTCAAAAAGTTCCTCGTGTGGTAAACAAAAGTAAGATTCCTTTCATAACATGTGGTAAATTTAAAAAATAGTTAAAAATGACTTAAAAAATACATTAAAACATTTTTAGAAAACATGATCATGGATAAAAACAATAACCCCAGTAAATACTTTCGAATAACAATCTCGGATAAGAACGAGATTAGAATAGTTATCCCTTCCCTTAGGTCTGATATGCTTCGTATGGATCTAAACCTTTTGTATAAAGATTTAAATAATGTTATTGACTTATTACATAATAATAATAATTTTTATGATATCATATATGTTTCACTTATGACTTTATATTATCCGTTCTTTTGTAAATTCTATGTTAAAGCAGCGTTTTGGGTAAAATCATTTCATTTATCGTATGTGTTTCGAATTGTAGTTCTTGATATTATTACTTATATCCTGATTTACATAATTCCAGAATGTAAAACATGATTTATATATAATATATATTCAGTATATAGATATATATGTATGATATATCGATAAATGGAATGAAATACACCGTTCATGGAGATGGTTGGTCGTACGTACGCATGAACGCTGTTTTTGTTTCCTTATTGAATTGAATGAAACTAAATATATGACAGACATATATATATACATAAATCTAGTAGAATTATTATTTCATATATTTCATTATTATTCATTATATAATCTTTATGATCATTCATGTATGGATAACATGGAGAATGAATCTCATCGCGTCGTGGAGACGGTAGTCCGTACGTACGCACGAGCGATGATACCATTCCCATGATCGTGGAATTGTATTGGAGTGTCTGTATACTATTTCAGAATAAATATAAATGTACAATAATTATATATATTTATTATTTACACCATTATACCCATCCATGTAAGGTGGTGGTGGAAAATAGATTACACCACAGCGTGGAGACGGTATTCCGTACGTACGCACGCGCGGTGATTTCATTTTCCGTAGGATTGATAGATGGTGAAATAGGTTGTTTCATACTTATAATAACATATCAGTATATTATTGATACGGATTTTTTTACTTCCTAATGAAACAACTAAAGAAGAAGAAGTGGAAGAAGAAATATATTTGAAAGAATCGGTAACGGACATTACCTCTTCTTTGAAGCTCCTTTTTGAGACCTCATCTTAGGGAACTAAAATTGAACTTTGAAGAAGACCAGGACATATAGGATGTTTCTAGGGAAGTGGAGAAGAAAATTTGGCAGGGGTTTTCCGAGCATGAAAGCTCAATGTGGTGTGAGGAAGAGAGGGAGGAAGGTTTCCTTTTATAAGGGAGGAGAGGGGCACCTTTGGAATCTTCAAAAATATTATTTTAATATAAATTCAAACCCCACATAAAAACCTCCAAAAATGACTCAATTAGAATATTGGATGATATAGGGTGGTAATCTCATCAACCAATAAAATTTATACATGTTTTGATCTTATTTTAAAACATATCATTTTGATTTATCCTTATTTAATCTATTTAAGTTTATTTGTGGTAATAAAATTCTAAATTTTAAATGGTTATAAATAATCACTTATGTGTTGTTAAATTTACATAATTGGATACTTTATGACATTTTAGACTATATAAATTTCAATTTATAATTTTTAAATATTTTTGTGATTTTTAAACAATTAAATAATATGTTATTTTTATAAAATAACAATAGTGTCAATTTTGACACTATTCATTTATTTGAATTTAAATTAACAATATACAGAAGATATGTTCGAACTAAAAGATATAATAGATCCATAATATGTCATATTTATCTATAAAATTAGTGTATAACATTAAATATTTTACATAATATTTATTTTAATATTTTTAAAACCATTTATTTGATATTTCTCCTTATAAAATAATTTCAACATCACTATTATGTCACCTTTAATGATAATTATATAATCCCTAAAAATTCCAAATAAATTCATATGATGTAGATAATTTTATTATATTTCTAAAGACTATTTATATCCGAAGTTTAATGAAGTTTATAACTAAACTAAAATTATTATACTTATAGGATTTAAGAAAGTGATATGTTGTCACTTTCTTCGATTTTAATAATAATTAAATTATTTTCATGGAAACAAGTCCATTAAATGAATATAATTCTACCCTAAGGTGATATGGGTAGCCTTTTAGGAATCCAATAGGATTTTGGAAGGTTTTAGGGTAATTTTATAATCCTATATTCACCCTTAATTACTCGATTTACCTTTAACTATGGTAAATAAAATTTACTATAGATACTATTCAAAATGCCCAAAAAATAAAAATTAAATTATTAACATAATTTGGACCCACTGATTCCAAATATGGACTCCATTTTTCCAAATTCAATACACAAAAGTTGTAGAAATTAAATTAAAATTAATCTCGTTGTCGAAAGAAAACTGGTTTTTGTTTAAAACATTGCAAAAGATTGAATTGATTTGACCTACAAATTCAAGATAAATTCAATGCTAATGACATACATTATAGTAAATGATAAAAATATATTCTATTTATACTTTAAAACCATTGTATATTATAATTTATCCATAAATATTATTATGATGAAAATAGTTGTTTTTAATTAAAATATAGCGTGTTTTTACTATTCATTAAAATATGAAAGTTATCAGAAAAATATCAAAACATTATCCAATGTAAATTTTTATATCCTGATTCAAAAGAAGAAGTTTATTTTGTAAAATTTAACTTATAAACATGTAAAAAACTATATTAAATGTGGGTGCGCTATCAAAAGGCTGCAAAACTGCATTTTTTGGAAAATACTTATTTTACCTGAAAAATTTATTTTGTTCTCTTACCATGTTCTAGAAAATTTTTAAGATCAATAATAATGTTATAAAATTAAAAATGTAGTTAATACTATTCATAAAAGCTAGTTCGTGAAAATATTATAACAATTTATCATTGTTTAGTCAAACCTGGTATTGCGTACAACACACGCTATCGAGAAAGGTCGTGATTGCGTGTAATGCATGCCATGTCAGGGTTGCGTGTAGTGCATGACTCCTTTTTTGTTGCGTATAACAAAATCCAACCATATTTCATTAATACATTGAATATATATATATATATATATATATATTCAATGTTTTTTAGAATAACTATTATCAAACAAACATGAAATTGTGTCTAACACGATCCAAGATTAGTGTTGCGTATACTAAAAGATAATACGGTGTTGCGTATAGCACAACATAATCTTGGTGTAGCATAAAACACATGACATCAAATAGATTAAAAATAATACTTATCATAAAATATCGAGGTGTTACACACAGTGCTCGGCCTTCACCTTTTGGAAGACCAAACATCGGGAGAAAACTCTTCAACTACACGCTTCAACCCAAGCCACCAAAACTGAATCCTCAAAGATCAATACATCTCTTTCATTTAGGATGCACCACTAAAAGAGATCTATGTAATTCTCTATTAACAGTCTTGCAAAAAACCAAAATAAAAAAATAGACTTCCATGATACAACACTCGGTGTTGTTCATCCTCAGACCAGCAATCAAGGGCCTCACCACAAACAACTCAGTCTCTCCTAACCTCCACCTCTAGATCCCCCAAATGGGACTCTTTCACCAGCTGCACCATAGATGACTACACCATCATCTAAAAAAGAAAACCCCTTACCCCACCTTCTCACATATCGGGATATAATGCTGAATGTTCTTCCATTACACTCTAAGAATCAACTAATTCTCACACTACATCACTACGTGACTTCTTGCTCAGCGCATCAGCTATAGCATTCCCCTTTCTAGGGGTATATGATATTGTGATTTCGTATTCCTGTTAGAACTCCATCAACTGACGCTGCTTCATGTTCTAGTCACACTGGGAGAAAACATACCTCGTGATCTTATGATTGCTGAAATCCAAAAAGTGCTTTCCAATGAGGTAATGTCTCCACATCTTGAGAGAAAACACTACATATGCCAACTCAATATCATGGGTCAAATAGTTATGTACATGGGGACTCCACTACCAAGACCTATAAAAAACAACTTATTTCTACTACTTTAGAACACAACCTAAGCCTAGATATGAATCATCAAAAAACATCAATGTGAACTCCCTCTATTGGAAGGCAAAGAACTATACCACTTACTAACTGCTCCTTAAGATACTCAAAAGTTGTCTGAAGCTGATCAGTCCACATGAACGCATGATCCTTCCTAGTAAATGTTTTCATAGGAGTCGCATCCTTAGATAAATTGGGTATAAACCTCTTATAGTAGCCTACAAGACCAAGGAAACTTCACACCTCTTCCACTTTCTTGGGGGCTTCAAAATCTGAAACTGCTTCTATCTTTGATGGATCCACAACTACTCCCTGGTAGGACACAAAATTCCCAAATAAAAGGGCTTCTCGGGCCCAAAAATCACACTTATAAAACCTCCCAAATAGCTAATGTTGATGAAGAACTCCCAAAATGGCTTTTAGATGCTCTTCATGCTCCCCCTCAAACATGGAGTACACAAGGATGTTGTCGATGAAAACAACCACCAACCTATCCAAGAACTCAATGGACATAGAGTTCATCAATCCCGTGAACACTGCTGGAGCATGTTTTCACACCAAAAGACATTACAATGAACTCATAATTCCCATGACGAAAAAAGAAAGCAGCCATCGGGATATCCTCATCCTTCGCACACAACTGATGATATCGAGACAACAACTTGATCTTTTAGAACAGACATAACCCTTCAGTTGATCGAATAAATCATCAATACATGGAAGAGGATAATGATTCTACCCTATCAATTTGTTTAAGAAATGATAATTTACATACAACCGCAAACTTCCATCAACCATCTTCACGAACAAAATCGGGGCACCCCACAGTGACACAGACAACAGAACAAAACCGCACTGTATCAGACCATAAAGTTGTATACCTAGATCTCTTTAACTCATAAGGGGTCATCCTATATGAATACATAGAGATAGGAGACACTCCTGGTTATAGATCGATCCCAAAATCGATCTCTCATCCAGGTGGTAATTTTACAACCTCTTCTGGAAAGACATCAAGGTACACTTATATGACCCTAGGAAACAAAAACTATGGAACCTATGAAGAACTCAAAATTAGATTATCCATAATGGATGATTAGAATAGAACACAACTCTGACCCATCTGAGGGTATCACTCGCCAACAAACACTGTTGTCTCTCTATCTGCATTGAAGAACAACACCTCCCTCCAGAAGCAATCTAAAATAGTCTACAACGATTAAAACCAATCCATGTCGAGGATGAAATCATATGTTTGTACAATTAAACATAAGGAATGTACCCATGAGTGGTGCTTCCCCATCACTATCTCACAGTCTCCACATATTTCAAACAAGTCAGCTCGACCTCCAACTGGCGAAGTCAACACCAAGGGAACTGGAAGCCTCTGTACCTCAAGTCCTAACGCATGGACAAAGGCAGGTGATATGAATGAGTGAATCAATCATGGAATATACCCACGTAGAAAATAAGAAAAGGGTACCTCGAACGATATCTAGCTCACATGGCACTGGGAACACTAAAGCATGAAGCAGACCACAACATCTTCTATGGGCTCTCTGACCATAATGAATACCACCACCAAGGACGCACTACGCTCTCCAAGAATGGGGAGCATCAAGGGGTTTTCAAATACATACCCCATATGGTCTCTGTTGATCCAAAGATCATGTAACCTTCTGCAGTAGCTTTAGAAGGAACTGCCTCAGCAGAGGAACCTAGAGTGGAACACTAGGTGCATGATGTCTTCTTTGAATGTTCAAGCACTGTCGCTACTGATTACCTCAACCACCACAAGAAAAACAATCGCATGATCCCTTTGAATAGTCATGGGATCCGCTAGCCCCATGGAGAAGATATGATGAGAGATGGGACCTACCCCCATCAGAACGGAATGTATTATGACCTGAAAAGAGGGAACCACATACTACAGCTCTGCTTCGTGATGAATCATGATGACTCCCCTCTCATGATGATCCAGTTTTGGCCAATGTCCTCTCGTCATTTTCTGCCAGCGCGAGTACCTCAAGATATGTATTCATCATAAATGGTGTGACCTAGCACTGGATCTTTGGATATATAGACTCCTCAAAATTCCTCTTCATGACATCCTCATCTGGCAATAGGTCCAAAGAATATCGTAAAAGTTTCCAAAAACGGATTCCAAACTCTCGCACACTAGATCTCGCCTTTCGAAGGTTAAGAAGCTCCTGAAGACTAGACAGCTTCGCGATCGAAGTAAGAAACTCGATTCTGAATATTACTCGAAATTCCTCCCATGATATCGCCAACTCCTTGTGATCCCCGAGGAATAAGAACAACCATTTTCTCGATGCTCGACACAACATCACCATAACCAAATACACCCAGTGCTCCTTCCAAGAACGAATCAAACTGAAGGTTATCTCAACCACTTCCTACAAATCTTCCAAGACTGCATCTGAAACAATGCCCAAAAACATATGTAAACTCTAGAGTTGAAACTCATATAGTGTCCTCCTCCATGTGTTGTCATCGTCAACCTCTACCCTATGGTTATCTTCTATAACATCATGATGGACATCTTCTATGTGAACCTAACAACGAAGTCGACCTGGTTCCATACCTACAAAATAAAATATAGTTAGAGCTACTAAACTTGGAATATGGATGACTCAACATTAATTAAAAATTGTTTTATTTTATTCATCTTATGTTAACCATTCCCAAGGTCTTCCCATTCATACACATTCACAAAGAAGAATGATGCATGATCCTTTCCTCGGTCGCTACCCTTCAACTTGTATCACCATGTTTAGTAGCCACTATCAACAAAAAGGTCTATGCATCATATCATAGGGATCCCTAAATGCCTCTATCCTAGCTGGTATCCAGTGATTACATCACCTTCTAAACATGACTTACATTATTTCCCTACCAACCCATGAAACCTCACCTATTCCTAACACCAAACACCATCCTATCCCACAACTATAATTATGATACCACTTTTCCACGACCCCCCCTCCCCACAAGGTGTAACCCTCCGGGTCTGGAAATGTGAGAAGAGAGATAATGACCCCTGAGTCTTACCTCCAGTTGATTTTGGGTTGGTGACTAGCATCAGGGGTATTGTAAACACACAAATGGGATGCATTTCCCTCTAAGAGAACACATTAAAAAGAGATAGACAAGACATACACCAACCAAATCACAATTAGAAAAAAAATTAACATAAATACCAAGTATAAATATATAATGTCATGAAAAACTACTACAACATTAAGGACAAAACTGCATGTACCCAAAAGAAAGTAAAAACAGCAGCGACCACAAAGCCAGAACAGCTCCTAAAACCCCAAGATTGTAGTAACCATCCCGATCTCAAACCTTATCTAAGTGACCGGAAAACTATTTATATATACATAGGGTTATTATAATAGTATACTTAGTAGGATCCTCCCCAAATCCTCTCGTGAAAAAGTAAATAAATCATGCTAAATCATAGTAAACAAGAAGTGAAACTAACTCGTCAACTAAATAGGTATACTAAGTTCCTTGAATCACCATAGATTCTATCACCAAGTATCTAATACAAGATTATATATTATAATAATGAATATCAAGGGTACCCCACTACTACTTCCCACCTGGTTTGTCGTGTTTCCCCAACGTCACACGTCTTAAGCATCTATCTCCAAAAAGGCTAGCTCCCAACCACCTGGATGAAGAACCACAACATGCTCCTCATGCAACAAAACCACCATGTCCACATAGGAAAAGTAACTAGGTAGTTTCTGGGATACACCATAGCTCACATAATGTGTATCATACATCGGGCATTATACCTCAAGCCATTACAGCCCATACACTGAGTATGGATCCTCATGCCATCAAAACTTATACATGTTACACCAATAGTAATCCATAGGAAACTATATCCAGAATATTTGTGTGTGAATAACCACAAGACATTACATCTCTATACACACATATATGGGAAAACTGATCATTGTTATTACAAGCACAAGTAACTACCATGAGAAAATAACAGGAAAAAAGGGGTAGTCATCCATATATCCTCCCACTCAAATGTTGGGGAAAACACCCCCCAGGGATCAGAATCCCCAGGGTGTTCGTTTCCCTAACTAATGATAGCGAGTAGCATATAGAAACACAAAAGGTACATAATATACTATATCTCACAACCACACTATGGGCATAACCTAGTCTTAGAATCAACTACACCCAACGTCTCCCAGACTCTTGGCTACCACTTCTAAGACTAGGTATCCTATAAGCACCCAACCATTTAAATAGTTTTTTTACATTACTTCATTCCATTTTTATCAGTTAAACATTACTTTAATTAATTATTTAAACATTAGTTAACCATTAACAAAACCACATTATATTTCACTAGCATCACCCCAAGGTCCACTGTTCCATTAAATTGCAACCTCAGCATTAAATCCCAGCAAGCTCCAACCCCATGAGATAAATTCATTTATTCAATCATTAATTTACAACATTATTTCTTTACTATATTTTCAGGCATTCAAGAAAGACATTCTATGACAAAATACACAGACTCTCAACAATGTGAGTAGGTGAACTACCCTTCGAGTATTTTCCAACAATAACAAGAGGGTAGACCCATCCTCCATCGGGATGTTAAACATGGAAAGCACATGTCATACCCCATGCATCTTCTCCCCTTTTGGAAGGAGGGTAAGAAAAATAGCTTCCTTGAGTAGTGGGGAAACTAAAGAAGACAAAAAACCAATAACAATCAGCAAGCATACAAATATTCACATCCAACCAGTTTCATCATCCCTAGTGTCCTCCCTGACACCCACATGCACAAACTGATGAATCTTACTACAGTAGGCATCAACTGATGCCACAAACAATGGTCCTCCATATGCCCACATATCACAACATCCATACAGGCTCACATCACATCACAAGAATCGAAAAAACCAACATCATATAAATTGGGATCTTGGCCCTTAAACAAGCAAGAGGGTAACTCAGAACCCTATAAGGCATTATCTTTTTATCAAACACCTGGTTCTTTAATCCATCAAGAATTAACAAATTTTATTATTTATTGGTAACAACTATGGTTAACCTAAAAAACAAACAATCATAGCTATAAAAAATTGATTAAACATGCTAACTACATCAATTTGATTAACATAAAATTACAACAACAACAACCAGATTCATTTACATGCCTATTTATCTTTAGAAAAATAATAATCAATAAATTTCATCTTCAGTTTTCTTTATCAATTTTCACCTAGAACTAAAAGATAAACAAAGAAAGCATAGATTTAACACAATCTATAAAAATAAGAGGCAATAGCATATGATCAATATCAATTTATTTATCCAGTTCAAATATTTATTATGTCAATTACAATGTGATCCAGTGGACTAAAACATGTGAACTCTATAGTTGCACGTAAAATAATAAAGAAAAAAAAATACACTACCTCAAAAATTTCATAACATTCTTTATATGAGAACGATCCACACAACGAATTACGATCTCCTCCCCTTTGACAACTTTATCATCCTGAGGATGTTGTGGCATGATTGAACCATAAAAAACAAGAAAACTCCATTAGAATCATTGAGATCTCATGATATAGCATGGAAATGAGAAACATGAGGAGAAGGATCGAAGAAAACACAATAAGAGAGGTATATCATACCATCCATAGATGAAGGGTAGACACTTACAGCTTGCACCAAAAGGGGGAGCACATGAAGTAGGAAAAAACATTAAGGGGGAAATTATCTGAGGATTAAGGATCAATCACACTGCTCCTATGGGAACAAATAAAGGTTCTATCATCTCACACAAGGGAACAAGAAGGTAGAACAAGGGATAAAGATATTTCATCCCTTTAGATGATTTTTAGAGAAGGATTAAGATACACTAGATTCTCCATTAAAAAAGGATTGCATTAAACCACACAGCTAGACAAAGTAAAAGCATCCTAATCCTTTGGAAAATTAATACAGAAGTTATGAGATTTGATTCAGCCTTAAATCCCTTAAAACAAGGCCTTGAATGTGTTTTACATGAATGAAAATGTCAAAGGGGAGAAACTGTTGGAAGTTGGAAACACTGTACATGATTCTGGAAACACTGTACGCCTACGGATCGTAGGAACACTGTTCACAGAATGACTCCCCAATACCGAAGATACTATTCACAAAATGACTCACTGATACATATGGTACAGTTCACAGAATGAATCACTGATACTAATGGTACTATTCACAGAATGACTCATCGATACCGATAGTATAGTTCACATAATAACTCACCAATACGTATGGAACTATTCACAGAATGACTCAGAGATACCGATGGTACTATTCATAGAATGAATCACTGATACCATTGGTAATATTTATAGAATGAACCACTGATTCCAATAGTACTATTCACAGAATGACTCGCTGATATGGGTTTTATGGTTCACAGAATGACTCACTGATACCGATGGTACTATTCCAAAAATGACTCACTGATACCGATGATACTGTTCACATAATGACTTACTGATACCGATGGTACTGTTCACAGAATGACTCACTGATATCAACGGTACTATTCACAGAATGACTCACTGATACCAATGGAACTATTCACAGAATGAGTCACTGATACCGATGGTACTGTTTGGAGAATGACTCACTAATACCGATGGTATTATTCACATAATGAGTCACCTATACCGATGGTACTATTCACATAATTACTCAGCGATACTGAGGGAACTGTTCAAATCTGTCTCACTAATGGAACTGTTCACATCAGTATCACCGATGAAACTGTAGGCATAGGTCTCATCGATGGAACTGTTCACATCAGTATCACCGATGAAACTGTAGGCATAGGTCTCATCGATGGAACTGTTCGCATCAGTCTCACCGATAGAACTATTCGCATCAGTCTCACCATTGGAACTGTTTGCATTGGTCTCACCGATGGAACTGTTCACATCGGTCTCACCAATGGAACTTTTCACATTGGTCTCACTGATGGAACTCTTCACATCGTTCTCACTAATGGAACTATTCACAGAATTGAAAATTTTGAAAAGTGTTGGGGATAAGCCACCTTGACCTCACAGAACACCTCGAACACCAGATTTCAGTAATGGAATGGACCTGAGAGGTTTGGGCTATTACATTGGTAACTTTAATATTAAAAATTCCAAGTAGAAGTTACATATAACATTCATGATAGTGTCAATAATTTCTCATTCAACTGAACAAATATTGTATTTCTATAATTTTCTAATGACTTGAAAATAATTTTTAAACATTAAATTCGATTTATGGACATTCTGGGACAATTAAATAATTGAATTTAAACATTCAATAATACAATGGAATATTAATATAAACATTTTCACAATCACATATACATTATAATTATCTAATAAATACATGTAACACCATAATATATCAAAACTGTATTACTTGTAATGTTTTTAAAATATTTTACTTTCTTTTACCACTACTTTCACAAGTGCTCTATCAACTTTGCATAAGAATTAAATTTTGTTATATCATTACTAGAAATTAAAATAATATTATTATAATTTTTTTTACATATATTAAAAATAATCATTTAGAACCATTCGTAAATCTTTTTTATCCCTATAAAGACATTTTAAATATATCAATAGAATGAAAGTGACATTTCAAAATTACATTTTACTTAAAATATTATAGAACCCATTATTAAAGGAAAATGATACCAAATTTAAATAATTTAACGATATGAGGATAAATGTAGAAATAGAATCATCAAATAAAGTATATTCATGTGTTAAATTTTTTTTGAGACCTTATCCTATGGTTTATTATCTCATTCAACAATTTTTACATTTTACTATAGTGATAAACTTTTTCCATGGTTATAATTCGTAATGAACAAAAATGATATTGAAATCATTAATAAATTTGAACCTCATTATTAAAAGTATGAAATATCTTTTTTATGATTAATATTTTTTTTATTATTAGTAATTACTTTTAATATAATTGCGCAAAACAAAATGAAAAACTATATTAAGAAAATGCATTTTCTATCATAAAAATAAATTTAAACAAAAATAAAATATATTGATTCATAAAAAATTAATTAGGTTAAATTTAATAAAATGATTCTTCTGTAACTTTCAAACAAAATAAATGGTATAATTGTTATTTTTAATTAATTTATATAATGAAAATAAATAGTAGTTTTTCAAATATCGAAAATTTTCACTATTCACATATAAATCAATCTTATCATAAAAATATCAAAAATTCACTGAATGAAAAATTTAAATGTTACTTCAAAATATATATATATATAATTTTTCAAATTAAAATTTTAAATGGGTAATAAATTAAATATAATATCTATTCACAAAATAAAATAATACCGTTTTTAATGAAAATATATTTTTAAATAATAAAATCACTTTATTCTCATTCCTTTCATAATAATGATAATGAAATGAATATTAATTAATTTGATTAGATATATAATCTACTCATTTTATTAAAATCATTTATTAATAGTGATTAATTTTATATATTAATATTATAATATATAGAGTATATAAAAACTATTTTAAGAAAATTATATCCTTTACCAACTGGGGATATTATCTTCATTTATAAAAAATTAATAATCAATGTATGTTTGACTATTAATTTTATTAAAGAAAATATTATATATATATTTCATAATATGGTTATTCCAATTTATATCCTACAAATCAATATCCAAGTTATAATGGTCATATTTAAATAATAAAATTTCTAAAGTGTATCATTGTTTGTTCATGCTTAGTGTAGTGTGTGGTAGATGATATTAGAAATAGTATTACTTAATGGAGTTTTACATATTTAAATATTTGGGTGTTACAAAACTGAATATAGAGGGGTTATTACATAAGAATAAAAACCAAATATAAAGACAGGGGATAGAGAATTTCTCTAAAAATGATGATTCCTCTCTCTTTTATTATTATTTTTTATATGTTTCTAAAATGGAAATGATGTATAATACCTTGGTGATTGTGAACATGTATTTCAAAATATTTTAATGAAAATGGATTGATATTATTTCTCTTTATGATTTTCATATACTTATGTCATTCAACATAGGCTTCTCTCACTATAATACTTATTATTATTATTATTTATCAAATAACCACTAATTGGAGATACTAAAAAATAATTTTCATCATTTAGAAGTTTATTCATTATTTATTAATTAATTAATAGATTTATATTTTTAATCACTACTAAAATGATAGTGTTAATTTTTTCGACTCTATTTTTAAATTATTTTATTAACATTTCTTCTACCCAACTTCATGTTCTAATGATTGATGGGATATGAATTCTTTTTCTATAGAATATTTTTATAAAGTAATTTAATTGTGTTATTAACCCCTCCCCCACATAGGTACCCCTTCTAGGTCGAAAATGAGAAAAGGGAGATGGTGACCACCCAAACCCTGCCTCTAATAGGTCACATGATAGCAACAAGCACCAAGGTTATATCTTACATACAAACTGGGAGGCATCGCCGTCTAAGAGAACATGTTGAAGAGGTAGATAAAACAAGTATACCAATAAAATCATTCTCATAAAGATAAAATAAATCCAAATGTATAAATGTAATTTTTTATAAATATAGAACTACTAAATGGAACCATATATACAAAAACAGTAAACTTGAGAGTGTCCATGAAACCCAAAAATCTCCTGAAAATCCACGAGCTATTAAAATCCTACATGATATCCTTATTTATCATATTGACCTGATATATATATATATATATATATATATATATATATCTGTTTTGTGTGTTTGTAGGGTGGTCTTAATAGGTATACTTAGTTGGATCCCCTACAGAGCCTCTCATGGAAAAGATAAAGAAATAATACTAAAGCCTAGTGAATAAAAATTGAATATAACTCATCAAATAAATAATTAAACAATGTTTACAGCCTCTACAGGGATATATATCACCATATAATGCATACAAGAGAAAATATAATATAATATTCCATGAAAGTATTCATACCACTTTCCTATTGGTTTGTTTTTCTTCCAAAATGTAAAATGTCTTGATCCATCTCTCTCAAAAAAAAGCCATCCCAAAAACACATGTGATTAAGTATGTAAATTTGAATCTATTGTATCATATAATCACATTATACCATGAAAAGTATCCACATAGTAAACCAGTAATTTTTTGGAGCCACCATTTACAGCATTTGGTGTATCATACTTCAGTAATTATACCTCAAACCATCTCATCCCTAACACAGATTAATGTACCTCAAACCATTATATCTCATACACAGAGTACCTATAAGAATACATTGGATAATATATCTGAATATATGTGTGTTAAATAACCACAAGAAATCATATCACTCTACACATAGATATTGGAAAACTAACCACCGTGCATACTATCACATAGTACAACCTAGAGAATTGACCGGGGCCAATGGGGGGAGTTTGTAATCCATACCTCGCCAAACAAGATTTTGGGTAAACATTATCCCAAAATGAACTAGGTGTTATACTCTATACAAAAATGGTTGTAGTGTCATATGAAATAAAATAATTAACAAGATATAATATAGCTCACAACCACATTATCGGTATTAACATTGTCTTATTCACAACTATATCAATCATCTCTAGAACACACAATTTCCACTACTAATAAATATATATCCTCTATGTACACAATAAATCAAGGGGTTTGTTAAATTAAATCATTGATTTTTAACATTTTTTTAATTAATAAATTAACTATTAATTAACATTATTCTAATTAAATTACATTAAACACTATGTAAAGTCCATACCATCCATTCATAATATAAATAAGTCCATAGTTTCCCAATATTAACATCTTTAGCACTCAAACAATATAAAAACCCATGGGTTCAGTCATTTATTAATTATTATCATTCCATAATCTCAGTTACTCTATGAATAATCCTAAGCTACCACAATGGAGAAGAATAACTTGGAACAAATAGCGGCCTCAGAAAATGGGGAAAGGAATATAAAAAACAAGATACCAACCCATATATCCTTTAAATGATTTCACAACAATAAGGAATATATCTTTCATCACAACAACATGTAAGCATAGCATTATCCCATTATAGTAACTCTTGTTTCATCCCCAACACCACAATGCATATCACTATACTTCTCACTATCAAAGGCATCAACAGATACCAAAAACCTAGGCCTCCCCACCCTTATCTCATTAAGAAACAACCATCCTAGTCTCATATCTAGAGAAACAGAAAAAATAATAATGGAAAAAAACAAATTCAACACAGAATATAGGCCCTAATAAAGGAACCTATACTTCACATGAAAACATGTTATCAAAGTAAAAACATAATGAATTTATCCACCATAACAAATGGGAAACCTTATCCAAAAAAATTTATCTTTATCAAGTAATTGGTTCTTATTCAATCCTGAATTACCAGATTTATTATTATTTTTTATGACTGTGGGTTTCTTATGGAATCCAAAAATTCAAACTATTATAATTATTTTAGCATTATCTGTAGGATCAATTGATATTTTTAAAATATCTGAGATGAAAACTTTTCATTAAGCATGACTCTATATTACTGTCACAATAGATATTACATATTTAGGTTCTTTAGCCAATTTCATTAACACATCGAAGAACAAATTCAACTAAACAAAAACTAGGACTCAATTTTATTTCCATCAATTTACATGGAAACTGATGTCATTAAACATTCCTCTTATATTTTTTATCCTACCAATAATTTATTGGATTCAAGTTATGTAACCAATTTAATCAATCTAACACATTCTAATCAAATCATAAGAAACATGATAAATATAAAAAATAGATAGTAGGCTATCTATTAAATTAATTGAAAAACTATTATCACAGTGTAAGAACACATGTTATCACTATAGCCATAAACCATTAATTTATTAATTTTGTTTATCCTTTATTAGTATTAATTATACCACCACCCAAATATATAATGCATGGTAAGTTTAAAAATACATGTAATATAAAACTAAAATCAATGAATCACCTACCTCAAGATGTGAATGTTCCTAAAATGATAATGGAACCACAACATTGTTCTCTGGTCACCTATGCCATGAGTATAATTGAATCCCTCTAAGTATTTCATTTCAAAACTGTTACAACAACATAAAAATAAGATATATTAGAATAATGGTGATCAACCACC
Organism: Viscum album; assembly: GCA_963277665.1. NCBI lineage: Eukaryota > Viridiplantae > Streptophyta > Magnoliopsida > Santalales > Viscaceae > Viscum > Viscum album. The sequence goes on from OY728157.1 coordinate 1,382,030,394, forward strand.
AATGTAAGAAAATATGGAATGGGAGGAAATTATATCTAATGGATAAGAAACTAGACTAAGAAGTAGAACTCACCTTGGATCATCACTGATTTATCCCTTGAATGAGGGGGTTGATTTTGATTAAAAGGTAACTTCTGGTCCTGAAAAGTCCCTCTAGGGTGCTAAGGTTTCAAGAGAAAAACATTTGAAAAAATTGGGTTCATAGGGGTTTTGGGTATTTATAGTACAACTTATCATTAGATGACCATGGTGTAGCCCTTTAAACCTTGGTGTAGACCCCCTAGACCATGTTGTAGTCTCCCTATACAACAAAATGATAGTCCTAGTCAAATCGTGTATGATGAATATTGCACTGACAAGGATACAGATCCTATTTAATTAGGCTGGGACTATAACACAACCCATACCACCACTCTACTAACCCCATTCTCTATGATGGATGGTTGCACCATAGCCCACCTCTGCGACACATCAACCACTGAAGTTAGTATAAATTGATCAACCACATACACCACAACCAAGATTCTCCACACTGTAGTTATCAACCACTGATGAACATCCTACACCATATCCCCTCTACATGATGCATTCATTCTAGAATTATTAGTTGCTATGAAATCCTCTCTTGACACCCCTTATGCCATAGCTGGTCCCTCCACATCGTAGTGGCCTATCCAATGACAAACACATATGACCTTGTTGTAGAAACCTTGTAGTTGAGACTTCAACATAACTCACCTTATTCCTCCACAAGTATCCTATGGGAACCTCCAACACCCAAAATGTTAAAAGGAATTTCTACCATCATCCCATACCGTATATTAGATACCTCTTAAAATATTTTCATCACTATGAATCCAAAACCAAACATGGAGTAGTAAGAATAACAAAGAGTTGTCTAACCCCCCCCCCCCCACGAGATACCACTCAAGAATATCACCATCATAGGAACTAAACAACCTCCCATATATGAAAAAAGTGAAAAACTATGAAAAACTATAAACCAACATATATACACTCTACTAGGGGAGATAGCTCTAAAAAAACCATGGTTACAAACTAGGAAACAAGTGTAAACCGTCTAATAACCTAGAAAAAGGTAAAGAAATGGGAATTATACAAGAGAAGAGATAAACATAACATATTTTGGGGTAATTATCATTTATTTGTGACTCATGTTCCCAATTACTCTCCTAAATGCCACCATTTATCCAGAAGACATTAACCAAGGGAATAGTACACTCACGTGACACCTTCTCTAGGAAGTATGGGATCTCCACTGGCTGATCCTCAAAGGTCACAGGATCATTAATATCAATGTCACCCTGATAAATGATGTGGGGATAACCATGAAGATAAAATAGGAGTTTCAACTCATGGAATACATCATTTATCCAACTAATTTGTGAGGGAAGTGACATATAATAATCCATGGCTCCAACACAATCCACTGCCTCAAAATTCCCAAAAAACTAGGGATAAAGCTTACAACCATGATAAAGATTTTGTTTCCCATGATGATATTTAACCTTTATTAACACATGACCTCTAAATTTTAAATCCATTGGTCTCATACTATGACATACATAAGACTTTTTATGATCTTATATTGCTTTCATCCTCCCACAAATCATCTGAACCATCTATATAGTGCTTTTCACTAGTTCTAGCCTAAGAATTTATGACTCCAAAACCTTATTAGAGACTAAAATAGATCACAATGGTCATAAATACATAGCTTCAAATGGTTACGTATCAATGGTGGGGTGAAAAAAAAATTATAATAATAATCTACTAAGGGTAGGTTCCTCATTAACAAAACTCCAAAATCATGGACACAACAATGAAAAACGTCTTCAAGATTATATATGTTCTACTCCATTTGAACCTCCATATATAAATTAAAAGTATTATTAATGTATAATTGAGATCCAAAATCATATTTAGGACATATCCACACCTTGGAGGTAAAATAAGGATCACGATCAATGAATATTGTCATCGGAACATTGTAGAGTCTCACCACCTCCTATAGGTATTTCCTTCACAAAACCTAAATTGAGATCGACTTCTTAGTCACTATTAAGTTAGATGATTTCATCAAAAGACTCATTATAACCAATATAGAATCAAAAACACTCTAACCTTATCTCATAGTAAACTAGTAATGAGTTCCATCGAGGTGTCCTCCAACTTCCACTGAGAAAAATCTAACAGCTGGAGTAAACCACCAGAAATGACATCTTCAGCCATTACCTTCTTTAAGGCCAAACATTGAGATAAAAACTCTAAAACTAAACAGAACAAAAAAAAACCCTAAAACCTCCCTCTTTGATATCAGTAAATATTATTCATTCCTGGATGTGCTACCAAGGGTGATTTAAGGAACTCGTGGAGAATTATTTTAAGCATCACTAGAGGGAATAAAAGACTCCCCTAGAATAAAACCTGGTCATATTTATCCTTAGAACAACCATTAGGGGCATCACCAAAGACCATACAGTCTTTATGGACCTCAAACTTAGAGTCCACAAGCTAGGAATCTTCCCCTTGATACACCTATGACAACGACACATTCATCTAAAAAATAAAACCTATGTCACCAACAACTCCCATGTCTTGATGAATTGTTGAGAACTCTTTCATCACTCTCCAGGAATCTACAGATTCATGCACAACATCACTATGTGACTTTGTAATAAATGAATTGGCTACAAAATTACCATTTCCCATTGTATATTCAATATCATATTCATATTAGTGTAATAATTTCATCCACTTTCGATGCCGCAAGTTCATGCGATGTTGGGAGAAGACATACCTTAGGATCTTATGATCGGTAAAAAAAATTAAATTTTTTCAATGAGGTATTGTTTATACAAATTAAAATAAAACCCATGCTACTAGAATTTGAGAAAATTCACATGCCCCTATACTAATGGTTTTCTAGAACCATTGGTATAGTGTAACATCTAGAAGCTTATAACAAGGTTTTTTAATAACCACTGGTATAGATAATCCTATACCAAGTGTTTTTTGAAACTATTTGTATAGGGTCTTGACATAACATCCATGACCTTAACTACCCTATTCCCTAACCATGACTCCTAATCCCCCATAACCTGTGAATCCCCCCCTCACTCTTCTCCCGAAGATATCACAGCTTATTTGTTGATTTTTTATTACATTATTCTTCATCATCAAATTAGAAAGTTCTGATTCCACTGTCTCTTCTGTTAGGCATCATTTTCATTTTTATCTATATATCAAAACCTAAATGAGATCATCTTTTTCGTGATTCTTTCATATTATTTAAATAAAAGTCCATTTATATTATTTTTGTTATACTATGGAATAATAAATGTGGTTTTTTAGATATATATTATTTTAATTTAGTTATTTTCTACTTTTACAATAACCCAATATAATGTTTTTTTGTGTAATATATATTATTTGATTATGTAATTAATTATTATAGTATTTTGTGTTTTCATAATGTATTATGTGGTTCAGAAATTATTCATTAAATATTTTTTATTTTCATAATTGAATTGTCAAAATATTTACATAACTAATTTAAATGTGATAGTATTTATTAGTTTATTCATATTCCATGTCTTGTACTTTATTTTGGTCTTTACTAGTGTATATATATTATATCTTATGTTATCTCTTATTCTTTTTTTGTAACCAACTAGTATGGGATGATGAATTTTATATTAAAATTAGTATTTGGATTATCTTGTGGAAATAATTTGTAGACATGTGTTACTAAATCATTCCTTGTTACTATTATGAATGGTTCCATAATAAATACATATGTGTCAAAGTGAAGACTTATTTGGTTGGATGAGGCAATATTTTTATTCTTGAGTAAAATTTCTCCCTGGTAAACACATGTTCTTTTAAGTGGATTTATTTCATATTCATAAAAGGATGTTTTTTTAAATATGTTTTATATATACATATGTATTTAATTGTATTATGTAATAGTTTTTCCCATTAATTTTATTATACATTTTTTGGTTCATTACTTATATGCATCAGATATAGAATGTGTCATTTCTCTTATAAATAGTTTCGAAGGATAATAGTATACTTTAATGAATTTTATAATAAAGTTACATAAAATTAATTTTGTTATTATTATTTTCTATATTGGTATTAATTTAATTTTTTTCCTTTAATATATTTCATAGAATTTGAATGTATAATAATTATTGGGACTTAATTGAGTTTCAAAATAATTCGTATTTAGTCAATTTTTAATTTAAGAGTGCTTTAGTTAAAGGTATTATACATTTTCTATGTTATAATTGTTTTATAATACCATGGTTTTTTATGGAAAATGTTCGAAACCATTTAAAAAATGTATTTAAAACATACTATTATTTTTGGTATCACAATGGAGTGATGATACAATATTCTATTTTTCATGAATGAAATAAAAAGAGGGGTATGTCGAATTTGATATTTAAATAGTTTCTATTTCTTTATTATTATTAGAATGATAGTATTCCAATGAAAGAAGAAAATGATATCAATACACTTCAAGAAAATAATGAAAAAGATGATATTGAGGGAGTGAAAAAATATTGGATGATGTTAGGAATACTGTATATCAAATATTTACAAAAATAAAAAAATTAAAATTTTATTGTGGTTATATCATAGAAAACCCATGTAGGTTATTTATAAAATCTACATTGATTACATTCTTACCTTTTTTAAGAAACTACTTCTTGATAATACAAATATGCCCTTAAATCCTTATATTCCATGGAAGTTAATTAAGCATCTTGGATTTCCTACTAATAAAATTCAAGATTTCAAAAAATATTGTATCTTCTTCTAGGAGGAAATAGAATACCTAAATAACTAAAAAGAATTTTTTATATCTTGTTGAAATCCAAATTAAAATAGAAACCATTTCGAGTTCTACAGAGAGTTATGTAGAACTTTTAATGGATCGCTAGTCTTCAAAGTCTATTCATGTCTACTGAAATATAAAAAAATATGTCATGGAATGATACCAGGATCATTAAATATTATTATTATTTGGTATATACTATAGATGTATTATCATGAAATAAATTTAATTAATGACATCATAATTTTTCATCTATGGTTTTTACTTTTAGGTGGGGTCTATCTCATGAAGGATTTAATCTGTTTGGTTAAATTATTACTTCTCATAGTATGTGTCTTGTTTTTATTCATATTTATAAAATTTCTTCATGGATGTTTCAGAAAAACCCATTCAATTTCTTGAGAATATTGATATCTATAACTTATCATCATGAACATGATATATATGTCTACTTTAAAACTTCTATAAAAGAGTTGAAGCAACTTTGGGGAGTAAGTGTGCACACAATCAACACCTCTTCAAAAAATATATTTCATATTTTTTTCACTTTTCTGGGTCGTAAATGATTTCACTACTTAATAAATTATGATTGGTTGGAACAAAAAGGTAAAAATATCTTTTCTTATTTGTATGAATAATATGCAATCTAAAATACATAAATATCATCATAGTTTCAGTTTCACATGGAATTAATGATTCTTGATAATGGATTATCCATACATGAATAATTTTCAAAGATTTGATTGTAGTGTTGATATTGAAATCCCAACTCAATATATGTTAAGAACTGAAGTTACTAATAAATAGAAAGATATCATTTTTCATCAAGTAAAGGTTAGATTAAATCTAAAAAGGTGAAGAATTTTGGCACTGAATCCACACACAATTAAAAAAATAAATATATCTTTTTTGGGTTAGCATATTGGTTAAGCTATTTGATACATCATTAATTAGACATAAATAAAATTGATAAAAATATATGTGAAATGTTATTTTCAATTATTCTAAATAGTATGGGGAAGTCCAAAGATGACATATGATCTCAGCGTGACTTATAATATTGGGCTATTATCCTAGAACTACATCCTATGTGTATTGCTGAAAAAAATGGAAAGTTACATATGCTTCTTATGTGATAAATCCTTATAAAAAATACATTTATATAGGTATTGGTGAATATAAAGGTCTTTAATGGATATTATAGACTCATATCTAAATGATTCAGCATAATAGAGTTAAAACTAAGACCCTTAAAACTCAGTATTATCACATCCATCTTCATGAATTGATTCTGATAGAAATTGATCATTTAATATCCAGTAATTTAAGGTTGATGGTGATTTTATAATTCCATTTCAGAGGCATTTTTTTCTAAAAGGTTATCAATTTATTTCTTGATAAAAATAAAGTAAGAGGAACCATTAATTATATATGAGTTGGAGAAAAATTTCCATTTATCACTTTTAACTATCATATTTCATCTAAAAGTATTTATTCTAACTGATGCACTTATTGAGGTGGGGGAATTGATTTTTAGTTGATGTATCATACAAAAATAAATATTTACAAAATTGAGTATTATATCCAGAACAAGAATCATCTTGAAGGTTCCATTGAGATAGGATTTCTAGATTTAGAATTTATGTATTTTTCAATGAATTTGTTTGATGTAAGCACAAGATGTAACTAGCCAATGATTAATTAAGATAATTGGTTTTGGGGAATTTATCCCCCATTTCCATATCTACCATAAACAGATAGAATTATTGGGTTATATACATTGGCTACATTTAGTCTTGAAATGCGGGATATGATACATTTCATAGTCTTATTTAACTATGGTTTTTTATTACTATATCAAATAAGTAATTTGAATATTTATATTTATCACAAAATATATAATTTCACATATACCTAAATATATTATTATCATTTTATGTAGGTAGCCTAAATAATTTACTAGAAGAGAATATCATTCTTTTCCTTTGAGAATGAGAGATACTTTTTATAGTAAATCATTTCCTAGTTGGTTGAAATAATATGTATAAACACTACTTTAATCAACCTGAAATATAGATACTCTTATAATTTTATTATTCATATATATTTCATGTATTGAGTTTAACTATTGAATATGTCTCTCAAGTATTTAGATAATTATGTTTTGTTTTTAATTAATTGGTTTGGGAACGTAAATCATTTATAATAAATGGGTAAAAATTGTTTACAACTGATCTGGAGGTGGACATGAGAAAAAAACATGATGGTGTTATGTTAACTATTACAATAGACTATTATACTAGTGCATCAAATATTAGACCTGAAAATAAAAATGTGTCTTATTATCATGTTTTCAGTAAAGGCTATTATTGGATTATGACTCTCATGGTCGAGACACTATGATTATATAAAAATTGTTTTATTTAATGACGAAAAATTGTATACTTATTAATTATTATGGATTTAGAGTTATCTACAGGACTCGTTTACTGGTTATCGATGAACCATATATTTTGGAATCATTAAATAAAAAAGTTTTTTATGTTAAAGATCATCTAAGATCAGATTAAATTGTGATTATTCAAGTATTCTCAATGAATATTTCTTTGATTACTGGATAATGATCTTAGAACTCACACAATTATAAATTCTTGAATAGGTGATGATGCTGAAGAACCTCCAAAATGGCATACAGATTCTCTATGTTCATCTCCTCATATTCATAATTGATTTCATCAGTGAAAACAACCATAAACTGATCTAGGAACTCCATGAAAACTATGTTATTCGAACCCATGAAAATAATTGGATCTTTCATCTCTCAAAATGGCCTCACAAGGAACTCATAATTCCCAAAACAACATCTTAAAGTGGTTGTTGAAACATACTCATCTTCCAACTGTATTTGGTGATACCCTAACTACATATTAATCATCAAGAACAAACTATCTCCATTTACATAATTGAATAAATAATAAATCCATGGAAGAGGATAATGATTCCTCATTGTTAACTAATTCAATTCATGATAATAGATAAAAATATGAAAACATATGTTGGACTAATATACAAACAAAACTTGTTCACCACAAGGTGACACACTCAGATTAAAAAAACATCACTGCAACATATCATCAATCTATACTTGCGGATCTCACAACTCATATGATGACATCCTATACAAAGAAATCATGATTAGAGAAGCGCTCAGTTGTGTCTTTATCCTAAACTTGATCTCTCATTAATAGGTTAACACTAAAAAATCCTTAGAAAAAAATCATGGTATGCTCCCACAGCCCTAAAAAATTGATGGAAAAACCTATAATAAACATAGTATCAACTTGGTCATCATGGAGGATAAGTACAGAACATGACTCAACCCCCCCCCCCCACCCACCCCCCTGAGGGTCTCACTCACCAAATAATATATAAGACTTTCCATTATCATCATATAACTAAATATATCTCATAAATAAATACACAATATCTTCCACATGATCCTCATACCAGTTGGTGAGGACTATTTATGTGCATCCAAGAGACCCAGGATCAAATCCAGGTGGGGGTTAATTTCCAGGTACTGTAGCAGTACTGTAGCAGGTACTGTAGCAGGAACTGTGCATAACTGTAGCTGGTACTATAGCGAGAACAGTATCAGGCACTGTTTAGAACTGTAACCGCCAGAAATATGCCCCCGTTTGGGCCTTTGGGCCACTGATTTGGTCCCCGAGTCCTTTAAGGCCTTCAGGACACCCAGGCCTTCAGGTCAATAAGGCCTCTAGGCCACCTCATGGCCTTTGGGCCACCTTAAGTGCAGATGAAAACCAGACTACCTACAAGGAACAAGCTTCAAAAGGAGGAGGAGAAAGGAGCTGTCACCATAGCAGAAGCTAAACGGATTGCAATAATGAGAGGGTATGGAACCTTCCATCGGGATAAGCATGTGCATGCACGAGAAATCCTAGTCGAACAGCCATGCGAATGTGGAGAGCTAATTTCATGATGAAGATTTTGGGGAGGAGTAGTTCCAATTAGTTAGTCTAGTTTGTATGTAATGTTGTAAGCCTACAGGAAACGAATTCCTCTAAGGCCTATGGGCCATCTAATACTTACGCCTACGGGCCATTTTAGGGTTCCACCTCACCCCTTGAAAGGTGTATTATCAAAAATCAATAAAAAATGATGGCCTTCGGGACATTGGAGGAAGTACAAAATATATTGTACCAAATATAGCTAGTCCATAATGAGGATGATTGAATAGGGATGTATCTATAAGTATAGAAAGTTTACAAAGGAGTGGTGCTACCCCAACACTATCTCACAGTCTCTACATTCTTCATATAGATAACATTGACCTTCAAATTTCATAATCAAAACCAAGGGAAATGAAATTATCTCAACACAAAGTCATTATATATGGACTAATGAATGTGATTTAAAGGAGTGGGTAGCTCTTTAATAAAAAAAATCATGTACCCAAGTAGAAAACAATTAATGAGTACCTCGAATAATGTCTAGATCACCTAGCATAAGAAAATATAATGCAGACAGAGAGCCACATCCTACTCTAGAGACTCTCTAACCCTAATTATTACCCCCCCACCCATGGTCATTCCCTACTCTTTAAGGTTGTGTATCATATTGGGATTGTACTCTTCTTTCCCCATATCTTCTCTACTGATCTTCATATGGATCATCGTATTTTCATCAGCTTGGCTAAAATAACATCAATGGATGAACCCGAAGTAGAACACGTGGTGAATACTTCCTAAGAATAATGGTTGATAACTCTCATCGTTTATGAACTTGGAATCCACATGAAAAAACATCTAATAATTTGTAAAATGATTGAGATCATAAACCTATAGATAAATGAGATGGTGAGGGTTTTGACGTAACCCAAGATTCCTAAAATATCTTCTATCTATGACACAAAAAACCCCATACCACTGCTCTTCTTCATGAGGAAGCCTAATGAATCCCTTCTCAGGATTCCCTGGTTCAACATCCTATCAAGAACCTATACTATCACTAGCACCTTGAGATATGACTACGTTATAAACAGGATGAACCGATACATGATCTATGGATAAACTTCCCCCTCAAAATACCCCACCTTGTCTTGATCATCTAAAAATAGGTTTAAATCATATTGAAGAGGTGTCCTAAATGGATGTTAAACTATCACATGTTGCGCCTCCCACATCAAAGGGTAAGAATCTCATTGAAACAGGTCACCTTAATGGTCTAAGAAATAAAAATTACTCGGTACTAGTCACTAAACATATCCAATGAGACATTATATTTCTAATGATCCCCAATGAATAAGATCAACCATTTCCTCGCTACCCTATAAAGTATCATCACTTCCAATGATACTAACTTCTCTTTCCGAGAACATATCCTATGGAAAACTATCTCAACCTCTCCAACCATTATTATATAAATAAGTCCACAACATATCCCTTATAGTTCTATAAAATCTAGAATTGAAACTCTTGTAGTGTCATCCTCCAAGTGTTATCTTCATCAAACTCTACTCTATGGTGATCTGTTTACACATCCTATTATACATCCTCTATGTGAACCTAAAGGGGATGTTGACATGGAGTTATAACTATAAAATAAAAAATGGTTAGAGAATAATAAAACATGAATATTTAATATCAAACCTTAATTAATTATTTATGTTTTTTTTGATATTTTAGGGTTCAATCTATCTAGAGTTTTACCCATTTCGAACATAGGCACAAAGAAGAATTATGCATGATCGTTTCCTAGGTATTTATCCCCATAACCAGAATCAAACTGCTTAGTAGGCTTGGTAAAATTAATCATTTTCGTATTAGATCATAGGGTCCCTAAATTCCCATGTCTCAAACTCTCTCCCTTGTTTACATCACTCAATAAACTTAGCTGACACCATTAACCAACTAATCCATTTAGTGTCAAGTCTCCTTATATCTAAACTCGAACATATCCCTCAACCTGATCCTATGATACCACTCTGCCACAACCCCTCCCACCCCTAGATGTACCCCTCCTAGGAAAAAATGAGATAAGGGAGATATTCTCCACTCGATGTCTGACTCCAATATTCCAGGGGTTAGCTAAAAGCATGGAGGATGTATCATATATACACAATGGGTGGAATTAACCTCTAAGAGAACATATAGAAGAGAGAGATAATAAATTTACCCCATTCAACTAATGATAATAAAGAAAAAAGAAACCCATGTACATTCAAGTAATGTCATAAAATGTAGGAAAAATTGAAAGTGACTATATTTAGCAAAAATTTAAACTCAATAGTGACCATGACTCGCAAACAGCTCCTGGAAAACCAAAAGCTAGTGAAATCCACCTCGATATCCAAACTAATCTTAATGAATTGAAAAACCCTTATATATATATATAGGTTGATCATAACATGTATACTCAGTATGATCCTCCCAAGATCCTCTTGTGAAACTAATATAGAAATAATACACTAGCCCGATGAACAAAAAGTGAAGCCAACATGTCACCAAAACCGGTATACTAATTTCTCGACCTCACATTGGTTATATCTCACCAAGTAATTTATAAAATAGATCATATGACATAATATCTAATGATGGTACCCTATTACCACTTCCCTAATGGTTTTCCTCTCTACCCAAATTTCTTACATCTTGATCCATCTCACTCCAAAAGAATACAACCCAAAAACATATGATCTAAAGTATGATAACATGAATCTTATGAATCATATAATCTCATCTTTCCATGATGCATCTCCATATAGTAACCAAGTTGTTTTTTTGATCCACCACAGACCATTTTTCTTGTACCATACAATGGGTATTATACCTCAATCCATCACAACCAATACATTGAGTAATGTACCTCGACCCATTATAGACCATACACGTCATAACTATAATAATCCTTATGATACTATATCTAGAGATACATGTTTTTGAAATAAAAACAATCCATCACAGTATTATATACACATATATGGTAAAACTAACCATCTTACATACTAGGACATAGTATTACTAATGAGGAGAGTGGGGTAGAGGGGGTAGTTAGCCATCCAAACCTCGCTAACCTAGATGCTGAGGAAACAACCATATTAAAATTTATTGGGTCTCATTCACACTACTGAAATGGGTGGGGTAGGATATTAAATCATAAAACTTATAGAATTTAATATAGCTTGCATCCACATTATGGGAATTATCTTAGTCTTAGGATCAACTGCATTTATCATCTCCCAGACACCCAGTTTTCACTACTAAGGACTAGATATCCTATAAGCGTACAAGAATATATTGAGTTCCATTAAATCTGTTATTGTATTTTTAATAATTAATGTTTTTCATTAGATTAATATCCATATTTTACATTGTTTAGATTACATTACGTTAACCACAAGGAGAAGTCCATTCCCTCCAAGCATTATCAAACTGAGTATTTATTTTCTCAAGATTAACATATTTATCACTACAAAAAGCCACAACCCCATGAATTATTTTATTTACTAATCATATTCATTCCATAATTCTATATTCGCTGGGAATCATACTAATATTCAAAAAAGGATATGGATAACCAGGACCAACCAACTACCTCATGTAATGGGGAAAGAAATGCATAAAATAAGAAACCTAACCTTATAAAATTTGACTAGTTTTCTAACAAGAAAGAATCCATATTTCATCACAACAATGGGAAATCATATATTCAACCTCGTCCAACAACTCTGGTACCATCCCCAACCCCAGCATGTATATCACCATGTATATCAACATCATAAGGGTTAACTTCTACCAAAAACTCAAGCCTCCCAACTCATATCTAATGAACCAAAAACCATTCTAGGATAAAAATATCATCTCATATAAATGATCATATATATATAAATATGGAGGTAGAAAGAAAAAAACATAGTAAATTGGGAATACATGCACTAAAATAAGTCATATATCCTTCACATGAAAACAGGCTCTCACAGCCCCATTTACATTTACCCTTCATAAGAAAACATAAAACCATAACCCCAAACATTTATATTTTTCAATAAATAGGTTATTATTTAATCATGTATTTAATAATTCAAAATTATAGGTTAAAAATATAGGTAACATAAAACATCATCTAATAGAAATTGTTAAAATTCTTTAACAATATTTTCTCGCATCATTTACATCTTTATATAATTGAGGGAAGAAAAATTATCATTTCACATGCGTTGATATTATTTCCAAAAACAATTATTACACTATCAAGTTTATTAGCCAATTTAAGTAATACATAGAATGATAAATTCAATTAAACATTATGCATCAATCAATTTAATTGACATCAAATCACAATAATAATTCTCTCATTAAAAATCCCTCATTAAATTCTTTATCCAACTAAAAATTTAATGAATTTATGTTCTTTAAAAAGATTAATCAAATTAACACATGTTAACCAAAGCATAACAAATATTCCAAATAAAATAATATTGATAGAACACTATCTTTTAAGTGAGTAGTAAAACTATTATAATGGTGGAAGAACATGTGTGAACTCTATAACCATAAGACATTAATAAATTAATTTGGTTAATCTTTTATTAGGTTTAATTACACTAAAACCAAAAAATTCAAAGAATGATAACATTATGATTTCATGTAATATAATATGAGAAACAATGAATCTCCTAACATAGACATCAATATTACTCAAATGAAAATAGAACCACAATGGGGGTCTCTGATCACTTCTCCCATGAAGAAACAGAATCCCTCTAAGGATCACGAACCAAAAATATAACAAAATGCTAAAAAGAAACTATATTAGAATGATAAATATCAACCTCCATAGAATATAACAATAGAAAAGTAGGAAACGATATAAAATAAAAGATAACCTATAATAAGAATGGATAACTCAAATTGGATAGCCACAGATCAATCCCTAGAATTCATGGGTTGATTCGGTTCACATGGTTGATTCATTGCTTTGAAAGACGCTTTGAGGAACCTATTGGTCGAGATAAAAACATGGGAGAAAAGTGGTTTCAAATAGGTTTTAGGTATTTATAGGCCAACTAAAAGTTTTAAGATCACTACACAACCGTATATACCATGGTGGATACCACCAAGACCATAGTACAGTCCCACAAGTACATAGTGCAGCCTCCCTAGTCAAACCGCATCTGAAGAACATGGTTCTAAAAATTTTGAAAGTCTTATTTACTGAGGGAGGAACTATAGAACTACCCAAAACACCATGTTTTAGACCCTATTATCCAATATGAGAGGATACACATTAACCCACCTCCATGGTGAAACTACCCCCTAAATTGTTAGTACCACCTCAAACCCCTATGTCATAGCAATGATTCTCTATACCACAGTGCTTGGCCACCAGTGAAGGGCCTAAGACACATCCCCAATCCATTGTGTAGCCATGCCAAAATTGGTAATGGATTTGAAATGCTCCTATGATCCTCTTATGCCTTATATAGGCTCCCCATGACACAACTGCCTACCGTATAGCAGAGCCCAAGGCAATATATTGTAGAATCTATCCAACTAATATTTAGCATAAATCCCCTAATTCCTTGTCAGGCCTCCCCTAGGAAAGTTAAATACCCAAAAATCATAAAAAGATAGTATAACAGGAGTTAGACACTTAAAAAATAGAAAATTTTATCCATTATATTTTTCATGAAAGAATAATACATGCATTATATGATGGTTAAAAAATAATTATCCAATGAAAGATGATAGAGAAAATATTTTTTAGATGAATCATGGTGAATTGATATCAAATAAATTTTGTTATATCTTTCTTATAATCATAATTAAAATTATTTTGAAAACCTTAATCATTTTATTAAGATATATCCACCTAGTATTCTCAAACTAATAAGTGGTTCATTTCACATTGATGCTTTTAATTTGTCTATAAATATTTATTTAAATCTATTTCCAGTATTTTCACACAATTTTATCTCCAAAAAATTCTCAATATACCACTTTTAATTGTTTGTTTTATTTATATGTTTTATTCAAATCTTTAAGCACATCTTCCTTTCCATTGTGATTCAAGCCTATACTAGATATACTAGTTTTTTATGAGTGTAAAAAATCGATTGTCCAATTACTAGTTAATGTTATCATATGAAAGGTGGTATGAGTGAAATAATACTCTAAATATTTATAGAGTATTCATAAGTAATTTATACATTCATAACATTGAAAACATGCATATAAATTTAGGTAATGTAGTTTATAATGTTTATTTATTGGTTATTCAGTAGATATTAATTATTATAAATGTTTTTTATAAGGATAAAAAAGATTCTAAACACCACCAATGTAAAATCCGTTGAGGATTGGGTTAGAAATAAATATATAAATTCAAATATATATAAATGTTTTCATGAAAATGATTATTGTGGGATATGTTTTAGATAAAATTATGGAATAACACATGAATAAGACTCTAAAGTTGAGTCAAATGAGGGAACAAAGAAGGCGTGAGTTAACCATAAACAAAAAGGAAAAAAATGAAAAAATTATTTATTATATTGTCATAAGAGACAAGACAACTATATACCAAAATAAATAAATTTGAAGTGATGAGAAAATTATTTCTTTAACATATGTAGAGCCAACATTTCTTGAAGAAGTGACAGAGGATAAATCATGGGATAAGGTCGGGAATGATGAAATTAATAAAATAGAAAAATAAATCATAGGATCGCATAATGGGGAAAATGATTATAATTTCATTAAAACCAAATGGGTGTAAAATAATTTTTTATTCTTAGGAATGTGATCGAAAATAAAGCATAAGTTATGCTCATATTAAAGGAAAAAATATTGAATTGAAAGCATTAGTGGCTAGATGTCAATCAATCAGGATTTATTTTAACCATTATTGCGGGATCCAAGTTATATAAAATGAATTTAAAGACTTAATTCTTAAATATTATACCCAATTAGTAATTATACATTGAATCATTGAAATGTTTTTAACTACATAATGTGAAGGTAAGGTATTATATCCTAATAAATTATTATATGGATTAAATAAAACACCATGATCATGGTACGAATATTTATATTCATCTATAAATCATTTGTGTTTTAGAGAGGTGGAGTAAATCTCAACCTTTATATTACGATTCCAATGGAATATTAGATCATGGTATGCCTATAGGTTCAAAACAGAATATTAGGTGTTATAATGGAAAAATAAGTGAATAATTTTTGTAAAACTAAGGTGATTAGATTTTGATATTATAAAAAATTAATAACTAGATTCATTTAATGGGAAACTTGATGATCAAAGAGGTGAGTATACTTTTATATCTCATGTTATGTATATTGAAGATCCATTGAAAAATTTTAATTTAAAATATTGTAAAATAATTTCAAATGTAACTAAACATGGGGAGCATTAATATATAAATGATATAGATCTAACATTTTTCTAGATAATGGTTATAAGTTTATTGTATTTAATATAAACAAGGAAAGAAATTATTTACATGATATGTTTCAAATCCTAGATTCAAATTAATCCAAATAAGAATATATTATTATGGTTAAGTAATTAATCTGGTAGTTTCAATGTATTATTGATTATGGATTAATAAATGATTTAGTAAAGGATAAAATTTTAGTGGAATAATCATATGAGTATTGGGATATATATTTTAGTAAAAAAATTATAATTTTAGAAACATTATTCATTTCAATCATGATTATTAGAGAGATTTGAATGAAACAAGAAATAATTTCACTAGATATAAGTAAAGTTGAGTATATATCAATAATAATTTCATATAATCCACTAATTTGGATGAATTAATGGTCAAGAGATCTTGTGATGTGGTGATGTTATCTATGGTATTCTTTGATAAACAAATTTTATCATGATTATGAAAAATAAATTATAACATTCACACAAAAATAATATTGAGATCATAAATAAAATTATCAAACAAATTTTATATAACAAAGCTATTAAAGTGGATCAAATTACAATATATTAATATGCGACAGATATTTTTATTAAACCATTGGCTATATCATCGTTTGTGAAGCATCAGTTGAATCCAGATGTACAACCACCTCCAAACACTTAAGAAAGTTAGTATATCCCCTCTATCAATATATATTTAAGGATTAATATGATTATTCATATATGGAAGATTTTTTAGACTTTGATTTTATTATAAAAGGGGAGGGGATTGGTATAATTCGTAGAAGTTCCTCAATTGGATTTCCATAAATGGAAGCAAAGCATAAATCTAATATCAAGGAGGAAAACACACTCATAAGGAGAGTGTTTTGGTACATAAGACAATGGTATATTTAATTAATAGGTATTTTAATGATGGATAGATTGGATTCATATAAGGCTAGTGGTTTATAGAGCTAAAATGTCATTAAAAGTATAAAAATAATTCTATTATTATTATTCTCAACATCGTGATGGATTAAATAGAATTAGAGTGGTTGTTAAGATTCCTCATTTATATTTATATTTTATTTAGATTATAATAATTTAAAAATATTTATTTCAATTTTCAATTGATAGATTAACATAGGGATTTTCATTATATGAAAATGGATACAATGGGTTATCCAATAATGGTATCTTAAAGAGCGGGGGAATTGAATTGTTTATAAACTTATAAAATTAACCACATTGAGAAAACTATAGTTAAAAATATAAAATGTTACAAGAAGATCATAGTAATAAAATATAAATCATATTGTAATAAATAATTCAAAAGATACATAATATCCAAATTTTTCCAGCAATGTAAAAAAATTATAATATAAATAATATAATAAAATTTTAAAAATATATATGTTCTTGATGAAAATACCTAAAATCGTAAAATAAAATCTATTAAAGTAAGGATATTTTGGTTTCAATCCTCAAAACCACATTTATTTTAATCGAAATAATCAAGAGGATTTATCCCATATCTGTAAACATCAGTTTCCGTAATGGAACCCCCAATATTTAAAATATTGAAAGTAAAAAAATCATGTCTTTAAAATTATTCAATAAAATATCGAAATCACTAACTCATATCCTTATAGAATCTTTATTCACTATGTATGAAAGCTCTATGTCCTTATCCACATTGTATAGGCCAAATATGGTTATACCACATAGAGGGGGTAAATTATTTGCCACTTTTTATTATTTATAAAATTTTAATTCAACCCGTTTTGACTAGTTAAAGTTTATATACTCTCAAACTGAATTACTCACCCTCACCTTTTTTGAAAGTAAAATATGTAAAGTAGATGACCCAATTTTTAATTGGTTTTTCCAAAAAATCAGACTCTTTGGTGTGATTGGTTAGTCCTCCAATCATAGATTCTTCTATTATATGTTCAAGTGATTACACTATGGACCATTCTAGTACAATCAACATAGATTCCCACTAAGATCTAACTTCTCATACCCATATAATAGTTTATATATTCCCACTACCCACTGTATTATGAACCATAATAATATATTATATCCTCTTAATCTAATAAACTCTTGCACCACATGATGTATATATCCCTCTATGAATAGATAAGATCAACAGGTTTACTTGTGTACACATGCGACACCCACATGTCATTGTGATTCTTAATTTTCTTCATGTTAGTTTATCATGTGTCAATCATATTCCCATCAATTTTTTAGTATACAATGTGTATTATTGGGGGCTTTCTATGTGTTGCATGGGTTACCCACACAATTAGGAGTAACTATGTAGTGCTCGTGTTGAGGGGGATCTCATGGTGATAGGGATGTTTTATAGTATTTTTATATAGTTTCCAAAAATCATGCAGAGTACCCCATAAACCATGTGTTTGATCTTGGCCTATGAATTGGTTTTCCCTAGTTGGTGCATGGTTTAGAAAACCATGTATCTTACTCTGAATCAATTAAATTGTTATTTTCCCAAAATTCCCATCTCATATATAAATGGTTTTTATCTCTTTCCACATTAATACAAGTCATCCAAACCTTGGGTTCCCTTGGAGGAGTTCTAAAGTTACTCCCTCTTGAATATTTTCCTTCATTTAATAGTTATCATGTGATTACAATTTCAATCCTCTCATATTTATCATCTAATCCACTCCCTTTCATCATTCATTGGTTCCATCATTCTCCTAAAACCGTAGTTCGTTATGTAATCTATGGATAGTATTTGGTATGGTTATAATATAAGTATTTAGTCTCTTATTACATATAGAGGATGTCTTTTTTTCTTATTTGGGTGGTTGTATTTAAAGGTGATACATTTTTTCATTGTTACTACTTTTTCAAAGTGTGCCTTTCTATTCAATTATTTTATTATTGAATTCAATGTGTGTTGGTGTTTTTTAAATTATTTTTTATTAGATGTATAATTATATTTGATATCCATGTGATGATTTGAACTTTTTTCAATGTGTTTTGATCTTGTCATAAAGGGTTTCTATTTTAAATTCTATGTTTTCATGTTTGAAATGGAATTTTTCTATGCTATGCATAAGGAAAATTCTTATGAGGAAAATCAAAATTATTTGAATAGTGTTTGTTGGACTTTGATCTAGTATTTAATTTTAAATGTGTTAAAATGATGTTTTATTGTGTAAATAGTTTTAAATTGAGGTGTTAGCTTAAATGTGTTTTTAAATGGGTAGTCAAAGGATCATCCTTGGGAATTTTGTCAACAAAGGACTTCCATGTAATGAAAATGTTGGAACACTCCCGGGATGAATGGGGAATATTGGTCTAGCTCAAAGAAATCTTGTTAAATATTACTTTCCTAATTTGGAGAGAGCGAAAATATGAATTTCTGTGCATTTGGGTGTAAATATCGCCTCAAAATGTCACTTTTATAGGGATTCGTAGAATGAAAACACAAAGAATTTTTTTTATAGTGATTGATAGATAATTGTGAGACATGAATGTGGTATTTTCATAGGATTTTCTCCTCATGGGGTCACGAGTACCAAATTCATCAACTAGTGGTTTGAGGGTTGGGGTAGTGTGGTCTGAATAGAATGGTGTGTGTGCCAATCCTTTTTGTGTTTTCTAGTGCATATAAAAATAGAAAAATAAATTCCAACAAAAGGGAACCATAGGCACAATAATGGAAATTTTTTCATATCTATAAATATCCTAAATTATTTAGTCTAGTTTGGAAAAAAAATATGAGACAACTCCCTTGATCAAACCTCACATTGTTTCCACATCCACTCCCATTGATTATCTTACTAGAATTGTTACATGGGTATGGTGGTATCCTCATCTAGAAGGCCTCAAAATGAACACATACATATTATAAAACATAGTTCAGATTATGGGAGGTGTGGTGATTCAGGATAATAAGAGATCTATGATTCTTGCTTACTGTTCTTTCTTTGGTAGTGGGGATTCCCTTCAAGAGGAGGCCCAAGAAATTCCCACAGGCCTCCTTCTTTTCAAATATAATAATATTCATCTTGGAGTGGTTGGAACTGATTAAATAAATGTTTATAATTCTATTTGAGACCATGGTCCAACCCCATGGTCCATTGAGTATATCATTTGGAGATTTAATGGGATGATGGACACCTACATGGATATTTGTCATATAGGGTATGAAGGGAATTTTTTTGCTGACACTCTTTCTTCCAATGCAACCTATGTAGTGAAGACTATGTTTTTATTATATCTTGGGTCTCTTCCCCCATAGGGAGTGAACCTCGCTCACACTGTGCTCTTGGGGTACAATAATTCATACCCACATGATTCTCAACCCCCCCCCCCCCCCCACACCTCTCTTTTTCTCTATAACCCTTTGTACTCACATTTATAAAACTAATAAACATTTTGTTTGGACAAATAGGAAGACCAACGTAATAAAGGTTTTATTTTTAATGTTTTAAAGGATTATGATATTTTAAGGGGTTTTATAGAGTGTTTAGAGTGTTTCTTTATGAAATTTTAATGGACATTGAAATTTGATTAATGTTTTATGATAAAGGTGAGTTTGGTTTCTTGATTTTTAATATATGGGCTATGAAATACCACCTCCTAGTTTCCCCTCGAGATCAATAACCCTTATATAGATCATTTATCACCATGAGATTTTTTTCTATTTAATTTGTGATATTCTTGTTTAGGTGGTGGATTCATGAGGTGTATGGGGTTATTCATTATAAGGGTGTTGGGGTCAGATATAGTCAGTATTTGTTCCATTCATTTTAGTCTTATCTTGCATATTCATTCACCTCAATTCTTTATTTTTCATCAAAAACTAGGTAATAAATTGAAGATATATATTCATAAAACACTAGTTGTTTTACATACCATTAGTGTCCCAAAAATCATGCTAGGCCCAAGGTTAATGAATGGGTGTTATTGTAATGAGTATTGTGTGGTCCAGTTCGATGACCTGTGTTTTTTTATTTTAGATTATTTCCTTATTTGTTCAATTAGTGGGAACTCTTAAAAGATCATATGTGTCTCACATTAGGGATCCCAATGTAGATATTATGACACATTTGATTTATTAATTTATTGTTAACATTATGGGATTTATTATAGAACTAGATTATATTATTCCCTGTGATTATATGGTTATGGAATCCATATCTAGATCATATTTATTTAGATTCCTTTCAGATTTTGGTTCATGCTTTCTTATGTTTCACCAATGTTTTTTGGGTCATTTATTTTGAAAATGGCTTTCAAAGATGTTTGGAAAACCTATATTTAATTTAAAGACTCTTGTGTGGGTTTTAAAATGGATTTCTAAATGGTTTTCTTGTGATAAAGGAGTATTTTTCTAGTTAAATGTTTATGAAGTGATTATTTTCAATTTTAAAATTAAATGATTTGTTTTTGACAAATGTAAAATCATGTCTGGTTTATTAATGTCATATGATGGTTGAAGTATTTTCAAAGTGATTTTTTTTTGTTTAATAGAAAAATATAGAAGTTTTGGAAAAGTTTTTATGAACTTTTGTATTGTTTTCACATGATTATATTTGAAATATTACTTTTTATTTTAATTTTCAATCGAACTTTTCAAAAAAAAATTGAAATAAATTTTATAGTATTGTTGAGTTTTGGTGACCTGCTCTGATTTTTAGCTAATGCCTATTTATTTTAGGTTTTAACTTTCCAACTTGATTCAAGTTTATTTCCATGAGGTATACGTGGGTTGTGTTGGGTGGTGGTGAGAAATCACAGGTTTTATAGAGTTTGTTTTGGGATTTTCTTTGGTTATTTTTGTTTTTTGACTATTTTTGTGTTATCCAAGATGACCTTGTTTGTAGATAATTACAATTATTTTTCATGTATATGTTTACACTGTTTTGAATCATTCCACTTTTTTATTTACATTTTATCTCTATAAAATTTTTTTAGAGTGATGTTATTGGTTATAAACTATTTGGAATATTTTTTTACTTGGCTACTAATTCATTTGATCATGAATAGATACCCAATGTAAGGGTGGTCCTTGTTAGACTCATTATTGATGTTTTTATTTCTTTTACCACTGATTTTGGTAGAAACCATTCCCAATTAGATTCCTGTGATTCCTGGGCACTAGTTTCTATCCAGTGTGGATCAGGAACACCCTTTGAGCCTGTTATATTTTTTTGGGTTCCATATGGGTAGCATCCCAATTTTCTTCACATAAAAATGGTATCACATATTTTGGTTCTTTGGTAAGATCCAAATATTCCTGAGAAGACCATTTTTATTGGGGGATGTCCTATTATAATATAGAATAATGTTGTTGTTTCTTGATTGGAAAGGACCCATAGAGTATAGTTAGATATTTCTGATCATGAACCTCATGTTGTCAGGGGACATTGGGTTTCAACTTGTTAAAATTCAATTGTTTTTGGCTTTGTTGATGGATTTTGGTGTGGATTGATGACACTTTGATTCTATTTGTGAATGTAAGTTATTTTGGGGGTGTTTAATTGGTTTCAAGAAGAAATTTGATGAGAACATGAGATAAATAGTTATCTTTCATGGATTGGGAAAACATATGGTTCCCATTATATGTTGATATACAAACTTCATAGGTCATGTAGAATTTTTTGTGCATAGTTTCTAAACCCGTGTGGAAAAACTATTCACTACCCTTTTACTTCCCCGATTCATTTATTTCATCCCCTCTTGATTCTAGAATTCTACTGATATTATTTTCACTTTTTGGAGGTGGATTAAAGAGTATTTAGATTTTTTATGGATAAGGTTATTATGAACCATGTTTAAATATTGGTGTGGTACATTGATTAGTCCTGGTTTTAATTCCTTATTTTGAAACATAATGGAAATTTTGTGTAATTTTTTTAAAAAAAACATGGTTTTATGATTCATTGCAGAAATAATGACCCATTATTTTTCATTTTTTTAATAAAATATCCATTTTAATTGTGGTGTTTGTAAAATTTATTATAATGTTATTTTGTTTTGAATGAAATTTGGAATGCATTTTCAAGGGAATTAGATTTTTAGTAAGATTTTGTTGGATTCTTTAGTTTTCAAAACTAAGTGGGACACTAGATATAAATGTGGTGAACATATTTTACTGGGTAATATGTGTTCCTTCAAAGATGATTTGTTTTCCAATGTTGGTTTGGATTGGTTTAAAATAAAATTCCTCAGTGGATGTTTTTTTTAAAATTCCTTGGTGAAAGTTTTTAATGTTAAAGTAGATGTTTCTTTTCTCGGTGTGTTAGTGATCCATATTACTTTAGTGATTGATATTTTGGTTTTGGTCACCAATGTATAGTGGGATTTTTTTTGTTTCTATTTTGAGCTATGAATTCATGTTGTTTGTGTCTCATGATTTGTGATGCTTGTCCCCAAGAATATAGGATCTAATATGTATAATTAGATGATCAAATACAAGAGTGGGGTAAATTTTATAATTTAAAAATTCCTTTAGAACCAATAAGGTTGAAATAGAACATTTTTAATGTATGTTTCTTAACCTTAAGGAAATTTTTTCTTAAGGTTAGCTGTTAACTATTAGAAAACTTATTTTAACCAAGTTAAACAAACATTGAAAAAACCTCTTAAAGATACCTTTTCTTAAACATACAACCATAAGATAAAAACTTAAGAAAGATTTTTTTAAAGGAATGGTTCTATCTTAAATCATATTAACTCATTAATACAATCAGAGTAACATAATTAAAAAGTATAAGAAAATTATGCTTTCTAACTTTAACAATGTTAAAATAGCAGCGGAATTAAAAAAACTTGAAATAACTAACAATAAGATTATTTTTACCAAAAGAGAAGTGTATCCAACAACCTTGGATAAAGTTTCCTTGATTTATACTTTCATGAAAGTCTGTCTTACACAAATACAGGTAAGCCCTCAATCTGAAGATTGGTATATGTCGTGCTATCCTCGCAAGACCTTGATTTAGAAGGAAATAGGAACCTCTATCTTCCGAATCCGGGAGCCCTCAATCAGCATGATTAGAGTCTGCACAAATCATGTCTGAACAAGTATTTCACACCCAAACAAGTTGTTCACGACATCTTCATGAAGCACTGAGAGTTGTAAGAGACTCTCTCTATATAAATCACTTCATATCTTTTTCTCGTACATCATGTTCATCCACTTTCTACCTAATTTTGTCTCATTAAAATGAACTTTTATTTATAGGAAAAACGTTCCAACAGTCGGCTCCACTCCAACGGTCATATTTTCCATAAATATCAAAGCGACCTGGACACATGTCAAACATACAATGGTTAGTTTATAACAGATTTTAATGCATCGTTTCATGTAATAAATGATGATAACATAAAGATAAATGTTAAGAATAATAGAACTCAGAATCTGATAATATTGTAATGGTACATTAAACAACTCTAACATTATCAAGAAAATAGATTCTTAAGAAAAAATAATTCAGATTGTGAAAACGGTATCACTATCTTAGGGTACTGGTATCATAAAAATAGAATCACATTTGTACCATAATCAGAATCATGAAATGTAATGACATCTGTAAGTATAATGGAATGACAATTCTGTATGTGTAACAGAATGAGAAAACTATAAGTAAAATGGAACATAAGAAAAAATTCAGAACTTAAGAAAATGTTTTTGTGATTTCCAAACCATAAAACAATAAGGAATGGAGAATTCATAATATAACCTTATTGACTCAACGATATCCCCCTTTTTGGAAAGAAGAAAAAACTTTGCTAAGGAAGAATATATAGACATTGATAAAAAAGTACGAATAAACATATCTCCCCCTTTGAATGATCTTTTGGATTAATACGAATAACTCCCCCTTAGGTTATGTTTCCCAAGGATCACATTCTTGATCTTTGTCATTCAGTTTTCTTTCTTAAGAAAAAAATATCCCCCTTGTACAAACATATCTTATTAAGAAAACTCCCCCTTTGGGGTCTTCATTAAATTCTTCCTCCAAATAAATTCTCCCCCTTTGTGATTTTCAGAAATGAATGGAGACATATAAGATGTACCTATAAGGGTTAGGAAACAAATATGCAAAAAAAAGTAGAATATTCAACAAACATTTTAAAGAAATTTTAGAAATAATGTTTATATTACAACAAAACATCATAATGAAAAAAAATCATCCATCCTTTTTTTACTCTGAAATCATTTTATTTATCAAGTATTTTAGTTTCTTTACATCCTTATGATTTTCTTAGAGCTTCATCAACAAGATCTCTTGATCTTGGTTCGTCTTTTCTAAAGAAAGAATCCTTTCTTCTTGAGCTTTTATTTTATCATCTTGATTCTTGATGAACACTTCTGGAGTGGCCACCTTTTTCACTAATTTGGCTCTAACATCCTTCTCACTAATTACAGATCGGGCAACGGAATTGAGTTTCCTAACTTTCATAGAAATGGATACATTGACTTTTTCGAACACACATTCACATGTATTGAAAGCATCATTTGTTGAATCCATTAAGTCACTGAACTGTCTAATCTCTTCATTGATGGTTTTGGTGTGGTTAAAGACTTTCTTACAAGTCACCTTGTGAGCTTTATAATCAATTAAAAGATTAATGAAGGCTGCTTCTTGCTTTAAAACCATGTCCATAAGCATATTGGTCAATTCCGTCTTTTGATTCAGGGTTTCTTGCATCATTTGATTTCAGGAATCTATATTTTCAAGAACTGGAATGATGCTGACTAACATTATTAAAGAAATATTAACAATGTCATGGTCAACATATGATGAGGATTCATAACCTGAAACATCTTTCCCTTTATCAAATCTTCTTAGAGTTAAGAAATCTGGTTTCTCTATACTCATAGAAGACTTCTGAGGTGTTTCCTTATCAGATGAGGCAACCAAAACACTCTTTCCATTGACAGGATTTTGAATAGGGGATTGTTCATTGGATACTTGGATAACATTAAGATCTTCCTGGTCATCTTCTTTCCCTTAAAACCCTTGATGTTTAGATCCTTCTTGTCTTTATTCATCCTGAATTTATTCCCCTTCCCAACATTTCTAATCAACCTCTTATTTCTCTTATCCTTCCACTTAAACATAAACTTTCTCTTCATCTTCATCTCCAACTTCTTCTTCAAATACTTCTACAATTCCTTCTTTAACTTCAACTTCAACTTTTCCTTTATAAATGGATATATAATTTGAACTCAGAGGACATCCAATGTAATCTTCCACTTCCCATAAAACATCATCATTGTCTTCTTTAAATATTTTATCTTCTATTTCTTTAATAGGTTATGATAAATCTTTAAATTTCATGGCTTTCATGATTTTCGGAGTGGCAACCGGTTTCTTATAAACAACTTGAGGTTGCAATAGTTGTTGAAACTTCTTCTCTAAATATTTTAGTAAAGACTGACACACATGATTTTTCAAGGATTTCTTCTTCAAATTTTTCTCCTTCTTTTATTTTTCTAGATTTTCATCTTGCTTTATTTTTAAGGCCTTAGCCTCTGCAGTGTTTAATCCAAAGGAATAATCACCTTCCTTTCTATTAGCTTCCATTTCTATCCACTTTGCAACTATTGCATCAGAATAGGCTTTTGGATTCTTTACAGGAGGAGGTGCTGAAACTGGGACATCAGAAACTGGTACTGTTAAGCTTGGTTCTTCACGTTTCCATTTCTTAGGTTCTAATTTAGAAAATTCTGGAACATCACCCTTGTTCTGGACAACCATTTCATCAAAAAATTTGGATTCCGGTATAAACACTACCTTCATCCTCCTTATAGTGTCATCGTTGTGAAACAAAATTTTGAAGGGTATAGACACTAATATTCAAGGAACATTCAACTCTGGAAGGCACAAAAAAATTGTCCTGGAGATAGTTACCGGATACATAAGAATCTGAGATCTGATGGTTTCGCCTTTTACCGCATGGATAGTGAGAAAGATGAACTTAACCAAGTTAATCTTACTTACATTAACAAGAAATATAAAAGAAAGATATCACATATCTTTAGAGAGTCCTTATCTCCTTTTCTTGGAATAAATAAACCTTTCATCTAGAGAGCAACCATCTTGTGATTTTTTGTAAGATTTTTAATCTTCGGATTCTTAACATACTTAAGACCAAGGTTATCCAATGCCTTGTCTTTTTCAAAATAACCTTCCTTCTCAAGAAGTATTTGAGATCATATAATATCTTCTCCTTCATAAGGTATCTTGAGAACATTTTTCACCTTCTTATTCAGAACTGTATAGGTCTTATCATAACATTTGAACTTAAACATGTCCTTTCCATCCTTCTGAAAGAATGTAACAGATTCACAGAACTAAATGACCAGGTCAGGGTAAACCAGGTCCTGAATTTTCTCCTTAGCCTGAGAAACACATTCCTATCCATTTTTTCTTATTACCTTAGAGATAAGGGAGTAATACATTCCAAAGAAGATGGGGCATATCAACCTTTCCCTAAAGATTTATCATTCCTTTATTTCCTTTCTAATCGGTATCTGATCTACTGAGGATTCAAGAGTCATTCGGGGTGAATAGGAGAAAGGAATCAGAACGAAGGATTTGATGGAAACATATATTCACCATAGAGATCAGTGAAGATGGTTCGACACTCATAAATGAGGCACCCCTTATATAGACATAGCTTATGACCTTTCGACTCCCATAAGATAATAAAATGGATGAAAATAACTTGATTTGATCTAACGGTTGTGGATTATTATAGGAAATAAGAATTCTGATCATTTGATGTAAGGTAAACCAGAATTGAAAATTTTGAAATACCAACAATTGAAATGTAAAATATGAAAATAAAGTGTAAGAAAATGTACCTTTGGGAATACTCTGTATAATTTATTAATATTATAAGAATTATCTTGGAAGTTTTAGATTCATGGATTTAAATTCCAAGAATGTTTGTTCCTAAAATTTTAATTCCAAAACCTTCAATTACAAAAATATTGATTACGAAAGAAAAAGATAAACAATATTTTATTAAAGAATTTTATAATTTCTTAAAGAAGGAATATTTAAAAAAAATAAAGAAAATAAACAATCATATGTACTCCCCTAAAATAAGGAGTAACTTAATGTTATGAGATAATTTAAACAAGATGTAGATATGAATGATTACCTTATAGAGACCATTCCTAGCTTCTGTTAAGGTATTCAAATCTATCAGAAGGTAATGGTTGTGTAAAAAATCAGAATGTTGTTCTTGCATTTTGATGAATTGAAGAATAATATCTCTTTTAAGTGTGAGATCCCTAAGAAAGTGATGTCTAATTTCTATGTGTTTTTCATGGGAGTAATGTGTTGGGTTTTTACTTGGGGAAATGGAACTAGTGTTATCACACATTATCTTAGTTTTACTAAAACTCGTACCATAGTCTGTGAGTGTGTGTTGCATTTAGAATACGTGACCACAACAACTTCCAGGTGCGACATATTCAGCTTCAGTAGTGGAAAGTGATATAGAATGTGGTTTCTTGCAAGACTAAGAAACTAAATAATCTTCTAAAAAATGACAAGTTCCTAATGTACTTTTCCTATCCATTTTACAACCACTAATGTCCACATCCAAAAAACTTTTATGTTAAAAAATAATTTCAAGAAGAATAAAATAGTCCCAAATCTGAAGTTCCTTTTAAATTCCAAAAAATTATTTTTACAGCCTTTTATGGGATTCTTTAGGATTTTCTTGAAATCTTTCGCAAAATAATACTGAGAACATTAAATCAGGTTGACTAGCTATTAAGTAAATTGATCATTCCATCATCCCTCTATAAGATGTTTGATCCACAGGTTTCCCTAATTCATCAATATCGAGAGTATTAGAGGTTCTGATAAGAGTTCTTATACTCTTAGTATTGTCATACCCGAACTTCTTAAGAAGATCTTTGATATACTTATGTTGAGATATGTAAGTTCCCTCTAGTTTTTGAGAAATTTGAAAACCAAGAAAAAAATTTAACTCACCCATTATACTCATCTCAAACTCAGATTTCTTAAGATTAGCAAAGAAATCAGTTAAGGATTGCAGAGTTGATCTGAAGAAGATTTCAACTACATAAATTTGAACAATCAAAAAATCTTTATTATTTTTCTTAATAAAAAGGGTTGGATCAGTGGTTCCTTTAACATAGTTATTTTGAAGCAAAAATCCTAAAATTATATCATAATAGTATCTAGGGGCTTCTTTAAGTCCATATAAAGCTTTAGTATGTTTGTAAACATGATTATGATATTTTTTATCTTCATAGATAGGGGTTGGTCTACATATACTTCCTACTGTACACGACCATTAAGAAAAGCACATTTTACATTCATTTGAAAAAGTTTAAAATTAAAGAAAGCTGCACAGGATAGAAGAATACAGATAGATTCATGTCTTGCTACAGTAGCATTGGTTTCTTTATATTTTATGCCTTCTTGTTGGTTATATCCATTGGAAACAAATATTTCTTTATTTTTAAGAATAATTTCATTTTCATCACATTTGTTTCAAAAAAACCCATTTTACTCCAATAGATGAAGTTTCCTTAGATTTTTCAACCAAGGTCCAAACTTGATTCCTTAGGAATTCATTGAGTTCACCTTCCTTAGACTTTATCCAATATTCATCACCCAAGGCTTCTTCCGGAGCCTTTGGATTAAGTTGGGAGAGAAATGACATATGATAAACTTCATTCATTTATTAACTTTGTGTTATTAGTGGTTGATTAACATTTCCAATGATATTATCAGTAGGATGATTCTTAAGGAGCAACTGACTTGGATTATTAAAAACATGTTCATCAAAATAGGGTAGAAAATCATCAAGAGTAAATGTTTCAGAAATATTTTCATGAATGTTATCCTTGACTGATGAATCTTCTATCAGAGGTTGGCGATCAGTTTAAGAAAATATATTAGGAAAAAATGATGGTTGTTTGAAAATAAGAGGATCATTTTCATCAAAATTAACATGTATTGTTTCTTCCACAGAACAAGTGTTTTTATTAAAAACTCTATATTCCTTAGAGTTAGTACAGTAACCTAAGAAAATTAATTCATCATATTTGGGTGAAAAATTATGCAAGTTATCCTTGGAATTCAATATAAATACATTGCTTCCAAAAACATTGAAGTAATTAACTTTTGGTTTTCGTCCATTCCATATCTCGTATGGTGTTTTATTATGAAAATTTCTTATCAAAAACCCAATTTATAGTATAACAAGCAGTACTTATAGATTCAGCCCAAAAATGATTAGCTATATAATATTCAATCAACATGGTTCTAATCATATCTTGAAGAATACGATTTCATCTTTCAACAACACCATTTTGTTGAGGAGTTATTGGAGTGGAAAAATTGTGTGTAATACCTTTCTTACTACAAAATGTTTTAAAATCAGAATTTTCAAAGTCTCCACCATGATCACTATGAATGGTTATAAATGGTAGATTATTCTCATTTTTAACTTGAGCTCTAATGTTTTTAAAATATGAAAAAGCATCAGATTTCTTTTCAAGAAAATAGACCAATGTAAGTCTAGTGTGGTCATCAACTAAGACAAACACATAGTATTTTCCACCAATACTTCCAGTTTTTGTTGGATCAAATAAGTCCATGTGCACTAACTATAAGGCATTACAAGTTGTAACTTCACTTATAGATTTAAAGTTCAATTTATGTTGCTTTCTATATAGAAAAGGATCACAGACTTTTGAAGAATCAATCCTAAGTTATGGTACATACTGAACAAGTCATTTCTTATATAGTTTACTAAGATTCCTTAAGTTATAGTGTCCTAATATTCTATTCCAAATCCATTATTGATCTTCAAATGCACTAGGGCAAGTTATATCTTGACTTCTAAGGTCTTTTATGATTAAGGTATATACATTCTCATTCTGAAGGGCAGAGAGAATAAACTCATCCTTGTAATTTTAAACTAAACATTTATCATAACTAAAATTCACAAGGTACCCTTCATCACATAATTATCTTATGCTAATGAGGATGTTCTTAAGGCCTTTTTAAAAAATAAAATTTTACATAAATGCATTACCAAGAAGAATAATGTTACCTATACCAACAATTTCTCCTTGAGATTTATATCCAAAGGTTACTTTTCCACCTTTAGTCTTTAAAAACATTTTGAAATAGTCTTTGTTGCCATTCATGTGCTAAAAACATCCACTATCCATGTACCATAAGTTGTTGGTACTTCCTTCATTATTATAAAAGATAATGAGTTAGGTTATCAGAATCCAAACATCCTTGGATCTGAAATTGTTAGATAATAAAAACTTGTGTAACAATATTTGTTTAGAAAATTAATCTTTATTTAACCTAAGAGAATGAAATTTATTTAAAGAACAGTTATTCTTCCAATACCCACTACTTTGAAATTTAGTATAAAAAGGGGCTCTTGAAGGTACAAAATAATTTATCTAAAAATAGTTTTTTCATGAGGATAACCTAATCCATGATTATTACCTTGAGGTTGAATCTAAGAATACATCTTTTCAAAATTTTCCTTACAAGAAGTAAAATTTTCAATAATTTTCTTCAAGAAAAATATTTCATATTTATGTCTCAAGAATAAATTTTTATCCCCAATAATAATATATTTAGAGTTATGTTTATCCTTTAGAACATATTTTTCTAAAACCATATTTTTAAAATTCTTAGAAAGTTTATCCGTCTCATGATTAACATTCTCAAGTTTCATAGAAATATTACCTTAGACATCATTTTTCTTATTAATATCTTTCGTAAGATATAAAATTTCTTTTGTTAAAAGAAATTCTTTAGAGTTTTCCTTTTCATGTTTCTTAGAAACATTAAAAATTTTCGTTTTAAGAAACTTAGAAAATATAGAAACTTCCTCATAAGAAAGAAAATCATTATAGCTGTCTAACGAAGTGGATTCTTCAATAGAAGAAAACCCATTATCAATAAAATTTTCACTCAAAGACATATTGGTTAAGGATTCATAAGTTCATACCTTAGCCAAAAGACAATGATTTTGAAATTGAGCTCTGGCTATTAAACCAATATTATTTTTCTCAGAATATTCATATTCTGAAGAATAATTAGAATAATCTCTACCACTGGCACTCCAAGTGTCATTTTCTTTCAAGACATTCTTATACTTTGATCTATAGAACTTCTTCTTGTTCCTTTCATAATTCCTATCATTCATGTCTCTTTTCTTAAGTAAGAGACAATCAAGTATAATATGACAGGTTCTTATACATTCATAGAATGTCACTTCTCCATATATTTTTTTTCTTTTCCATA
Source organism: Viscum album (assembly GCA_963277665.1). Taxonomy (NCBI): domain Eukaryota; kingdom Viridiplantae; phylum Streptophyta; class Magnoliopsida; order Santalales; family Viscaceae; genus Viscum; species Viscum album. The sequence continues at coordinate 1,382,063,052 of OY728157.1, forward strand.
TTTCTTATTGTATCTATATTGAATGATCTTCTGCCCAAAAATCTTGTTCATCCTCCGAGCAAGATTTTCTAACTCATTTTTTGAAGCATCATGTTCACTAGATTCTGATTGAATAACAACCGTCTTAGATTTAGATCTTCAAACCCTCTCAGGAGTCTTAGCTTTCATATGATTTGAAGTAGTTGTAAAATCAACACCTCCATTCACATTCTTCTTCTTAATATTATCAGATTCTCTCTTCATTCCAGTTTCATGTTGAAAAGGAGTTCCAAACAATTCATCAAGATAAATCTGAGTGACTTTCATATTCTCATATATACCTGTCCTCTTAGATTCTCATTTGTTCACCATGATTTCTATAATCTAGTCTACAATAATATAGTCATCTAAACCTTTCTCACCCATAGATTGTAAGCTTTCGACAATAGTCATGAATCTTTTTTTTACTTTACATATGGGTTCTCCATACGGGAAGTAGAAAACCTGATACTCATCTCTGAGCATAGCTCTTCTAGTTTCAATGACATTGGAAGTTCCAAAGTGAGTTACTTCAAGATTCTTCAAAATACTAATATTAGCTTCACATGATTAAATTTGGCTATATATATTTCTATTAATGGAACAAATCAAAGTATTATGCACCTTAATGTTCAGTTGGTATTCCACTTTTTCTGGATTAGTAAATGTTATATATACCATATCAAAAATCTTATAATCTCTAGTTAACATAATGTAATTGTCTACACCAGTATTTATCACAAAGGTATTCATTATGTCTCTCTAGTACTCGTAGTCATTTCCATCAAATATCTATGGTCTATTAGGATTGAGATTATCTAAAGATCCAACATGAATTCCTGCCATACTAAAACAAATTTCCATAAAACTTGTTAGAAGTAAAAGTTTATAAACAAATAAAAAAATGGAGATGTTAAGAAGAAGAAAACTTGAAAAAAAAACATATATGTGGATATAAGTATTTCAGAGACCTCCTATGATACCAATTATAGGATTAAATATGTATAATGAGATGCTCAAATTAAAGAGGGGGTGAATTGTATACTTTAGAAATTTCTTTGTTGCCTTTAAGGATAAAATGGAACATTCTTAAAAAATATTTTTTTAACCTTAAGGAAATATGTTTCTTAAGGTTAGATTTTAAATTTAAGAAAACTTATTTTAACAAAGTTAAACAAACATTCACAAAAACTATTAAAGAAACATTTTTCTTAAACATACGACCTTAAGACAAAAACCTATGAATTTTTTTATTAAAGTAAATATTCTATCTTAAATCATATAGAATCATTAATATAATCAGAGTAATGGAATTAAGAAGTATAAGAAAATTATACTTTCTAACTTTAACAAAGTTAAAATAGCAGAAAAATTAAAACAACTTGAAACAAGTAACAATTAGATTCTTTTAACCCAAATATAAGGGTATCCAATAACCTTGGATAAAGTTTTCTTGATTTATACTTTCAAGAAAGTCTATCTTAACCAAACATAGGTAATCCCTCAATCAGAATATTGGTATCTGTCTTGATATCCCCACAATCCCTTGATTTAGAAAGAAATCATAACCTCTGTCTTCCAAACCCGAAAACCCTCGATCAGCACGATCAGAGTCTACACAAATCAATTCTGAACAAGTTTTTCACACCCAAAAAAGTTCTTCATGACATCTACATGAAGAATCGAGAGTTTTAAGAGACTTTATCTCTCTAAATCACATTATATCTTTTTATCATACATCATGTTCATCCACTTTCTAGATACTTTCTTCTCATTGAAATGAACTTGTATTTATCGGAAAAACATTCTGATGGTCGGCTCCACTCCAACGGTCATATTTTCCTTAAATTTTATAGGGACCTGAAGACATGTCAAACATAAAATGTTTAGTTTATATCATATTGTACGACATCGTTTCATGTATGAAATGATGTTAACTTAAAGAGAAATTTTATGAATAAGAAAATTCAAAATCTGATAATATTGGAATGGTACATTAAACAACTGAAACATTATCAAAAAAAAGGATTCTTAAGAAAAAGTAAATCGGATTGTGAAAATGGTATCACTATCTTAGAGTACAAGTATCATAAAAACAACATCACATTTGTAACGGAATTAGTACCATGAAATGGAATGACATTTGTAAGTATAATAGAATGAGAATTCTGTAAGTGTAATGGAATGAGAAATCTATAAGTAAAAAGGAACATAAGAAAAAATTCAGAACATAAGAAAAAGTGTTTCTGATTTTCAAAACATAAAACCATAAGGAATGTATATGTCATAAGATAACCTTATTAACTAAAAAAAATTGTTGAAAGAGTTTCTTAAATTCCAAATCCTATTTAAACTCTATGGGAATTGGTGGATGTGGAAACTTATTTATTATTGGACACATTTTTGGATTTACTAAATCAGCCTATATCTTCTTTTTGAATTGATCAATAGTTTATTGAAATTTTATAGTGGTTTAAATGGATGGAGGTTATCTTCAATTCCCTCAAACCATCAAAATCTTAATAGGTGATAGTTATAGAGATCTTTCTTTTTGGTTAAATATGAGATTTTGGGTAGTGTGTGGTACCTTCTCAGCTATGAAAATGTGTTTCTTTGGAGTTTTTCGTGATATTGTTCATATAATGGTTCTTTTATATGTTTTTAACAATGAATAGGTCACTTTATCTTGTAATCCTTTATTAGGGTGACTAATTATTGAAGGAGTACATTGATCACTTCCTAGAGTTTTACATATTCTCTCTAAAGCTGGTCATCAATGATGTTGATAATTTTTTCCTCTTCAAGGGTGGTCTTCACCCATCTTTTATTCCATATAAACTTTAATCTATCCTAACATATTTTCCTGAGGTTTTTATTAAGGCATTTTGGAAAAAAGTTATCCAATATAGGAAACTAGTGGCAGGTGACGTCTTAGTTCCATCTGACAGGAATGAGGGTAGCATAGAAGGTGAGATGTAGAAGAGGGATGGGACAGATCTAAAAGGAAATTTTTCTTCTCATGGTATGAAGATATTTATCATGTGCTTCCAGTGTAGGGATCTTGGTATTTCTAAATGATCATATTTTAGAGCACCTAGAGTTTACCTCTGTTATATAATCTTTGGTAATATTTATTATTTTTATACAATATATCTTCAGAAAAGGTCTTTGGTTTTATCCTTTTATAGATGGGTAGTTTTGGGAAATTTTGTTTTATGGTTGTATTTCAGGTTTCTTTTTAAAAATTTTGACTGTAGTTGATGGAATATGTTGGTTGGTTCCTTTATAAGATATTTACCATTAATATAATTGGATTTCATTTTTTGATTATCTCTTTTTTGGTTTGTGTGGAGTGATTGGTTTTTTAATCATTATTTAGGTAATACATTCTTGAGAGTTGTGGTTGTGCACATTATTTATCTAGAGATTTTTCAGTGCTCCTTGTTTGGACATGAGAAAGTCCTTAGATTCATGAATGGATAATTAGGCTGGGTGATCTACCATTTGAGTTTTCATAATATCTAGTGTTTGTCTGGGGAAATTTTGGGATCCATCAGGTAAGGGTTATCTTGTTTATGGACCTAGGTTATCTATGTCTATGGTGAATTGAGTTGAGAGCTCAGGTCATTCATTTTATGGATTCTTTTGGTTTTTCATTACTTCTTTTGAGTTCATATGTTCTATTTATTTTATTATAAATCTCTCTCATGGTTTCTTGGTTATTTCGAGGTTGTGTATCTTGGTAGTTTTCTTCCATTTAACCATGTTAGAGGAATTATAAATAGAGGGAGTCTATATTAGGTCTCCCTCTATTCTTAAGAATTAGGTTTATGTTTCTTATCTGAGTTTTTCTTGGATACATTTATAAATATTATAGATGATCGGTTCAATCATTTTTAGGAAATTGGTTTTTTGACTTCTACATTGGATTGTGTTGTGTGGTTATTTTCTATAAGGTCCTTCATGGATATTTATTTCACTATATCACCGTCTATTTTTTGACAACATACTTTCTAGAGGCATGAAGTGGAACGTTGGGGATAATTATGAAAACCACACATGAGAGTGATGATTAATTTTATATTTTTTATTTAATATTAGGTTATATTGGTCCTTACAATTTTTTGTTTGCAATTTTAGAACATTAGAGGATTTTTGGTTGATGCAGATTTTACCCACACGGTTTGGACTAAACATGCGGTGCCCGTGCAGTAGGGGTTTCCATAGTGACATAGCCATTTCTCACAAATTTTATGCATTTTTTTAAACTTTGTAGTGAATCCTTTAAACCATGTGATTTATCTTTCCCTAGGTAGTGTTCTACACATGTTTGGAACATAATTTTAAAAATTATACAGCCATCCCAGAATCACTTAAATTCTAATTTTCACAAAATAAAATTCTTGAGTATAAATGGGTTTCACCCATTTTCCTCATATACTAGTAGGATAAACCTTGGTATCCCAATGAGGAGTTACAAACCCCTCTCTCTTTATTATGAGATCTCCTATTGTTTTTTCAAGAGATTTAAAAGTAAATACTCTCTTTATTCTCCAATACTCCTCTCCCTTCCTTCCTTTATTGGTTTACTTCTTCTTATCAACCCTAGATCATAATAAAATCTAGGTATTGGTTTTAGTATGCTTCTAACCTAGGGATTTAGTCTCTTATGTCTTATTTAAGAGGTATTATTTATTATTTATGTGATCTCCATTGTAGGCGACATGTTTCATATTCGTTTCTGCATCTCCCAAATAGGTGTTTTAGGTAATCGTTTCATGTTGGAATTCAAAAGTGTTATAATTATTTTTAAATTAATTTTTATTGAAATTTTGAATATATGTGATACCTATGTGGTTATTTGAAAGTGTGTTAGTGTGTTTTTGTTTTTACATAAGGGGTTCATATTTTAAATTACATGTTTTTATGTTTAAAATTGAATGTTACTATGTGCTAAAAATATCTGAAATTCTTATGAGTCTTCTTGAAATGGTTTTTATGGTGTGTGATGAACATTGATCTATTTTTTGTTCTTAATGTGCAAAAATTATGTTCTAAATTTTAAATTTTTAAAGTGTTTTTAACCTCAAAGTGTTTTAAACTGGGTTTATTTGTTGAATTTCAAATGTTTATTTGAAATTGGGGTTTTGTTAACCCCATTTTAAAATGCCATAATTGATATTTTAAAATGTTTTTGATGGAAATGGATAGCTTTTACCATATATTATATTTCAAAGAGTAATACCTAAGTTTTAAAGAGTGTATTTGAAATGTTTTAAAAGGTGTGTGGGATTTCCATTGGGTTCTTAAGATTGTTTGAAGAGTTATTATACATAACATGAAAGGTATTGGAAATAAAATCCATATTTTGTGATAAATATCTATTTGGAAATATAGTTTTTAAAAGGTTGGTTATGAAATACCCCCTTTATTTCGCCATTAATTTTTATAATCCTTTTGTTTTTGATTTATCACCATGTGATGTTTTCCCCCCTTGAGTGGGAATATTCATGTTTATGTGGTAGATGCATGAGTTATATGGGTATATTCATTTTAAAGGTTTTAGGGGTGAGAGATAATCATTGATTGTGCATTGTGTATTATTATTCTCTTTCATGTTATTTCACCTTACTTCTTTATTATTTATGGGAACCTAGGTGCTAAGTGGGAGACCAATATATATATTATCATAGTTGGTTCACATGTTTTTAGTGTCCCTCAAGTCATTCTTGTTACTATGTGTAGGAGGGGGTTTCATCACAATGGGGCTTGTCTGGGCTAATTGGAAGATTTTTTGTTTGGATTTTTGTATATAATAGATTTTGGTCCATGAGAGGGAACTCCTAAAAGATTAGAGCATCTCATAGTACAGATCCTTGGGTAGATCCCATGAAAAATTTGATTTCTTTATTAGTTGTTGACATTAGGGTTCTTGATCTAGAATATGACTATATTATTCCCATTGGTTATATTTTTGTGGCACCCATATATTTCTCGTATTTATGTATAAACCTCGTGGATTATAATTTCTACTTTTTTATTCTTGACACATGTGTGTTAAGTCATTTTATTTGAAAATGGATTTTATGTATTTTTTTGAAAACCTATAATTAATTTAACGTCTTTTGTGTAGTTTTTTTAATAAAATTTAAAAATGGATTTTTATTTTCTTTATTTAAATACAAATAATGGTTTTTTCCTAGAAACATTTTTAGGGGTATGTGGTTTTGAAATGGATTAGAATGTAAAAAAATTCAAGGCATGGGTCTTCATTTTAGGGGACCAAAGATGGATGTTTTGGAAGATTTTTAGAAACCTTTGAGGAATTTTTATATTATTATGTTTAAAATAATTCATTTTTGTAATGTTTTTGAACTATAATTTCTGAATTTCAATATGAAAAAATTACATAGTCTCACTGGGTTTTGGGGACCAACTTGTATTTTTATCTCACACCTATATATTTCAAGTTTCATATTTATAGATGGATTTGGGTTTTTTCCTTTAAATATGGAGTGGGGTGATTTGGGTAGTGGTTTGAAACCAAAAGTTTCATGGAGTTTATTTTGGTCTTTTCATAGAGTTATTTTATTTTTCTTCTACAATTATATCATCCAAGAAAGCTGTCATTGTAGATGAATTTAGTTTTTTTAAATTTTTGATGTATATTTTTACTCCATGTTGTATCATTCTTCTTATGGATTGATGTTGTAATGGCCCGGACCACTCCGGTCCATTACTTTGTTAAAATGTGGGGTTATAGTTGTTCTGGAAGGTTAAGGTGGCTTGGGGTGCATTTGGGTGAACTTTTAAGGAAATATAAAGGGTAATAGCTTTCGCACGGTTGGCGCACGGTTTGCCTAAACCGTATGGCCAAACTGTGTAAGGATGGTCTTGGAGGTAGTGGCTAATGCATGGTTAGCATATGGTTTGTCTAACCGTGCAGACTAACCATGTGAGGAGTGTTTGACAAGGCCGAAGCTAACGCACGGTTAGCGCACGGTTTGTTAAACCGTGCGGACTAACCTTGTGGGCACTTAATGTTAGATCCTAAAATTGTGTATCTAACTCGTTTTACTTTTAATCACCACTTTTAAGCCCCTAAGAGGCCATAACTCAGGATTACTCTCCCTTGAAGGTTAAAAAACCTCTCCCAAGCATTTTGGAGATGATCTGGAGGCTTCTCTTCGCGAATCAAAGCCGGTTTCTTGATGTATGTGATCGTTCTTGTTTGGTTTCATAGATCTACTTAGATCTAATCCTACTCTTCTCTCAGTTTCATAGATCTATGCCTGTTATGGGTAGATATAAGTTTTTGGATGCCAAATATGATGAGCTTTGGTCTTGATCTTTCTAGGACGAGAGATCTAAGGTAGGTTTTTGAAGAATCGACCCGGGTTCCATGAGCGTTCCTCGGCCGTTGTGGTTTTTTTCAAAAACAGTTGAGGTATGGGATTCGTGGCTTGTCTAATTGTTTATGTGAAATTGTAGAGTTAGCATGATTTAGCCCTTTTGGATCACAATGAAATTGACCTAATTAAATACTTGAACCAGATTAAAAGAATTGGTTTGATCGCATATTGTTGTTTTGTACCATGATAACGATTTGCCTCTTGATTCGCTAGATAGTGTGATATCTATGCCTTCCTTGTTAGCATGTTGTTATTGATGAAATTGATAAAGAACGTAATGCTGGAATTAATTGATATTTAATTAGATAAAGATAAAGAGGCATGTAAACGAATCTGGTTGTTTTTGTTGTGGTTTTTGTTCCCATTTGATGTTAATCAAATTGATTTCGATCTACGTGTTTAATTTAGTTGGTTGGTAAACCTAAAATCTGTTGGTACTTGTTATTTGAAGGCTGGATGCCTTGTAAAAGGTCCAAGAGCCCAATATGATGTGATGTTTGTTTTTCCTACTACTTGTGTTGTGATGCGACCTTGGAGGGGTGTTGTGATATGTGGAGGCATCGTGGCCGTTTTGGTTGTGGTAGCGGATCACGCCTAGAGTGGCGAGATGAATCGTTTTATGCAAGTGGGTGTTGGGGAGGACACTAGGGATGATGAAATGGGATGGATGTGGTTGTTGGATGATTGTCGATTCATTGGTTGATTATCTTCTTTAATTTTCCCCAATTCTCTAGGCAGATGGTCTTTCTTACCCTTCTTCCAAAAGAGGCGAAGACACAAGGGGTATGCCACGTGCTTTCCGTGTTTAGCCTCTCAAGGAAGAATGGGTCTACACTATTGCTATATGCGGAAAGGACTCGACGGGTAGTACATCTACTCACTATGTCGAGCCCCCTTGTGTTGAGTAGCATAGGATGCTTTTCTAGAATGCCTGTGAATATGAGAAAGTAATTTTGTTATGAATGTTTAAATAAATGATGTTAACCCATGGGGATAGAGTTTTTGGAAACGTAATGATGAGTTTGAGAACTTTTGAAATTATAGTGGAATTTTTGGATTTGGTGTTAATGGAATTTAATGTGGAATTGTTCATGGTTAATTAATGTTTGAATAATTAATTAATGTACAGTGGAATTGATAAAAAGGGAATAAAGTAATCTAATAAATCCCTTAAATGGTTGTGTGCTTATTGGATACATATTCTTTGAAGTGGAAAAACTAAGTCTGGGAGAACTTAGCTACAGTTGTGTCTAAAACTAGGTTATTCCCATAGTGTGGATGTGAGTTATAGTATATTATGTACCTTTTGTGTTTCTATACGCTACTCCACCCTTTCAGTAAGGGAAACTGACACCCTGGGGATTCTGAGCCCTTTGGGGGTGTTTTTCCCAACATTCAGGTGGGAGGATGAATGGTTGACTACACCCTTTGACCCCTCTCTCTTCTCTTGGTAGATACTAGTGCCATTAGGCACAGAGGTTAGTATTCTCCATATATTCGTGTAGAGGGATGTAATGTCTTGTGGTTATTCACAGACATATATTCTGGATAGAGTATCCTATGGACTACTGTAGGTGTAACGTGTATAGGTTGTGATGGCTTGAGGATCCTTACTCGGTGTATGGGCTGTAATGGATTGAGGTATAATACCCGACGTATGATACACATTATGCGAGATGTGGTGGCTCCCAGAAACTACCTGGTTACATTTGGTTGTGAGTATGTTGTGGTGCTTCACTCAGGTGTCTACAGGAAAGCCTTTGTGGTGCATGTGGTACAGATTCTGGAGCTTAGCCCAGGTGTCTGCGGGCGAGCCTTTGGAGAGAGATGCACAGGACGTATGTCGTTGGGGAAAAGCAGCAAACCAATGGGGAAGTAGTAGTGGGGTACCCTTGATATTCTTTATTATATTCTATATTCTTTTATGTGTTACTTGGTGAGAGTAGCCATAGTGAGGTTTGGAACTTAGTATACCTATTTAGGTGACGAGTTAGTTTCACTTGTTGTTCACTGTGCTTTAGCGTGCTTTCTTTACCTTTGCACGAGAGGCTTCAGGGAGGATCCTACTGAGTATATTGTTATACTCAACCTACGTGTATATAAACTGTTTTTTAGGTCACTTGGAGCAGGTTGGAGATCAATCCAGTTTCTACTAGCTTGGGGTTGCAGGAGCTGTTCAGGCTTGTGGTTTCAGCTATTTTTACTGTCTTTTAGGTACTTGCAGTTTTCCCTTTCAGTTGTTGTACTTTTTCATGGCATTACATATGTGAATTTGGGTTTCTTTTATATTTCATTTCTGATTTGGAGTTGATTGGTTTCTATCTTATCTCTCTCTTTCGTGTGTGTTCTCTTAGAGGGTAATGCCTCTCATTTCTGTGTTACTATACCCTAAGTGCAAGTCTCCAACCCAGGGCCTACTGGAGGTGGGAATCAGGGGTCATTATCTCCCTTCTCACATTTCCAGCCCAGGAGGGGTAAACTTAATGGGGATGGGGTCGTGACAGAGTAGTTTCAGATGGAGGTTGAGGGATAGGATGGAGTTCGGAGTTAGGCACATGTGAGGTTGCATGGGTTGGTAGGGAAACGGTGTCATTCTTGTTTGGAAAGTGAGGTAAACACTAAAGACCATCTGAGACATAGTCATTTAGGCCCCCCTATGATATGGTGTACAGACCTTTAAGTTTACAATGGATACTAAAAAAGGTGATACTAGTTGCAGGGTAGAGACCTAGGAAAGGATCATGCATCATTCTTCTTTGTGCCTATGTTTGAATGGGAAGACCTTGATATAGGTAAAACTAAAATAAATAAAAGAAAAAAAAGTAATTAATTATTGTTGAGTATTCCATATTCCAGGATTAGGAGCTCTAAGTGTTTGTTATTTTGCTAGTATGGCTCCAGGTCGACGTCCTCATCAGGCTCTCATAGAAGATCTCCAGCAGGATGTTCCATCAGATCGCTGCAAGGTAGAGGATGACGATGACGACACTTGGAGGAAGACACTACGAGAGTTTCAGTTCCAGAGTCTGCAGAAGTACGAGGGATCCGTTTCAGTTGTAGTCACAGAAGACTGGTTGGAGGAGGTCGAGATAGGCTTCAGTTCGATCCGTGCTCGGAAGGACCACTGGGGGTCCTTAGCTGTGGCGATTCTGTGTGGAGCAGTAAGGTAGTGGTGGTTCTTAGTCCTTGGGGATCATGAGGAGTCAGCGATCTCATGGGAGGAGTTCCAAGACAAGTTTAGTGTCGAGTTCCTTTCCTCGACTGCAAAGGCGTCCAGTCTCCAGGAGCTTTTTACCCTTTGACATTGGAGCTCTACTGTTTGAGTGTTTGGAACCCATTTCAGGATCCTTTTACGATATTCTTTGGACCTATTACCAGATGAGGAGGCTAGGGTGAGGCATTTTGAGGAGGCATTGTTTTCAAAGATATAGCACTAGGTCACCCCATTTATGTTGAAGACATATCTTGAGGTGCTGGTGAGGGAAGAGGTTGTCGAGAGGACTTTGGCCAGGACAGAATCATCACGAGAGGGGGGTCTTCATGATCCCTCGTGAAGCAAGGTTGTGGTCCAGGGTTCCTGGTTTTCAGGGTAGAAGAGTTTCCATTCAGTCGGGGGTAGGTCACAGCCCTTCACATCTCGTTTCTCTAGAGGCAATAACTCTCAGGCCTATACCAAGGGATCATGCGCTTGTTTTTCGTATGGTGGTCATGGCCATCAACAGTGGTAGTGCCCGACCTTTCAGAGTGGTCATCGTGTACCGGGCGCTATGCTCTAGGTTCATCTGTTGAGGCAGTTCTAGCCGAGGCATCAGTATCCAGTTGCACCAAGTTTAGATCGGTAGAGGGTTGATGGGGCAGGTAGAGGACAACCCCATGATTCTCCCCATCCTCAGAGATCAGAGCGCAACCATGGTGGTGGTCTTCATCAGGGAAAAAGAGGTTGTGGAGGAGGTCTTGGTTAGCTTTATGCTCTAGCGTTTCTAGCACCAGACGATCCAGATGTCATTCGAGGTACCCTTTGCTTGTTTTCTACCTTGGTGTATGCCTTGTTTGATTCAGGAGAGACACACTCCTTCATATCACCTACCCTTTTCCATGCTTTGGGACATGAGGTGGAGAGGCTTACAGTGCCATTGGAGTTAATTACGCCAGTTGGAGGTTGAGCTAGCTTGTTTGAATTATGTAGAGATTGTGAGCTAGTGTTGGGGTAACAATTCTCTTAGGGAGATTTACTATGTTTATAGATACAACCATATGATTTCATCCTCGGCATGGATTGGTTGAATACAGTGTAGGATATCATGGATTGCTTCAGGAAGAAGGTCGTTTTATTTAGTGTGGATGGAGATCAAGTGGTGTTTATTGGTGAGAGAGATCCTAGGAAGGTTCATAGGCACGTTCCATCCTTAATGTCCATAATGGACAAGATGATGGTGAGTTCTTTAGAGGTTCAGCAGTTGGCGTTTCCTTGGGTTAGAGAGGAGTACACTGATGCCTTTCCAGAAGAGGTTGTAGCCTTACCCCCTCAACGAGAGATCAAATTTGGGATCAAGCTACAGCCAGGAGCGTCTCCTATCTCTTTGTATCCCTAGAGGATGGCCCCTTCTGAGTTTCGAGAGATACTTATACATCTTGATGGTCTGTTGTAGTGCGGTTTTCTTCAGCCATGTGTCTCACCATGGGGTGCACCAGTTTTGTTTGTGAAGAAGGCTGATGGAAGTTTGCGGTTATGTGTCGATTATCGTTGCTTAAAAAAGTGACAATAAAGAATCTCTATCCTCTTCCACGGATTGATGACTTATTAGATCAACTAAAGGGTGCAAGTTGGTTCTCAAAGATCGACTTACGGTCAGGATATCATCAGATGCGTGTGAATGTTGAGGATATTTCAAAGACTACATTCCATTGTCGTCATGAACATTATGAGTTTGTTGTAATGCCATTTCCCATGACGAATGCTCCAGATGTGTTCATGGGATTGATGAATTCTATGTTTCATGAGTTCCTGGACATGTTCTTGGTAGTTTTTATCAACGACATCCATGTGTACTCCACATCTGAAGAGGAGCATGTAGAGCATCTATGAGCCGTTTTGGGAGTTCTTCGCCAACATCAGTTGTTCGAGAAGTTGTCTAAGTGTGAGTTTTGGGCTCAAGAAGTTCGTTTCATGGGGAATGTTGTGTCCCAATAGGGAGTATCTATGGATCAATCGAATATTGAAGTAGTTTTTTAATGGGTAGCCCCCAAGACATTTTCAGAGGTGCAAATATTCCTTGGTCTGGCAGGCTACTACAGGAGGTTCGTAGAAAATTTCTCAGGAGTTGTGACTCCTCTAACAACTTAAACTAAGAATGATCAGGCATTCATATGGACTGATCAGTGTCAGGAAGCTTTCGAGTATCTAAAGGAGATGTTAGTAAGTGCTCCAGTCCTTTTTCATCAAGCTGGGGGAGTTTAGTTTGATGTTTTATAGGATGCTTCACATCTGGGGTTAGGCTGTGTTCTCATGCAGCAAAGGTTAGTTGTTTCTTATGGGTCTAGGCGGTTGCATCCCCATGAACACAACTATGCCACCCATGATCTTGAGTTGGAAGTTGTGGTGTTTGCTCTGATGTTGTGGAGACATTACCTCATTGGTGATCACTTCGTGGTTTTCACTGATCATAAGAGTTTGAGGTATGTTTTCTCCCAGTGTGACTTGAACTTACGACAGCATCGGTGGTGGAGTTCTTACAGGAATACGACTTTGAAATATTGTATACACCTAGAAAAGGAAATATTGTAGCTGATGCACTGAGCCGAAAGTCACGTAGTGATGCTGTGCGTGAATCAGGTGATTCCTGGTGAGTAATGGAAGAACTATCAGCATTACATCTTGATATGGGATCAGTTGGGGGTAGAGGCTATCTTTTTAAGATGATGGTACAGTCATCCCCGATGCAGAAGGTAGAAGAGTCCTAGTTGGGGGATCTAGAGGTGGAATTCTGGAGAGACCGAGTTGTTTGTGGTGAAACCCCTGATGGTTGGTCCAAGGATGAACAACACAAAGTGTTGTATCATGGAAGGCTTTTTTTTCAATTGACATTTCCTGAGACGGTCCTCAGGGAGTTCCATAGTTCACCTTTAGCGTTTCATCCTAGCATGACAAAGATGTTTCGATCCATGAGGAGTCAGTTTTGGTGGCCTGGGCTGAAGCATGCTATTTCAAAGTTTGTGTCTCGATGTTTAGTCTGCCAGAAGGTGAAGGCCGAACACAGTTTTCCTGGTGGTCTTCTCCAACAATTAGAGATTCCTTAGTGGAAGTGGGAGTACATCTCAACGGACTTTGTTACAGGTTTACCTCAAGCTCTGGTAGGAAATGATGTTATTTGGGTGGTATTGGATCATTTAACAAAATCGTCCCACTTCATAGTTATCAAGGAGTCGAGATCAGTGGAAGTTTTGTCAAGGCAGTATCTGGAGGCGGTGGGGAAACTTCATGGAGTCCCTAGGACACTCATTTCTAGTCGAGATCCTCGCTTTACCTCCATGGTGTGGAGGGGTCTCCAACATGCTTTGGGTTCTCATTTATGCCTTAGCACTGCTTTTCATCCTCAAACGGATGGCCAGACAGAGTGAACTATCCAGACTCATGAAGGCATGTTACTCTCTTGTGTTCTTGATTTTTGAGGCTCATGAATGAGGCACCTACCCTTGGTGGAGTTCTATTACAATAATAGTTTTCCCTCCACCATCTGTATGGCGCCATTTGAAGCCTTGTATGGTCGGGCTTTCCAATCTCCGTTGTGCTAGACTGGGGTCAGAGAGTCAGCAATTATCAGACGTGAACTAGTGCAGAATACAACAGAGATGGTTCAGGTGATTCGTGAGAGGATGAAGGCAGTGCAAGATCGTCAGAAATCCTATGCCGATCAAATAATGAGACCCTTAGAGTTTAATTTTGGGGATCATGTGTTTTTGAAGGTGACTCCTCATCATGGGCATCAAAGGTTTGGTCATGGGAGTAAGCTTTTTCCCCAGTTTTTTGGGTCTTTCGAGGTGTTATCTCGTGTTGGGGCTATGGCGTATCGAGTAGCACTTCCCCCGTAGATGAGTCAGATACATGATGTTTTCCATGTACTGCACCTCCGACGTTATCTTCATGATTATTCTCACATCATCTATTTGGGAGAGATCAATGTTGATGGTGATGCAACCTTTGAGGAGCGACCTGTGGAGATCCAAGAATGTAAGGAGAAGGTGTTGCATAAGTGTTCTATTCCTTTATTTCGTGTTTTGTGGTGACACGGTGGCTTGTAGGAGTGTACCTAAGAACATGAGTCACAGATACGTGCTCATTACCCAATGTTTTTTGATGTTTTACTCTTTTCATGTATCATTGTAACTTGTGTGGTTATGAATCTTTCATGTTTTTGAGATGGCTCCCTTTGTTTATTTGGCGGATTTCTCTCTTTTGAGAGGTATCTCGACGGGTGGTTGTTCATATCATGTTTCATTTTCACTTTAGGTGGGTTTTGGATTCTCAAGGACAAGAATTCTTTGAGAGGTATCTGATGTAATGGCCTGTACCTCTCTGATCCATTACTTTGTGAAAATGCGGTTTTAGAGGTGTTATAGAAGGTTAAGGTGGCTTGGGGTGCATTTGGGTGGATTTTTAAGGAAATCTATATGGTATTAGATTTTGCACGGTTGGCGCACGTTTTGCCTAAACTGTGCGGCCAAACCGTGCAAGGATGGTCTTGGAGGCAGTGTCTAACACACGGTTAGCGCACAGTTTGTCTTACCGTGCAGACTAACCATGCAAGAAGTGTTTGATGAGGCAGAAGCTAATGCACGGTTAGCGCATGGTTTGTTAAACCGTGCGGACTAACCCTGCGGGCACTTAATGTTAGATCCTAAAATTGTGGATCTAACTCGTTTTTCCTTTAATCACCTCGTTTAATCCCCTAAGCAGCCATAACTTGGGATTACTCTCCCTTAAAGGTTATAAAACCTCTCCCAAGAATTTTGGAGGCGATTTGGAGGCTTCTCTTCGTGAATCGAAGCCAGTTTTTTGAGGTATGTGTTCATTCTTGGTTGGTTTCTTAGATCTACCTAGATATACTCCTCCTCTTCTCTCAGTTTCTTAGATCTATGCCTGCTATGGGTTGTTCTAAGTGTGTGTGTGCCAAATATGATAATCTTTGGTCTTGATCTTTCTAGGAGGAGAGATCTAAGGCGGGGTTTTAGAGAATCGACCCGGGTTCCTTGAGCGTTCCTTGACCGTTGTGGTTTTCGTCAAAAACCGTTGAGGTAGGGGATTCGTGGCTTCTCTAATTGTTTATGTGCAATCATAGAGTTAGCATGATTTAGCCATTTTGGTTCATAATGAAATTTACCTAATTAAAAACTTGAACCAGATTAAAATAATTGGTTTCATCGCATGTTGTTGCTTTCTACCGTGATAATGGTTAGCCTCTTGATTTCCTAGATAGTGTGATATCTATGCCTTTCTTGTTAGCATGTTGTTCTTGATGAAATTGATAAAGAACATAAAGCCGAAATTAATTGATAATTAATTGGCTAAAGAAAAATAGGCATGTAAATGAATCTGGTTGTTGTTGTTGTGGTTATCGTTCCCATTTGATGTTAATCAAATTGATGTTGATGTATGTGTTTAATTCAGTTGGTTGGTAAACCAAAAATCTGTTGGTACTTGTTGTTTGAAGGCTGGATGCCTTGTAAAAGGGACAAGAGCCCAATTTGATGTGATGTTTGTTTTTCCTGCTTCTTGTGTTGTGATGTGACCCTGGAGGGGTGTTGTGATATGTGGAGGCAAAGAGGCCTTTTTGGTTGTGGCAGCGAATGACGCCTAGAGTTGGAAGATGCATCGGTTTATGCATGTTGGTGTCGGGGAGGACACCAGGGATGATGAAATAGGATGGATGTGGTTGTTGGAAGCTTGTTGTTTCTTTGGTTGATTATCTGCTTTACTTTTCCCCACTTCTCAAGGTTGCTGGTCTTTCTTACCCTTCTTCCGAAAGAGGCGAAGACAAGAGGGTTATTCCACGTGCTTTTCGTGTTTAGCCTCTCAAGGAATAATGGGCCTATGCTCTTGTTATAGACGGCAAAGAATCGACAGGTAGTACATCTACTCACCGTGTAGATCCCCCTTGTGTTTAGTAGCATAGGATGCTTTTCTAGAATGCTTGGGAATATGGGAAAGTAATTCAGTAATGAATGTTTGAATAAATTATGTTAAACCATGGGGATGGAGTTTGTTGAAACTTAATGATGAGTTTGAGAACCTTTGAAAGGATAGTGGAATTTTTGGATGTGGTGTTAATGGAATTTAATGTGGTATTTTTCATGGTTAATTACTGTTTGAAGAATAAATTAACATACAGTGGAATTGATAAAAATGGAATAAAGTAATCTAATAAATCCCTTAAATGGTTGTGTGCTTATATGATACCTAGTCTTAGAAGTGGCAGCCCGGAGTCCGAGAGACCTTAGCTTCAGTTGTGTCTAAGACTATGTTATTCCCATAGTGTGGTTGTGAGTTATAGTATATTCTGTACTTTTTGTGTTTCTATACGCTACTCCACCCTGTTAGTAAGGGAAACTGACACCCCGGGGATTTTGAGCCCTAGGGGTGCTTTCTCCAACATTATGGTGGGAGGATTAATGGCGGACTAGCCCCTTTGACCCCGCTCTCTTCTCTTGGTAGATATTAGGGTCATTAGGCACAACGATTAGTCTTCCCCATATATGTGTGTAGAGGGATGTAATGTATTGTGGATATTCACACATATATATTTTGGATATATTATCTTATGGACTACTATATGTGTAACGTGTATAGGTTGTGATGGGTTGAGGATCCTTACTCAGTGTATGGGCTGTAATGGATTGAGGTATAATACCTGACGTATGATACATGTTATACGAGCTGTGGTGGCTTTTGGAAACTACCTGTTTAGTTTTGGTTGTGAGGATGGTGTGGTGCTTCGCCTAGGTGTCTGCGGGCAAGCCTTTTTGGTGCACATGGTGCAGATTGTGGAGCTTAACCCAAGTGTCTTTGGGAAAGCCATTGGAGAGAGATACATAGGAAGTATGTCATTGGGGCAAAGCGACAACCCAGTGGGGAAGTAGTAGTGGGTTACCCTTGATATTCTTTATTATATGCTATATTCTTGTATGTGTTACTTAGTGAGAGTATCCATGGTGAGGTTGGGAACTTAGTATACCTGTTTAGGTGATGAGTTAGTTTCACTTGTTCTTCACTGTGCTTTAGCATGCTTTCTTTACCTTTGCACGAGAGGCTTTAGGGAGGATCCTACTTAGTATACTGTTATACTCTCCCTACGTATATATAAACAATTTTTCAGGTCACTTGGAACAGGTTGGAGATCAATCCGGTTTCTACTAGCTTGGGGTTGGAGGAGCTGTTCGGGCTTGTGGTTGCATCTGTTTTTACTTTCTTTTGGGTACTTGCATTTTTCCCTTTCAGTTGTTGTATTTTTTCATGGAATTACATATGTGAATTTGGGTTTCTTTTATATTTTAGTTCTAAGTTGGAGTTGATTGGTGTCTATATTATCTCTCTCTTCCACGTGTGTTCTCTTGGAGGGTAAAGCCTCCCATTTGTGTGTTACTATACCCTCGGTGCTAGTCTCCAACCCTAGCCCTACTGGAGGCGGGGCTCAGTGGTCATTATCTCCCTTCTCACATTTCCGGCCAAGGAGGGGTACACTTTGTGGGGAGCGGGTCGTGATAGGTGTTTTATCTCTATGAAAATCATTCATATCAGTAGTTTTTTTTAGAAGCAAATTGGAATTTTTTTTCTTTTTTGGATACTTCTTAATTTGATGATGCATATACATCCAATGTAAGGATGGTCCATGTCCATCTCTCAGTTGATGTTTCATTTTAGTTTATCTCAAATTTCAAGTGAAATCATTGCCAGAGGGATTCCTATCATTCTCATGCAGTAGTTTCTAGCCCGTGGTGATCAAGAACACCCTTCGAGGCTTGGGGTAGCTTTTTTGAGTGCCAGATGGATGGAATCATGGGTTTGTCCACTACAACACTTCATCAAGTATATACTCCCATATTTTCTTCATAACACAATCATCCATATTACTCGTATTTCTAGATATTCACATGGTATGGATCTCCTCAACACTTTGAATACCCAAGCATACCAAGAATACTTTTTCTTAAATATCCCATAGCTTTAATCTAATTCTTCTCTCCTCGACATTTACTCCTATCATGTCTCTCTCAATTTCTCAGTACCCACATAGTATGAAAAAGAAATATTCTCGAGCATATTTTTCTTTTTATTTTCTACATATTTATTTCTAGAAAATAATTTCATTAATCATAGTTTACAAAATAAAATTTTAGAAACTCCATAAATCTTAATAACAATAAACCATATATTAAATTAGTGAATTGATTCCCAATTTATATTTTATTTAAACTCGTTAAAATTGTCAGTCATTCATTCCTTTTGAAACTCTAAAAAACTCATGTGATTATATCCTTCTATTCTTATATAAAATACCCCACGTTAAACTCCATTGAAATACCAATATATGTGTTCATGAACTCATGTGAATAAAATTATGCACATGAATTCATTCCATATAACAAGGAAATCTTACTGACAATATAGAGTTATAATCAACATACACCCCATATTGAATCAACATTGACTTGATACATTATGCATGTCTTGGATCGTATTTATCTTTTTTAAATTATGTTTTTTCATTCATAAATACCAGTATACGCATAGACTAAATCAATTGACATTATTCAAGATAAATTTATTATGAATTTATCAATACATTCATGCGTTATAAATTTTAAAATTTTCTAATATTAATTGACTCATATGGTGTCTCTATAATAAATCATACATAAATCAATATGATTCATACATAGATTGAAATGATACTTTTCTAAAGTTAAATTACTCTTACAAAGAGTTATAATGATATATATAAATAATGAATTATGTTTAGGTAGAGTCAAATAACACATATTAATATGGTTGTAATGCTTACATAGAGCTCATTGAATCTTATAAAGATCTAGTAACTATAATAGATTCTGATGCTCAATTTGGAGATGACTCCTACAAAGATCATAAATGACTTGTACATGGATTCGTTTGTAAAATTTTTAGTACCAACGTGTATATTCAAAATATTACTCACATAACCTTAGTTCCACTTCTCACTTGGACAGTCTATCCACTTTCATTAATTACTTATTTACCAAGAATCTAATCCAATGATAATTCTCCCACTAGTTGGTAACTTCTAACATCCATTTTCCATTCATCATAAAAGTAAATCAATCATTATAATCTCATAGTATTTTAATTTTCTTCTTTGCATCCTTATTGAATAAAAATAAAATATAACTCATTTTGGAACTTGAATATACCCCCCTTGTATTTGTTACAAAACATATTTTAGATTTTACCATTTTAAAGATATCACTCCCCCTATTGACAACATTTGTAAAGGAAATATGGGGGCTTCTAATATCATCTAAATTGTTTTAAAAACATATTCTTTCTATCTATTTTATGTAGAATCACTAAATTCCCTATATTTGGATAGAATGATAGAACCAAATGATGGTCATAGTAATGATACTTTATTATTCAAATGTAATTCAACATGGGATAACCTGGCGTAGAAAATAAGGGTGATTTTACCAAGGAGTTCAATGTTGTCCACAAGCTCACATCCATGTGATACCAACTCATATATTTTTTTTGAGGGTGGTTCCAAACAGATTCATCAAGATAAATTTAGTCCTACACACATCTCATAAAACACATCAAAATAGTTCATATGTAAGCTAGATTGATCCCCCTTTTCTTAATATATTTATCATTAAACACTCATCATTCATAAATATGTTTGATATAACCAAAACCTAGGGTTGTGAGTGTGATTTTTATACCTCTTCCACTGTATTTATAATTTTCTAGAAAAATTAAAGACTCATTACATACTCATTTTTTAAAAATTCTCATTATATATTCTCCAAACAAGGAACAAACTCACTTTTTTTTCTTCATTGAAGTTATAAAACACCAAGAAAGGCACCTTATTTTTTGGGTATAGTGTACATAGATCGCATCTATTTCTTATAATTCCCTACATATAAGTGAAAATATAAATATAAATATGTTAATAAGGAGGTACCTCTTATGTTTTTAGATGTAACCGTAAGGTTATGATTTTCCTCTCAACTATGTCTTATTATTCCCTCAAATCTCAGAATGGGAAGATTTTACAATGTGACTTTTTCCTTTATGACCCTTAATAGGTTTCATTCTTAGTATGTCCCCTTTAAAAACATCCATATATGGCGTAGTATTATTTAATTGTGTTAATAATTAACATTCATTACTTCATTATTGAACTATATTTCTCCTCAAATATTCATGTTCGGGAATGATTTCCATGTAATTCTTCATTCCATGTCTAGATTTAGTCTATCTCTCACATCGGTTCTCCTGAATTTTTTAGTCACCACATATATCTGAATTATCATGAAATTATACCTTTTTTCTAAAATTAATTTATTTTTATTATATATAGAATCCATCTAATATTTCTCTATTATTGATCTTTTTAATTAAAAAAACCAAACCGTCGAACATTAATTCTTTATATGATCAAAAAGTTTGAGTTTTTCACATGGTTTATTGTAATACTCAATAGAATATGATTTTCCACCTTTTATTTTCCAAAATTCATTCACATTTCCAATATTGGGAACTTATTTTAGTAGCCTGGTCATGTATACATTGGATTTTTAATCATCTGATACAAATATGCCACAAAATTATTCAAAAAACAAAATCTAGTTTGGGTTGACATTTTCAACAAAGTTCTGGTTAAAACATTAATTTTCTATGAATATGTTCTCATATACTCAGCAAAGCTACCTTTTGGTTGATGAATCATTCTAGTAAATGATGTTTTATTCCATGAAGAGTAGGATTCATTTCCATAACACCCATATCACCAGTATAAAACATCTAAACATAGATCTTCCAAATTTTTAATAATTTTATCCACATTTTTTTCCTACAGTAGACTGTAACACTTTTTCCTTAGAGGAAGTGGTATTCATGGAATATTCCTCTCTCTATTTAGTGTATAAGAAGACCTCTCATTTGTCTTCTTGGTCTGAATTGGTTTAGAATTAATTTTTCGACCAATACTATTTGAATTAAATGATTTAGATTAAGACTAATTAGGTGTAAATTAAACATTCCAGTTGAAAACATTCTTCTCACAAACTTGATAATACCTATGATTAACCAAAAAAATTCTAATAAGTGATATCTACTATTTTTAACTCATTTTTGACTCCAATAAAAATATATTGCATCTATAAAATCTACTCTTCCTTCATAGATATCTTTTTCTCATGGTCTTTAATCATTTTATCTCTCTTAGATACTCTTCGTTTTTATTTATTGATATAATTAATATAAACAAATTCATTCATTTCATCCTCCTATTTTGTAGCCATTATCATTTTATTTTTATATTCCAAATTTTTATTCTACTTATTTAGCTATTTAATTTTCTCAAGAAATAATTCAAAATAACTTTTCATCATCTAATCTATATCTTTCTATTCTTCTCTATAATCACTACTAGAGAAATCAAAAACTCTCTCTACATGATACAAAAAAATTGAATTCATCATTTGATTTACCATACGATTCATCTTTCTCCTTATTTATCATTAAAAATTATATATTACCAATTAATAGATTCTTCTTTTCTTTTATTCCATTTTTAATTTTTGTTTTTCTCATCCTTCTTATCTAATTCTGATTCAATATTATTCTTCATAGGGAAATGATTTATAGATTGACCCATGCTATTACAGTTGCAAAACATTGGTTGTAACTTTCCATTCCCCTTTCACTTTCCTTTTTTGAATTTATTTGGAAAAAAACCTTTTTCAAGTCTTCCTCATCTTCCTCATCTTTAAAATCACTTAAAATCTACAATCTCTTCATTTCATTATTTATTCATTCTCTTATCTTAAAATCCCAACTCCTCTTTTTATTTATTTTTAAATTTTGGAGTTTTCCTCAGTATAGTGATCATTTTATATAGCTCATATGCTGTCATGTATTCTCTATATTTTAGGTTTGATACTTTTTCATCAAAGTAGTATTTAAAATTACTCAAATTTTTTTAACAATGGTGGAATAGTCAATAATCTCACCAAGATCCCAAAAATTTCATACTATATCATTAACCATTGTAAAATAATATTCAATTTTCTCATCATCAACCCTTTTATGATCTTTAAATAATCTCCTACAACCTTTCAGTTTGGATTCCTTGACATTAATATTAGCTCCATAGTTTCACCCCAATTTTTCATGAATCTTTTTTTTTCAATCCCAATTACATTTTTCACACTTTATCATGTAGAGAATAAAAATAGTATTTTCTTCATTTCCATATACTTCGCAATTCCTCTAATATGAGAATGACATAGTAACGCCTTTAGAAGTTCGAGGTGGTCCAATAATAGAAGCATCTCTAACTTCTATACTGGTTAATAAAAGGTAGCGATATATCATAATCTTCACCCTGTGATAATTTATCCCATTAAAAGTTGGAATACCCTTATTGTGTATATAATTTACACTCTTCACACTAAAAATATTTCTATATGTTCATTGGGTACATCTCTTTGATACCACTTGTGGATCCTAGGTTTTGTTAGACCAATGAGAGTGGGGTGAATCAATGATCACATTTTATGAATTATCCATTTTTAATTCAACCTATATAGTTGGAAAAAATCATGATCTTCTTAATATAAATTACTCACTCTCACCTTATATGGATCTAAAATATATAATCCATGATACATATGGATTTACAATGTTTGTCCAAAAAATAATACGCCTTACCATGATTGGTTAGTCCACCCCAATAACATATTATTCCACTATGTGTGAAAGAGGTTACACCATAGAACCTCCTAGTCCAATAATCTTAGAGTCCCACTATGATCTGACTCTAGAGTCCCATAGGAGAGTTTTTAGTATCATATTTCATACTATAAATATCACCCAAAAAAGGAACAATCTCTATCTAAATTGGGATTCTTCTAAACCACTTGATATATATCTCCCTCAATGAATATACTATATCAGTTAGCTTACTCATGTACAATTACTCAAATATATATACACGGGTATTCTTCAAAACATGGTTACAAAGATTGATTATCTTTTCATATATTTACACTATCTATTTCTCCTCAGTACTTAAAATAGTTAGGTACGATAAGTCCCATCCTTCGGAGATAGCTCCCTGCTTTAGTACCCTTCATCTCTCCTCAATAATGTAGGGTAGTGTGCCTCTCTTAACTTCTTAATACCCATAAAATATACACAATAATTGTTATAGAGATATTTTTTCTTCTTCATTTCTATACATTAATACTCCCAAAATAATATGATGAATAATAGTTTCCGATATTGATTTTTATAAAGACTATAAACCTAGGCATCAATAAATCTGATATTCTAAATTAGTAAATATATTAATGATTTATATTTAACTCAAACTCATTAGATTTCCCTGTCATGTATTCATTTTCATTATCCAAAATACTATGAATTTTCCATCCTCTTATTGTTATATTAAATCTTATATATTTAAATCATTCGAAATATCTATCCACATGTGCATGAACTCATGCACCATGAAACAAAATTCATATTTATAACATGTTGTTATTCTTTGAAAACACTTTATCTTGAATTAGAATTGACTTCATTTATTACATTTTTCTTGTATCATAATTTCCTTTGAGTAATTATGATATTATTCTCCATGTATATTGATAAAATAATCTCTCTAACTAATCTCTATTATTCAAAATATAATTATTCTAAAATTATTAGTATATTTATACATGGAAAATTCTATAAATTTCAAAAACCAAATGACTCATAAAATATATTTGGAATGACGAATATGTATCTCTAAATGAATCTTCTGAAAACTAAAATAATTCTTATAAGGATTATAAATTACTCGTATGTCGTACTATAATGAAACATACAAAACATAAATGATTTTTACAAAGAGTTGACTGACTACCATGAAGAATACAATGATTCTTACATAGAGCTCAATGACTCTTACACATATTTGGTTTTCCAGATTTTAATTCACAGCATGGAAATGAATCTACATACATCTTAAATGATTCATACACCAAGTCCATTGTGAAATTTCTATCATGAAACTACTAATTTCATATTTTACTCACATAACCTAAGAACATATTATCACTTGGTTAGACTCTCTAGTTTCTTTAGAATGTGCCTTATCAAATAAGGAATATAATGTTATTTTCCTCACTATATAGTAACATCTAACTTCCATTTTCCATTCACCTTGTTAGTTGATCACTCAAAATAATCCAACACACGTAGAATTTTCTTATTCATAGGCATATGAAAAAAATATATAATATGGTGGGAAAAATCCCTCAAGGTAACATTGAAATATTTTTTGTATGATTTTTTTTATTGAATAAGAGGGTTTTCATGGTAATTTGTGGAGTCCAGAGAAATTTTTGATACGATATGTTAACAGAGATCTATGATGAAGGAATGGATTCCCTGGAAATGGAACAGAAAATTTCATAGACATGGTAACACCTATTTATAGTATTAGAAAAACTTTTGGGGTCCAAAATTTGGTGTTTTGATAGCATCATGAAAATTTTATTTCCATGAAGGTATTTTGAAAATATGGAAAATTCATGAGTATTGTGAATATGGGATTTAAGAAGGATGTTTCGTGAAGGATCAATGAAAGATGATAGTGATCTACATGAAAACGATGAGCATCGCAAACAATGATGGTGAGGAGCATCGTGAGTGGAGCATCATGGAAGCACGAAGAGTTTGATAGTGATATCTATGACAATGAAGGACTTAGAAAATAGATAATTGTCTTGAAGAATCACAAAAAAGGAACATTTTGGTAGAAAAGCGGGTGCATCACGAAATAGTATTGATGTGGCTAGAAGCTTATGTAATTGGTGGAAATATTTATAAATAGAACTCTACCCCCTTTAGAAAAGTAGTGAGACATAACGAAAATATTAAGGCTCCAGAATTGTGAAGGGGTTTCATGAAAAGTAGTTCCCCAAGGATATAAAATCCAACCAAACATTATGACCATCACAAAAGTGAAGGAATTTGAAAAGGATAAGTATTATTCACAAAATAAAGTAGCTTCACAAGGGCTAGTCGAGCGTCATGAAATTGGGGTTCATTGAAAAGGCTAAGTGAGCTTAGTGAGAGGTAGGAGCTTCCCGTAGTCTATTGGAGCATCACAAAAGAGTAGCTTCATAGTAGTGAGCATTGTCGAAGTTTTTCAGAAGTTATTTCCTAGTAAATCTATGGTAAATTAGTATTTTTTTTCCTTTTCAAAAGCCGGTTTAAAGGGTACCGGTACCCCAAACTGGTTTAAGGAAAACCGGAAACCGAACAGATAATAAATGAGGATGCATTCATTAGAGATAATGATGCGACCAAAAAGTCTAAAAACTGTGTGTGAATCCCATCTAATAGAAGTGAGAAGAGGAAGAGGAAGATGATGATACATTCCACTAGCAGCGATCCATAGAAAGAGACATAGGGAGTAACCCTTGGGAAAGTAGAGAGCTGACCCTAAACCTTGTAAAGGTAGTGATCCTAGGTCTAAATGATATCTAGAATGAACCACCATTCTTATCAGTTATCCTAATTGGATTTGGTAAAATTGGAACATTTTTGTTGTATGCTCCTTGGATGTATCTCAGTGAGGGTAAAACAAGTAATATTGATGAGTCTCATGCATGATTTCAATTCTTGTCATACATTTCTATGAGAAAAAGAGAGAAGAGTGTTTTTTTCATGATGAAACATGATTTGATGAGGTAGATGTTTTAATCTTTCATACACAGATTAACCCCCCCCCCCCCCCCCCTCTTGGGGTATTTAACATAATTTGGATAATATAATTCATTTAGGAATTTCACCCAATACTTATTTTATAACCACTAATCAAATGTAGAATAATTAAAAAATAAAAATATGTGAATTTGTAATAAATATTTATAGAATATAAGCACATAGAACATAATAAAAACAACAACTAAAATACCTCAATTATATAGGTCAAGATTTAATCTTTAGTGTTAGGAAAATACTATCAAAATTAGCTATTTCAAAATATCTTCTTGAAGAAAAAAATATAAAATTTAAAAAATAATAGATATAATGAAATATTATTATATCATTATAATAAAAATACTATAGTGAAATGTGCGGGTCAAAACAATTATTATATATATAGACATAAATACCATGAGTGGTTGATATTAATATCTAATAATAGTCATTCCATGATCCCTCCATAGAATACAAGTAATAAAATCCTAGTAAAATACAAATCTATAATTTTTTATAAATTAATTTACCTTTGAAATTTAAACTTCTAACGGAAAATATAGATTTGTAAATTAAAATTTTGTAACTGATTTTTCATTGTAAAAACTAAACATTTAAGAAATAATGTTCCTTTTGAATTTTTTATTTTCATATCTATACATAATAACATTTTTTCAAAAATATTTTTTTTAGTGGATTTATATTTTTTTATTATTTATTTTATAATATTCAAAAATATGTTGTGTACCAATATAAAATTTTAGCATAATTCTATATAATATTTTTCCTCCATAATTCTCAAATATATTTTCAATAAAACTAGAATAACATTAGAAAACATTACATGGTCACTTAAATTTGGTCATACCTAACATTTTTTTATATATTTGAAACATATATAATGTAAGGGATTAGTTAACAAATCAGAAATATGATTTTTAGTTCTTATAAATTTTAGAATAATATATATTTATCTAATATTCATATCTTAATAATCTGAATGTATAATAGAATAATTCTTTATGGTATACAGTTTTGATGATTTTTCTTCATATGTAGTTGTAGAAAGATAAACATCATTATTACACTTTTATTTTCAAAAATATCTCTTTTTCATGATAAAATATATTAATAAGGTTCTTATAAGACCCTCAAGGTCTAATTTAGTATGTTTTTAAGTCTAATCAGTATCAGTTCTCATTGACCACCATTCATTGAGTAGATTTTCAATAATATTCTCCTCCAACTAATTTTTTGTAATAAATTTTTCACCAAGTGATTAAAAAACATTCGTAATAGTCATAAATATATATTTATTTTGATAAATGTCTCTCTTGGAAGTAAATAAAATACTTGATATCCAAATCATAGCATAGACCATCTATTTTCAAAAACCTTCACAGTTCAAAAATAAGTCATTTCTAATTTCTTATACATTCTCTTGATAGTCTCACAATATAAAATATCACTATATATTATCTGATTAATCAAACATAATAGAGAATTGTTAACTCTATAATTTGAATAATATTATTTCTCTTATTCTCATGTAATGTTTGGAAATTATTTTCTTGGAATCATATAATTTTTTACCATCAATTTGATATTTAGAAACTCGTATATTAAAAACATAGGTCTTCATTCTACCCCTATAATATTTATATTCATCACCACTAAATATTATTTGGTTAATTTGGATAAAAATTGTCCAATATTTTTTTATATTAGCATCAATTGAAAATTATTTTTTCCAATTGGAAATAATGTTGATACATGTTTTGTTATAAAATTTTATCTCAGAATAGTCGATTCAAGAGGTGGTTAATTGATGTTTCTTAAGACTTATAAAATTTACAACATTTATCAATGTGTAGTTTGTAATATGACTCCTTCTAAACTGATCAAAGTAAAGAAATTTCAATCACAATGGAAATAAATAATTCTAAGAATAAATATATTATGTAAATTATAAAAAACTATTAATAATATGTAAAATATAAATAACAAATTTGAATTTATAACTAAACAATGTGACATCAAACAATAATCTAAAAAATCCTAAAAAATTATTAGACGAAGGATATTGGGGTAATTATCCTTATAACCTAATTAATTTTAATCCATAGAGTTTGGATGATCTATCCCAAATCCCTAAGAAATAGGTTCTATAATGGAACATCCTCAATAAAAAGATTAAAAATAGTAATCATTTTCCTTGGCCTTCTTTAATAAAATATTGTAATAATAAGGACTTACCCTATAACTTATTTTTTCATGAACATTAAAAACATTAGGTCTTTATCCCCATGAAATATTTACTCAAATTTGATCAGAAGTAAAGTAATTATAATGTAAAAACATAATTTTTCAATAAATCAGCAAAAAATACTTATATCACACAGAAAAACAAAAAGAAATATAATCTCTCAATCATTGAGATTGTGATTAGCTCTTTAATTTTATCACATCAACATAGGATACTAAAATATGTGTTTATCTATATATATTTATTCACTAAAATTTTGAGATATCAAGGCAAGAGGTATTATTATAACTATTTAGGCCTACCCAATATGTTCTCCAGTTATTAAAAAAATAAACAAGTGATTCTTTATATTGTTCTACAACATGAAAGGTTTAGTGTGAGAATATTTTAAAGTTACTTATTTTGAAATATATAATTATACAAAAATTAAACATAATCACACTTCACATGAGAATAAGGTAAAAATATAAATTGTGTTTTTGTTTATAAAAATAGTGATATAGAATAATTAATTTCAAAAAATGACTCAAAAGAATAATAAAACCTATGTTTATCAAAATAAGATAATGGGGGAAGGAGCTTCAATATTCATTGTATTTTTTATAAATAAGACATGTTGGATGATATATGTTTTTTGGGAAGTCATAAAGAATATTTTAGATTATTTAAATAGGTTTATATCTCTTTAATTAGATTTTTTATTAGAATTGACACCCACATAAAGGTATGTGGTATCCTATATAAATTATGAAAAAACTAGACAACAAGATTTAGTAGAATAGAAGTATTTCACATAAACATTACTAGATCCCTTGGACATATAGAATTTGATATCCTCCCATATATTTAGGGTGACTTACATTATAATGACACACATTAGATTGGTTTCAAACTCATATTATTCCAAAAATATATTTTTATTCTTAATAATTATTTTTTTTATTCCATTATATCCTACTGTAGATCCTCCTCATCATAGAGAAAGTCATCATGATTATGGATTTCAAATTTATATTAAACATGATCTTTCTAAAATATTAGTTTCAACATGAATAAACATTGAATAAAATCTATATAATGAGATTGATAGTCTTTAAACTTTTGATACTCTAAGTGATGATCCCATGCCTTTAATGGTGTACATAGTTTACTACTAAAAAACTATCTTAAAACACTCATACATAAGAGGAACTACTACCTGAATTTAAAAAATTCTAAAAATATACCAATATATTGAATTAATGAGTGCATTTTTTTGTTTAAAATCTCTCTCTTCACCATGAATAACCTACATAGAAGAACCAATTTCCCTTTCTCATGGGTTCTTTAGAAAATCCCTGAAATGTTTCTTCTTAGCCTTCTTCTTAGTCATTTTTTACAAACCTAAATATTTCATCAATCTGGTATAAAGTATAGGAGTAGGATAAGACAAATCTTCCTCCTATATATTGTAATTAAAATCATCATCCTATATTTAATCTTCTTGAATAACATCGGTGCACTATATGCTAAACTCATTATCTACATTATTTCTAGAAACATCCATCGATTGAGGAAGGGGACGCTTCCTTGATTGAGTAATTGTCTCAATAATAACACCCATATAATTATTAATAATTTAATATTCTATATGTAAGGGATATATCGTAGGATTATTAAATATGAAATTTCTTTCACGGTCTCTACACATCCACATAATAACATCATATGTTGCAGGTATAGAAGAATATATTCATACCTCATTCTTCAATGTAGCACGAATTACCTCCTGCTCCATTACTTTTGAGAATCTATAATTTTATCCTATATCATATCATTCCTATAACATCAAGGTCACTATATTATATTATGAAAAAAATAAAATCCTCGCAAATTTGATATTTATCAATCTTCAATATTCTTTTAGTAAAAAAACTTCTTCTATTTCATTGAATTTTCTTCAAAATCTAGGATAATTATAGGATTTGGTAAAACACATGAATACACCATGATAAACTTTACTAGGATATGATCATTAGTGTCTCTTTACTGGAATTCAATAGTTTCAACTTATATAATATCAAATATAGAATTAATCAGAACTAAAGAGGCTTTGATATAATCTTATTTAAATTGAATCTCAACAATACATGATCCTTCCATAAAATGATATTTTTAATAAAATGGTTAAGAGAAATTTTCTTGGTGATTTCATGAAAAACAAATCATTCCATGACTCAAATTCAATATGTTGTTTGTATGCATAATCATCTTAAATTTGAACACAACAAAATGTCTACAGGTGGATTATAAATTTTAAACTCAATGAAAACATGAGCCTAAATTGGATGGAATACAGTTCTCTTTCTTCTATCCTATCAAAGACACTTTCCAAAAGAATTTCCATGTAATTAAATAATTGGTATATTTTTTAAGGGAATAGAAACACTTGGAAACTAAACCCATATTACTAAAGAGGAAGGGATAGACTCTTTGTAGAAGTTGAATACCATTTCTGTAGGGTTAACCAAATAAAATTAAAAATTTTGAGGTTTTGGAACATTATAGAACCAAAATATATTTTAAAAAACAAAATAATAATATGGTAGGGATTCAAAATATTAACACCATGTGATTCTTCAATACACATTATTCAGTTACATGCCTATCTAGGTTATTAATAGTATTTGTTTGATGCATAATTATTAAATATAGGGAGAAATCAAGAAGCAAAGATACCTCAGTGAGCATATTTGTGATAAAATAATATATTAATAAGGACACTTTGAATAAAATAAACCCTAGTCAAAACAAAAAATATAGGGTTAATCAAAAAGTAATTTTGGTTGTTTAAGGGAGATAAGCTTTTGGAAAAAAAATCCTATAATGTTTGATTTGGGTGTTTTTAGGTTGACTGTTTTTGTTAAACAACGCAGATGAACATAAATGAGTATGGTTGGTGTTACCAGAATAGGGTTTTATGGTGGTTTAGTTTTCTAGTGTTTGCGAAATTTTTATATCTCAAAATTAGGAGCTTGCTTTTTGTAAAAGGGAGGTTACCATAAAATGGGTTCTTAGATCACAGACCGTGAAGCATAGTTCACAGACCAAAAATGTGGTACATATAATGATGACTGAAAATTTGAAATGGAATGATTTCTATATAGCAGTGCTATACAGACCACATAGGAAAAAATACCTTTTGGGAGGCTCATAGTTCTTGGGAGGCTCACAGTTCAAGGGAGGATAACGGTTCACAGGAGGCCTGATGTTTGCTAATTTTGGTAGTGATTATGTCTTCCTCAAATGAGTTTTCATTTTCGAAAGATATCGTCCACCGTAGAGGATCAAAAGAGTTATACAGACCGTATAGCATAATTTTTTGTGAATACAATACCACATAAATGTTTTGGAAATTTGGATTTGTGGTTTTTGTGGATATATTTTCCTATATAAATACACTAAATCAGATCATTATGTAGACAGAATTTCATTATAAAATATCATCACTCTTGGAATAATTTAGAAAATTACGAAGTTCTTCGCGAGGGAGGATTCTCTAAAGTGTGAATTAGTTCATAAGAAAAATTATATAAAAGGAGTTGGGAGGTCTCTTTATCCTGTAAATGAAAAATGACCATGTAGAATAGGTTGTCTGTGGAAGAAAAAAAAATTGTGAAGTAGGGGTTCCACGATAGAAGTGGTTGTCCACAAAAGGGGAGATGATCCATGAAGCAGTTGCACCATTCGGTGCAACACAGTTCATGGGTGACATAAGGAAGTTCAAGGAGAATTGAAGGAAGTTTGAAAAGGAAATAAAATAGTTTATGAGAGAAATATATGAAAACTAACACTACACAAAAAAGTGTATTTCATCTATGGGTGAAAATGAGACTTCAACATAGCATCTATCGACAGCTGAGGATGTGTGCATTAATGAAAATAAAGGAACCTACAAGTCCATAAACTGTGTGTGGATCCCTTCTAGAGTAGTGAGTAAAGGAAGTGGAAGAATTTGATCACTTCTACAAGCAGCAATCTAGAGAAAGAGATATAGGGAGTGACCCTTGAGAAAGAAGTAATCTGACTCAAAATATCATAAAGGCAGTGATCCTATGCTAAGTAGTGATCCAGACCAAACCTTGTAATTTAGTAGTAAGACTTAGTGGGTTTGGTACATAGGCACATCAACATTGTTTTCTCATTGTACATAGCCAATGAGGATGGATCAAGTAAATTTTTTGTGTCTTGTGAATGATTTCAATTTTTTTATACATTGCTACAGGAAATGGAGAGAAGATTGTTTTGTTCAATGAATAAATCATATCTTAAGGGGTATTTTTTTATCTATCACGCCCTAATTCACCCCACCCCCTCATAGGGTATTTAACATAATTGTACTAATAATTGGTCTTATAGGTAAAGGTTAAAATAAATTAGTTCGATCTCAGTATAAGAAATGGAGTTCTTCAATCCTAAAGGGATTCTAATCTTCGATGGGATAAAAATCTCAATTATGGAAGAATTGGATATAATGCTACTTCTAATCATTAGTAATTGATTTATCTATAGTAGTGATACATGAAATTTTTTCCCATATCAACAATGTTTCTTTATCAAAAGATGACTGAAGAGAATTGGATATCAATTCTAAAGAAATCCATGCTTTAGGGGGAGACCTATCAAATGCCATATATACAAAGGTGATGTCATGTATGTCATCACCTGCAATGTGGGAAAAGTTATTGAATATCTTTTTGGGTGACTCAAAAGTGAGAGAAGAAAAGTTTCAGGCTCTAT
Source organism: Viscum album (assembly GCA_963277665.1). Lineage (NCBI taxonomy): Eukaryota > Viridiplantae > Streptophyta > Magnoliopsida > Santalales > Viscaceae > Viscum > Viscum album. The sequence continues at coordinate 1,382,096,542 of OY728157.1, forward strand.
GGAACAATTATTAAGATCAAATAATGAACATTAATGAGTCTTTTGATACATTCTTTGACCGGGTTAATGTTGTTATGGAAGACATGCATATTCTTGGAGAAATTATTGAAGATATAAATATTGTTAAGCGTATATTGAGAAAAATCCCTCCTCTATTCTATCCGAATTATTTTATATTGGAATATAATGATCCAAAAGAGAAAAAAATTGGATAACTTGTACATTACTCTTATAGAACATGAAATGAGAAATGATGATAACGATGTTATGGAAAAGGGGAATTCCAAATAAGTTTCTTTCCAGACCATGAAGAAGTTTACCATTGAATATGGATAGGAATATGAATAGGATGAAGTTGAAACTACCAAGAATAATTACTCATCCTATGTGAATTGAAATAAAAATTTTAAGGAAGTTTACTCATAAATAATAATCTTCATCCAGAGAAGATAGTAGTTTAGAAGAACATGAGGTAATAGAATTGGATGGCTAAAATGATCATGAAGAATATGTTATAATGTAAGTTGTTAGAAATTTTGTAATAAGATAAGAAAGAGAGAATGATGTAGGATAAGTTGATGGAAGGGTTGACCTTTAGGATGAATTATAATCCACTATTGAGGAAATAGATGTTCGGAGATCCAAAACAAAGTAATCCATCAAAGTAGTTCATGATACCAAACATAATATACAGTAGTAGGAAGAAGAGAATTCTAAGTTGAATGAAGAAATTGAAAAACTAAAGTGTCCAATTCTAGAGAGCTTAGATAATTTAGTTGAGTACAAACTCAAAATTGAATAACAAAAAATAGAAATAAATAGTTATTTCGAAACGAGAAAAGATAAAATTAAATGTATCGGAGAACTTGAAGAGGAATTCTTCGATCTATGTAAAAGTGTTATGGCGTAAAAAAATTGTGGACTCTCAGTATGACATTAGGTAAACAGATCATACATGAAACAAAAAATAAGATGAATGTGAAGCATAGTGGTCTGGAAGAACATAATCAATAGTTAAATCCAAATGACGAGGCTAGTATGGGGCTTGATTAAAAATAGAAAGCACTAATGGTTGAAGTCAACACATAAGAACCCATAGTGATATTGATGATTGATTTGGGAAATAAGAATAATCAGAAGATATAGAGAACATAATGGAAAAACAGTGGTGCATTACTAGCACACAAGGATTCACCTCACATTAGATTCTATTTTTGTGGAAGGACGAGACACTCACAAAATGTTTGTTCCATATCCAAAAGGTATCTAAGGGAATAAGAACATAAAAGAAAAACATAATAAATCAATATTCTTGAAAACCATTTAATGGTCACTGTTTTAGGTATGGAGGATTTTGGCACATGGAAAGATACATCTCGTCAACAATGCAGAAAAATGTGCCAAAGAATAATGAATGTGGTGATAACAGGAAATTTAATGTATCAAAAAATGAACAGAAAATAAAAAATCAGTTTTCAGTGTTGAAAGATGAAGTTGGCCCATCATACTTTGAGGAATATCAAGATCATCAATCTATTGTAGTTGTGAAGTCAAAAACATGGATAAAAAATAAGAGAGATGAACATGAAGTGGGGGTAGATATTACTTTTAAATAAATAGAGAGAACTTGAATATGGATCATTGATAGTGGGTGCACCTCACATATGATAGGAAATAATGACCTCATGAATTGAATTCGTTATGATAAAGAAGGTATTATATGATTTTTTAATGATAAATTGTTAAAAATTATTATCTCTCGGAAATTAATTATTGGGGGAAGAGACATGAGGCATGTAGATGGCTTGATTTTTTAAGGACTCAGTCACAATTTACTAAGTGTTAGTCAATTATTTTATTCAGGAAATTCCACACACTTTTCCAAAGGGAGTCTAGTGTTGGCCTTCTCAACTCCTTATGGCAGCAGATCATCATCATGGGCAGAATCAATGGCGGTTCTGACAGGCCTATCTTTATGCAGACTCAGGGGTATTTACATTACCCACTTGGAAATAGACCCTATGATTATACATGATTCCCTTGTCAGTAAAGGCACCACACCATGGTCTACCATTTATAAAATAAGATAGTGTAAGTCTCTCCTAAATGATAGAGTTAGTATTTCGCACACGTGGAGAGAGGGGAATAAAGTGGCAGACTATATGGCATCTATTGTGGTTCCTGGTACGCGGGTGACATGTCTTATTTATGTGTCCAGTATAAAACCGGAGGGGGTAAACCTTATACGGGGAGATTCTCTTGGGATCCATTATTTCCGACCACCATGATATGGTTTGTTTGCTTTGTTGGTCCTTTATGGCCCCTCCCCCCCCCCTTCATGTATAAAAATCATAACGTTGGATGGATCAAGGAAAAAGATAGTGCATTGGTTTTAAAGGGAAAGCGTTCGAATGAGAATCTCTACCTTGTAAGTTAATAATAATATATTTTATTTTTGTCAATGAAAGAAAAAAACTGTAATGGAATAAATGTCTTGTCCATTTGAGACAACCCTCAATGGAAGATCAGATAAAATATGATCATGATCAAGACCTCTCTATATTATCAGATGATTATGCTCATATGTGATATGATTTTCAACAATGGAATATCAATCAAAATACATATAAATTAAAGGAGAAAAGTTCAAAAAAAATCTTGATTTGGTGAATTTTAGTGTTTGAAGTCCTATTTCACCATGATATATTGATGGGAGGAGATATTTTTTTCTCGTCATTGATGATTTTATAAGAATATAATGTGTTTCAAACATAACCCACAAATATGAGGTGTCCAGTTTCATAACAATGTATTGAAGGGACTTTGAAAATATGATCAGTTAAAGAATATGAAAAATCTAAACAGATAATGGAATGGAGTTCATAAATATCCAAGTGGAGGATTATCTCAAGAAAAATGGGATAAGGTACCATGTTTCAAAAGTAAGAACTCAAAATCATAATGATGTAGTTGAGAAAATAAATCAAATTATCAACAACATGGATGGAACAATGCTCATTGAGAAATACCTTCTAGATTTGTTTTGGAAAGAAGTATTGATGACATCAGTCTACCCATCAAATAGAGATTAATTATGTTCAAAATAATAAAACACATTATATGAGTTATGGTATATAAAGAATCCAATGTTGAAGTATATTTGAGTCTTCAGAATTTTGTGTTTCATTGTCCATAAGGAGAAACATAGTAATTTTGAATCTTGTGGAGATAATGGTATATTTCATAGATAATTAAAGAAAATAAAATAAAATAAATTCTTCAATAAGTATCTGGGAAAAGAATTTTAAATCCATGATGTAATTATAGGAGAGAATGAGAAGAATCTTCAGAAATACATGATCAGTTTGAGGAGGATATTGATGAAGAGATGAGCATATCAGGGGATGATACAGTTCAATTGGATGATTCAGAAAAAGATTCAAATATTAATAGTATTGATCAGAAACCACTATCTACAAAAATATCAAAGATAAGATCTGAAATTGATAGACATAGAATAATCAGTTATAAGACTATGTTAGTTTAGAAAAGTGGACGAAGACCCTAAAAAAAGCATCATTCTTATTATAGGTATGGGATAATTGTATTGAGTAAGCAGATGGGGATAGAAACTGGGTCTAGACTATGAATGAAGAGATAGACCAAATTAAGATGAATTGGACATGGGATATTATTTCAAGGCCAATAGATAAAAATGTGATCAGGATTAAATGGGTCTTTTACAATAAGATGAATAATGGTGGTGTAGTGATTCAAAAAAAAGAATTACTAGTGTAAAAATGGTACTTCCAGATATAGGGTATAGATGTTGATGAAATATTTTCACTTGTTTCAAGGCTAGATACAATCAGATTATTCTTGGTCATTTCTGTGAAAAGAAAGTTCAATGTTTTCCATATGGATTTCAAGTCAGCATTTATAAATGGGTTTTTGGAAAAGGAAGTTTCTATTAAAAATCTAGGTGGTTTTATAATTCTAGAAGGTGTGAATGTATTTTTTTGACTGAAGAAGTCACTATATGGGTTAAGAAAACACCAAGAGCATGGTATGAAGGACTAGATCAATTTCTGAAGACTCTTGTTTTTCAGAATGGTAGATTTGATTAAAATATCTATTTCAATAGTGAAAGTAATAAATGGAAGATTGTGCTGGTATATATTGATGAAATAATATTTGGTGGATAAGATAGAGATAAATTAACTCTGTTCTTGGAATTCATTAAAATTAAATTTGAAATGATAAATATTGTTGAACTGAAATTTTCCCTTCATTTACAGGTGACACAAGGAAATAATGGAACAATCATCTTTCAGTATTAATATGACATGGAGGTTTTGAGAAGTTTTTAATGGAAAATTACATGGAGATAAAGAATCTAGTGGATACATGGATGAAATTGTCACATGATAATAAAGGCAATGTATTTAATGTCACAGAATATAGGAAAATCCTTGGCAGTCTATCATACTTGATAGAAACAATACCTGTTATTGTTTTTACCACATGAAAATAAACCCAGGTCAAATAAATCCTAAGGAAACACACTTGATTGTGGTGAAATTAATACATCAATATATCAAGTTAATGGTGTATTTTGGTTTCATGTATAATAAAAAATCTCACTAAGAGTTATTAGAATATACAAATACTAATTGGGATGGATCATCTGATGAATGAAAATCAACATTAGATGGTTTATTATATCTTGGGAAATTGTGTATTTATTTCCTAATATATAAACAAGACTACATTTCGTTGAGAACTATAGAAGCTGAGTATATTGTATATAATCAAGCGTGTATGAAGTTATTGGGGATGAGGCAACAGTTTGAGGATATGGGAGTTGAATTGAATTCTCTAATCAAACCCCATTGTGATAATTCAAGTGATATAAATATGATAAAAAAAATCCACTCCATCACATCAGGAAACTAAACATTGAAATCAAGTAAAATTTTATCAAGGAGAAGGTTGAGAAAGGGATCGTAATGATGGAGTATATGCCTACACAACTACAAGTTGTAGACATTCTGACAAAGGATTTACCCAAACAAGAATTTTATTGACATCGACGTGATTTATGAGTTCAATAGACTCCTTGTACTTGAAAAAGTGTGATTGTGGGTCCCTCTCTCCCAAGGTAAGGTGTGTTTTTCCTTAATTATCTGATTTTTGTTCTTTACCCCGTTGCAGAACGAAATTAAATGACCTTCAAGTTCATTGTTAAAGGGGGAGAAACAATGTATATTGAATGGAGATAATATCTTATTCAAGACAGAGTGAGAAGATTATAGAAGGATTAGAAAAGTGGGGGGATTATTAAATCTGATGATGCTAAAGGTGATCGATCAAAGGTTATATTTCCTGAAAAATGTGGTTCATGATAAAAGTGGGTATGAGGGTGTTTAGAATAAATTGATTCATTGATGAAACATTAATTATACTCTTTTTTCTCAATCCGAGCATGGATCATGTGGGATTTTATTATATTTTGATTAAATCTGTGATTGATATCTGAATCCCAAGAACTGAATGCTATTAGAAGATGGAAGAAGATTGAACAATTTATCAAAATTAGAAGAGTTTTCAACAAACCCAATGGGGGTATTGTTGGTAAAAATTTTCTTAAGGTTCAACTTCAGTGTTTGGGGGGGAGGTTTTGTTGAAAAGAATAGATGAATATGAATCAATGTGGTTGGGCCTCAAAATTTGGAGTTTTTTTTTGGAAACAGACATTTTTCTACAAAGGGGTTCACAATTTGCAGATAGTAAATATTAGTTAGTAGACCATAAAGGAGTTACGTGGAATGAGGATTGAATATTGGAAAAGGAAGGATTTATGTATAGTAGTGTTATGTTGACCATGAAGCATGCTACGTAGACCGCATAGGGAAAAATAGTTCCCGAGAGGCTTGTAGTTCATGGGAGCATAATGGTTCATGGAAGGCATGTTGTTTTCATATTGGGGTCATGATTATGGATGCCAAAAATGATTTTCATTGGTAGAAAACATCATCTTACACAGAGGATCAAAGGTACTATATGAACACATAGCACAATTAATGGTGAAGTTTGTACCGCACTGAGGTTTTGGGTAATTCATATTCATAGGTTTAGTAGATATTTTTTCCTATATAAAGATCCTAATGAAATAATTATGTAGAGAGAATTTCATTAGAAAATATCTTAGCTCTGGGAAAAATTTGGCAAATTCCAGATTGGATCCTGAGAGAGGATTCCATAAAAGGCGAATTAGTTCATGATAACAATTATGTTAAAGTTGTTTATAGATATGTGTATACCGCAAATTAAAAGGCTCCACGTAGCTTATGAAATCTAAAAAATAAGAAGTCCTATAAAAATCATTGGAATTTTGTGGAAGAAGAGGTAGTCCAAAGAATGAGAGGTGGTCTGTGAAGCACTCACAGAACATGGTTCAACATAGTTCACGGTGGACATAAGGAAGTTCATCGAGGATTTGAAGAAGTTATAAAAGGAACTAAAATAGTTCCTGAATAAAATTTCCTCAAACTAAGATTATGGGGAAAAGTGTATTTCATCAATGGGATAAAACATGAGGTCAATAGAGAATCTATCTATAACTAAGGATTTTTACATTCATGCAAATGAAGGTACCTAAAAGTCCATAGATTATGTGTGGATCCCTTCTAGAGTAGTGATCAAGTAAAGAGAAATAATGTGATCCCTTCCACCAAGATTGATCTATAGAAAGAGACTTAGGGAGTGACCCTTTAGAGAGAAATGATCTAACCACAATCAATGTAATGTTAGTTAGCCAGGTCATAGATGTGAAATAGCCTAAATGTTGTAATTTGGTAGCGAGGCTTACTGTATTTTGTATATCATCACATCATCATTGTATGATCCTTCGATTCATCCCATTTAGGGAAAACCATGTAAAATTATTTTTTCTTATGCACAGTTTAAATTATGTTTATACATTTCTATGGGGAAGGGATAAAAGGTTGTTTTTTAAATGAAGAAACAATATTTGAAGGGGTAGTTTTTTTATTTTTCATACCAAGATTCCCCCCCCCCTTAGGGTATTTAACTTAATTGGGATAAAAATGTGATGGGTAGAAACTCTATGCCTTAGAATTAATGAAATACCCTACCTCAATGATATAGGAGGGGTTATAATAGCAATAATTTATGGCTAGGACATTGAAACAAACAAAAAATTTATAGCAGTCTATAATTTTATATCTAAATTTGTGGGGGAAGTATAAATAACACTTCAATAATTATGGTGACATAATGATTATTTTTATAGAATTTTAATGTGTGGTGAAATAAATATTGATCTATGTAGTATAAATATTACCCCATAATGGGTGTTCTATAAGGCTTATGGTTGAAGGTTTTGAGTTGCATTGGGTTTTATGAATTGATTTCACACCACAATAGGAAGTTGTTATGAAAAAAGTGTGTGAGGTTTTGGTTATGGATAGTGAGTTATGTTATAGTTGATTATTAAGATTTATATTTTTATAAATCATACCATAATTAGATTCCATGGGTTATGTGTAAGAAATATTTTAAGAAGTGTGTATGTTTATGAATTATATCATGGATTTCATGTTATAAATGGAGGCTATAATTTAGTGAAGAACTATTGGTTATCCCATAATGATGTCCATTATGTCATAGGGAATATTTCTTGACAATTTATGATATTTTAAAGTCAATGAATTATGGGATATAAAATACCGATTTGGATATTATTTTTGGGGATATATGGTAATTGGGATTCCTTACATCATAATTTGGTATACTACACCATGATTTCTTAGATAGATGGATTTTTTATATATTTAAATAATTTTCAAATATTTGATGATTTACCTAATTATTATAAGATTAAATGGAAAAGTAAATATTGTTTAAGAGACTAATTCGGAAGAGATATGTGGAATAAGATGTTTAATATTTTTGATAAATACATTAAGAAGACTTTTTTTTAAAAAGGTAATTAGAGAATATTGAGAGGGAATGTAGTACAAGAGGGGAAATTTTTTCCAATAGGAAATTTTATATTGTTTTTTTTTCACATTTATGGGGAAATTTTTTGATATTGAATAATTGGTTCAATATATAGATTTTGATATTAACTTATGGGTATTTATTAAATTAGTGTATTCATTTTCTTTTGGATATTATTTATGTGTTTCTATGGATTGAATAAAACGTATCAACATAGTGAAATAAATTAAAATCCTCAAAACCTAAGGTCGCCATGCTTTGAAAAACTGAAACCTTGTATAAACAAATGATGAACATATAACATACACCATATATTTTAGATTCATCTATCTCCAGTCAAGTGCATGGTGAAGATCACTAAGGGGCATCCAATGGATTCATTCCTTAGAGGTGTATCCACATGATGATCTGAATCACTCAATGTTTTCATGAGACTTCCCATCCGAGAAAAATATGATAGTATCTCTCTAGATAAAATGGAGAAAAAGGAAGAGAGTAATAAGATAACTAGAATGAATAAATAAAAACCTTGATCCTTCATCTCAATAGTATCTACCTACAAATATTTGTCTCATGATTCTACCCGATCCTATGTAACATTTATTCATATAATAAAAAATATATGAGTAGATACTGATAGTTATATTTCTTATAACCCCTTTATCCCATTCCACTTTCCATATGTTTTATCTTTATGACATATTTATAATGATAGTTATTGGTGGAAGTTTTTTAAACCTTAACTCATAAAATTATAATATAATTCCTTAATAATAAGTTGACTTATAAATCATACATTAGGATTCCACCTTTTATAATACTTTTAATACAATCCAATGATGTATCTAAGGTATTTGATATAATATCATTATATCATACTTAATGATATGATTATACAATGAAAATAACTAGGCTTGGTAATATGAATATCATTTAATACGATATCCCAATATTTCACACTACAAGATAGCCTACCATGAGTCATATATACATTAAAAAGAACGAATATATCTATCATGTGTAGCTTAATCAAACAAGGAGTTATATTCTTCATGTACAAATATTAAAATAGTGAGTGGGAAGTTAGGAGGAGGTAATGATCCATGGATTCGATAGTGGTTCAATCCTAAATCTTATAATCACATAAAAATGATTCAATGATTTATTGGTACAGCAATACATCATCATTGTATGCTCCTTTTATGTATCCCTTTCAGGTGAACCATATAAAATCCTCAATTCCTTTATCTTTTCATTGCTTATTTAGATATGTTTAGAACTTATCAAATTTTAATAGGTTTGTTTATTCTTACTAACATTAAAAAAATATCTGCTTAAAAAAATTATTCATCTGAATTAACACCTTTAGACAGCCATTTGGTAACTTTTTGTAACCAAAATAACATAAAAAGAATTTATTGAACAATATTTTTTCAGGAAATTTTGAAAAGAGTCGATTGATTATTTCTTATATAATTTAAAATGAGAAATATGATAATCACTTTTTATTTTTATTTTAAATGAATCCTATTTACAATATCCCATTATTAAATAGGGAGAAAATGAAACCAAACCCTTTTTAAAGGTGTTTTAGGGTGGATTTTTCAAGATTCGTCCTCACTATAGCCCATATTTGGCTGGTAGTGAAGCCATGTGTAACCCTCCAAGACCACCTCCAATAATTCATCAATCAGTGAATATATTTGAGGGTATAATTATAGAACATGGGATGAATTACCATAATAAATCCCTAGTATAAAAAAACAAAAAATGAACTCTATATAGTAAAATAAAATACAATCTCATCCATAATATATATTTCATATAATGGAAGACAAGAGTTAAGAAATCATTCCAAATTTGAGAACACTAAAAAGGGAAAAAATTATGGTAGAAACTCAAAATCTAGAAAACTATATGTCATGAGGTAGTAATTACCTACCCAATTAATAAATCCATACTATAATTATATAAAAAAGTATAAAGAAGTGTTTTTGAGAACACAATATTCTTAGTATTTTCCTCCCCATAATTTCTCATGGAAATTTAGAATAATCATAATAAAGCCTCTATTAATAAATAGAAAAGCCAAACTATTACCTATATAAGACCAACTACCACCAAAACTCATGAAGGATCACTAACCGAAGTTCTATACAAGTATAATAATATAATGATCTTGAAAAATATATCAATAAGGTACCTTGACCCCTCTTCCCTACTGATATAGTTATTATCACATCAAAAACTTATAGATCCTTAAACTATTATTCATTTTATATCCACAAAACCATAACCTCATATCACATATAAACCACCACAACATAACTAAATTCATAGACTACATACCACAACCGCATATTACATACCACAACCATACATCCAAAGTCCCATAACTATATCATCACCACATCAAAATATAACCATTTTATAATAACACAAGCACACTCTTCCTATAAGGGATAACATGATAGGGGGAGTATTCAACTATCTATATCACCCACAACATGGCTATTTAGGGTACACTGGTAACCAAAACACTAACATGGGAGTCTGTCATATCACGTGAATAAATGGTGTTGTGTACGAAATAATAAAACATATGATGATATCTACTTGAAAAAATCACAACCTAAGTTCAACTTCCTTTGACAAAATTTATATAACATCTCATTCACATAACATCAACATGACACATCAAACATCACTACCACCACAAAATAACATCATTCCCACACCTAATCCATAACCATATTACATAACACCACACAACTTATCATATTTTCATGTTTCATAAGATATTTCAAATTCCATATTTTTTATTTATAAACAACATTATAATTATTAAATTAATTAAATTCTAGAAACTTCCATTAAAAAAATTTTATTTATAATTCATTTTCCACTTAAAATTATTCAAATAATCAATTATATATATTTAACACATTGTAATTCCAGTACAAACCATTCATATTCCCCTTTTCTAATCTCATTTTAATATTTTATTATGATTCCATATTCATAGTACACCACCATATAAAGACAAAACAAAAAATCAACCTCATATCATCACCAAAATAACAAACTAATTCAACACTTCTTTCTCTAATGAAATAATAATAATAATAGTTATTTCACCACTACCATACTATTTATGCAATATAATATTATCATAATTACTAAAAAACACAAAAAAATCCCATTTTTTTGTATTTCTCTTGATTTACCTCTTTATTAAAAACACATCCAAAAATAAATTAGTAATTTCAAAAATTTAATTTTTTTCAATATAACTATATTATTAATTTAATCTACCATTTTAATCCAATATTAAGAGAAAATAATATCAACTAATTTAATCAAACATCATTCTGAAATAACAATAAAACATCAAAGTTAACAATAATAGGAAAACATGTAAAAATTATTGATATGAATTCACCTTAATAATTTACATTTGTTCATTATCTTCAATTAGAAAAATTATAACTATTCACTCAAAGAAAATAATTCAAGGTAATTTTATATTAATTCAATAAATAAAAGAGAAATTATAAATCACCTACCTCAAACAAATATATAATCAGAAACATGATGAGAATAAATAGAATTAAATGGTTAAAGACAAACAAAATATCCCATGGATCCACCAGAAAACAAAATATTCATCACCCAACATAATCACTTCATTATTACAATATTGTAAACATGACCAAATACATACTAATCGGAAGGAACATTGTGTTAGTCTTAGTGATTCAGTGGAGGCACCTAAGAGTGGGGTCAATCAAGTGTGACTATAAATTTTACCAATTTAAAAATATTATTTTATTATTTTATCCCCTTTGGTATTTAAAACTATGTTATCAATCAATCCTTATGGATTTTTTTATTTAATGAATAAAACACACACACATGCTATTAAGTATGGGAAATAATTAACACCCTAAAATTTTTGTGAAATAATATTTTCAAATAAATTTAATCATTTTGATATTTGTCATTACATGAAACACCTTGTTTATATTTAATTATACACAAAACTTATTTTATATTTTGTTACACATAACACTATCTTTATGTTTCATTACAGGCAATACCAAGTTTAAACAAAACTAGTCTTAAAATTAAGAATTTATTATACAATAAGATAGTTATCATCTAGTCATTGGAATGGTTGGTATGGATAGTGTTAACTGAGTTATGAAAATATATTATTAACACATTAATATTTAATAAATTATTTTGGGATATATTAATTAGAAATAAAAATAAAAACTATTTGAAAATAAAGAAAACCTTATTTTGAAAAACGTTTTTTATTCACAAACTTTTATTACATCAATAAATTAAAAAATAACTTTTAGTTGATAATTTAAATGAAATTTATATATTATATATTCAATAAAATTTTTAAACATTTAACATATGTGTTTCTTATACTATAAATAAGAATACATAAATTTTTTCTTAAGAATAGTATTTTTCTAAAAAAAGGTCGGTTGCCTTTGGTGTACTTATTTGTACATGTTTTTTTTACATTTTAGAAAATTTATGTGAAACAATAAGCTCAGTTTTTTAAATCATCATGTTAAATTTATCTTAGTGTTATTTTTTATGAATCTTTAAAGAAGAATTTCTTTTTAATGAATAATCCAAACAATACTGGTTTTTATTAACAATTTTTATTTCTATAAAGCATTTAAAAAAATTAAAATTATTTTAATATTGCATTAGAATTAAAATTAATTTAATTATATATCTATTAATACAATTTATTTCACTTAAATAAATTTTATATTTAATTTTGGTAAAACAACCTTGTAACTTTTGAACATTTTATTTCTAAAAACATGCTTTCTCATCAATTCTGTGGGATTAATTTTAAATTATTTTTTTTCCACTTATTTGAATGAAATTTAAAAAAGAGATTACATATTTTAAATAACAATAATTAATATTATCAAATAATTAAAAATTAATTTTTTCATAATTAATTTTAAAGATAGTAAAAATTATTTACCACTGTTGAGGTAAAATGTGTTTATCAGTGGTTAAACAAAAACGATAAGGGTTAAAAATGACCCAAAACATGTAAAAACCCATATTATGTCCTTATTTTTACATTATGTCTTATATTATCAAAAAATATCAATTTTATATCCTTTTGTAATGAGAAAAATGTGGTTACACCTTTTTCTTTTCAAAAATTCCAAGTGTGCCACTCACCTCACTTATAAAAGGTTACCCACTCTCCACCCATATTCACACTTATAAAAAACTTTAATTCATAAAATACCTACCCAAATGACTTCATTAATTCTATATATCCATACTATAAGTCTTATTTTTTTATAAGTCTGACTTAATAATTTTTTTGGTGAAAACCAAAAAAAGATGTATGAAGAAGAGGTAATATCCATAATCAAGGATTTTATTTTATTTCTACATCCACCTCCGTAAATTCTAATTATAACATTATTATATAATTAACTATGTATCCTAAATATAATTATATATTTTTATTTTATATTCATGACCTAATACCATCTCCTCTTCCATTAAATGTTTCATTAAATCATCAGTTGTCTGTATGGCGGACTACCGCCTCGTGAACTGATGCCATTAGTTTTGTCAATAACACATCTCATGGTTATATATAATGGTGGATTTTTCATATATATATATATATATATATATATTATTTATGATATTATTAATCTTACAAAATCATTATATAACATGGAGTTTCATACTTTCTATTTTTTGGGAATACAATAATATCGTTCATGTGTACGATAGACTCCATCCTTTCCAAGAGACATGATTAATTCACACTTTAAAAAGAAGATAATAATGATTGTTTTATTTAAAATATTTTATATATATGATATAAAAATTATTATATATTGTTAATAATTTATATATCTTTATTTCCTTATTTCTATTGGGGAAATGGATACAAAGCTCATGCATCAATACGACCTACCGTCTCCATGGATGGTGTATTTATTTTTATATATCTAACTCTATTGGGTTACTAGAATATATTTATAATAAATATATATGATAAACATATCATGTTTGAAGAAACTATATATAATGAAACCATGATTGAATTAGGAAAATGAAAAATAACAAATAAAAACATACACCAAAAACCAAGCAATTATTTCACGAAACATGACTTTAACATGGAATTTTTAATAAACTATTAATAAAAGGTTAAAAGTAAATAATTTATGGAATGATATATATAATTATTTATGATTAATATATTTATAATAATCTTTTATTTATTATATTGGAGGTTTTAACATGTATTAACGAATTCTAAACTTACGGTAAGGGATTTCTAGTCTCTCATTTATTTCCAGGAGACATAAGAAAATTCACCACTCATTTATTTTGTTTATTGTATATAATATCACTTTTACATGTTATATAATTAATATAATTATTTTAAATATTTTTAATTTTTAATTTTATGATGTGATTTATTGGGTCTTACGATTGAAATGATTACTAAAGAGGTAAGGGATTTCTGTCACACTTTTATTTTATGTGTGACACACGCAAAATTCACATTATTTTTTTATATAGATTGTATAATTTCCATTAATTTATTTTATTATTATTTTAATTAAAATTATGTAAATTTAAATATCCAATTTAGGATATCTCTTTCATGGGGTTTATGGTTCAAAAATTCCTAAAGCGGTAAGGCATTTTTGTTACAATTTGCCTTCATTGAGACATATGTCATGTTATGAACCTAACTTCTTTTATGAGGTCAATATACAAAAGGTTTGACATATAGTATCATGAATTTTTTTATTCTCATCATATTTTAAGTCTCATTTAATATTATTCCTTCATGATTGTTACAATTCAATGTTACCAAAGTGGTAAATATTTTATGTTACAATCTCATCATTTATTAGGATTGTTTATGATTATGATTATGAGGATAAAATCATATGATTCATATCTCAAGAAACTAATAAATTTTATTATACTTTATTTATGTCATGTGAATACATTTTTTCCCTTAATTTTACTCTCTTTGTTTATTCATTTTTTCAAAAGAATGTTTTTAAGTAAAATCACCTTTATTTCTCTCTTCGGTCACCAGTTTCCTTCCAAAACCATGTTTTCTAAAAATGTTTTAATTTTTTTTTTAAATTATACATAGGTTTATTATATAATTTTTTACCATTGTTTTAGTTTTTTAAAAAATGTTTATAAAATAATCTTCTAGTTAATTTCCTAATAATATGTGTTCATATTTAAATAAAAATGTGAAAGGTGTCTTTTTTTCACATGTACAGAATGAAAGTAATTTATACCTTTATGAAAATTATTTTATTTGAAACTTATATTATAATTATTCATGGTTAATTTTAAAGAAAATTATTTTTAAAAATTTTTATGTTTTAAAAATTATTTTTAAAAATGATAAGTATATCTTTTCGAAGAAATGTTTCAAATAATTTTATTGATTCATTTATAAATTTCAAAGAATATTTTTCATAGATTGTGATTTAAAAAATTATTATGAATTTTTAGTTTTAATATTTTATTTTTAGAGAAAATATATTTTCCTCAATAAATGGTCTATGTGTCTTCTCAAAATCATCTTTCATTTAAGCTTTCATCTGTTGATGTTACTTTTTCTTTACTGGTGATGTGATCCAAGGATACCATTATTATTCCAACTCTAAAGGATTAAGTTTATTATATAATGATATTTATAAGACCTGATTCTATTCCAAGGGATATACATTGAGTGAATTCTTATGAAACCCATTTTTTCGTGGGTTACGATATTATGGAATGATTAAATGATTATATAACCTTTCAATTTTCCATAAGTTATTATATAATGAAATATTTATGAATCCCTTTTCATTTCATGGGTGATCGTATGATGAATTCTTTATTATCTTTTGTTACATATACATATGATTTTCATTATGTGATAGGTGGGACCAATATCTCATTATAAAGCATGGAGTAAATATTTTTTTCTCATGAGATAAATAGATCTTGAATGGGGAGTGAACCTAGTTCAGTAAGGGTCTTTGTCTGCTATTATGGTCTTAGGAGTTAAACATGACTAATATGATGGTTTGGGGAGTTAACCCATTCCACTATGATAAACATAGTAGTTATCCATGACTACTATGGAAATGATTTTATATGCTTATGTGTATACCAAAATTCTATGCCTTATTCCAATGTTATGCTCACATAGTTCATGTTATTTTATTCATTTATGATTCATGTCTTATAAACTACTAATATTTATACCATGACTCAATATTTTGATCTATAATATACAGGGTATAGTTTTTATATTTTATTCTCATGTTCTCATACCCTTATGCTCCTTTCCTTCTTATGTGATTACAAATATCTCACTTTCTTAACCTTACAAATAATTTGAAATCACCATTTCTTATATTTCATTTCCCATGGTTATGAAGAAAGTTTTAAATTAGGTATGTTTAGGAATATTATTAAATGGGAATATATTTACTGGATATGTTGAAGATCTTTCATAAAATTAGAATATTATGTACCCATTATCGAAAAATACTAAACTATTATGGTCCACATGTGTGTTTTTATGAAATTTAATGACTATTTATCTAAAATTATGTAATATCCATGTATGAAAATCCTAGGTCACTACAAGTAAGGATAATCAAATGATATTTTATAATATTTCTCCCCAATATGGAAAACCTACTACTATTTCTGTCTGGTTTTGATCTCGTCCAACATATTATCAACTAATAATCCAATGATAAATTACAGTAGTAAGCGAAGGGATACTAATTTACCCATAAACATTAAATATATTTTGGTATCATCTTAGACTAAGGTGCATCTCACACTAACATAATATCCCACAATGATTTCAATTCCATCATCCAACTCGACTTCATTTTTCCGGATTGGTCTAGAAAAACTAAAACCACTTGATGTAATTCTTCATTAAGAATATAGTGTTACTATATCAAAAAAATAATATATTCTACTTATTAATATATAATATTAAAAAACCTTTTCATCTTCTTCCACACTACGTTAGACTTGATCTTAATAATAGCACAACTTCCCATATCATAAATTGAATATTATCAATAGCTTAAATCACAAAAACATATTGGTGTTCATCATTATGTATATGGTAAATTATGTTTCATTCATATTAGACTTCTCAAACTCTTTTTGTAAATTATTTCCCACTTCTTCTACAACACTAGTAATTGAAAATATAGTTTTCGTACCAGATTCTCCTTATTTTTCTCCATTATACTTGATGCGCAAGATTCACTCAAATGAGATAGGTTAGCATCTTCTAGTTATTTGATAAAAAAAGAGTGTTTCTTATTTCTCATCATTGTATCATATTCTCTTTATTCACATATATTGATCTTAGGTTCTTATTATTATATAGGTATACATGAAACAAAAACTCTCACTTATTCCTCCTCTTTTTATAAGTAGTTCGCAATAAATATACATTATATATATAATAGAAAATATTCCAATAGGGTGTAGATCAGTTGGTATCTACAACTGTTTACAATATTAAAATGTAAAATTGTTCATAGATTGATCCCTATACACATTGCTTCCCCCCCCCAATATTTATGGGGAAATATTATTTACCAATACCACAATGTGTGGGTGGGATTCTGATGCCATTGGAAAGGTGACTGAAAACTGAGGTGGGGGAAGTTCATTGATAAGTGAAATGTGGATGAGTGGCCTCTAGTGATGAAAGAATTGATAGAACTGGGAAATGGTTGATAGTGGCTTCATCATCTATGGTGGTTTCATGGAAGGTGCGTCTAGGATGGTCATCGGTGCTGAAAAGGTGTTGGGGTGATTCTAGAGAATGCACTTGGGATGATCATTGATGTTGTTAGGTGATAGTTATAGTATGTGTTGGGGATGGAAAAGACACACGTACATGATAGAAAACTGGTAGGTAGGGATGGATGTAGTTAGTTCAACATTGCATTGTTGGGATAGGATTCTCTACGAAGCATGTCTCTAAGCCTATAGGTCAGGTAATGAGTTTACCTCTACCCACAAAGAAAAAAGAGTTATTTCCTTAGCTTAATAATATGATTCATCTTGATATTTTATAAATACATAGAAAATATTCAATAAAATTAAATTCCACAATCCTAAATCTCGTTCTTTTTTTCTCTAGGATAACATGTGGGAATGTCCCTATGATCTCTAAAATATAATTTTGGTTCCACCATATATCTCCAGCAATTTTCACTAGAGAAATAAACTGCACAACCTTCATAATTTCTGTCTCTTTTAACTCAGAAACATCTTGTTAATATTTAAATTTTATACTTTAAGATTATTCTAATAAATATATACAAAAAAATCTATGGTAAACTCATTCAATTAAGGATATATGAAAATATTTATAAGGTAATTTTTTGGTTTGGAATTTGTTTACGGTGTGAGTGTCTATAAACATTCAGTGTAAGCTCCATATTTCCTAATGATCATCAGAGAACATCACAATTATATATTCTAATCATCCATATTAAATAAAAATATCCATTTTTTATATTTAATTACACTCATGAAAAATACTATTATGATCCCATTTATTTTATCTTTTGATCACAAATATTGATTTCATAATATCCTGATTTGGAAATCACTATATAATGGTACAATGATCTCATCACCATATATATAATTAAATATTCTTCATCTAATTCCTAAATCACATATTAAGTATGAATTATGATGTTTTAATCATGAGAGAATAAAAATTCAATCTTATGATATTATTTACTTTAGAATATTCAATTCTATAAATCCTTTAACTCCATGAATATAAAATATGTAACTGCGATGTCTTACATTTTCATCATACTTCATTTCATAATAATTTTAGTAGATGTCTTGAACACATTTTTTATGTCATTATCAAATTCTTTAGGTGTAGAAAAAATCCATCAATGTAGCTTGAATTCTTGTAAACTTCCCTTTTTTAGAAATTTTATAAGTCTTACATTTCTCTAAGACAGATGTATGATTCATAAGTCCTACGTGCTCACTGTAAATTATAATTCACTCTTTCTTTGAAAATATTATACCAAATGAAAGGTTTTACACTCACAGTAAAAGTGTTATAATCTATTAAAAAGTCGTACATACATTATAAAAACTCTTATGACTACATGAAAGACTTTTGAGATGGATCAAGAATATTATATGGATTTATTAATTCTCAAACTGTGAGGAAGTTATATGGGTTCACTATGAAATTATTATATAATTATCATTATAGATACCTGTGATTTATTAAACATTGTTTCCAAAGTCATGCATCCATTAGATAAGTCAGAAAATTATCCCTAAAATATTATGATGTGTTATAAAGTGTTTTTAAGTAAGACTTGAAGGATTTTCCAGCTTCATCTCAAGAATCCAATATTTATTCAAATGACTTTAGAAATTCTTCAAATCAACTCTGGGCCTTCTTAAATACCAATAATAAACTTTTGGGATTATCTTGGTCCTTATAAAACATTTTAAACATTATTCTCAAGTACTTGAATCATGTAAATTCTCAAGTTAGGGGTTTCAATATCTTATCTATCTATAAAATTCCAACATCAAACTCATCTCTTCTAAAGCTTAATCCAAATAATATTCATGATTGATTCTAATATCCTTCATTCCCTGTAATAAATGGATATATTATCCATATTTTTGCTCAATTTTCTGAATACCTTGAACAAATTTAAATATTTATAAACATAGCTATACAAGATTATCTTACTAGATCAACATACAACTTCTTCAATTTATTAACACCTTATAGTTTTTTGTTGTAATTGATCATTTTCTAATTAGAAAATTTTATATCCCTAGAAAAACACAGCTAATAAATCATCAGGTTTACTGATTTTTTGGGTGCTTAGAAAGAAACTTCATCATGATTTTCCATTTATGATGGCAGCATCTCCATTTCAATTGGGTGGATTTTTACTCCATAATTGATCTTATCAAAGTCATACATAATGTGACTAAAATATTAAAATTCACATTCACAATGGTTATAACCAATAAATTTTTTTTGGAACATTAGAGTGAAGAAGAAGAAGAAGAAGAAAATAAAGAGTGTGAAATAAAATAGAATTACCATGCTCTATGTAAATCCTTCCTCTTGGGGGGGCATGAAAAGAAACGATATAAAGGAAGTACTACCATAGAATAAATAAAACACTTAGAGTCACCAAAATATGACTATAAGAGAATTAAATTGGTAAAAAAGTGATATACTGATCAAATTGTTAATAAAATGGTAACTTAAAAACCACGACGTAATGCTCTATATTCCATTGTAACCAAGTCCATAATTCTAGGTCTTTGGAAACCACAATGAAAAAATCTAGACATAATATCCATAGGTAATTCTTCTTCTCTTTCTCTAATATATAATCAACCGTAGTGTAATTGTAAGGCATCATGACAAAAAAAATCAAATAGTTGAGATTTTAACTAAAACTCAACTTCTCTTCCACCACCCTCCTATAACATTATTCAAAACACCTTTAACACTACAAAAACAAATATGTAAATTAATAAGAAAATATATAATTCTATATTATATATCTCTCAATAATTATCATCCTCTAGAATAAAAAACCTAGAAAAGCGTAAAATCTCCTCAAAAACCAAAAACTCTTTGAGATAAATCTGAAATAAGATTATTTCCACAATAATGATCCACTCAACACAAAAATAATGAGGAACACAAATCATTCAGTTGAAAACCAAATCACAACATTATAATAACAAACAAAATATCAATATAATTTAGGATATTGAGAAAATATCTTTGATTATTACTCCCATGTACTACCCTCTAAACCAGCATGCCTCCATATAAAATGGACTAAGAGAATAATTCACCATTATATCATGTTATCATGATATTAGAAATATCAACAATTTATTTTTAAAAAATTATATCCTTCTCAATATCAAACTCAACTCAATTAAAGAATATATGATTCATTATAAAGATATCATCAAAGTTATGGCATATGGGAGATACTATGTACATGATACATCTTTCATAGGATATATAGCTGAAATACCACCTCATCCCCTCTCCCCAACAACATGAAGGGTTTTTCAAATTGAGGATAAACCTTACTACCAAAAAAAATTGTTTCCCATGATAATGGTAAACCTTTAGAAACACAAACTCACTAACCTCAAAATCAAAAGGTATAATCCTATAATCATTAAAAATTTTGATTATCACATGCTACCATTATCTTCTCATTAATTACATGCACTTTCTCAATCATACTCTACATTATATCTGGTCAAATAATTTTTAACTCTCTGACCTCAATACAGTACAACATATATCTCCATGGTATACCTTAAAATAATTCAAAAATATCCATACTAATGGATAAATAATGGATATAATTATCGTAAAACTCAACTAATGGAAAATTATTCCCCCATAAACATCTGAAATAAAGATCACATGAACACAAATATCCTTTTGTGTTAGGATAATCCATTCTATTTGACCATCAATCTGAGGATAAAATGTAGTATTAAGGAATAATTGAGAGAAAAAGACATGTAGAATAATATTATATAATTTCAAGGTTGAAAATTAATCTCAATAAAATATAATAATCCAAATAACCAATGAATCCTCACCATCCCTTCCATATAAATCCACACCATGGTGTAAACCCCACTAGACTCTTTAATCACTATGAAATGAGCTGAATTAATCAATTGGTTCAAAAACACATAAATAAATCACATTCACCTAGATCTCAAGGAGAACCAATCAAAAAATATATTGATATATCCCCCCATTTAACTAGGGAACTTCCAATTGTTGCAAAAGACCTATTGGAACTCTATGTATATCCCTCACCCAATAAAATACCAAGAATCAAGATACCAAATCATCTACTAACCTATTTATGTTTGGAAACTAAAAATGATCTTTAAAGAAAATTTATATCATTGATATAACCATATGTACATGTAATTATGACTTATTATGCTCACTTAGAACATCCTCTCACATCACCAAGGAAAGAAATACATTTCAAGGAAACAACACCTAAATCCAATCACACATTATCCATCCCTCTAGATAATCCTTATAGAAAACATAATATATCTACATCTACATTTTTGGATATCCCAAATAAGATGCCCCCACTCGAGGAAACAAGGAAGAATTAATTTTCACCTAATATAAGAAAACTTAACCACCAACATACTCCATGTCCCAATTTAATGTAAAAAATTCTTCCATCATATTTTATCAAAATCTAGACTCGTGAGAAAAATAACCACACCTATTTCTAGTTATAATATTATCCCCCAGATTTAATTTACCTATAGTATGATAGAACATAAATGAAACAAACCGGCCTACGTTAACCCGGCATAACAAATACTGGTCACCCAATAGGATGACCACATATATAGTATAGACAAATATATACAAATAAAATACATAAGGGTCTATAGTTTCCTCCAATAAATACCACATAACTGATCCCCAAAAGTGTTCAAACAACTCCAAGTTAATCACGAAACTCCATATAAGTATCCTCTCTAAATCATGAAATGTTGGGCCTCCACCCAATCATGAAACATTGGCCCTCTTCTGGATCCACAATGTCTTATGATCAATCTAAATTTGTATATAACTTCTACATGCACACTGAGGTGCACATATAGGGGTGAAAAATGAATATTACTAGGTCACCCCCGATGGTGGTCCTAACATTTTCTATCATAACATGTTCATGAAATAAATGATATTTTAATCCTATTTGAATAAAAACTACAAGAATAAAAAAAAACATGTGTTAAAAAAATAAAGCATCCAACATTGGGCCTTATCCTAACACTAGAGGTATGTATACCCTCTCTCTATCCATGATTCAGGGGACTTACAGAACATATCTCACCCAGCCACATGATATCTGGTGTTTCTATCGGATCCTAAGGAGATTAAAATATCTAACATGTTAGTATTAATGAATTTCATACCCTAGGATCACATAAAAGTAATTTAATACAAAACAACATGCACATATACAGGGATCTAGGATTCCAATAACCTGATCTAAACTGGTGATTGGAACCTCTAAGATGAAATAACCAAAGAACATAACAGTTCTTAATATTCTTATAGAAGTAACCACACTAAATAATACATTATTCAGGTATGATAAATATATGTGGAACCACCTTGGAGAGCACTAAATAACCTATTGGAAGAAACCCTCAAGTATTCTCTATATCTATGGATTTCATCTTAGAGATCTATCACCCAACCATTGCAAACAAACACCTAGATTGACATAATAACTAAACATTGGGGAACACTCATCCAGATCATGCATTAGCTCTATAGACACACTTAACCATATATAACTAGTAGAGAAGATAACCATATCGATATTAGGCCCAATAAATGACCCAATAGCTTCCCAAAGTTTTTCTATTATATTCAAACCTAGTAAAAAAACCTCAAACATCATGGATAGATGTTACAAAATAAAATCCCTCTATAAGAAACATTAGATGACATCTATGGAAGAGAACTAAAACCTCAAGAAATGCTTCACCCATGAGGGAAATCTCAATGAAAACTATTCCTACAAATGAATTCCTTAATCAAATCTCTCATATTTATCGCAAACTCCACTTAATGACATCCATTCATACCTGGCAACACAATATGCCACCCAAGCCTAGTGGATCTAAGATAAATGAACCACCTGAATCTAACTAAGAATCCAACCCAAGAAGCATCGAATAAACTCACTCTAAACCCTTTGTAATTCCAAAGATAATTCTTTTCTTAATAGTTCCATTAAGTAACCATTCAAAGGAACCTCTTACTAAACTACATGATGCTCTAAATATAATTTGATTAGTGAAAACACAACCCTCACCCAAGCCTCACACCAAACCAAACCCTTGGGAGGATTCTTGAATAAAAAACACTAATGAATATTCTTACAAAACATAAAACCATCCAAAACAACTCAAAAGCTATATTTGATCACCCAAAGGTCCACACCATCATGTACTATATAGAAAAACATTGATAATAGACTATCTAAAAGTCTAATTCTGACTCTTTGGTGAGAAAATTGAAAAAAAACCCTCTAAGGGGAAAGTACAAAGTTTGTATATTATGTTCACGATATATACCCCCATCATCCATCCCAGACTATGTATCCCAACCCCAAAGGTATGAACTATTCCCCACTACACACATTTTACTAAACACATACAATGTGTAGAACCCATGGGGTATCTAGCCAGGTACCCTATATGAGGTTAGGACAACTACCCAATATATCCTCTAGTCCTGTATTGTGTATGTGGTTTGGTTTTGTGCCCTATTTGTCCATGTGCCCCATACATGGGGTTTCTAGATGAGTAATTCACCACACCATGAGCCAACCATACATGAAATACCCTATGGACAACATGTTATATATTCCTATTCTTTAAAAATTTTCTAAAAATCAAGAACATGCATCAGTTTGTTTTTGAACTAAATGTTTTGTGGGTGGTTTTCAAAATAGAAACCCCTTATAAATCCCATAATACCATAATTTCTCCCAAAAACCCTTCATATCAACCCTCATGGGATCCCCAACAACCGAAAAAATATTATATATTTAGAAACTAAAATATATGTATTTTAAGATGAAACATTAAATAGGTACTACCTCATAGTGTAAAATGCCTAATATTCTCATTAGATCTGCATGTGGAAGACAATTCACCCCGATTTAGCTCTGCTTGACACCTAGGATGAAGTCTGCTGGTGATCTCCTCCCCTTATTCCTATCCTTACTCTTATTCAATCATGACACACATCAGGGTGTCATGTATGTCATAATCTAAATGGGAGGAAATAAATAAAGAATAAAATTGAAAGGGGTAACATGATCAAGCGCAATGCCCACGACATTTTTATGTCTCGTCTGGGAAAACCCCCCAAATATTGAATTCAACCATCGGGTTGAAATTTAAATACTACACTCTATGGTGAATATATCACCATTCAAATGTCTGTAAATAATTAATATTTAATAAATTTTATATTCTAAAAAAATATTAACGGCTCAAAATTCAACCAAACTTTTCCCCTAGGGTAATCAATATATTCTAAGACTAGTAGAGTGGTGATAAAAATCATCTTAGATCTTATAATAGAAGAAATTTATATTCTTACACTTAAAACCACCAGAGAATAAAAATTAAAATTTCCCCTGATATATCTCAACCTATAATAAATTGGATCATCATATCCTCCCCACTATAATGTTTCTCACCATTAATAAGACTCTTTGGGAAATAATAAAACAAAATTCTACCCCGAATATCAGCTCATCCAACACCTCCTCGACCATCCACCAACCAATCTCATAGTTCCAATGTCTGTATCAATATGATGGTCATTTATCTATAACCATAAAGACTCTCCCCACCATAGGTGTGTCTATATCATTTCTCCCTGACCGAATACAAAACTCTATAGACCATTTTTTATCCACAAATAAACATAAAGACTAGACGTGTATTATTCTCTCACATCCGAGTGACAATACAAAAAACCAACCACCACCCATCCTTGGATCACCAGGAATGATGTTACCTATAGAAAACAACACACATAAAATGGAAACTATAACCTCCAAAATCCAATAGTGAACTCCACACCATATGGATCCCATTACACTACTCCTCAAGAACAAATCTACTCAGACGCACCTGACCACAATAGTCACATGTTCCCAGAATACTAGAAAACAAAACTGATCTCATGATCATGTGATCCTAACCTCAATAGAACAAGGATAATGCACCAAAAACTATGACCATAATCTTTTTGATGATTATTTGCAATAAGTCAAATCACCCTTAGTGTTACTCTTCATCAAGGAGGCATCCCCCTCATGCCATGACCAACTGCATGACCACCCACTGCCTGGGCATTATTACAAAACCTTGATCTCCTAACCATGCTCCCAATATTCCACGAGAAGTACAACCAAAACCAATTTGATCATTCATAAACCAAACATTATCTATCAAAAAACCCACATAATCAAGAGAACTTTCAGCACTCCACCTCTTAAGACCAATGAAACCTCATTCCTAAAAAAATATCAGGAAAACATAAACATTGAATAAACTCAATATTGATCCAAACATCTCTAAAGAATCATTTCCTTCATCGAGCCACTCCAAGGTAATATAATTTTTATAATAACACACAAGGGTCTCCATGAATCCCTTCATAAAGGAAGAATATTTTTATCACTAATGAAAATCTCCCTATGATATCCACATGACCTGTCTTCATAAAAAAAATTATATATGGTTCAGTTGAGTAGAATTCCACCAATGAGTTATATAGAAAAACACCATATAGGTTGATGTGGATACTTTAAAGGAATAAACCTCTATAAATAGTGAAAATTATCATATGAATTAATATTCAATGTGAATATTAAATTCCTAGAATGATTCATGTACATGAAATTGTTACCAATATCCAATAGCCAAAAAACTCATAAGTCATTAAATCCACAACACAAGTGTATCTGTCAAGGTGATATTATACAACCATAACATCAAAAACTAAGAAAAACATTCCCATAATATAAAAACGTATTCTTTAATCAAAAATGTTGTTCATGATGTATGATTTTGATATCCATTACAATATCTAACCCATTCATAAACCACCAATCTACCAAATCCCCAAATCAAAAAATCAAGACAACCTCTGACACTATTTTTTAATGAATTGACCTAGGATGACCTGACACATCACATGATTTAGATCACCAAAAGGACTCAAATATCCCTCCACTTATTTTGGAGTCTTTCGAAAGGATGTGGGTTTCTAAATAGTTGTAGTGGTAAGACTATGTCTTCATTGTAGAGTGTAATAATGGTGGAAAACATATTAGACACATCCACATCCATAAACATCAAAGTACACATAATAAATTACTAAAACATAATCATGTAATAATAAAATTTAATGCTTCATATACACTCATGGTCATGATATAAACATCAAATATAGGTCACATACTAGGCTGACCACATATAAAAAACTACTAAATAAATAAAAACAAAATACATAGGTCTCTATTATTTCCTATAATTCATTCCAAAAATGTTGACTCTACTAGTGGTAAAAATGATATATCCTAGTCTTCAAACCCCACATGAGCATCATAACTTGATCATGTAATGTTGTCACATCACCAATCATAAAACACTAGGCCTCTACGAGATCCATTGTGACAAGTTATCAACCTAAAAAAGAGACTTGATGTCTACACACACACTGAGGTTCACATACAGGGGGATAAAAAATAAATCCTAATATTCCACCCCAATGGTGATCCGAAAATCTATATTTATTACAGGTAAATGAAACATGTAATATTCCCTTCTTAGTTTATTTACAACTAACCAAATAAAATAAAAAATCAATAAGTAAAGGGTTGAACAAAAGAAATTATCATAACTCAGGTTTTATCCTGACAATCGAGGTAAATATACCCCCACTCTAGTCATGAGTTAAAGGATTTATAGAGAATTCCTCAATAATACACATTGCATATAGGATTTCCTCCAAATCACAGGGATGTGTATACATTTAACACATCAACATGCATGAATTTTAAAACCTAGGATACCATTCTAGGTTTCTAAAACAAAAACATGCACATATATTGAGATCTATGACATTAATAGCATGATCTATATTAGCAAACGGAGCATATAAGTCAAAAAGACAAGAGAAATGTACATTTCCTACTAGTTCACATAAATTAATTGTTCAAAACAATCCACCAATAATATACACTGAACATCTATAACACCATATTGTAGATCATTAAATAACTTATAGGGAAAAATCCTAGGTATGCACAATATCCACTTCTACCAACTGGGAGTGCTTTTAATAACCCATGGAAAAAAACACTAGTTATAGCTGACAACTCAACATGAGGGTGCACTCATCCAGATCATCCATTAACTCCATAGACCCACCATGGTATAACCATCCAATATATGAGATCACCAAAAAAATCTCAGGTCAAATTCCCGATCAAATAGAATCACAAAGGTCTCCTCTAAAATACTAACATGAGAAATAATATCTTCAAACATCCTAGCTATAGACCACAAAAATTAGTGTAGGACAACAAATGAAGTTGTCATCATCACTGCTAAACCTTAGTACTGATCCTCTTAGGGTCACCATGAAATGAGTCTAGGTTATACTCTATAATTGTCACAAGACCCCTAATGGGTTCCTCTTCAACATGAAAAAACTCAAGCCAAACATTCCCTAAGAAACCAAAACTAGTATCTTAGGAATAAAAAATAGTCCTCAATAAAGACATCACCCAAGCGAGAAACCTCAATTGCTACTATTCACATAATGGAATTCCTCAAACAGGTCCCTAAAATCTATCTCAAAATATACTCAATGGAACCCATCAGTACCTTGCGCCTGACTATTCCACCCAAGACAAAAGGATCTAATAGAACTAAAACATAAGAAACTAGCTAAGAATCCCACTCAAGAAACACATAAAAACTAACTCCAAACTCCTTGAAATTCCAATTAAAATTCACTTCTCAATCCAAACATATAGGAACCATCTAGAAAATATATATAAATAAACCCCTTAGCTATTAAAAACCATGTCCATCAATGAACAAAAAACCCTTACTATGGCCTCATGCCATTCTCAAACCTATGAAGTGTTATTTAATAATAACCACAAAGGAATCCTCCCACTATGACGCATGCCATTTAAAACAATTAAAAAATGGTCTCCAAGTGTAAAATGGTCCACACCATCATATTATATGTAGAAAAATACCCAGAATGAACTATGTGATAGTCCAATTTTTACTCCATCAAAAGAAAAAAACCCTATATACATGGAATGTACCTTATGTACATGTTGTGTACCCCTAGTTTGTGTACCCATAAACACTCAATGTTAACATTCCCTAACTACTAATCATGTAATAAACATATATAGTGTGTTTCCCCCATGATGTATCAATCCATGTATCCTACATGAGGTTTGGGAAAGTAACCTACACAGACTTTGGTCATGTAGTGTGCATGAGGTTTGGTTGTATACCTGACATAACCATGTTCCCCAGACACGGGGTGTCTGACTGAGTACCCAACCACATCCTGAGGCAGCCCTGCATGGTGTGTCATAAGTACTAGATTCCATATGTTCCTATTCTTGTTAATATCACCAAAAAAATTAGAACACTCAACGTGTGTTCTCTAAACTACACACTTTATTGACTGGTTTCAATAATGAAGATCCTCTGTAAATCTCTTGAAACACCTATTTCCCCCAAAAACACACTATATCAACCCTCAAGGACTCTCAAGTAAACCAAATAAATATTACAATGTGAAGAAAACTACTCTAAGAGGATTTATCACTAAAAAATTAAATAGGGCCTACCTAAGGGTATAAAATGATGAAGCTTTTAGCTAGATCTACACCAGGTAGCTGCTTCACCTCGATCTAGCTCTACTTGATGCTAAGGAAATTCCATCGGAACGTTCATCTCCCTATCCCTCTCTTTTCTCTAGGTCGAGTGTGATACCCACAAGCTGGATCCATGTGCATGATAAGCCAAATAATAGAAAATAAATAAATGTAAATATAAAAAAATAATGAAAAATAAAAAAAATGTATTCAATTCCATTGATGGGTCTATACCTCATCTAAGAAAACCTTTGATTTTGAAATCAAACATGAAGCTGGAATTACAATATCACGGTTTTAGAAAAAGATATTACTACTCAAACATGAATGAATAATTAATATTTGATTAATTAAATATTATATATTCCATGAAAATAAGAATGACCCAAAATTCCACCAAACATCTGATCTAGGATAATCACCCGATTCTGTTACAAATAGAGTGTTCATAAAAATTAACCAAGACCTTATGATTTGGGAAATTACCATATTTTCACTTCAAACCACCCCAGAACAAAAATTACAATTTTACCTGATTTTTCTCAACCTGTAATGATACATATCATTACATTAAATCCCTAATATTGTAAAAACTAAACCCATATCTATTGATGAAAATTCAGATTAAATTGATTGAAAATATATTGTTGGATATATTGATTGGGGTGGACCACAAATCACTAACCAATAATATAATGTCGCTATAGCTTTAGAGGAAACACCACCACCATTAGGTCAAGATCATGGGTATCATAGTTGTATTGATGGGGACAAAATTGTAATGACCTGAATGATATTTCCACTCAATACTATATTACACACAACTGATACCAATATTAAGTGAATCAAAAAATAAATCAAAGATAACCCTTTTTTAGGTTACCAAAGAACATAATCATAGGCCGAATTCTCCTTCAAGTACATAAACATCACATAAAATTAAAATGTCCCCAAAAAATCTTATTCCTTTTAGTTCAATATTTTCAAAGAGGCTAAAATTTGAGAGAATCTATGCATTAACATCCTATAATATCCTATAAGAACAAAAAAACTATAACCTTTTGTAATTTTACTGGGAGCTTCCCATGAAATTAAAACCGCAATATTCAAAGGATCAATATATAAAAACTATTGAGATGAAACACGGCTATGTAAATACAATTTAAATGTTTAAAATATTCACTTGGGAATATTTCAATATAGTTAATGTCATTTTATGACTTCTAAAATAATACTAAAATTTATAGAATGATCCTTATATAATCTCAACTAATTAGGGATATCATCGATGAAAACCATTCTTAACTAATCTGATAACTCATATAACACTAAGTTCATCAATCCCATGAATAAAAATGGGAAATTCATTACTCTAAATTGAATTACCACAAACTCAAATTGTCTATATAAACACTTTAATGTAGTATTTAAAATATCTTCCTTATTCGCAAAAATCCGATCATATCTAAACTAACAAATGGATCTTCAATATCTAGATATTTCCCATCAAATGATTGAACAAATTGTTAATAAATGGGATTTGATAGTATTTATTTACCATAAATTATTTAAACCATCGTAAATTATTTTATAAATGTAATATACCATTCACTTTTTTCACAAAAACCACTGAATAACTCAAAGGAGATGCACTAGGTCAAATAAAACCCTTCTATAACAAATCATTGATCTAAATCAACAACTCCAATTACTTATAAAGAGTTTTACTAAAATGATACATGGAAATTATAGATATGCCAAGATATAGAAATATCCATAACTCAATCTCATGTAGTGGGGGTAGTAGTACTACCAATTCAATAAAAACATCTTGAGAATCATTAATAACTCTTGAATGCTTCTACACCTGAACTTCCACTAATCCCAACATCAACGTTTTCAACTATAGGGAAAGTGAGTCCAATCATTTGTGATCCCCCAAATGATCTCCATCAAAAAACCCACTATACACTCACCATACACATAGATAAAAACAAAACTCTTCTCATGAAAATATAAAAATATCTACAGATAGTAAAACTAATTAATTATAAGGATGATATCATATGGTAGTATTTGAAATAATAAGAACTATACCAATAAATAATATTAACTCGTCGCCATTTCATATCCTCAATATACCTCATACAAGATTCACTGACCTATTACTGGTGTAGTCAACAATAAGGGAATAAAAAATCTATCCACCCTAATTCCTAGAGATTGGAAAAAGGTGAGTGAAATATGAATGCAAGCATCATCACATCCTATAAGAACTGGCCATATTTTGGAAGATTATATACACCGGACCTTATTAATAATTCCTTGAAAATATAGAATACAAATTTAGATTACTTAGGCCATACCATAGAGAACATATTATGAATCATAATGTAATATTATTTTTATAATTACTAGTATGATAATTCCAAGTGATAATAAATTGAAAAAAATTTAATGAAAAATAAAAAACACAAAGAAATTTTAGTTTTGATTTTTTTTTCAAAGTACAGGGACAATGAACCAATTTTCAGTGGATAAGTTTTCAAAATATTATGATTTTATTAACTTATAAAATGGAATCAATTGATATTATTTTATATTACTAATAATCTATTAATAGTAATTCTATAAATATTAATTAATATTACCTTATTTTTTAAATTTCTTATGGCCAATGAAACATAATTTGGCTAAGGTGTATCAATGTAAAAAGATAACTAAAAAAATAAATAACAATCTTTCAATATTATCCTTCCGTAATAGATTGGGGATCCTCCCTTAATTTCCAATTCCCTAAAAGAAATATTTAAAAACTAAATACAAGAAAAATATAATAAAAACCAAAAATATGTAATCCATAAGGGAAATGGATCATTTTAAATTCACTATCTTTCTCGTACTCTTGATTCACCATTCCATAGAAAAATACTCACTCAGGAAAGAATGGACATCTATTATGAGTAAAGAAGCTAGTTAAAGAGATGTAGGAAGCATGGAAATCTATGGAAGAATAAAATTGAGCACTCAAGAGATGCAATAAAACTAATCATGCATTCAAATATTTACTTATAATAACTTCACTAATAATTCTCATATAAAATTCCTCTCTAATTTTTTTAATTATTAACCATGGAAAATATCTGAAAAAATATGGAGGTATAATGTATTAAAATACTTAAACTAAGTAATAGTGTAATAAGTTAAAATAATCCTGATAAATATATTTATATTAAATAACTATTAGATTTTATCCTTGGTTGGTCATCATCACGAAATAATAAATAAGGGTCGCAGTGTAAATAAAAACAAATTCCCCAAAAATATTTGAATCCTTTAGATATCATTCCATAGTTCATTGAGTTTCTTTAGCATGGTTTGAATTTAATTTATCTTCTATAAACTAATTGGTGGCATATAAATGGGATTTTAGTGTGATGACTCATTTTGTAAACTTCCCAATCTTTACCACAATATGGGTTACTACGTTTTGGTAATCCTTTCATGGTGTAATGTATTCTTAGCTTCTTCATGTTAACTCTTATGAAAGGATATTTCATTGATACATTTAGGGGCACAACATAATATTTTATTCATCTTAACATAAGTTAATGTTATGCATCCCTTTTCAGAATGGAACTACCGATTATTCCATAGAAGATGTGTGAAATAAATTCACTCTCATACCACATACAAAATGAAATGGGGAGGGGGTTTTTAAGCTGTAATGTGTGGGATTTAACTTTAATATGTTATGTAATCTTTTTTTGTTCCTCAAGTGTCTTCTACCATGATGTTCCCTTATCCTTATCCGATAGTGCAACCCTTTTCTATAATTTCTTGTGAATTTATTCCTCTATGCTAAAAATTTCTTACATTATGAATTCCTTATAAAAAACATCTTTATATTTGTGTTCTTGACTATATTAGATGAGTGATATGTGAGGAATTACTTCATTTTTGTTCACTCTTTTTTTTGTAGCATGAATGAAGGGGTTACAACATAGTCAATATTTAATCAAATTTTCATCAATAGGATTAATAAAATGATTCATTATTGAAACATAATAATGATGTGTTTTACTATGATGGATTATTTTTTATTCACATTTATCTCCACTGGAACTGGATTATGTCATGAATTATTCTTTTTTCAAGTGATATAATAGTAATTATTCAAAAATTATACTTACCCATTTAGATTTTGTAAAAGGCATCATTCGACGCAAAATCATTAAAAAGATACACAATTAGGTAGTATTTGATCAATTGAAGCACTAAATTAAACAAATAATGGAATACACATTTTTGTGTTATAAAATTATCCCACATATGAATATTTTATTATCTTCAATAAAAGAACACAACATCAAACCAAAGAGAATCAAAAATTTTAATAAGGTAAAATATCCAATTAATGATACTAATAAACATTCAATCTTACGTGATTATTCAAAAGGTATAAAATTCATCAAATTTTATTTATATTAGTTATTCCTCATGTAAAACAATAATTCAATACTCCTCCCATATTTCATTCACATTGTTCATCCGTTCATCATCACTCATTCCACTTATGATCTACCTTATCGGAAAAACAATTCACTCATCACTAAAGATCATTAAATAGTAGTTATACTATATATCAATTATATGCACTATATCCATAGACTTTTAATTAATCTCAAACTCTACTCAGAAATAAAACCAAAAAAACTAAATGGATTTTTTTACTATCATAATTCCTTAAAGGGTAATATTTTGTATGTGTTGATGTAAAATATTCATCATTAAAGTCTTAAAAGAGAGGATAAATTATTGAATCCTAATAAATGGTATTTAACTAAGATAAATGAAAATAATTTTCTCCTTTTTCTCCTTTAAATGATTATCAATCACCTAATTATTTTCTTATTTTTCTCATAGGATCACAACAAGAGATTTCAAAAGTTGTGATGAAATTACCTCTTTTCTTTAGTTTTACTATTCTATTTTTTATTATTTCTTAGTTTTTTTCTATAAATTTATTTAATAAATAAATCTCACTCCCTTATAAGACAAACAAAACTATCATTGTGACCCCCCAAGAATATCTTATTGACACTAATTGTAATAGATGGTATAATATGGGGAATACTGTATATCCCATGGTCAATACAAATTATCACATTATTGTATTTTACTTTTTCATATGATAGAGGATCAATATAGTGAAATCATACAATATATTACAGAATTTATTTCAAAAAAATAAAGAGATAAATCCCTAATTTCATTATATCATCCTAAAGTTTCCACAATGTAATGAAATAACCAAAACTCCCTTTAATGATCAATTAAAATCATGAAATTATTTCAAATAATTATGGTAGGATGGATATATTGCTATGTAATTTTTATTCCAAAAGTAAATTCAATCCCATACAAGTTTTTTAATGGAGAAAATATAGGGTATATATTATCATTAAATAAGATTATAATTATTATATAAAATTCCTCAATCTTTTTAATACGGTTTTAAATCATCATGATTTTATAAAATCAGCAATAATTTTCTATTATTTATGTATATCCTTAAAATATATCAAGAAAGAAAGTAAAAATAGAAAATTTTATAGTAGGATTAGAGTGACTCTGAAGAATGAGAATCATATTATTATTCAATCAATACATTTCATTGATAATAATGATTGGTCAAGAAAATGAAATGATCGATGAATTATAACTGAGTACTAAAACTGTTTTAGCAATCATATAAAAATAACACAAAATTTTCATGATATTTCATCTTCCATTAATTTAGAATTACATATTCATCATTTATGAGCATGATCAATTAAATACTTCCATTATTGAAATAATATCTACTCTTCAGTTATGTCACCAAGATCAATAAGGGAAAAAGGTTCAAATGGTTTTTAAATACCTCTATCTATACTTGAATTAAATATTTTCCATTATATTTTAAAAAATTAAGATATTTTCCCTAAACATTTTATATAAAATGTATTAAATTAATGGCCCAAAAAAGATATGAAAGAAACATAAATATTCCTTGGTTGAAACAAGACTTTTTTCTTGGATCCTTGGTTGAATAGATAATAATGAAATCATTTCATGTGTATCAGTTTTAGTATTGTTCAATCTAAATCATAAAAGTATATACATGAAATAATTTTAGCTCAAATAAATATCAATAAATAAAAATTTCAAACATTTTAGGTTGATTTTATATATTATAGCATGAGAATTCTTGATTGGTCCTTGATTATATGTTTAGGATAGAGGCGGTATCATGGTATTATCCCATATAAAACTTACTACTTATGTAACATGTATATTATGTAATGTTCATACATTTATTCAATGGTGGGAAAAAGTTTTCTAGAGTGGAAAAATTATAGACTATTGATCCTAACGTCTGTTATGGAATAGAATCTAGGGTTATTCTTTGATGTATCATGTAATTTGGAGGGAACAATACTTTTGTGTAGCCTTGTCACAATGTTTTGGTGATCAAAAAATTTCTAGATTTGAAAAATTATCCAAATTAAAACTAAAGTTGTCTTATTATATTACACTTTTCTATTGTGTTTTGGTCCCTTTTATAAAAAGTTTGAGGGAAAAACATTATGGCATAGCATGTATTTTTATTCCATGATCTTGGTTTCCTTTAAAAAAATCCTTTCATTTCTCATCCAACAACTTACATCCCTGATACATCACATTCATTGATTTTTTATCATATTTGGGATATACTAGAAAACATTGATAGAATATTTAGAGCATAAAAATATTCGGGTCTCTAAAATGGTACTATCAAAACAAATCTAAATATGTAAAAATTATTTAATTAATATTTTAAAAGCAAAATAAATTTTACCTTGGTTTCCACATAGTAAGAACATTATTTAAAGTTAAAAGGTAGATATAAGTGATTATCTTATTTAATAGAAAATGAATAGATAAAACCAAATTTATAATATTCAATATTTTTTAAGATTATTTCTATTCAACTTTAAGGGTGGTTCTTGATTCCTCTGAATTTCCACAGATCCATATCGGAATGATCTCTTGAACATGAAAGGATATAACCATCTTCACATGAGTTTTCCAAGGAACAAAATAAAATGTGATTTAAAAAACATCATTGTCTCCTTGGATTAACTTCTTTATTAAAAGTTTTTAATCATTATACTTCCTTATTATACTCTTGTTGATCATGGTAGTCGAAGATGTGTGGATCTAAATCTATTTAGCCACATAAAACTCAAAAAAAAATATTTCTTCTAACTTCAAATTCATTATAATATATTTCTCTAATTTCCCATTATCTTTTTTGGGTTAGCATCATCATAAGGAATTGGGGTTTCCTGTAAACCAATGAGAAAAGATACAATATTAATGGTGTCTTGTAGGATATTTGATAATCCCACAGTGCATTATTGAGTTTTTTCAACCAATATTTTCTACTTGAACTTACTATCTTATTCAAGAGTTTATTTAGTTCCTAGTTTTAAAGAAATTATTTTACACTTTTCTAGTGATGATTCAGAATATTATACCAAAATACATATTTCTCTAGAAATATTATTAGTATTTAGTTGTTCAAATGTGTACCAAAACTACATTTCATCAATTTTTTCCCTTATAAATCTATAAAGTATTATTTTTCATGGTAATTTATGAATATATTGATTATGTTTATTGTGGTATATTATGATAGAACCCGTTTTATGAATATTCAATACACACCAAGATATACGTGTTGTTAAAGAAATGGTTGAAGGATCTATCAATTTTATCCTCTATATGTCGAAAACATTGACAACTATGATCGGTTATTATTGTATCTCATTTATCATTCTGATTATCCTATTGCATTGTTAGCCATCACATTCTACCAACATGTTTTATGAATTATTGTAAAAAAATTTAAAAAATAAACTAATTCTCAAAAAAAAACCCCCATTCTATATAAACCATAGTGTCCCTCTATTGGTGGGGAGTGGTAAAACTCCAAAAACCTTTACACAAATTTTTTTTGATACACACCAAAGAATCAAACTTTCCCAACAAAATTTAAAAAATAAAATATGTTACCAGAAGTAATTAAAAGCTTTAGTTTATTACTTATTCATATATTTCTAAGGTAATTTCATATAGATTTTCCCAAACACTAAATATTTCTTGATGTTGGTGGATCATGATATTTTCATTAAATCCACTTTAAAATGGAGTTCATTCAAAAATTCATCTTTCATCTCAACCTCTATTTATCCACTTAGATGAGGAAAATAAAATCTTAGATGGTTTTTAGCAAAACAAATTGTGTTTATCCTTATTTTCAGGTATTTTTATGTTAACCTCTTAGAATAAAAGGATCCATTAGAACAAGTGTGGCTTGACATATTTATTTTTCACTGACTAATTAAATGCATCATGATCCGTTTGAAAACCCAATTGATAAATCACAAGGTGGGGTCTAAACTTGTTGATATAAATTACTACTATAAGAATCTCTTTTTTCAACATAGTGTAGTTTAATTTTGATTTCATAAGAGTCTGAATATCATAGTATATTGGTCCTAATATAAGGTCTATTATTTTTCCAAAGACATACCTTATAATATAATCTTATCCATCACACATCATCATAAAAAATGATTCCCAATTTATGGGTAGAATTATATAATTAGTGATTAGCCTTGTCTTAATCTCTTTAACAACTTCCTAGAAACGTTTATCAAATTTATTTTTTATATAATTTTCAAAACAATGAGTGATGGGTTGGGAAATATAGGATAAATCCTTCAAAACCCATTGGTAAAAAAATTCCCAATGATGCATTGAATATCCCTCGTCGTCATTAATTATTAAAATTCCTTGGTTACTTTAATTTTTATAGGATACATTGTATCATATTATTGTATTTTTTTAGTCAATCGAAATTCCAACCATTACTATAAAATGAAATTTCTTCCATATAAGCAATATTAATGAAACATAGAATACATACAATACCAAGTTGATGTTTCTGAGACACATCATAAATGATTTTATATAAACAAAGAAATAATATATAAAGACCTCAATAAACTCCTCAAACATCATATGAAAAATATGCTCTATACACAACTAATAATTGGTGGGTGAATTACACATTTATAATGATATGTATTTATATAAAAAGGTTCTGTATAGGCATGTAAAGTTGGTATTTCCTATATCTTTGAGTTCTTGTATAATTTGGTTTTTACTAGAATATCCATCAAGAAAGTATTAATAAAAATATATGGATAGTCATTCTAATATTCCTTCAGTTAATATAAGGGTAAATTGATCCTTCCTCATTAAAACATTCAGTTTCTAGTAGTTGAAATAAACTCTCCACCCTATCACCATTCAGGTGGATATTAGTTCATCATATTTATTCACAGATTTTTTCCCTCCTATAATGGGAATTACATGAAGTTGGATAAACCAATTGCTTTCTAAAATAGGTAATATTTTACTGAAATCCAAATTCTTTGATACCACATTCTTCACAACATCCTTTATAAGAGGTTTAATAAGCTTTGTGGCATCCTTTGTTGGATTATTTACATATTTATGACTCACCATGTGTGTAAAAAGTGAAGTATTTATTCCCTTTATATCATTAATACTAACAGTTGTGGCCTTTATCCATTATTTTAACAGATTAATAAACCAATCCATGTTTCCTTTGAATATCCATCGCTCTTGATCATTGGTAATTATTCCCCCTGTACCAAAAATGAGTATCTTTAATTACTAGGAATATTCATTAACTATAACATTGGTTCATTCATGATTGAGGAAAAAATCTAAAATATAATCCCTTTAAATGTGGTCCATAGCAATAAATTACTCTTCCTACACCAACTTCTCACCACTTCCCTCTTTTCATTGTATCACTTCTTCATCTGTTATGTACATCATTTACTTATTATCTTCATATCTCATCTTCGATAGGCAATGGACTTCTATATCTTTGATTATGGAATAGAAATCCTCATGCGCATATCTATACTTTATCTCCTTTATAAATTCAAACTAAACATTCTCCTATTCGAATCACAATATGAAATTCTTGTGATTAAAATAAATGCATACTTTCATCGGGTTTTGTAAAGTTCAAAAAATAATTATATATAACATTTCTTATTCTATATAAAATATGATAAAATGATGATAAAGATAAATTTTCCAATATTTAAAAAGAAATATTCTAGAATATTGATTAAGTTTTATATTAATTATTTTGTGAGATGATGATTGACTGTCATGATCTTCATATTCATTATCCAAATATTGTAAAATACATTTATTAGAATCAATTTGACAGTAGACTCTAAATAATGAAGGTATTTACTAAAATTTCATGAACCATTAGTGTAATGAATAGAGAAACAATCCTGACATCTAATTTTTAAAGGGGTCTTATTTTTTTAATAAAACTAAACATCAATTTCTTGGAAAAATCACACATATTTCATTTAATTTTTTTTATTTTAAAGGAGTTACTTGAGGAACTTGGAATATTCCATCATTGATGTAATTTCATTAGTGAATGATATGTAAATATGTATATATTTGAACATGTCTAGGAACATTTGGTATTATGTCTCCAAATTTACATGGTTTAGCCTCATAAAAAATGGAACTGGTGGATTTAATGTTTGTACCATGGGTTTATTTGGTGTTTCCTTCTCATTCCTGGTCTTTCCCACTTCATTTTTCTGGGTTTCCTCTTTAGTTTACTCCTTTTCTTATCCCAACTCCATCTGTTTTTACACTTTCTTTTCCATCTCACCCTCCTTTTCCTTATGGCTTTCTATATTCCCTATACTTATCAAAGTGGAATCCTTGGACTCTATAGTGACCCAATACTTTTATACATATTTTAATATTTTTTCTTAACATAAACATCTAATAAACACAACCCAAATTTTGTAAGTATTAGTATATTTAGAATACAAGGTTAATAATAAATCAAAATGAAACTAAGATGAAGCATATTTATTTTATTCTCCATAATTATCTTCTAAAT
This sequence comes from Viscum album, assembly GCA_963277665.1. Classification (NCBI taxonomy): domain Eukaryota; kingdom Viridiplantae; phylum Streptophyta; class Magnoliopsida; order Santalales; family Viscaceae; genus Viscum; species Viscum album. Next base: position 1,382,137,288 of record OY728157.1, read on the forward strand.
ATCTTTATGCTCCTAAAATTTTATATAATATCCTTGGGAATACATAAATCAAATGGGTGATCAACAAATTTTGGATAGCAAATACACATGGTAATGAAGCATAAAATATGAGTTAGATGGCATAACATCACATAATAAAAGATAAGGCTCCTGATTAATTATATGGATTCATAAAATAAAAAAACATGGAAAAATAATATCATGGTAACATAAAAAGTGATAGAAACATAAAACACAAAATAGAAATAAGTCATGGCTAACTGCCAAGACAACAACACATGGTAGATAAAGAACATTCAAAAATTATGTTTACTACCAAATCCCATACATAAATTCTCATGAGATAAAACAAATTACCCAATTAATTGGATAACAATCTTGTTACATCAATAAAAATATTTACATGCATATGTGTTCCATATAAGGAAGTAAAATATAAGGCATAAACGTAAGTATTCCCATGGAATGAATGGGTTGCATGTCCACGTCAAATATCACAACCAGATGGAATATCATAATGGTTTCCATGAAAAAAGGTATTTAAGAATTATAGTATTTTAATAATAATATTTCATGAGAAATTATGTCCATGTGAAGTGAAAACATGGATAATAGTATAGAAATTCCTTAAAAATGTGCCTCTTAAGCTAGGCTTTAGGAAAACGGGTAAAGAGTTTTTAAACAAGGAAGGAGAATAATAATTTCCATAAAACAAAAATTTGACTAAAATAGTTTTCATAGATATATTAATTTATTCTAGAAAACATTTTTGGTTTAAATCATTTTATGGACAAGTACTTTTAATGGGGTAAGAAATATAGACGTTCCATGTAACAGGGTTTACTTATTAAGAGAAAATGAGAGGGGGAACTGTTAAAACATATATATCCATATCAGGAAAATATTAATTAATATATTTATAAATATATATGAATTATTTAGAGAATATCTAATAAGTAAGTAAAATATTAGGTTGAGAAATTGATTTATAAGAGATAAACCATAACCCCAAAAAAATAGAGTGATTCATAGAGATCCCTTACCTTAGGTTCTAGAGTCATTATATACTTGCACATACCATCTTGTATAATAAAATTATATTTAGTAATTAAATAATTAATAACCTTTACCATTTATTTTTTATTTCTTATAATTATTCTTTTTTCATTTATAGCAATTTCAATGAGATATAAATTTCAATGTTTTTGTCTTGGGAGCATTCATTCCATGGTTCGAAGGTCGAATCACTTATCAATAATTATTGATGTTGTTGTAAAATTGGACTAGAAATAAATAAGTGAAATAAAATTGTATTCATTTCCTTATATAAATTTAAATGTTCCTAAAATATCCTATTGTATTTTGATATAGGTATGATTCATTAAAGAAAAACGTTAACGTTAAACAGTTTGTTGATTTAGGATATTTTACCAACCATTGCAAAACAGTTTCATTTAATTTAATATTATCACTATATGTTACTTATATAACATGAAATAAGTTATAATATACTTATTATAATCTTATATAACCATAATAATAATTTTATGACCATCCTTGAAGGAAGTGGAGAAAAACAAATTATATTTTCCATGGAGGCGTTTAACCAACCATGTTTTGAACAACATTTCCATTTTGTAATAAAATAAAGGAGGGTATAAGATAAACAATACATCATAATAAAAACATATAATTATATTTAGGATACTAATGTTACCAGTTTTAGGTGTATATGGATTATATGGGTGAGGTAGAATAAGAATAAAATTGAAAGAGATTACTCGAGAATCATATCACTTTTTTTGTTGTCTCCTCTTAGGCTACCCCTTAAGGATCCTTGAAATGCTATTTTGGTGAGACCAGAAGCACTAGGTCATCAGGGATAGGATTTAGACTTTAATTGGGTAGAAATTTATCAATATAAAAATCTTATAAGTTGTGAGGATAAGGGTTAGTGAGGGGTTGTATTTATAAGTAGGCGATATGGATGTTTTTGAATATTTTATTCATTAATTTATTATTTTATCCCAAGAATACCAATAGTAATGAATATTTTGACAATATATAGTAAATTATTAATGTTAGTTTGAACTAATGGGTTCTCATATTGGCCATGATTAATTTTTTTGTATTTATCTTATAATGCTAAATACCATATTTTACCAAACTTCACTATTCACTAGATAAATCCACCATTTTAGAAAAATACCAAAAATTATCCCTATCCATTTTTTAAGAGAAATAAATTTTATAAAATAAATTAATATGAAATATTTATTTTTTAAATAAAATCCCCATTTATTTTAAAAATACTAACTTTAATATTATGATCAATTTTCAAACCCTTTGAAAATCATTTAAGTTCTCATAAAATTATCTTATTATTATGATACAACATAATACTAATTTATAAATACATTTTAAGAAAATAAAAAATAATTTAAATATCTATATTTATTATCAAAGTGAAATTAAAACAATTATATTTTATAAAAATACATGCACTTAATTTATCATATTTAAAAAATTTATTCACATGTAAAATGATATAAATATATGATATTTTTATTTTAAAAGATCAACAGATATTATTTTACACTTCATTAGTCATGATACTATTATAAAATTTAGGCTTCTATTCCTAATGATCTCATTACAATTCCAATGGTTAGGTTATTATTCCAAAGTTTAGATTACTATTTTCACTGTGAAATTTGTAAGAGTTAGATTACTATTCTAAAGGTCAAATTTCTAACAGTCATATTAATTTCCCACTTCCTATAAATACCTCAGATTTCCTTTATTTTTTATTTAATTCCATTTTATCTAAAAGTTATATATATTTTCATTTCCAAAATTCATATTTAATTACTAATATTTCACTTTATTTCTATAGTGATTCATGAGTGCGATTATTTTAAGAAATCTTGCATATCCAAATTTTCCTATAATTATTATCTTTTATTATATTTTTTCACTATAATACTTTCAATTTTTATGGCCATTTTTTATTCTCTAAATTTAATTTTTAAATTAATATTATAAAATATAGTTGGTTTAATCATGTGGTTCCAGTGTTTTATATAATATTATTATACTAAATACAGAAAAATTATATATTCATAATCTAAATTCCATTGATAAAATTATTAGTAATTACATTCCTATCCCATTAAGAAATTTCACCCTCTAAATTTTGATTTACATACTAATGTGAAAACCAGTGGAGGTGATTATACATCATCTCTTCCCCCGATTCCCATTCCACCTCCTCAAACTAAGGGTTTTTTCATAAGACTTTGATTTTGGTGACTTGTATTGTTGCATATAAATCTATCTATATAATCCAAAATCTTCATCAAATTCTCCTCACCAGAGATATCATTCTCCATCTATATCACCACTAAATTCAATACATGTGATGGAAAAAGTATGTACATCCTCAAGAAAGATACATGGATTATGTCTTGTCCTTGAGAAAGGGTTTATGGGAATGGTAGTGGATTTGTCACTTCTGTAATGTGATTGAGAGTCTTAAAGTGTTTGATTTACCTGAGACCTAGATTTCCCTTCTTTCCAAATATCATTACTCTCTTACTTGGAGATATGTAGAAGAATAATTTATCTCTAACCTCAAACCCAAGGTCTTTTGAAGAATTGTTATCATAACTCTTTTGTCAACTTTGGATGCCCTAATGTGCTACTGATTGGTCTTGACCTTTTCTACCATTTTTCTGACCATTTCAAGACCCATTAGCTATCATTTTCCACCTTTATCTGAGCATGTAGATTATCTACATCTCTTACCTTAAAGGGATTAGAATGGGGACATATTTATGATTGAGTGTAATATATTTTTGTAATAGAAATTAGATATATGAATATGGTCATCCTATCCCCCTTTGAAATACATTGAGCATGATCTAAAAATACCTTCCAATGTATAGATATTCTATATAGATTGGATATCAATTTGGGGGTTATAAGTCATACTGATATTCAACTTACTATTTTGATAATGTAGGAGAATCTTGTAGAAATTAGAGGTAAATCTTGGATTTTAATCATATGTAATGGATAATGGTATCAAATATAACCTCTCCATTTCTCTTATGTATATCTTTTCAATTTGATAAATTGATAAGTCTTCTTAAATTACACTGAAGTGATCAATATTTATAATATGATCCACCATAACCCATATAACCTTATATCCTATAAACATCTTTGGGCTACTAGTGATAATGTACGGGGTTATTTTTTCCCATTTTCAAATATGTATGTGGAATGATTTTATCATCCCCTTATAATTTTTCCGTTTATAATTACTTTGTTGACATACCAGGCACATTGTTTTATATTCTATTATTTCCTTCTTCATATTGTCCCACTAGTAGTGCTCATGAAGATATCAATACATCTCTATACTCCCTAGGTGGATGGTGAAGATATAGCTTTGTGAATCATTAAAAAGTTTCTTCTTTATCTATTTGTTTCATGGTACACATATTCATGACCCATATCTTACAACTCCTTCATAAATTTTGAACTATATGGAATTCACTTTTCTTATAGCTTTCACATTCTTCTATATTTCCACATCATCTTTTTTAAGAATCATTTGTCTTCTTCAAAAGGGGTGATTGAGTAATCATTTGAGAAATGAACGATGGTGTTCCATCCTTTATAATCTACATATTTATCCATCAAAAGAGTAATAGGATTGGATTCTACTCACTTCTCATCATTGATAATGTTTTTTTGAATCTTTTTAATTAGAGCATCTTCCACTTTATTTGCATTCCCAGGATGGTAATAGGTTGATCATTCATTGTTCTTGATCACACTAACCATCTAAATTGGTCCATATTAAGCTCCAACTATGTGAATATATACTTGGGGCTCTTATGATTTGAATATATTTCACACTTCTCTCTATTGAGATAATGCTTCGATATTTTCAACATGAAGATCACTATAGACAAATAAAAATCACGCATTGGATAGTTCTAATCGTGAACTTTTTTCTTTCTTAAGGTGTGTGATATCAGTTTATCATTATGAATTAGTAGAAATCATAATACCTTCATTAAGAGTCATTGTATAACATGAAAATTACCCTGTATTAGGGTAGCATGAGGACAGGTGCATTGATAATCCCTTTTTACAATTCCTTGATGCTCTCTTCCCATTCCCCAGCTAAGAAAAACTTTTCTCCCTTAAAATTCATCTTGGGTAATGGTTTTGAAAATTATGAGAACTTTCTCAAAAATCATCAGTAATGCTCAGTTAGCCCAAGGAAACTACGAATCTCTATTATAGATGTTGGTCCAGGCCACTCCTCAATTGCCTTTGTCTTAGTAGCATCAATATATATCTCTTTTCCAGTGATAATGTGTCTTAATAATGATAATTCCACTATCCATAACTCACATTTACTATACCTTACATAAATATTCTCCTTTCACAATTCCTTTGTCATAGTATTAAGATACTCCTCATACTCCTACTTACTTTTATAGTATATCATAATATAATCAATAAAAATGGCCACAAAATTTTCAAGGTAATATCTAAACTATTTAATCACCAGGTAAGTAAATAATTCTATAGCATTAGAGATTCTGAAGGGAAATAACAAGAAATAATTGTTTACAAACCTTTTTCAAAAGGAAGTCATTGGAATATCACCATTAATTAGTGATATCCTAATTGAAGTTCCACATTAGATAAATACAAGGCCCCGTGTATTTTATTAAAATATTTATCTATCCATGGTAGATTATACTTGGTATTCATCTGGATTTTCTTGAGTTTATGAAAATCAATGATGAGGTTCATTGACTGGTCCTTCTTCCTGGTGAAGAAGATGGCCACACCCAACATTAAAGCACTCAGGTATATAAAACTCTTTTCCAAATTATCATGTCACTGATTCTTTAGTTATTCTTATTCAATGGATTCTATTATATAAGGATTATTTTATTTGGATTTATATCTTGGTATAAGATCGGTTTATAACTCATTCTCAGTTGGGAGGAAGACCAAGAAACTCTTCATGGAATACATTAGTATTATCCTTCATAATGGGAATGTGTTTGAGCATTATTATATATTTGGAATCAATAATTTGAGCTAGATATTTTTTTCATAAGTAAATAATTTAAACAGTGTATATGAAGATTCTAATGTGGATTCATCCTCTTCCTTTCAGTTTTACAGAAGAGTAGCATGACTTGGGATATGAAGATTGATCTACATCTCCCGATAGTTGAATTTGAATTTATATAAGGATAGAAAATACATTCCAAAATAGTATTAAACTCTACTAAAGTAATTAAGAAAATATTTATTTAAAGGATCAATCCACAAACATTATCTAGGTGTCACGAACTGGCCTAGGTTTCTATCCAACCCGGCCTGTCGCATGGCCCGAATGGGTATTTCCAATCCTCAGGGGATAGAAACTAGTGTTTGGGGATCAAGTAACACCTTTGGGAATAGTGTATCCAATATATAAATAATCAAAAACTAACAATAATATAATACAACAAAGAAACATTCAATTCATTCCATAATAAGTAAAGAAACAATGATACATGAGTGATTTACACATTTAAAAAGTCCAACTATAACTAAATAAGTCAAAAAAGGGAAGGGGGTCACTAGATAAACAAAACCTCCATGACACATGTGGTTCAACACCCCATTACGCCACCACAAACACTTGACCAAAAGGAATCACTATCACATAGAACCACTATCACCACCATGAAAGGACTTGACTTTTTATGAGTTATACAAAACAAGATCTATACACACCCATTGGTGTATATAGGTTGTCAGCTAAATTTCCTAATATGATACCACCAAATGATTCCATTCAATGACATTAAATGAAAAATTAACTTTATAGTTTCCTAAACAATGAATTTGAACTGTTTTGAAATTAAAACATGTTTTATTTAAATGAAATGGAAAACAATGTAAATATAATTTTAAGGGTTCAAAAAACTCAAATCCCCATGAGAGAATCCCAAAGTAACTTGGTTTTTTGGGCCCCAAGACCCTTATACCTAGGTGATCTAACTATATAGACCATTCTTGTACATGATCAGAAAATTATGTTATAATAAAATTTCTTGCAGTCCCCAAGTAATCATCATTTTTTAGTTATTATTGTAGTGTTAACTTTTTTGAGATCCCGAGTCATCTCCCAGCCAACCCAAATGACGTACTAGTTAATTGAAACCCACCAATATTCTCAGGTCTCCCATGTTCTCTATTATAATTTCCATATCAAGTGAGATCCCTTTCATATAATAATAATTCCAATAATTGAAACCATTCTTGATAAACAACCATTTACATAGGTAAATTCACCTTTCTACCATGAACACACTCCAAAATCTATGGAAAACACCTTTTTCACCACACAAATATTTTAAAAAATCCATTTTGAAACCAAATAAATCATAATAAAATCATTAATTAATGTCATGTCCTGGAACCACCTACCTCTATCATGAAATCACCAAGAACTGATTGGAAACCAAAAGTCCCAACAAGAGAATGCCCTGAGGAAGAAAGAAGGAATGAAAACTAAAAAAATTAAACCCAATTAAAAGTTATTGAATCCAATATAGGTCAACCTAACCATTGAAAAAGTGATAAAATAAGAAAAAATATAGAAGATACGAAGAATAGGGATAAATAGAGAAGATGAGAAACATATGTGATGGTTTATTGAAGATTAAAATCCAAATCCTACCAAAAAAATGGATCAAAACGGATTGGAGGAGAGTGAGGCATGCCTAGTGTACAGGGGATCGAATGGGGTGTAAAAATTGGTTTTGGGTCTTAAAATTAGGGACTGAAATCTGGAAATACCACATTTTTAATGTTCTAGTAGGATACGTGGTTTGGATCCACGGTTTTCCAAACTATGTGTCACATTTTTCCTAGAGGATAGGGGAGTTACATGGTTTTATAACGAGGCAAAACACTCATGTAGAAGATCATCCAGCCTAGATAGTGCCATTATCTTAGCTACATGGTTTTCTATAGTATGGAATAGGTTATCAACTAACTCTGCAATAGCTCTGCACCTCCTACTATTAGCTTTAAAATAATCATTTTTTAACAAAACACTCAGTTAATCAATATAATAAAGTTAAGACCAAAAAGGAAATACAAAATACCTCAAAATAACACCACGAATGTGATAATTCTCCCCACCATGAAAACATTCCACCCTCTAAAAGTTAAAATAAAGTATAATCATAGAATAAATGATGATACTGCTCTTTCACCGATGATTTCAACTTCCATGTCTCGTTATCATCATTTCCATGTTGCCAAAGGATGTAGACCAAAGGTGTTGTTTTCCAAAAAACACATACATTTCAAAATACACATTCCTCAATGGTATCCTGAACATGGACACATTAGATTCTAGCTCTAATTCCGCCTAATTGGGAACATGATACGGGTCCAGTATTACTTCGTCAATTGAGAGACATGGAACAATTCATGGATCAATGTAAAATGGTACAGTAAATCCAATCAATGTTCAACATATAAAATTATTTCAGAAAACCCAAAAGGTATAAAATATCTCATCATAAGCTTCCCATGCTTGTCAGGATGATAATTTCCTAGGTGAGGTGGAACCTTTAGAAACACCTAGTCAGCCACTGAGATTTCCATGGCTTGATTTCATTGATCAGAATAGTATTTCTGGTGAATCTACACTATCAGTAACCATTGAATGATAACCCGAACCTTATCAGATGTCTCTTGTACAAGTTTTGGTCTGAATAAGTCAGTTTTTTCCACCCCTATTCATCACATAGTCCACTGACCTTGTTGTCACATCCAATGGGTCAATTTTTATTAAATAATGGTAATTATGATTATATGATATTTCCACTAATCCTAGATGGTTATCCAATGGGCCTCCAAAACAGAGAATTAACATAAGAATAATATCCGCAAAAATTTGATTTGATCACTCTATATGACAATCCATTTGAGGGTGATATGATGTACTAAGACTAAATTGAGATCCCATTAATTTATGATGTCCATCCCAGAATCGAGAGGTAAAAATGGGTTATCTTCAAAATGATAGCTGACAGTGCACCATGACGCATCACAATTTCTTGAACATACAACAAGTATAAATCATCATCCTTGGTCAAATATTTGACACAAATGAAATGGGATGACTTGGTCATATGGTCAATAACCACAAGAATTTATTTCATTCCCCGAGGAGTATGAGGAAAGCTAATTATGAAGTCTATGGAAACCTCTTCCCACTTCCATGGAAGAATAGGGATTGGTTGAAGTAAACCTGGGGGAATCTAGTTTCTGGCTTGAATCTTATGACAAGTTTAGCACTTGGACATGAAGTCATAAATATCATTCCCCATAATTGTCCACCCAAACTAGTGTCGCATGTCATAAAACATCTTGGTGGTATCGAGATGAACGAAACACTATGACTAGTGGATATCATAAAGCACCACCTTCCAAAAATATAATGAAACCATTAATGTAATCTTGAAACAATGGACTCCCCCATATGATAATTACCATTCATTGGGTATCTCCCCTAAAATTAGAAGCTTCCTATAGTTCTTAAATATCACATCATTAAACTGCTCTTCTCAAATTTCCTCCATATGAGAGGGAGTCAACTGAATACTGGCTAAGAACATTACTCCACTATTCTATTTCGATTCCAGATTCATTTCAGAAAAAATTCCCATCATGGTCCATTCTTCAATGAAAACCTTTAAGGATTTCAAGGGTTTATACCTACTTAGGTTGTCATATTCCATGTTATATTTTCCTAAGGTGTAAAAAATATCAAATTCAAAGCTTTGAAGATAATAAACCAATAATAACTTCTTCATATTTAGATCGTTGAAGATAATATTTAGTCCAAACTCTTATAATGTGAGTAAAAATCGAATTTATACCAGAATAGAGAGCGGCGCCATATCTTCAAGACATGAATCACAACCACTAGTTCCAAGTCATGGGTTGGTTAATTCCTTTCATGTGGTCAGAGTTGGTGAGAGTTTTATGCACCCACATGGTTTTCCTCCACTAGTAAACACCTAAGACCCATGCCCAAAGCATCCCACAAGACCACTTATCCCATTCTAGATTCAAGTAAGATCAAAATAAGGGTAATGTTCAATTGTTTCTTAAGCTCCTAAAAATATTCCTGACATTATTGTCCCCATTAAAACCTCACCCAATTTTGGGTAAACATGAACATGGGAAAATAATGCAAAGAAAGTTCTATAACAAATATTTTTTAATAACCTACCATCCCCAAGAATCTCCTGGTCTAAAAGAAATTCCTAAATCGCTCCCATTACATAAAAACTGATTTTATTAGGGACCACTAAAACCCCATGATATGAGATTACCTGGCCCAAGATAATGACTTCTCATACCTCTAAAGTTTACTTTGATAGATTAAAATAATTATGGTGGTATGGAAGAGTTCCCAAGAAAATACTCAATTATGTAATATGTTCTACCTTTTTCCTGGAGTAGACTAGGATTTCATCTACAAACACTACAAAAAAAAGAGTTACAGTACTTATGAAAAACCTTATTTATAAAACCCATGATAATCACTAAAGTATATTTCAACTTGAATGGCATTTCCAAATTCTCAGTGGCCATACCTTCCTTGGAAGGTTGTTTTTGGAAAAAAAAAATTTATAACTCTGAATTGATGGTACCGAGAGCATAGTTCAATCTTCGAAAACCAACATGCTCCCTTGAGATGATAAAATAGTCCATAAATGTAGGGTAAGAAATATTTATTCTTTATTGTGACCCTTTTCAACTATCAGAATCGATTAACAACTAGAGGGATCTGTTAGCCTTCTAAAAAATAGAACTGGGACATCCCAAGGTGAGATGGTCGGGTGATTAAATCCATTGTATTCTAAGTCATCTACTTTTATATTTAACTCTCTCAACTCATTAGAGTCCATTCGATATTATGAAAGAGATATAGATTGTGTTCTTTGAATAATACCAATGGTAAACTCTACATATCTCTCCAGAGGTAAACCCCATAAGTACTCTTTAAAACCCTCTAAAAATTCATCTCTTATAGATGGAAACTCATTCTAGGAACCTCCATAATCATCCACCAACTTAAGAGAGGATAAGTTGAAAGTGAGGTTTCCTTACATTGGAAATAGAGGCCAGGCTCAGCGTGATCGTGGATCCCATTCTCCTTGGAAGACCTGAGTACTCCCATATGGTTCCACAAAATTTACTCACTGATGATAAAAATCTATGTGCACCTTAAAAACCATCCAATAAATTCCTAGGATTATGTAAAACATCCATTTCTAAAACTATGAATTCCCATTCTAATTCAACCCCTAATAGAGTGACTGTATAGGATGGACATCTAAAACCATTTTATATCTTCTCTCCAGGTGGTGTATCCAACTCCATAGAATAAGTAATAAGATAGGTAGGTAATTTAAAATTTTACACTATAAGGGATGAAATAAAATAATTAGAGGCACCCATAACAAATAAAAGGAAGGTTATGGATGATGTAATAAAAATAGTACATAGCACTATTACAGGGCCTACATCTAATTCTTATAGAACATAATCTATAACAGAAATGTGACTCATATATTTAGGGGCCTAGGAAAGGATACTAACATATGGTTCTTACTTAAGATGACTCTGCCAGTAGTAGATCCAGCCCTAGAACCATGAACTCCAAATTGAGAACCCATGATTCTGGATGGTTATGAATGACCTGCCTCACCCCTAGATGTTGAGGAAATTATACCTCTCTAAGATAGGGTTTCATTCCTATAAAATCAATACAGGTTCCCCATAATTCCACACTGGTGACATTTCCTAGATGATGCTGAACAGACAGTCTATACTTGTTTGGCGGTTTGACACTGATGTCACAAGATAAACCCACCACTAGTGGTTGTAGATGAAGTTTTTTGGGATAGGTATTAAGATATAACACCTACCTTCTTTTTATTCTTCTCATAATTCTTCAATTTTCTCATATAAATTCTATGACTGTCATATCCCTCTACATAAACTATTCAAAAGAAATCATATTTACCAGCATGATCAATTTCCACCATCGAGGCTTGGTCCACAACCTCAGCATAATTTTTTTATCTTGAATATTAATATTATGGATAAAATATGTGGTCTCAATATTATCTCAAATCATTTAGTCTTAGGATGACCATTATAAACAATCTTTGGTAAAAAACAAACCAGTTATGAAAAACATTTGGATTATTCGAACATGGTTTGGTCCCCATGATAGAGATCCAAAAACTCTTAAGACTTCGTGAGATCCAAGGTCTTAAAGTAGAGATTCTCATTAAATGCAAGCTTGAAGTCCTTTCAATCCATCTGCTCATATTTTACTAGACTAGACCACAAACACCAACCATATTCTACTAGGGCCTTCTAACATAAATGAAGTTCATTTCACCCTGACTTCTTTAGGTTTCTCAAGAAACCCAATTATCCTCTTAAATATTTCCACCCAATGTTCCACTTCCTATGGATTCATTCTACCTCGAAAATGATGGGGTTTATTCAAGATGAGATTCAGTTATTTATCCTTTATTGAACCTGGTATGGTTTCCTTATCCTAAGTAGCACCAGATTCCTCTCTCGATCCAAAGATCAGAAAGACTAAATCACTGCTTCCTCTAATCATTGATAAACTACTGATGGAGAATTCTACCTAACTTCTTGTCATATTTTCATGGGAGGTCCCTAATAAGGAATGATTCCACATCCATTAATAATAAAATGAAGTCATCAATACATCACCCACAAGGGGTTTCAATAGTAACATGATTTAGACACCCATATAAATTGAAACGAAACTATTTTTTTAAATGTTGGGGCTGAAGCCTCCTTTTTATTATTAAATCAAGAAAAGACCTCTTTTAACTGGGTAGAGAGAAACCCATTACATATCCTGAAGGCCCAGTGGGCTTATAGCCCATTATATATCCCGTAGGCACAAATTTTTGGCCCAAATCACATTCTGTGAATAGTAACACGTCTGCTACAGTACCGCACAGTACCGCCGCCGCTACAGTGCCCTGTTGCTGCTACAGTACCCACCTATGAATAGTGTCGCTGCTGCTACAGTGCTGCTACATTACCTGCATCCAATGGGTTTTGAACCCCCATTTTCATTTAGGATTACGTGGTGCTTACCACTAAGCCAAACCCCAACTACAAATTGAAATGAAACTATAACAAGCTAAAAATAGATTAAACCACTCCACACCTATTTGGTGTCCATACGCTATCAACATCATGTGCATCACACCTAAAGGATGTTTAAAACTAAATGTGGAACATACCATGGTAACCCAGGACCTATCACGAGGTGTTTTGGACAAACACCCCCCTCGCAAATTGATCATCAAGCCCCGACAGTCCTAGCTCATGTCTATCCAAACTTTCCCAAATAATATGGCCCAATTAAAGGAGAAGTTCTACTATGATACAATTTTTTCATGAATCATCTGGGTTTTCCATCCAAAAAGACACCTGACCCAACCCATGGCATGGGTTGAAGGACGTTCTCAATCCACGCAGGCTGGAAACTAGTGCCTGGGCATCAACTAATGCCTTTAAGAATGGTTTATCTGATGAGATAATTAACCAGCCAAAAAGAATAATAGTATAAAATCAAGAAACAACCATGTCATTCAAGAATAAGTAGGGAAACAATACTATAGGAGTGATTTATGTAGTTAATAAGTAAAACTGGAACCAAATCCATCAAAAATGGGGAGGGGATCACTAGACCAATAAAACCTCCATGAAGCATATGGGTCAACACCCTTTGTCACTACCACCAACACTTGACTGAAAGGAACCGCTAGCACAAAGAACCACAATCACCTCCATGGAAGGCATATCCTTTACTTGATTTAGAGAAAGCAAGATCTACATACACCCATGGGTGTATGTAGGCTGTGAGGTAAATTCCACAGCAGGATACCACAAAAATATCCCATGAAAATAAATTAGATTACAAATTAACATGGTATTTTTCAAAATAATTAATTTGAATAGTTTTGAAACTAAAATAGGTTTTATTTAAATAAAAGGGGAAATAGTGTAAATGTAACTTTAACGGTTCAAAATAAAATCAGTGTGGAATGGTAGAATCCATAACTATCTAGGTTGTTAGGGCCCTAGGATCCTCATACCTCGATGATCTAACCGTATATAATAATATTGTAAATGAGCTTCTTGAGAGGTCACAGCCAAAGTTTTTGTGATCCCTAAGTTGTCATCTTTTTTTAGTTAGTTTTTTAGCATGAACTTTTCATAGAGATTGAGTAATTCCACAACTAACCGAAATGGCTTACTAGTAATTTTCAACCCACCTAGATACCTGGGGCACCCATGTTATCTATTCTAATTTCTATTTCATGTGAAATAAATTTCTTATAATCACAATTCTGATAATTAATACCACACAAGAAAAACAGCCATTTACAAATTTAAATTCACCATTCAACCATAAAAACACACTAAAATTCATGGAAAAACATTTCACACCACCCACACAATTTACAAAACAATTTTGTAAAGAAAAGAAATCATGATAAAATCATTAATTAATATTGAGGCATCAAACCAGCTACCTCTTTCATGAAATCACCCAGAATCGATTGGAAACCACTAGTTGCACAAATAAGATGCCCTAAGGAGGAATGAACACTCCCAAACTAGAAATATTCAACCCAAATAAAAGATATTGTACCCAAAATAGGTTAACCTAACTTCCATAAAAGTGATAACCTAAGAAATAAGAGAGAAGATACTAAGAATATGTAGAAAGAGAGGAGATTAAGAATATACTTGATGGTTTCTTGAATATTCCAAGCCAAATATACAAAAAAAAATTCTTCCCAATAGAGTAGATGATTAGATAGAGGAATTACTCGAGAAAAAGGGGTTAAATGGGTTGAGAAATGAAAGTTAGTGTATTAAAATCTAGGATAGTCAAAATCAAAAATCCCAAATTTTTAATTTTTTTACAAGTCATACAGTTTGGCCGTAGTGTTTTCCAAAACATGCACCAATCATTTGGATCCTCTATCTAAGAGGTAAGGGCGTTACATAGTTACCTGAGGTGGGAACATGCCCATGAGGATAGTCATGAGTCCTAGACCATGGTACTATCAAAACCAGATTGTTTTCACTAGTCTGAAGAATGATTTCTAATAACACTATTCTAGCCATGCACCTCCTTCTATTAGCCTAAAAATTTCAATTTTTATTGAAAAACACCTGGGTAATACATGTAATAAATGTAAGATAAAAAATAAAATAGATAACACCACAAAAGAACAATGTAGATGTGGCAATTCTCCCTATCATGAAAACATTCCATCCTTGTAAATTTAAACTGAAGTCTGATCAAAGAATAAATGAGGATACTACTCCTCCACCCATGATTTACACTCTCATGTATCATTCTCATCATTAAAGTTCATATAATGGACCTAAACCAAAGTTATGGAATTTCCTTGAAGATCTTTCATTTTGGAATCCACATTCCACAATAGCTTCTCGAACATTGAAAATCATATTCCAACTCAAATTCCTTACAATTAAGCATGTGAGAGGGGTTCAGATTATACTCATTCAATTAAGAAACATGGAATACATCGTATATTTATGTTAATTAGGATGGTAAATCTAATCGGTATTCCACCATGTAAATTCATTCAGTAGTCTTGAAAGATCTAACATACCTCATCATAAGCTACCCCTACATGAAAATCCAAATGTAACCCAGGAGTGGTGTCACCTTTACAAACACCCAGTCACCCACTGTGAATTCATGGTCTCAACACCATTGATCAGTATAGGATTTATAGTGACTATGTTCTATCAAAAATACATTCATGATTTCCTAAACCTTATCCGAGGACTCTTGCACAAGGCTCTATCACAACAAAGATGTATCACCCACCTTCATCTAGTATAGAGTTTACTAACATGGTCAGCCATTATGAAATTTCAAGGTATCCATTTTTATTAAGGTTTGGTAACTATTATTATATTCAAATTCCAAAAATATTAAATTTTTATCCCAAGAGCCTCCAAAATTAAGGAAGCACACATGAAGTATATCTCCCAAAATTTGACATTCCCACTCCATCTGAACATCAGTTTCAGAATGATATAACATACTAATCCTAACTTGAGATCGCATTAATTTATGGAGTTCGTCCCATTATCAATAGGTAAAACATGGGGGTCCCTAACTGAAATGATAGTTAAAAATAAACCATAAAGCCTCAAAATTTCTTATATTTATAGTCGGACCAACTCATCCACCTTGGTAAAATCGTTGATCAGAATGATGATGAATGACTTGGTTAGATGGCCAAAAACAAACCAAATTTCACTCCTTCCCCTAGGGATTAAAGTCCCATCTATCTGGTCATGCATCTTGTACAATACAATTATTCTAGGTATAGGTATTTCATTGTTCATAGTGCACGATTTCCACTTACCATTCACAAATAGTGATCCTCCTTCTGTATACCTAAAAAACACTATTGTCTCTTGAATGACATCGATGCAATTTTTTTAATAAAGGTAAGAAAAAAATTTAAAGTCCAAATACGTCAAAATAACACCATGAATGGTACACTGGAGAAGATTTAAATACTAGGGATACAATAGTTTCCTTGTTTTCTTTTCTTGAAGATTGATTAACCCCCATGTTTTGAGGTGATTTTTGAATAGTTCTATGAAACCTTCTTGATATGAAAGAATGTGTGGAACTAGAACCAAGTAGTTTTTTCACTATTATTTAATTAATAATTAGAATAGTTGTCACTACACCATATTCTAGATCCACCTTAGTAGTTGTCACATATGGGGTGTTCTTTTGAGGAATTTTCTCTTTCATTTTTTGTCTCGTTTTTATTCCATGGCTAACCCATGTGTTTTTCAAAAAAAAAATTGAAAATTTTTAAAAGGAATAAAGGTATATAAATATTTGAACACTATTAGTAAAACCAAGTTTCTATAACCATGAACAACATGTGACTTTGATAGTGGCATTTTCCAGTCCTCATGGCCTAGCGCATCGATGTGCGGCCCTCTCAGGAAAACCATGCAGCTAGGGTAGTTGCATTGTCCAGGCCACATGGCCTAGTGCATATCCATGCACCCCTTCTAAGAAAATAGTGCTACCATTTTGTCACCTTTGATATAGGTTCCACACAGTTTTTGCAAGGTTTGGAAGATCGTGCGGCCAAAAAATTTGGCATTCCATTTTTTTTAAAGTTGGATATTATAACTTTTCCCCTCCTCAATTTTAACAATATAACACCCAATTATCACCCCATTAAACCCCTGCAGAATTAAGTTCACCTCCCTATCATCCTCAACTCTATTTGAATATATTTTTTGGGCTGTTTTGGCATGGATTCTTCATGAAATTCACAAATAATTTTTTTCTATCTTCTCCTCTTCCCTTAGTTTGGTATATTTTCAATTATTTCATGTTTTATCACTTCTCCAACAGTTAGTTTGACATATTTTGGGTCCAATGTCATTTATTTGGATTTAATATTTCTATTTCGGGTGTGTTCTTACTTCCTTGGGGCCTCCACTTATTGCAACTTGTGGTTTCCAACCAGGTTTGGGTGATTTCAAGAAAGTGATAGGCAGTTCTGTGCCACGCCATTATTCGGTGATTTTATTATTATTTTTTTTTAGTTTTAAAGGGGGGTTTATAAATTTTCGATTGGTTCAAAAGGTTTTTTCCAGGGTTTTTTGTGCCAGGTCAAGGTTTGATGGTGAATTTTCCTTTTTAAATGGTTGTTTATCAAGTGTGTTTTAAATTATTGGAATTGTGATTGTATAGAAAGGTATTTTCATTATATAGAAATTATAATATATAACTAGGGAACTCTAGGTATATAGGCGGGTTTCTATGTACTAGTATGTTATTTTGGTCACCTAGGTAATGACCTGGTCTGTCATTATAGTTCATGCAACAACACTAACTAAATGAATGATGAGGACATGGGGACCTCTAAAACTTTAGTTGTGACCTATCTAGTGGATCGTGCACAATAATATTGTTTATGGTTTGATCACTATGATATGAGTATCCTAGGACCCTAACAACCTAACTTCTTATGGATTCTCCCATGGTACATTGATTTTTTCCTAACCCATTTTAATTGTATTTACATTATTTGGATTCTTATATAAATAAAATCTATTTTCATTTCAAAAAAATTTAAACTCATTCTTTTCATAACTACTATGTTAAACTGTAATTTCATTTTAATTTTATGGAATATTTTTGGTGGTATCCTATTGATCAATTTGTTTCACACCCTAAATACACCCCTGAGTGTATGTAGACCTTGTTATGTCTATACCAAGTAAAGACAAGGCCCTTCATGGTGGAAATGGTGATTATTTGTGGTAGTGATACTTTTGGTCAAGTGTTTGTAGTGGTGGCATGGGGTGTAGAACCACTTGTTTCATGAATGTTTTGTTCGACTAGTTGATCCCCTCCCCATTTTTGGAAAATTTGATTCCGAATGAAACTATTAAATATGTAACTCAATTTTGTATGGTTTTCCCATTTTCAATATGGTGTGACTTGGATGTTTTTTTAGTTGTATAAAATATTTTTAGTTAATTATTTTACTGTATAAACCATTCCGAAATGAGTTTCGTGATTTCTAGGCCCTGTTTTTCAGCCTATGGGGATCCGGAATGCCCTTCGGGCCATGTCGCAGGATGGGTGAGGTGTCTAGTTGGATGGAAGCCCAGAATTATTCCTAAAAAAAGGTATTAGATAATTTTTTTCAATTATCTTTGTGTCATGTTATTTGAGAAATTATAGATAGATAGAAGTTAGGAATGATAGATATTTAGGATTTTGTTGTGAGTGTGGTGTTTGGACAACGCAATTCATGACAGGCCTCGGTCACCCTGGGATGTATGATATTTGGTTTGAATCATCCTCTCATTATGATGTACAAGTTGTAGTCTAAGAAAGGACACCGATATGGGGTGGATATTGTTGGGGTCGGAGAGTGATGGCAAGAGGGGGGGTGAATTGCCTTTTAAAAAAGTTTAACAATTTAAGAAAAAGTTAAAGCGCAACGGAAATAAAAGAGGCAAGACAAAAAAATTGATAACGGAGTTCGGCCTAAATCCCAAGCCTACGTCTCCGCTCCCAACTCAACCGTTGAGAGATCTATACGACAGCTTGCTTTTTAATGGTTGTAGCAAGAAACCCACTAGACTTTAAGGCAGCCTAGAAACCTATTACAGCTTTCTTTTTATTGGTTGAAGCAAGAAACCCACTAGCCTTCTTACAGGTGAAGGCTAGCTCACCTATGACTCAAGCCTTTTACAGGGAAGGCTTGACTAACCTCTACACACCTTGAAGGTGGTGTGAAAACCCAAACAAAGGGAGGATGAGAGAAAGAAGGGTTTGTATGCACAAACTCAAAATAATGCTCAAAAAGATAAAACAATAAAAATCGTAAAGAGGAGAAGTCTTGGGCACCAAGGGATTGATTGGTGATGATGAAGAGTGCTCCCAAGATTCTATGGTGGTGCTCCTTGGTTGTGGAAGTGAGTTGGAGCAAGTGGGGATCCTTGAAGGAATGCGCCGGAGGTTCGCCAAATGATCGAAAAATGTTCCTGTGGGCTTCTATGCTTTTCCAGGGCTTCCTAGTCCTTTATTTATAGGAGAGGAACACCCAAATGGCCTTTGGAGGTCTTCGGAGCCGTTGGAGAGGCCTTCGGAGCCGTTGGGAGTCAAAAGTACAAGTTTGGTCAAAGCCCAACGGCTAGTTTGACTGGGCCCACCGGCTGGCCGGTCCTGAGCCACCGGCTGGCCGGTGTCCAGACAGAGAGCAAGCTCTCTGCCCAGGTTCTACCGGCTGGCCGGTGGTCAGCCACCGGCTGGCTGGTGACAATACCAGCTGGCCAGGGAGCTCACACCGGCTGACCGGTGGCTCTGGATAGAAAGCATTGCTACTGCCAGAGACCACCGGCTAGCCAGTGGGAATCCACCGGTTGGCCGGTGGACTCAGAGAGTCTACTTTCAGTCCTTCTTGGCCCAACTCCTTGGAAACCTTTTGCCTATCAACAAAAACACTTGAAAAAGAGTTAGAACAAAATAAGAGTGATTGTGATCATTAAAATCCAATAGAGAGGGGTACAACAATCTCCCCCTATTTTGATGATCACAATCACCAAAACAAGAAATGTAAAAGACTGAAATGAAAGGCATGCTTTAAAGGATAAATTGAAAAGTAAATCAAATATTTAGAGAGAAATTTCTCCCCCAATCAACCAAGGAAATCTCCCCCTTTGTGATTATCAAAATAGCACGGGGCATAAAATTTGATTGAAGGAAGGGATTGAAAAACAAGAGAGAGATTTTAAACCAATTGAAATTTTTGAAATTTGAATTGAAAGTTTTAAATTGAAATTTTTGAATTGAAAGTTTTGAATTGAAAGTTTTTAAAGAAAAGTTTTGAATTGAAAGTTTTGAATTGAATGTTTTGAATTGAATGTTTTTAATTGAAAGTTTTGAAAGAAAAGTTTTGAATTGAGAGTTTTGAATTGAAAGTTTTGAAAGAAAAGTTTTGAATTGAAAGCTTTGAATTGAAAGTTTTGAAAGAAAAATGCAAAAAGGCTTAAACGATCCTAACTCCCCCTAAATAAAAACAACAAATCACCGGGGAGAGGATTTTAGAACCGAGACAAATTTTGGTCCAGAGAGACTCACTAAAAGGGATTTTTCAATCTAAACTTTTCTTGTAGCGGGTCTTCTCCTATGAAATTCATCGCTAAAGGAAATGGTTTTGGGCATTCCATACCGGGCATTTTTGCAGTCGCACTCGTAAATTAAGTGCCCGATCTTTTTGCAATAGTTGCAAAATTTATATTGGGATCTCCCCCTTACAAAAATAGTAGGAGCATGGGAAGAGGAAGCTTGCTTGGAATAGCCAAGCCCTTGGGTGGTTCTAGATATGCATTGGGAACCAAGGAGCTTCGAAAGGTTATGTTCACCTTTGGTGAACTTAGCTAGGGATTCCCTTAAATCCTTGATTGTTGATTCCATAGAATCAATATCAGGACAGTTTTGGATCTTGAGGGACAAGTCTTCCTTCTCTTTGAGAAGTTGATCCTTTTCGGAAGAAAGAATTTTGAATTTCATTTTTAAATCAATAAATTTGGAAGAAAGTTTGTGAAAACCTTCCTCCAATTGATCTCTCGCATGTTGGAGATCCTCGTAAGATAAATGGTTGAAAGAATTGGAAGAACAAGAGGAAGAGGAGTCGGAAGAGGTTACCGCATGAAATGCCATTAGACATTTTTTACCGTTGTCTTTTGAGGAGGAGGAGGATGAGGAGCTATCACTCCAAGTGGCCTTGAAAGCCTTTTTCTTTTCCTTTTGCTTGGACCTTGTCTTGTGGAGTGGGCAATCGGGCTTATAATGGCCTTTCTTGCCACACCAATAGCATATTACCTCGGGCTCGGATTTTTCGTCGAGTTTTTCCTTTCGAGCCTTGCGAGATTTCTTCTTTTTGTTCTTCTTCCTGAATTTGTGCATCTTGCGGGCAAGGTTCTCGATTTTTGAATCGCCGCTTGAAGAGGAAGAAGATGATGAGAATGAGCTTTCTTCTTTTTGAACTTTGAAGGCGATGTTCTTTGGAGTTTCGATGAGTTTTCCTTCCTTTTCAGCTTGCCTCCTCATAGTGATCTCGTAGGTCATGAGGGATCCGATGAGCTCTTCGACCGGCATTTTCTTGACATATTTTTCTTCTTGAATTGCCGTGACTTTTGGTGCCCATGAACTTGGTAAGATCCAAAGGATCTTCTTGACCATCATCTCTGCAGAAACATCATCTCCAAGAGATTTTCTTCCATTGCAAACGTCATTAAAACGAGTAAACATTTCAGTAATATTTTCAGATGGATGCATGGTAAAAGACTCAAAATCTTGACGGTACATATCCAATCGAGTATCCTTAGCATTTTTGTTCCCCTCATGGGTAACCTCCAAAAGTTTCCAGATTTCATGAGATGAAGTGCATGTGGAAACTCGATTGAATTCATTACGATCAAGGCCACAATGAAGAGCGTTCATGGCTTTGCCATCAAGCTTGAAATTTTTAATATCTGCTTGGGTCCATTTGGATTCATCGGGAGAAGAGAGAGAGTAACCATGCATGAAAATTCTATAAATAGGAAAACCTATACTTCTAAGAAAAGTAGACATGCAGGTTTTCCAATAGGTATAGTCGGTTCCATCAAAAAAAGGAGCATGACCCAATGAATAACCTTCGAGGGCGAAAGAAGATGAAGCCATCACAATGGATCTTGAATTTGAAACTAGTTAAGGTATTACACAAACACTCCCTTTTATACCAATTGTTGGGGTCGGAGAGTGATGGCAAGAGGGGGGTGAATTGACTTTTAAAAAAGTTTATCAATTTAAGAAAAAGTTAAAGCGCAGCGGAAATAAAAGAGGCAAGACACAAAATTGATAACGGAGTTCGGCCTAAATCCCAAGCCTACGTCTCCGCTCCCAACTCAACCGTTGAGAGATCTATACGACATATTGCTTTTTAATGGTTGTATCAAGAAACCCACTAGACTTTAAGGAAGCCTAGAAACCTATTACAGCTTGCTTTTTATTGGTTGAAGCAAGAAACCCACTAGCCTTCTTACAGGTGAAGGCTAGCTCACCTATGACACAAGCCTTTTACAGGGAAGGCTTGACTAACCTCTTCACACCTTGAAGGTGGTGTGAAAACCCAAACAAAGGGAGGATGAGAGAAAGAAGGTTTGGTATGCACAAACTCAAAATAATGCTCAAAAAGATAAAACAATAAAAACCGTAAAGAGGAGAAGTCTTGGGCACCAATGGATTGATTGGTGATGATGAAGAGCGCTCCCAAGCTTCTATGGTGGTGCTCCTTGGTTGTGGAAGTGAGTTGGAGCAAGTGGGGATCCTTGAAGGAATGCGCCGGAGGTTCGCCAAATGATCGAAAAATGTTCTTGTGGGCTTCTATGCTTTTCCAGGGCTTCCTAGTCCTTTATTTATAGGATAGGAACACCCAAATGGCCTTTGGAGGTCTTCGGAGATGTTGGAGAGGCCTTCGGAGCCGTTGGGAGTCAAAAGTACAAGTCTGGTCAAAGCCCAATGGCTAGTTTGACTGGGCCCACCGGCTGGCCGGTCCTGAGCCACCGGCTGGCCGGTGTCCAGACAGAGAGCAAGCTCTCTGACCAGGTTCTACCGGCTGGCCGGTGGTCAGCCACCGGCTGGCTGGTGACAATACCGTCTGGCCGGGGAGCTCACACCAGCTGACCGGTGGCTCTGGACAGAAAGCATTTCTACTGCCAGAGACCACCGGCTGGCCGGTGGGAATCCACCGGTTGGCCGGTAGACTCAGAGAGTCTAATTTCAGTCCTTCTTGGCCCAACTCCATGGCAACCTTTTTCCTATCAACAAAAACACTTGAAAAATAATTAGAACAAAATAAGAGTGATTGTGGTCATTAAAATCCAAGAGAGAGGGGTACAATAGAGATGTTTTAATTTTTTTTATTATTATAAATTTATATCGATCTGTGGGAATGTTTAAACCTTTTCATTGCTAAAATATTTATGGGTGTTGAATTGATGGTTTAACTTGTGTTTGTTAAATAGTGTAGCATTATGCCTCCTCAAAGACCTCTGGTGATACCATAGGAAGAAGATAAAGATAATTCCTCATCACCGGTTTATCATAGATCATTGGAAGTAGTGGTTCGGGCTATCTAAGATTTTGATCAATGAGTAAACTATGGTCCTACTTAGGCTAAGGAAACCAAACAAGACTAGAAAAGAATAAATCCTAGGAGTTCATTAGGAATAAGCACATTTCTTTTGGGTAGCATGGGCCCCCAAGAATAAAAATATTTGGTGGAAAATATTGAGAGGATATTAGAGTTTATCACGACTTCAGATGTGGTCAAGGTGAAATATTCCTCATTCATGTTGGAAGGCCCTAGTCATTGGTGGTGGGACTCAGTGGTCCAGAATAGAAAACATGAGAAAATAGATTGGAAGGATTTCAAGGATACCCTTAATGAGAAATATTTTCCTATACTTTCTCCCTTTCCATGACCTGAGAGTTTCTAGATCTCTATCAGTGGGATCGAACCATGTTATAATATTCCAACTGTTTTTTAGAACTAGTTCATTTCAGACCCGAGGTAGTTTCTAATGAGAAGTTGAAGGATCAAAAAATTGAAATGGGGTTTCATATGGATATTCAATCTCATATATTCTTATTAAATTTAAATACATATACTGAGTTAGTTGATCGATTCATACTAGTAGATATAGATCATACTAGTAAATTTGTTTTTATGGGGTAGTTTATGTATTGGGATAAGGTGGTCATGGTGCATCTGATAAGAAATGTAAGTGTGTAGAGTAGGATAAGAATAGAGTTAGTAACTTAGGTTACCCATCCTAAACACCTCAGTCTATAACTTCTGGTGGTGTGTCAGTTGTGTGCCATCAGTGCGAGGCTGATGTAACTGTACAGACTGCTTGTTCAGCTCCACCTAGGTAATTTTACTAGTTTATAATTTAGGGTTACATAAAATAGTTTTTTAGAAATTCACTCCCATTTTAGGTTGGCCCCAATTCTTTAGAATCTAGGTGGAAGATGGATCATACAAAATAATCTAGAAACCTAATTTCTTGATTTGGTGGTCATGGTGGTGGGGTTGGATATACTACTTAGTATAGTCAGATCAAGGTAGATCCACAAGTTAGTAGTCATTCCTAGGCCCAAAAAATATGACGAACAATCATGTTATGTATTAGGTTCCAGTGTAATTGAATTTCATCCCCACAATAGTTCGAGATACTTTTTTTATTGCATCACACATAACCATCACTTTATTTGATACAGGTGCTTCAAATTCTTTTATTTCTTTATCTCTTATGGAACTCCAAAAATTACCCACCAATATTATTCCATATTCCATGGACTTTCTGATGCGACATTCATGAAGTGGGGATATGGTTCTAGATGTTCTTTCTATTCTCTCACTCTGTCAGGGGTCGAATTAGAGTGATTATTCTTGGTTCTGGAAATAGATCTTTTTTACACGATCTTAAGTATAGATTGGATGGAATTTTTAGGAACATATCGATTGTTATCATGAATGAGTAAATTTTATGAAATCCTATGGGAGTACTCGTGTCTTTGAAAGCAAAAGGTATCCCTGATAAGGGAGATCTAGACCTCTACTTCTTGAGTTAAGCAGTCTCATTTTCCATGTCTCTTCATCTATACTGGGGATGATGGTAGAGGTTATGAGAATGGTTTTCCTCTTGTATTTATTGATTTTAAAGACATATTTATATAGGGATTCTCAGTTTTTCCTTTATAATAGGATGTGGATTTTACCTTTGATTTGTTGATGGGAACATAGCTGATATCTCTTACCTCATATCATATAGCCCCCACCCAGTTGAGGGAATTAAAGATGCAACTGAAAATTTTGGAATCCAAATGACTCATTCACCTAATAATATCACATCGGGACACCCTAGTGTTTTTTTATAAAAATGAAGATGTATATCTTTGATTTTCCATTTATTATCAAAATTTTAATTGAGTCCCTATCTGGAATTAATATTCCTTGCCCCGAATTGATGACCTCTTTGGTCAGCTCAAGAGTGAAATATGTTTTTCCATGATTAATCTACACTTAGGGTACTATAAATTCATGGTCAGATAGGCCAAAATTCCCAATATAGCCTTCCAAATCATGTATGGACACTTTGAGTATTTTCTCATGCCATTTGGGTTAAAAAATGCTCCAATGGTTTTCATGGATCTTATGAATTCAGTGTTCTATAAGTACCTTGAATCCTTCATTATGGTACTTGTGGATGACATCATATTCTATTCTAGTATAGATAAACAGCATGGGAAGCACATAAGGATAATTATAGACACTCTTTGGGACCACTATATCTATGAAAATCTCTCCCTGTAAAATTTTTGGATCTAGGGAGTTGGGTTTCTGGGCCATGTGGTCTTAGAACGTGGGGTTTATGTGGACATTGAAAAAATTAGACCAGTGATGTCATGGGAGAAACTGAGGATTTTATTTGAGATCAGGATCTTTTGTGGATAGGTATCGTATTATAGATGGTTTGTTAGGTATTTTTCTGATCTTTCCTTTCAAATTAAAGTGTTTAACATGTTGGGGTAAAGTTTGTTTGGATACCAAAATGATAGGTATATTTTGAGGTGC
Organism: Viscum album; assembly: GCA_963277665.1. Classification (NCBI taxonomy): domain Eukaryota; kingdom Viridiplantae; phylum Streptophyta; class Magnoliopsida; order Santalales; family Viscaceae; genus Viscum; species Viscum album. Next base: position 1,382,163,708 of record OY728157.1, read on the forward strand.
TCAATAAGTGATTGAAAAATAAACTTGTTTTGATATTGCATAAATTTGGAAAGGGTTACATATTGTCTAAGTTGATGCTTCAGGTATTGGTAATGTGTTTTTTTGTTGCAGGATGGCCATGTGGTGGTCTATGGCTCTCACCAACATAATCCACAGTAGAAGAATTACCCAACCCATGTCTTGGAACTAGAGGAAGTGATTCATCTCATTAAAACATGTAATCACACCATTTTTGTAGAGAAATTCATATCTTATTAAGACTATAAGAGCTTGGAATATATTTTCTATTCGAAGTATCTGAACATGAGTTAGCACAAATGGGTTTTGTACCTTCAGGGGTTTAACATTGATATTATCTATACCCTGGGAAATTGTAATGTGGTGGAGGACATCCTTTATAGAAAATTTTTGATGTAAGATCTAAAGGAGTCCACTGACAAATGGAACCTAATGGGGATTTTGTCTTGGATTCACCTAGAAGCTATAGAGAATAGTCAAGGAATGTTATTGGATAGAATTAATTTAACCCCCACCGTTCTGGAACTGATTCAGGAAGAATAAAATAATTATGTATTGTGACAATTTTATATATAGGTTCTAAATGGTGGGGAAGTTTCTGATAGCTGGTCGACGTCATCTAAGTGAATTATCTTTTTTTAGGATAACTTCATGGTGTTGTCATCTCTGTGAAAGGTGGTGATGTGGTATAGCCACTAGTATTAGGGGGTAGTTCTTCCTAACAACACCATGTTTTTTTATGATGTATGATGTTGATTCTTGTGGACATTCATGAGGAACGATATAACTGACATTATTTCAACATGTTATACTTGTCAGTAGATTAAATTTGATCACTAAAGGCCCTCAAGTTTGCTTCAATGACTCCCTATTCCAACGTTTAAGTGGGAAGAGGTCTCTATGAACTAAAATGTGGGGTTTCCTCATACACCCTAGGGAAGGAGTTCAATTTGGGTTGTTATTGAAAACCTGACTAAGTTGTACAAATTCATTTTGATCAAGAATTTGACCATTATTGAAGAAATAGGTCAGTTATATGTTCAATAAATTGTGAGGCTTCATCACGTTCCGTAATCTATCATTTTATACAATTACCCCCATTACACCTCTTTATTCTAATAAGGGATTTATAAATCCATGTTATTTCAATTCAACCTTATTACGACATATCATCCTCAAATAGTTGGTTATACCAAGTGGGAAAACCAAAATTTTGATGATATGCTTCGTTTGTGCATGCTTGATTTAGGAGGCTCATGTGATAACAATCTAGGATTGGTATAATTTTCTTATTATAAGAGTTACTAATCCTAAATTAAAATGTTTCCCTTTGAAGTTATTTATGTTCGGCCTTGTAATTCACCCCTATAATGGATGGAAGTGGGTGAGACCACATTATTAGGATCAACCCTTACGCAGGAGACATCTGATAATGTTTGATTGATCAGGTAGAAGTTATTGAATGTTCATAGCCAAGATAATTTTTATTCCTATCATTGATTCCATCCTTTGGATTTTCAGTTAGTTAATGGGTGTTCCAAAAGGTTACCCCTCTCTTAGGTCACCATTGGCTTAAAAAATAGGGGAAACTTATGTCTAGGTATGTCAGACATTTTTTTATTACCAAATTAATTGGTAATGTGGTGTAACAATTGTCTTTATCATCCCAGTTAATATTGATCCATGATGTGTTCCATGTATCACAATTGAATAAGTGTTACCCAGAATCTTCTCATGTGAGAAACTATGAATATTTTGATATGGAATATGATTTTTCTAGGTTTGAGAAACTAGTATGAATTGTGTATTCCTAGATGAAAGTGATTTGGGGGGGGAACCATACCTTTTCGGTTCCATTGGCATTACAGAAATTATGAGAACATGATATGGGAATATAAATCAAGTGTTGAGGAGTAGTATCCTCAATTATTCTTTGATCAACATCAGTTTGACTTTATAAGGGTGGAAATTTTTCATGGCAGGGAGGATTGTCATATTTTTGGGTTCTTTTGAGGTATTTTCTCTTTCATTTTTGGTCTTCTTTTATCACATGGATTACCCAGGTTCCTTTCATAAATGATAATGATTTTTAGGAGGATATAATGAGGTGTATGTTAGAAAAATGTTAGTAGAGTGAAAATTTGGCGATAAGGATAGTGGAACTATCCTGGATACACGGCCTAATGTACAGGTTTATGGACTTCCCAAACTAATTGTGTGACCAGGGCAGTGGAACTATCTAAGATGAATCACCTAGTGTATGGACATGATTCCCCTCAAAGAAGACTAAGTACAAACTTTTTCCTCTTGGACATAGGTGTTTCATGGTTAGCATAAGGTCTAGAAGGCAATGCATCTAAACCATGCAGCCTACCAATTTTTAAAAACATTTGATATTAAATGTTTTTTCCACCCAAATTTTGACACTCTAAAACCCATATCTCCCCCAATTTTTCCCATTCAGTCCAAATCATTCCTCCCAATCCTCCTCTAATTCCCTTTTATCAAATTTTTGGGTGGTTTTGGCTTGGATTATTCAATAAATCCTCAAGTAACTCTCTAGTCTCTTCTCCCCTTCCCTTCTTTTGGTAACTTTTCTCTTCTTTATGGTTTTATCACTTATCCATTATTTAGGTTGACCAATATTGAGTCCAATATCATTTATTTGGGTTTAATATTCCTTATTTGGTTGTGTTATTTCTTCCCTAAGGTCTCCTCGTGGTGTGACTGGTGGTTTCCAAGAAGATTCAGTTGATTTTAAGAAAAAGAACCTTCTATATAGATTGATCATAGAGATATGAGGATCCAAGGGAACTAACAACCTATCTTCTTAGGGGTTCTATAATGGTTCATTGATTTTTTATCAACCCATTTTAATTTCATTTATATTATTTGGATTCTTCGACAGATAAAATCCATATTCATTTAAAAAAAATTGAACTCATTCTTATGAAAACAAGTATGTTAATTTTTCATTTAATTTCATTTCATGGAATATTTTTGTTGGTATCCTATAGGAAAATTCATCTCATACCACACATACACCCTTAAGTGTATGTAATATTTTTTATGTCTATCCCAGGTAAATTACATCTCTTTTGGGGTGTTGATTATGGCTCTTCATGCCAATGATCCTTTTGTACAAGTGTTGGTGATGGTGGAAAGGGGTGTCGAACCGCATGTTGCATGGAGTTTTTGTTTGAATAGTTAATACTCTCCTAATTTTTGGGAAATTTGATTCTAGTTGTACCTGTTAAATGTGTCACTCACTTTTGTATCACTTTTCTCCTTTTTATTATAGAATGACTTGGACGTATATTTAGTTGTAGATAATTATTTTGGATAATTATTTTCTGGGATAAACCATTACCAAATGTGTTCTACGATTCCTAGAAACTAGCTCCCATCCTATGGGGATTTGGAATTCCCTTCGGGCTGTGTCATGGGCCAAGTTGGGAATTTTGTTTGATGGAATCTAGGAATGGTACATGAAATTATTAGTGGTAGACAATTCTCTTCCTATATATATAGGAATTTGGGGTTGTTTTCATATATTATATCCAACAACCATTGTCTTAGAGAGTTGTATCACACAATTTTTATGTTCCTTATAGTTGAAACACTGTATTTTAGGCTGTGTGTTGATCTAAACTTTATTTTCTTCTATTTCATTAGTTTTATTATTCATATACCTTCAAAATTTATTGGTCTCATTCCCCTGATTTCCACACTAGAGGCATCTCCCCCTTCCCTTCAGACAATTTTTGAGATTCTTATTCACACACTTTTGATGTGTGGGATGTTGTGTTTTATTTCCACCATGATATTTATATATATATCCTCTTAATTTAAGTTCTATTTAATTATTTTATCTCCAATCCCACTAGACTACAAAGATTCCCTTGTCTTTATCTCAACCTTAAGGGTGTAACAAACAATCTCTTAATAGATATCAAAATCTTTAATCACCAAATCTTTTCATATACTCATATTTAATCCACTATATAAGAGTTCACCTTACATTAAGTATTAATGAAAAAATCATAGGTATACCATACCGGACTTGAAATTTTTTTCTCATATTAAGGGATAGAATCAACTTTAATTTTCCTGAGTTCAATGAACTCTTTGTTCATTTTAATATTGATAGTTTAGGGGAAATATTTATTATAACATATTTTATTGATTACTTTCCATTCTAGGGAATTAATTCCCTCTTTGGAGTTTGTGTTCTTGATTTGTATCCACTACTGACCAGCTTCCCCCTCCATGGAATAAATGTTCAACACAAAATTCTCTTCTTCTGAGCATTAGAGGATATAAAATATCTATTAAATAGAGTTAATCCATTATTTTTTATGAGGGGATCAAAATATCCACTTAAGGTAGGAGGCCTTTGTTGTATAAATGGATCAATATCAACTTTTACATTCATAAGAGGAGGGAATTATATATGATTTAAGTTATTTTTCCTAACTCGAGTAATCTATTCTAGTAAAGACATGAATTTTTCATTATCCCACTCCCATAAGGTTAGGAATCTTGATATGGAAACCATCACATTGCCTATCATGTTATTTATAGGCATAGTTCCTCCTATTGACTTCCATTAACTAAAATAATGGATAAGCAGGATGAGAATAATTTTTCAAATAAGAATGTAAAATGGAAACTATAAAATTAAAATGAATACCTTATAAATGAAAAGTATATGCTAACTTATGAGTCTCTATTTTTTCATTCTAGTTTATCCATGTTAATTTTCCTTATAATTTTTTTAACTTACAAATTGATTGAATTCCTTCATAATGGTTTGTAAAGAGATTATAAATTTTTAAGGCATATCACCCATGATTATCAAAAATAGTTTGAAACAAGGCCTCTTGGTCATGCACCCAGTCACAATTGAGTAAATACCCAATGCACCCTTTTCAGGGTTATTACCGATAGGTAAAACTGTACTAGAGACACATACACTTATAGTATCCAAACTGGGGTGTAATTTCTCAGAATCCACTCACTCAATAATTCTCTAAAATTCCAAGATACTCTCATATACATTGACATATCCCAAGGGTTCTCACTAAATATCTATAATCCCAATCCAAAAAAATAATCATAATTATCTATAATATAAACTATAATGAACCAACCCTTTTACATATATTATTACATGATTTTTAGTGTAAAACTCCAATAAACATAACCCAAAGATCATGAGGCCTAGTCTCTTCGGAATAATAGGTTTATAATACATCAAAAAAATATAAACAACAAAAACAATATTTGATTATCTATAATGAGATCTTAAATTCCATTGATATCTTAAAACTATATAGGATAACCAAGGGAATGCTTAAAATAAATGGGTGAGCTATAAAATCCTTGTTAGGGAATAAACATGGTAATAAATAATAGAATACAACTCAAAAGGAATAAAATCATATCATAAAAGACAGGGATAATGATGAATAATCTGAAGGAATATCATAAGTAAAATGTAATCATAAGTTCATGACAATATAGTAATGTGGAAGAAACATAAAACATGATATAAGACTAAGTCAAGACTAACTGTCAAGACAATATCACATAGAGGAAAGAGTCTCATCGTGGATTAGGATTACTCCCTAATCACATGTATAATGTCTCATGAGAAAAAAACAGTACTCAAAGAATTTGATCTTTATCTATGTTCACCCATCATAAAATGTAAATTTATATGTGTGGCACCTAAGGAAATTAAACCTAAGGTATGAATATAAGGATTACCCATGGAAAGATAGGGTTTGCATAACTATATGAAATTGCATAGCCAGATGGAATGCCATAATAGATTCCATGAAATATGGGATTTAAAAAACTAATGGTTTTTCATAATTATATTCCATGATAAATTATTTTCAATTTATGTTAAGACTTGAAAAATAGTAAAGAACCCCCTTTAAAAATGTACCTCCTAAGTGGGGCTTTAAAAAAAAGTTTAACGAATATTTAAAGAGTGAAAGGGAATAATAATTTAATTAAAACCATAAATAAAATAAAAAAAACCCATGATAAAATGATATATTTTAGAAAACATGTGTGGTATAAATCATTTCAAGGAATGATATTAGAAATAGGGTAAGAAATGGAGAAGTTACCTTTAATCGAGTTTTATTATTGGGATAAATTGAGAATGGAACCATTTAGAACATGTATATTGACATTAAGGAAAGGTGAATTAAGATAGGTATATATGTGAGGTACATATATAAATAATATATAATAATTAATTAATAATATTAGTGTGAGAAAATTAGGTAAGATATATAAATCATGACCCTAAAAAATAGGGTGATTCATAGTGATCTCTTACCTTATGTTCCAGAATCATTCTTCACATTCACTTAACATCATAAATAATAAAATTAGATTAATTAATTAATTAATTAATTAATAACCCTTTCCATATATATATTATTTGATATAATTATATTATATTCAATTAAAACCATTTCAATGGGATATAAAGTTCAATTTCTGTGTTCCGAGAGCGTTTGTTTTGTGGTTTCACGGTTGGATCAGTTGTGGATAATTAATTATGTTCTTGTAAAATGGGACTAATCCTCCATAAGTGAAATGAAATGATATTAATTACCTTAAAAAATTATAATTATCCAAAATATCCATTTTTTCTAATATAGGGATAACTCATTTAGTAAAATCTTTAACATTATACGACTACTTCATTTAAGTGGTTTTACCTTCCATCATGAACTAGTTTTTTTATTTAATATTATATATATATATATTATTTCAATAAAATTATATAAGTTATAATATAATTATTATTAAATTATTTAAAATAATAATTTTTTTATGATCATCTTTTAAGGTGGTATAAAAAATGAAGTACCTTGTTCGTGGATATGTTGAACTAACCATATTGTAAACAATGTTTTTGTTTTAGGAATGAAATATGAGAGGATATAAGATAGTTATTCCACAAAAATAATAGCTTATTATTATATTTATTATACTAATGATATAATTTTTATGTTGATAGGGATTTTATGGGAGTGGTAGAAGAATAATAAAATTGAATGAGATTAGATGAGAATCTTACCTCTTCCTTTGCTTGTTTCATCATAGGATACCCATTAAGGCTGCTTGAATTAATCTTTTGGGGATATAAATAGCACTAGGATTTTTATTAAAGGATTTAAAATGGAATTTAGAGATAATTATTCCATCTTCAAATATTATAAGTTTTTAAGAGAAGGGTTGGTGAGGGGTGGTATTTATAAGAGGCAGGAGGGGTGTTTTTTGAATATTATTTTCATTTGTTTATTATTTTGGATCAATAATAAAAATATTGATAAATTTTTTTACCATATAAAGTGAATGGTGGAATTTAGTTTTAACTAATGGGTTATTACATCATCCATGAATCAAAAACTCAAGAATTTAGCTTATAATGCGACATGTTGTATTTTACTGCATTCTACTTTTCAATAAAAATTAAACTATTTTAGAAAAATTCATAAAAATAACCCTAAACATTTTTAAACATCTATAATAAAAAAATGAAATCCATTTTTCAAAAATAATTTTATAAATATTAGAAATAAAATTTTTAAATAAAATCTTCATTTATTTAAAAATATCAATTTTAATATTATGTTCAATTTTCGAACACTTTGAAAAATTAATTAAGATATCATAAAATTATATTACCTTTATAATACAAAATAATTATTATTTATAAAATAATTCTATGAAAATAAAATTTACCTAAAATATATTTGATTATAGTAAAAGTGAAATTAAAAAAATAATTTTATAAAAATAAAAAACACATGATTTGTCATTTTTAAAACATTTATCTACTTGTAACGGGGTTTAAATATATCATATTTAGATTCTATAAGATACCAAAAAGTTATTTTACATTTTCATAGGTGGTGATAATATTTTGATGGTATGGTTATAATTCTTAATGGTTAAATCAGTATTCTAATGATAAGGTCACTATTCGAATGATCATATTACTATTCTAGTGGTCATATTTGTAATGGTAATATGGGTTCCCAAATTCCGATAAATACACCATTTTCCAGTCATTATTCAATCACTTATGTTTTCTATCAAATTATTCTATATTTCCATTTTCAAAATTCATATTTAATTACTAAAAATCATATTTATTGTTATATTATTTTCTTTTTTTATCCCATTATAATACATTTAATTAATATGGACATTTTTATACTCTATATTTAATTTTAAAATTAATATAATAAAATTTATTTGGTTTTATCATGTGGTGTGTGTGTATTAGGTCATATAATATTACTAAATATGAAAAATATTATATATTTAGAAGGTAAATTCCATTGATAAAATTATGGATCATTATAACCACTTCTCTTAGAACCTTCATGTTATCAGGTAGTGTACCAAGTGGTCTCTCAGAAATGTTTTTCAAGAGTTATCTATATCGGTTCTTGATATTATAGAGTGAGGATTTGTGGTTCACTAATTAATTATCATGATTCTAAAGGATTTTCCTCTAGAGGGAGATACTGGTGGATTTTATGGAACTGATTTATCCCTAATTCCTCAATATCAGGCAACACTTCTTAACATTATCACAGGAATTTTTTTTCCTAACTTATAAATTGTTTCCTCAATGATGAAAATTTTTTCATGGTGAGACGCAATTCTTTATTTCCATGGGGATAACCTGGAAGTCCCTATATATTACTTTTTTCCCTCCTCCTTATTTCTAAACTTTTTTTTGCCTACTATCATCATTTATTAACAAAATTGGTTTTAAAATTTTACTTGTGTCTAGTTATTGTACATAATAATTATCTCACTCATTGGATTCTGCAATAGATTGTAACTCATGGAATAATTATGGACCTCATCACATCTCAAATGAAATAATTTGTTACAACTCAGGATGCACTCCATGATTATGAATAGAAGTAATGCCTCTATTTTAATTGAAATTTCATCCATTTAAGTATCCAAATCTATGGTATCTTCTACTTGATAATATTCTCTATGTGTACTATCCAGATCGAGGTGCCACACACTGATGTCTTGATCCAGTTAGTTTCTTGACATCAAGCATGCCTCCCTGTATGCCATAGGTTATTTATTAGCAGTCATGATCTAATATCAATCATGGGGAGACTATACCCTCTTTTTAAAAGTATCACAACGTCATAGATAAAAAATAACCAAATGATATAACAAATAACCAAACCAAACCAGTATCACATTATGAACAAAATATTAAATATAATATCCAAAACTAAATAGTAGATATTTCATTCCTAATACATGTCAAGTGTCGATATGAATAACCCCAAATAAATGAAGACTCTAAAAACTCCCAGGAATGTCTGAAATCATGTTTGGTTCCCTAAACCATGATCTATCCTGACTCAAAAATCTAAAATATAGCTCTTTACCTTATCCTATGCTACAATAATGAAATATATTTAGGTGCCGATCAGGAAGCCTGAGTAGGGTGTGAGAACAAGTCTGTAGGCCACCAAAAATGCTGCCTAAAACAATATCTAGTAAATACGAGTGTATGTGGTTGTATAATGAATAAATTAAAATTCATAAGTAAACAAATATTTCATTTAATCATTATTTAATTAACCACATAAACCACCATGTTCCTGAGGATACACAAACCCTCAATACCAGGTTTGGTCCATTATAGAGTTGGAACCATGTCACATAACCACGGTTATCATTTATCATTCCATATCAATTCATGTCACATTCTATTGGAACCATAGTAAAATGATAACTCATGGGTGTATAATTTCATGTCTAATAACTCATGGGTATTTCTATCCATAGACCTTATCCTACACCTCAATGTCACAAGGGTATTTTGAACCTCATTCCCTATCCCATATCCACTATCTCATATGGTTATTTAGAGAATTGATCCCTGTCCCACACTCATTTATAATACATGGGTATTTGGAGCATCAGTCCCTTTCTCACACCTCATTAATAGAATATGTTTATTTGGAGCCTCAGTCTACGTCCCACAATCATATATCAATCAATCATATATATATATATATCACATAGATCACATAAATAAAAGTTAATCAACATTAAGTCTCCCATCACATTTCACATCATAATATACCATTCCAACTATCATAACAAACCACGATTAAATAATTTAATCACATAGAATAAAATGAGAAATTTAGAATATAAACCATATACCCCTTTTATTCATTAATTAATTTTCCAATTCCAAAACCATGTATTCTATTAATTAATTCGTTGATTAATTAATCCAAATTTTACAATCCTAAAATCCAATAAATTCGTCAATCATAATATTTTAGTGATTAATTCACCAATTAATTATTTCAATTTCACAATTTCAATATCCCATAAATTCTAAAATAACAATATTCTATTAATTGATTCAATAATTAATTAATACAATTTCAAAAATCCTAATTTCTCATCAATTACCCATTCACCCATTCCACTAATAAATTCAAAAATTAATTATTCTAATCCCATGATTCCATTAATTAATAAATAAATTAATTTCAAAAATCAAAAATTCAATTTATAAATGATCCAATTTAATTATTAAAATGAATAAATGAAATTGGGATATAGAATATGGGAATCAAATTGAGTTGACCTACCTCAATATTGATGATGAATGCTTTCCAAAACAATTACCCAAATTGATGTAGAACATTCAATTGAACAATAGAGACTAAGATCTCATTCCAAAACCTAGATCTAGATCCATAATAATAGAGTAAATCATCCCTTAAAAGAATGAGAGAAGTACACGGGATGGGATTATTCTACTAAGAGTGGTGTGGATCTTCAATCCCATATTTGAATCATCAATAAAAGAGCTTATAAGGGATTAGAAACTATCTGGGACCCTCCGAAAAATGATAGGATACATTTAGGCCCGATTTAGGTTGATTTAGGGTGATGTTTGGGGGGTTCATGATTTTTTAAACCAATTATTGGATTAATTAAAGTCACGTGAATATTTTCCTAGGTAGCGGATGGCTTACCAAACCATGATCCTTAATTGTATACCTCTTCTTGTGGGGGTCATGGTTTCTCCTAATAGGGTGCACGGTTTGAAAAACCATGTTCTAGCAATTTGAAAACCCTATGTCTAGGTTCACAGGGATTATTGTGTTGGGTGAATGGTTTGGGAATATTGTGCACCAACCATGTGCATCCGGTCTTCCTTACAAAATTCTTTAATTTCACCCAAAAAACCCCAAGGAAAAACCCCAAAAATATATTCTCAAAACAATGAAAAAAAGAGTACCTATAAATGAGCTCAATGCATATTTATGAATGGTTAGGGTCTTCAAATATCCCCTCCATATAAGATCTCATCCTTGAGTTTTACTCCCAAGAATATCTAAGATTTTGATTCTAAATGATTGGTCCATTGATCCCACATATGCGCTTCTCTTTCCCAAGTTTCCTCTTAAACATGGTCGTGTTTCCACAATACACAAACTATCGACACATTTTTTCCCTCCAACTCATTCTCATTGTGATCCAACACACATATCAGATACTCCTCAAAGGATGTATTAGTCACAATCTCAACATTAGTCACATAAATCACATGATAAGTGTTGGGGTGATACCTTTGAAGCAATGATACATGAAAAATGTCATTAATAGCATTATACCAATGTGGAAGATCTAATCGGTATGTTATTGGCCCAATTCCCTCCACAATATCAAATGGTCCAACAAACGTGGGTCCCAACATTAACTATCTCTATATTGTATGGTGACCCAATCTAGGTGATTCCTGAAGGAAAACACAATTACCCTCCATAAAATCTAGGGGTCATAGAGTTTTATCAGCATATGAATTCTACCAATTATGAGCCATATTTATATGATTTCAAATCAACTAAACCTTATCCAATGTCTCCAGCACGAGACTCAGTCTCAATAGCTCTAACTAACCTGCCTCTATACAATATAGAGGTTATCTATATAGGCTACCATAAAGTGCCTTATATAGTGTCATCAGAATAGTTTCTAGAAAATGATTTTTATATTCAAACTCCACCAAATCTAGGTGCTTCTCCCAAGACCCACCAATGACTAGAACACATGCCTGAAGCATACCCTCAAGCACATGTAGAGTACATTTTCACTGCCTCTATATTTGTGTATAATTAAATTCTAAGTAGAACCTTTTTCCCAAGCACCTTCTGTAAGCCCTATAAGAAGCACGAAGTAAAATGTGAGTCATGGTCTGAAATAATACTTCGTGGCACCCTGTGTAGACAAGCTATTTCCTGGAAATACATTTCTCCGAACTACTACACTGAGAAAGTCTCCTATATAGACATGAAATGTGCTACCATAGTCAACCAGTCCACAATCACCTAAATAGTGTCATTATTTTAAGGATTCCTTAGGAGACCCACCAAAAAGTCCATAGTAATGTTTTCCCACTTCTATTTTGGAATCAAAAACAGCTATTGTAAACCACTATGTTGTGGATTCTCTCTATTCACCTGTTGAAAGATGTATCATCATGTCACGAACCCTGAAATATTTTTTTTCATTCCCTTCAATAAAAATTATTAGTGTAGGTCATGGTATATCTTTGTCACCCATGGATGCACCATCCACTTTGAGGAATGAAATTCATGCATCAACTCATCCCACATACTAATATACACAACAACCTAATTCCTAACATATATGATCTCATCTTCATCTACGGTCAAGTTCAAAGGTGACTCCCCACCTTTAAGGATTTCCCTCATGGAAAAACATTCCATTTCCTCATGATACTGATCTATAATCTAGCTCCAAAGTGTAGAATCCACTAAAATTGATACAAGAGCCTTCTTATTCTAACTCTCCTAAGCCACAACATTTATCTCATCCAATAAATTCATCATCTTCTACTCAGTACCAGAATCCTGAACTACCTGAGTCCAAGTCTTCCTTCTTAAATCACCAACAACATTATTTCCCCTCCTAGTCATATATGATATATCAATGTCAAATGACTGCATATAATAAACCCACCTTTATAGTAAACGATTCAAAGATCTCTGTGAAATGATATACTTTAAGAACTTTGGATCATTATATACTATAAACATTTCCCTCAAAAAATAATTCTGCCAACACTTCAAGGAATAAACCACTACGTCTAACTCGAGGTTCAAAGTAGGGTAGTTCCATTCAAGTGGACCTAAATTATGAGACCCATATTCCACAACTCAATCACCCTACATCCACACTATACTAAGTATTATCCTAGAAGCATCACAAAGCACTGTATACTCCTCACCTGGATTAGGTAGGAACATGAATGGTGCTGATTTCAACCCCTTATCCAACTCCTAAAATGAATTCTCACATACTTCCATCCATTCAAACTTTATCCCCTTTTTGGTCAAGAACAAAATAGGTGTTTTCAATTAGTAAATTTTCCTGATGAACCTACAATTATATCCATATAATCCCATAAATTTACAGATATTTAATTCATTCTTAGGGTGATCCCAAGAAATTACTTCCTAAATTTTCTTTGGGTCTACTTACACACCTTCATTCAAGATGACGTGATTCAATAAGTCTACCCGATCCATCCAAAACTAAAACCTAGATAGCTTGTCATATATCTATTTATCTCTTGGTGTACTCAGGACGAAGTCAAGATGATGGTCATGATCTCCATGAGTCATGGAGTAAACCAATATGTCATCCAAAAACACAACAAAAAAACTATCTAAGTATTGATGAAAAATTCTATTCATCGAGGACAAAAAAACTATTGGTGTGTTTTTTCAACCTAAACTTCATTATTATGAACTCATATATGCCATATTTTTTTCTAAATGATGTACACTATATATAAGAAGGTCAAAATATAAACTTATGATACATTTATCTCAGTATAATCTTAGAGAAAACAAAATCTCTTCTCAACTATTTAAATAGATCAATGATATTTTGAAGAGGATATCAGTTCTTCATAGTCATCTAGTTCAACCTTTCATAATCAATACATAATAGAAATGTCTCATCAACCTTCTTTAAAAACAAATCTAGTGAACCCCAAGGTGACACACTCAGATGGATAAACCCCTTATCAATAAACTCTTCTAGTTGATTACTGATCTCTTGATGCTATGTTGGTGTAGTTATATATGGTGGAATAGAACCATCATGAGCTCAATTATAAATTCCACATCTCTCCCATGTGGAATCCCTAAGAAGTATTCAAGAAAAACAACCTAAAATTTATCCACCATAGGTGGAAAGTCATCTTGTTCCACACCTACATCATCTAACAACAAACTGGAAACATGGTCTGTGATCTCCCCCATTTTCTGATGAACTGGACTTGTATAGCCCGCTAGGATATACCACTCTCCACGGGGAATATATCTTTCACCCTCAAGAGATGTAAACATCACTACCCTCTAGTAACAATATATTTGGGCTCGATATGCTACTAAACAGTCTATACCCATAATTAGGTCAAATATAAAGGTATCCAAAATGTAATGATACCAAATAAATTTATATTCTCCGACCTATAGGTAGCATCCCTGGAACAAACTTATGTCTCTTGAATGTGCACACAAAGGTGTATCGATCATCATAACCCCACTCACAAACTCCACTGTCAGACTCAACCCATTCACAATTCATGAAGAAATAAGATAATGAGAGTGACTAGTATCAAATAAGGCATGAGAAAGAATAGAATCTAAAAGAATAGTACCTCTCAATGTTGACGTCCTATACTTGCTATCCACTAGTGTGGGTTGAAGGTCATGCATATATCCTACCCCTATTCTTTAGGATGTGGTTTAGGTCCCCTAAGTTTCACCACTCAACTACTATGGGTGGTCCTTCCTTGAAGAACCATGTCCACAACCTCTACGTACATGGCTAGTAAAACAATAGCTTCTAGACTGATATGGTTTTGAAGATCCACTCCCCACACTCTAATTATTCCTAGATTCTCTATCATCGCACATCTATTTTGGGTTCCTGTATAACCTATGAAGTTTTCCCATCCAAAATCAAGATCGAAAATCCACTGGTGGTCAGGGACAAGTTCTATGATAGTGTCCCAGCCATTCACATCAGTGGAAAATAAAGTAGGTAAGATCTTAAGTTGCTGATCCTTCCCCATGTCCACTCATCCTTCTATTTCTCTAGTCAAAATTATCGTAGTGATGCTTCCTACCCTCAAAAAACATACCTTTAGATCATCCAATAGAAACCATATTTTCTCCACTAGAATCCTCATTCAGGTTTCCCTCAGCTATGAGAGCCTCATCTACCACATTTTATTACTAATTTAATAGGAATATGTTAACCTGGTACTTAATCTCACATTCAAGTACAACCAAGAAAATCTTTACCATAGTTGTATCATCTCCTTCCAATACTGCAGTAAAGTGTTGCAGGTCTATAAAGATACCATCATATTTCATCAGGTACCTACTCCCCTGAGACAACTACATGACTTAACATCTCTATCCTATCTTAATGTCTCTAAATAAAAGTTCCGTAGGAACTTCTTTAAAAATATCCTTCCATATCGTACCATCATCATGTCCAGTTCGATCCTCATTGTCCCACCAATGCTTCGTTGATCCTCAAAACATATGAGCAACCATCTTGACCCTCTTCTCATCGGGATTCTGCAATTGTTCAAGTATATTCTTGATAGACTCAATCCAAAACTTTTCTAAATCTGGTCCACCCTCTCATATGAAAGTAATAGGGTGTTATAACTACAAATCTTATTCCAAGTAAGCCATACTCCTAACAACCCTATCCGGGTCTCCCTTCATAAAACTCATTAACTGAACAACGTTTTCATGAAAGTGCACTCCGTCTTCTTCATCTGGCACTATCAGAACCTCATTTTCACTACTAGAGGATCTTCTCCATCCATTTCCTCTTATAATCCTCACAACAAGCATCATTGTAGCGGAATATTTCTAAAATTAAAAACACATGTCTCAAGACACATAACACAACATTAACACATTTAACAAGTGTGTTTCACAAAAACCATAAAATATAATTTCCCAAAAGCCTACCACATGGTAAAAACCATGGTGCTATCACTACCCTTAACAATTATACATCTAGGTCATGGTTCTCAATCGGTAAACTCATTCTCAATGTTGAGGTCTCACTAGACACCCATTTATTCATTATTGCATCATTTTTCAAATTTGAATTAATATTAGGATCCTTTTTCATTTCTATTTCACAAGAAAGGAGAAACATTTAAATTTAAAAAATGTACCAAAAAATGTTTTCTCATGTTGTTCCAAGATGAGGAATGTCACAAAATAATCTCAAGTTCCTATAAAGATGAATGTATACTCAAATCTCATTCCTTATCTGGCTACAAGTCAAATATCATAAAATCTTAGAAACAATAATCACATCACAAAACAAGTGCATCACTCGAGGTGAAATAACATCCAATTGTAACAACACACATCAATAATTGCAATTCCACCCTAGGTACTTGGATTTAACCCTCATACATGGGTTAGTTAATCCCATGCATGAACTCTTAACCAATTTTTGACTCATCCTATTTTCATTCCATCCATTACCAAATAGTATGATAAAAAACTTAAGGGAAAATTACTTTAATACCACTTTGTAAAATCCTGACCCAGATGCCACATACCGAGGCCCCGAGATTTTCAATTTCATGACCTCAATCTCACCTTCACATATCCTAGAGGTTACCGACTTGTAGTGAGATTCTAATATCGATCATGGGGAAGCTATTCCCTCTTTATCATGGTAGAAAAATAGTGGAATAAATAAAAAATAACCAAATGATATAATAAATAACCAAACCATAATCACGTGATGACCAAAATAGAAAATACAATATCCAAAAAATAGTGAATATGCCATGCCAAATACATTTCATGTGTCAATATACAAAACCCAAAATAAACAAATACATTGAAAATGCTCAAGAGGGCCCCAAATCATGTCTCATTCCCTAATCTATTTTATATCCTGACTCATCCATCTAATATATGGATATTTCCCTCATCTCGTCCTGCAACCATAAAATCTATTCGAGTTCTGATATGGCAACTCGAGTAGGGTGTAAGTATAACTCATTAGGCCACCAACAATGGCATATAAAAAAATATCCCATAAATAATATTGTATGTAGTTTTATAAATAATAAATTGAAATTCATAACTAAATAGTAATCACATTTCATCATACTTTAATTAAACACATAAACAACTATGTCCCTGAGGATACATGAACCCCCAACTCCATATTTATCCCATACCAGAATCTAAACCATATAACATAACCAGGTTTAGAATTTATCATTTCATATCAATTCATGTCATGTCTAGTTGGAAACATAGTCCAATGCCAACTCATGGGGATTGAATGTTGTGTCTAACACGCCATGGGTATTTGGGGCCTCATTCCCTGTCCCACACCTCAATATCACATGGGTATTTGGTGCCTCAGTCCCTCTACCATACTTACTATCTCATATAGGTATTTCAATTATCATTCCATGTCCCACGCTCATTTATCATACATGGGTATTTAGAGTATTAGTACCTACCCTACACCTCATTAATCACATATGGGTATTTGAATCCCCATATTATTTCCCACACTTCTATATCAATAAATCACACCCATATCACTTAATTCATATCAATAAAAGTAAACCAACATTAACTATCTAATCACTTTTCAAATCATTATATACCATTCCAACTATCAAAAAAATCATGGTTCAATACATTAATCACATGGCATAAAATGTGAAACTCACCATTTAAACTATATACCCCTTTAATGCATGAATTAATTATACCAATTAATTAATCCAATTCCACAACCCCATATCCTATTAATTAATTCACAAATTAATTATACTAATTATTATAATCCCAATATCCCATAAATTCCATAATCACAAGATTTAGTTAATTAATTCACTAATTATTTAATTCTATTTTACAATCCCAATGTCCCATCAATTCCACAATCGTAAGAACCCATTAGATAATTCACCAATTAATTAATCTGATTTCAGAAATCCCAGTTTCCTATAAATTCCTCATTCACACATTCCATTAATTAATTCAAAAATTATTTAATCCAACCCCATGTTTGCATAAATTAATTAATCAATTAATTTAATCAGGTCAAGATTCAATTACCAAATTTTCTAATTGAAATCTAACAATTCATAAAAGCAATTGGGATAAATACTATGGTAATTTAGTTTAGACCACCTACATCAAGATTTATGACGAATTCATTCCAATAGATTTTAATAAATTGAAGTAGAACGTTCAATTTCACAATGGAGATCGAGATCCAGATCCAATACCAAGATCCAAGATAAAAAGGATTATACCAACAAAAATGTAGATCTAGATCCAAAATTAAATAGAAAAACCTCCCTTAAAATTATTAGAGAAGGATGGGAGAGCGGTATGAAACTACACGAGATGATATCATATTACTGGTAGAGGTTCATATCCTTAATCCAGGATTTGAATCATCATGAACGGAGTTTGAAAGAGATTAGAAACAATCTGAGAGCCTCAAAAAATGATTGAACACATTTATGTCCAAGTTAGGTCAATTTAGGGTGATGTCTTGGGGGTTAAATAATTTTAAAACCAATTTTTAGATTACATAAACCCATGTGCATGGTTTCCTAGGAAGGGTCGCAGGTTTTTCCAAACCATGTGCCTCTTCTAAGGGTGAACGATTTCACCTAAGAGGGTGAATGGTTAGAAAACCTGTGTGCCATACATGCTAATCCCCTATATTTGGGTTTTTATGGTTTTCTTGGCTGGGTGCACAACATGGTAAAACCATGAAATAACCATTCACAGCCCCTCTTCCTTACAAAATTCTCCAATTTCACCAAAAAACTCCCTAAGGAAAAAATCCAAATAGGATATACTCAAAACAATCCAAAAGGGTACCTATATAAAATCTTAAGAATCTCTAGAAAATGTCAGTATCTAATACTATGTGTTGGTCCTCACTATTATTTTTATTAACACAAATTTTTATCTAAATCATCTATTATTGAGTGTGCCTAATATAGTTTTTTCCTCGTGATTCCTCCTTCAGATACTAAATCTACAATAGATTTATAATTATGTTGAAAACTAGAGTAAAAGTTTTTGAGATGAATATAGAGAGACTCACCATGGTGTAAACATCTCTATAATTGGTCCTTAAATATCTCCCAAGATTAGTTTTCAGATTATTCATCTTGTTATGAAAAATTTTGAATATCACATCAGAGCATTACTATATTCATCGGTGGGAAGTATTTCTCTATAAATCTCCATGAAAGATCATCACATGTTGTGATGGAACCTGAAGATAGAGAATTCAACCACTATAGATCTATCCTTTAATAATAAGGGAAATACTCTCACCCTTATTATGTAATCATCCACCCCAGTTCATGAAAGTGTCATATATCTCTATAAAATTCAAGAGTTTTAATGAGGATCTTCACTTTAGATCATCTCAATTATTCAATGTTTTAGATAAATTATAGGACACTAGGATTCAAATAAAAATTATTAACCTAGATTGGTGGCCTTACTAAGTGCCTATAATGATTGATGAAATTAGATAGTCGATAAAATATATCTCTCATGATGATCTTTGGGCTCTGTTGATGAAGTTTAGAAACTATTCAATTACATCATAGTGTACTCGCTCTACCACCACTTATCTTTGGTGATAAAAAAAGGTAATTCTTGATCTCAAGGTGGAATTATAATATCTTAATATTATCCACGCTTCGAGATCAAGTGTGTGGGGTCTGGATCATAAACCTAGAAATTATAAGCATAAAACAATTTCATGAAAAATATAATTAAAAACAAAAAACAAAAAACAAAAATAGGAAATAAATTAATAAAACAATGATACAAATACAAAACATTTAATCTTTTTTCTTCAACTTCCCCTAATAATGGAATTCGAAATGTGGAATTACATTAAGTTCCTTCACCTATCAATGGAATTGGTTAGATCATAGAAATTTATATTTATGAACCCTTATCACTAATTCCATAAAACAATTAATGAAATACAGAGTATTGAGGCCAACACACTGAGAATTATTTATAAATCATAACTTAATTAGTATTTCATAATTTTTGTTATGATAATATTGATTGAAATGTTATTGAAAAATAGTTTTAACATAAAATTAAAAACATGGTGAACTTTTGATAATGAATCATTTTTTAAGAATAAATATTATAAACTAGTTTTAAAGGACGTGTTTTCAATTTTTTTGATTTCATTAAATTTTAGAATAATAGAAAATGAATAGTTTAGATATTTCCAAGGGGTAATTAATATTAATTTATTCAATTTAAATTAATTATACCTTAATTATTTCAATTTACTACGGTCAAAAAAACTAAATTAAACTAAGGGAAATTATTAATAAAATCTCAAAAGTGGAAGAAAACAAAATAAAACTCTTATATTCCCACCCTTCCTACCACATTAGGGATCCACACTTGATTCCACTTCTCTCAAAGAATATATGAATAATGAAATATAGTTTATTCATAGTGTGATACTGACACAAAACATGAAATCCAAAAGAATAATTTATCATTTAAATTCCATCAACATTTTCTAACTCACAATTCAGAAGCCCATAAGTGAATACTCACTTATTATAAAATTAGTATCCATCATGAGTGGATATTTAATATTAATGGTTATAAAAATTAATCACAAAGACAAAAAAATAATGAGCATAGAAGAGAGGAAATAAAACTAAACTGTCATGAATATAATAAATTTCATGATCCACAACATTAAGCATATCATCAATGTCCTCTATAAAACTATAAAAGATATAAAAAATTAATAATCTCACCAAATAGTCAAATTTATAATATATTTAAAGACCTAAAATTTGATAATATGTTTCCTTGATGGATTAATTTAATTTACAGATTAATTTAAATATAAATTTAAGTTTTTAATGTTATTTAAATTGTGAAAACATTGTCCTTTTTTAATTTTTTAATTTGGAAGAGTGATCATTACTCATTTATGGTTTTCATTTTAAAAATTTAAAATTTAATGGTGAAATTAAAGGTTTTCATATTGTGTTTTATGGTATCATATGCGTTTTGGAGTTTAAGAGTTGTTGGGAAGTTGTGTTTTCTATATTTTAGAACTAGCTATGTCATTGGGTACCTATTGGGTGGAATTAGGAACTCAGTGTGTTGGATCGAAGAGGGGGAGTCTTAGGGGTTCCACTAGGTACCCAGTGGCCCTAGAATTGGTACAATGTATAAACATGTTTTTTAATTTAAATTTGGTTATTTTGATTTTTTCCCTTAAAACCAATTTACCCCTTATTTGAGCTACCTTGAAACCCATTTCTCCTAACCAATCGAGATCCCCTCCCTTATATCCTCTTATTCTCCTTCATCCCCATCATTTTTTCTTGATATAAGGGTGTTCTAAGATTATTTCCTCAACCAATTCAAGGAAAAACCCTCCCCACACGTCTCTTTTTCCAACTTCTTCTATTTTTTTTTGTTTTATTCTATATGGTTGGGTATTTTGAGTTTTTGTTTCACTAAGGCATAATGAAATAACATCTTAGCCTATGAATTTCTCTTTTCTTGGTAAAAGGAAGAATCTATATGTTTATTTCATTATATTCATTGTTTTTTATATAATGTGATGGATATATGATATTTTATTAGTTTTTATAGTTTTAGCTAGAAATAAAAGGATGGTTATGTTTTTTTAATTGGGCATTTATGAAGTTATGTTCTTAGGTGTATTTTATGGGGTATTTTCCTATGTTTTGATGGAGGTTTAATCTAATTTTATTATAGTGTATATTTTATTATGGTTATTTTATTATAGATTCTTAGTTAATGTACTTTAGGTCATTTTGAGGATCACGACGATTTTTAAATCTCTTCAATGATTATGGTAGTTCATGTCATCCCTTTATGTGAACTTTTATGTTATTGTAATAATATTATTTCAACCTATTTTTCCAATGTTTATAATAAGGTTAAAAACCTATTTTTTGGAATAATTAATGGATATTTTTTTCATATATATTTAAATATTACAGGTTATGGAACACTAATATGATCTATAAGATGGTTTATAATTATCCTATTTTTTAATAATAACATGATTTAACATTTGAAAAATTTGATATTTAAAAAAACCCATTTATATAAATATATAATTTTAAAATATAAATTTATTATTGGTAGTGATTTTAATTTCATTATTTTGTGTTTATATTTGGAATTTCTCAATATAAAAGTGTAAATTTTCTATAAATGTATTATTTTATTAAAGTTTTATTTTGTTTTAGCTAACTTATAAACTGAAAACTCTATAGTATTGGACCTTGAGACACAAAATTATATTATGAACAAGTGAGTATACTATAGATTTATGAAAAAGTTATAGATTCTTCCCACATTAACATCCATGGTTTATAATAAAATAATCCATACTTAACCTTGGTTAATATTTTTCATCGAAAGTGATTTAATGGATGGGTGGCTTAGGTGGAAATAAGTAATATGGTTCTTAAAATAATAGCTCTTTTATCAAGGATATTACCTAAATAAAATATAATGTTTAGAAACTCTAAATTAATTATTTTAATAATGAAGAAAATTTTGTTTTGGTTTTGATCATGGACTCTAAATTTTTTATTTCTTTTATGAAACTACATCTTTACTAAACGGGTCCCTCGCTATGTTTTTACAAAGTATAGGTTTACAAATAAACCAAGTGTCTTTATTTTTATGTCATAAATAGATATCTATGATAATATATATTATAAATAATGCCTTCAATAAAATAAATTTTTCTTAAAATTTTATTTTAAGTATGGAAACATATTTTAGGAAAGAACTATACCTTCATTGCAGACTAGTTATTGTCTAATCCTCACTTAGTTACCCCTTTAGCTCATCGATAATAGTCGTTGAATTATTTTAAATTTATTTATTTATAATTTAAGTTAATTTATATTAAAATTCATTGAGGTAGTAAATATTCTATGAATTGTGGAAAGATTCAATTGATGCTGGTTTATTTAATTATTAATATGTTATATTATCTTTATGGTATATTTTTATAGTATGTTCTAATTATAATTAGTATTTATTGTTATTATACTAAAATGAACACTATAGATGTATATGAATAACAATTTATATCCTTTAAAATATTTATAATTTTGAATGAAAAATTTGAAATTTTATTTAATCATTGAAAAATTAATCTTTTTTGGTCATGTAGTTACATTATTATGTCAAGCATGTTAGGTATTATAATGGATAATTCCTTGAGCGTGGATAATTCGTTGATTTGTAAAGAATGTTTTTTTCTATAGTATCTAGAATATTTGTTTATATGGATAGTTTTTTTTTGTGTCATTTGGAATTATAATATATTTATTAAGTTGGTACATTTCACAAGATTGGTTTCAATAACCTAACTAAGTATACCACTTCCCCTTTCCCATAATATGGGTTGGAAGTTCCATGACTCTGGTATACACCTTCCCCTTTCCCACGGTTTGGGTTATATACATTGGATAACTAGTTCTGTATTTTTGTGTATGGGCATCATGTTTTCTATATCTAGGTCATCGCAGATCCTTAGCGCTAGGCTCGAAGTTTCTTTGTGTAGGTAAGGACCCTCCCGATATATGGAGTGAATTATTATGGTCAATATACTTCTTTATAATCTTATATATTAAATTTTTATGTGTTATATTAAATTTTTATAAAAAATAGCATATTTATGTAAATAATAAGACATGTTCATTCATAGACCCAGTTATTCACTATTTTGTTGAGAAACCATTGGTAATTTCCTACTAATTATTTACACTCAAACTCTACATGGAAATCTATTTGGATGTGTTTTTTCACTTGTTTTATTTCATGTATAATATGTAAACATATAGGTTTTGGGTGTATTGAGAACTATATGGATTCTAGTAAAATATCATGTATTCAGACTCCATGTGTTATTAAAGTGGGGACCAAATATTGATAAAGCAATGTTGGTTCATCACATATTCTTTTCATGATATATTAAGTCTATGTATTGGTACATGATATTGACTATGTGAGTATATTTAGTTTATCATGTGTTCCTCGTTTCATTTTTCTAGAAATGAAATTTTCACTTTTTTGTTTGTATTCAATTATTGAAGGTCCCCTTTTGCCTTCAACTTGGGAAAAGCTAATACAGGGATGACTTGAGATGATTCCCCAACAAAATTTGATTATGGATCAATATGTTATTA
Organism: Viscum album; assembly: GCA_963277665.1. Taxonomy (NCBI): domain Eukaryota; kingdom Viridiplantae; phylum Streptophyta; class Magnoliopsida; order Santalales; family Viscaceae; genus Viscum; species Viscum album. Next base: position 1,382,188,165 of record OY728157.1, read on the forward strand.
GATTTTTTTTAATAAATCCCCAATGATAATCTAATACCCTTAGTTCTAGAAACCAATCATTGGGGACTATGGAATTCTCTTAGGGTTGTGACATACAAATTTTGGTACCAATAGGGTATTTGGTTGAGGTCTCTATGAAGTAGTATTTGAGCATGGTGTTTGGGTTTATTGGGAATTTTTACTTATACTTGAATAAGATATAGGGTTATTTTAACTTGTTAAGTAACCCATAAATAGGCCTGATCAACCAATTTATGGTGGAAGACTATGTTATTAGGGGATTTCTGATTGTTTAGTCTATACACCATAGGATTCAGGTAATGGTTGGGTCTAATATCACAAGTAAAAATTAATATAACTAGATAAGTGTATAGGGTATTGTTGGAAGCCACTTTCTAAGTATATTCATGCATTATATGGTCTAATCTCAAAATTGGTTATGTGAATCTCATTAATATTAGAAAAATATCATATATGAATTGCCTAAATTAAATAAATAATAACTAAAAAATTAATCAATGTTTTCTTGATTACCTTATTAGATGTTATCTAATTTGTTAATTTCAATCACATATATATTCATGTTAATATTTATTATGTATACATTTCTATAGAGATATTATTAATTTTTATTTATAATATGTGTTCTTGAGTATATTTCTTATTTCCAATATAATGATGTTTGTTGCGAATGTTGTCACCAGTTTTCTATTTATTTTGTATTTTAGATACATTTATGATCTCGAATTTAAATCTTGTCATCTATTCTTTGTTTGGTATGTTTTTTACAGTTTTTGAATAAATTTTCTTCTTAATTATGTTATCATTTTCTATTTAGTAGTGTATCGTAAAAAAAGTTATGATTCTGATTTATGAGCATGCAATTTATTAGTTACATAGTATAATACTACCTTTAATTTTTATTTTAAACTAGTGGAATACTATTATGCTTGAGTTTATTTTACTCGTTTATTAGTAAGACTTTTTAATTCAATTTTTAAAATAATTCACTTGGATTTTCCTTCTCATATTTATTATTAAGGGTTTTTCTTCTTTGTAATTTAAATGAAAAATAGTTTATATGGCCTTAAGATTAAAAAAGATTTTTGTTTCAAAAAATTATAACTATTTGAAATATAATGGTATATTTTTTAAAGTAAATCTAGAAAAAAAATTCCTCAATGATGATTTATAAATTCAGATATCTTTTGAAATAAACTTTGGTGTTTTATAATGGATTTTACTTGTGATTTTCAAATAGGGATTCAAGTTTCTTTAATAATAATAATAATAATGTGTTTTAATAAACTATATTTTGTAGTAGTATATTCATAGGTAGACCCGAGATAATTCATATGGTAGTGCCACAATATTAGACATGAATATTTATTCATATCTTAAGAATATTAAATAGGTTGGAATGTAATTTTGGTATTAGAATTTAGTGGTTTAGTGGTTTGGAATGGCTTGGAGAGTCCGACATAGGAGATTTGGTGAGAATTATGGGAGTCGTCCTTCAAAATAGTGGTGGTATTTAGAATGTTAATTAGTTTACCAGTCGTTAGTATTACTCAGGTGTATTTCGATCTTGGGGAACTGTAACATCCCAACCACTTCATTCATGTATGTTCTCTGGTTCTTGAGGTTTTCTTTTCTTCTCCTAATTATTATTTAGTTGAGTCAATTTTGTATAATGGATTATGGGATTAGAGGAACTTGATAAATATTAAAAAAAAATAGTATCTTTCTACCAAAATATGGGTTACCATTTCAAAACACTCAAAACCACACCATATAGGTGGTGTCTATGCCATGTAGATAATGGTTATGTCGTAGTGGTACTACGGTAGTTTGGCCACACCATAGAGGGAATGGTTCTCCTGTAGTGAACCAACTTCTAGAGTATACTATGTATCATTTTTTATAGTATGATATTTGGTATGGGATTCACCATGGTATTTTAAACCACCCCACATAACATGTTCATCATTGGTTTCATGAAGCTACAGTCATTTAGTCTTCGGTTGTTATTCCATTTTATTAGTCTATTCCAATTGTAACTCGTAGAGTTTCCATTCAGTTTTGGTGGGGATTTTATGAGGTGTTTCCAACATTAATGAGGATCCCTATTTATTATAGGTATTCCATCATCACTTAAGATCATTCCAAATCTCTAAAGTACTACTGTAGAGCTAACTTCTTATCATAGTGCTCATGTTACATCATAGTGGTTCGAAGTCCAGCGTGGTTCCAATCCACAGTTCCACCTTCTAAATTATAGGGATCATGTTATTCTTCTTCCAATATCATAAGAGACACATTATTTCACCATTTTAGTGTGTTTATATTCTTAAACCACCGTATCTTACACCATAGTGGTTTATCCTATGTCATAGAACCTAGCATACATCGTTTATCTTCCTAGAAATCCAATGGAATATCTTGTTTCATAATGTGAAACTTTTTTCAAGTTCTTGCGATATTTTTTATCAAGTTAGGTGGTTTTGGAAGTTATTAATATTATTTAAAAACATTTATACCATTACAATTTAAATTTTTTTTGAAATAAATATCTAAATCTTCATACGACTTTTGATAAATGGACTTTGAAAGGATATGGTGTGTAAGGAAAAATTCTTGATGGAATTCGATAGTAGATTTTAAGGAAAAATGTTATTAAATTGAAATTATGAATACTAATAGGATTTGGATTAAAATGAAATGCATGGGTTATTTTGTTATTTTAAATGTTATGATTTGATTCATTTTTATAGAAAAGAATTTGATATTAGTTTTTGAAAAGAATGGAATGAATTTTGTTGAAAACATTTTTATGTTGGTTTTTGAAATATTAACTTGAGTTTTTTTATAGAAAAACCATTGAGGGTGGTTTTTGAAATTAAAGGCTTATTGGAAATTGGGTGTCAATGATATTATGTTTTAAATTGTTTTTTAACCAATAATATCCCCTTGTAATCTATTTGATCTACCTTGAATCACATTGGAGGCTAGCTAGTTTAGTGGTCAGAACGCATTCTAGGAATGTTGTAGCTCTACCTAAAAATGGATCGATGATAAAAACGCAACTAAAAATACTTTAGGGTATGGATATTATTCCTTAGGTTTCTTCTCATTTTTATCCTTAGGGATTTTCCTTGTGCACTCTGAAATTTTTTCTTTACAATAGATATGTGGGAATCCAAGGAAATCCTACCATTGGGCATCTTAACCTTGGTTTTATGATTGAAAATGACTTTGAATTAATTATAATATAAATTTTCAACTAATTTTAGATTTGATATAAATTCTTATTAATTATCTCATTTGATACATGTTTTATTCATGCCTATTTAGAAACGATTCAAGATTATGCCTGCATTGATGAAAATTTAGTGTTTCTATTTTGTAATAGTTATTTAAAATGTTCATTCAAGAGTGTTTTTATTCGAATTGTGAAAATATTTCAATTCCATATTATATTTACATAAATATTAAATGGTTTATCTAATTTGGAATGCTTATCAAATGATTGGTGAAATCCAACAAGGATTGTATCTCATGCCCATCCTTTTTTTGGTTATTTGTAGATTTCCTTGTGCTAATTCTAGGTAAAGGGAAGGAACCATATTGAGATAGATTGTGTATCTGACTTATAGAACATATATAATTTGGGATCACTTAATGTAATTTGTAATCCACCAGTTTTGTCAGGTTGTGTGGTCATTTTGAAGACTTGTATCAGTGTTTTGTGAACCTTTTTCTCTAATGGAGTGTTTTTCATACTGATTTCTTTCTTATTATGTTTTTTTTATTGTAACTTTTGGGGTGATATTTTTCCTTATTTACTCTTATTGATATCATGGTGTTTGTTGCTAACCAATGGGGATTGGTAATACCCTTCAATCATATCTAGGCTAACTAAAGTATTAGTTTAAAAGTGTATCTTGGTCGGTTCACAAAAAATTGGTATGAAATATGGTTTAGCCTGCTCGTTGATTTTAGTGTGGTATGTTGGGAGGGGCTTGTCAGAACATAAAGGGTATATTAGGAGAAAGTGCATATCCAACTAGTATTGTAATGGTCCATAAATATACAGGGGATGTTGGGGAAAGTTTCTCAGAGGGAACATGATGTTTTAATTATTGACTTTTCCAGGTATTTTATTTTCATATAACTCTATTGAATCCATATTTACAGTATTGAAGATGTAAATTCTCTTAAATGGTGCAATCCTTATTGTTGTTTAGTACCATGTCCCTAAGAACACATTTGAATAGACCTTGGCAGGGAGATACTGGTGAACCATAGAAAGTGAACCCTCCAGTTGATCAAAATCTTGTGGGGGGTGATGCACATGCATTCCATGATCTATTCTAGGTAAAAAAACCTAGTTTTAATCAGGATATGGTGTTTTTACCCCAAAGTAATTATATTATATATCATTCCCAGGAGTTTCTTTACCTAAAAACACTATAACTACAGGGCACCAATGATACTCAGAAGGTGGAAGATAATTTGATGAAAATTGAAAAACTCCTGGATTTGTTGGAGATTTTTAATTCTATTGAGGTGAAAACTAATACATTAAATATTTAAGGTCCAAATAGAAGGTAGTGGGACCCTATATTTGAGATATGGAATAATATGGTCTTGGAATGGAAATATTCAGGGCACTTTTATTGGATAAATTTTATCCAAAGTCGATGGTGATGGATAAATCAATAGAGTTCATTAAACTCAATCAAGGTAACCAAACTATGACTTGGAATGTAAATTTATTTATAGAGATTATTCAATTCTCACCTAAGGCTGTCTCGAATGATAATTTGAAATATCTAAGATTTTAGATGGGTCTTCAACTATATATTCAATATTAATTTTTTTGAAACTAAACTCATATATTGATGTATTGGATAGAGATTTGATGGTGGAGCATTACTTGGATAGAAAGTGAAGGATGATAGGAGATTATCCTACTCCTAGTGGTAGTTTTAGTGGTTCTTATTAAGGGAAAATAAAGTTGGATTGGTATCATAGTAGAAAATGTGGTGGTGGATCATATAAGAAGACCTATGTTGAATCATTTTCAGTGTTCCATAAATGACCTCTTACCTTTCAGTGGTGTGGTAAAGTGGGTTACATGAAGCCTAATTTCTCATAGGAACCAAATAATTGTAGCTAATATGGATTCTTAGGACATTTTAAGAGGTTTTATCATGTTTCTATCAATTTTTTAGTAGTTTAATCTCTTCAATATTTAGATTAAATTCATTATAGTCAATTTTTTCAAGAATAAATGGATTCCAACCAAGAAAATCTAGAATAAATATTATTCACATAGTGAAAATATTTAGTGGAATTTGATATAATTCCTATGATAGGGAGATGTTCCATAACCATTTCATAAACATTAGTATCTAATTTATTTGATATTGGTGCCTCTCATTATTTTTTATCCAACTATATCATGGAATTGATAACTATTCTATTTGATCTCATACCTAATGTTAAGGAGATTGAAACACCTCTCAGGATAAAGAAAGAGAATGTTCTTTTAGGCCGTTCTTATACTTTCACTTTTTTGTTAGTTGATATTACTTGGGACGTTTTAGTTCTAGATATGATACCTATAGATAACATTCTTTGGGTGGATTGTTTGATCATCAATAAGACTCATATTAAATATTTTCATTGATGGGGTTTTATTATAAGAACCAATGGAGTGAGTTGTGTCATTTAAAGAGAATGGGACCTGAGGTTGAGTTGATCTAGACCTCCCCATCCAAATTTAGGTAATATGAAATCTAGGATTTCCTTGGAATGAGATCATGAACATTTAGATGATGTACCTCCTCTATTATTCATTGTGTTACCTAATTATTTTTTATTTAAATTTTCTGGTTTTATGCTTGTAAGACAAGTATACATATCCATCAACTTGGTACTATTTTCCCAAACTATCTATACTCCCTCTTATTGTATAGCACTAGTGTAACTAAAGGAGTTGAAAACTCAATTATAAGATTTGTTATCCAAAGGATTTATCTGGAACAGTGTGTATCCTTGGGAAGAACTCATTATTTTTGATAAAAAAATATGATGTGACCCTTCACCTTTGTATTGACTGTCAAAAGTGAAATCAATTAATAATAAGAAATAAGTATCTATTACCTAATATTGATTATTTTTCTGATCAATTGAAAGGGGTGATGTTTTTCTCAAAGATTGATCTTTGGTCAGGTTATCACCAGATTAGGATTAAAGAGAATTAAATTCCCATGAATGCCTTCAAAAGTAGATATTTCCATTATGAGTACTTCATAATTACACTTGGTCTAACCAATGATCCTACAGTGTTCGTGGAATTGATGAGCAAGATTTTCCATGAGTACCTCAATTCCTTTTTTAAAAATTTCTTGGTTGATATCATAGTTTACACTAAGACTAAGGGGGACCACTTATATCATATGATAGTATTATGGGTTATCTTGAGGAACCACAAAATTTATTACAGGATTTCTAATTCAAACTGTTTGATGTGAAAAGTTTGATTCCGAGAACCCATGGTTTCCAAAAAATTGTGTTTCAATTGATCTTGAGAATGTGAAAGCTATTGTGACATAGTAGAAACCAAAAAAATCAATGAGGTTTAGAGTTTCATTGGCATGGATAGTTATTATCATTTTTTGGTGAAGAATTTATCTTAGTTCACTTATTTTATGTCCACTCTAACTTGGAAATAAGTAATGTTCGTGTGGGGTTCAGAACGTCATGCTTCCATTGATGAGTTCATGTGGTAGTTTAATTCAACCCCAATTTTGACAATTCTAAAATACAGTTAGGGCTATGTGGATTTTTTTTGATTGATTGGGTTCATGTGTGAGATGTATTCTAATGTAGGGAGATCATGTGGTGGCAATAGTTCTCATCAACTTTGTCCTCCTGAAAAGAACTATCCCATGCTCAATTTAGAACTCATAGATTTTATTCATTCTTCAAAGAGTTGGAGGAACTACCTTATTGGTGAAATTTATACCATCAAATATGATAATAAAACATTGATCTATATATTATTTAAAAATTATTTTTAACTTATGGAAGATATAGTGGGTAGAGTAGCTATAGGATTTTGATTTTGATATTGCCTACACTCTAGGTAAAGGAAAGTTCATCACTGATTCTTTGAGTAGGAAACTTCCATCCTATTCCATGAAAGAATTTTTTTTAGTAGTGTAAGTTAAAGAACTCTTTTCTCATATGAATTTAATAGTAATGTAGGATGATACTTGGGTTACTTTGGGGAGTGTCCAGTTGAATTATACTTTACTTTAGATGATTCTTCCAGAACATAAACTCAATGATGAGTTCCATTGAATTAGAGATTCAATTTATGGTGGGGAGTCCATCATAAAGTTTTATCTATCTTCGGATGGTATCCTATGATTCTATAATAGGTTATATCATTACTATACCTTTTAAGAAAGGATGTGATGGGATATTATCATGATGCCTCATCGGTAGTACACCATGGAACCAGGAAGATTTTTTATGATATAATGTTATGTTTTTGGTGGCCAAGTATTAAATGAGACATTGATAATTTTGTTTCATATTATTATACTTCTCAATAGGTTAATGTAAATAATCATAAGCCTTAATTTTTTATTCAATCCCTTCTTGTGCCGATTTGGAATTGGGATGAGATATATAATGACTTTATGGACATATTTTCATATACACCATGAAGAATGTATGAAATATGGGTAATTATTGACCAATTAATCATATAATATCACTTAATTATAGTTTATGAAACCACCAAGGTTTCGTACATGGGACAGTTTTGTGTCCAAAAAATCATTATATTTAATGGAGTTTCATTTGGGGTCTTTTTGGATAGGGACACTCAATTCACTTATCTCATTTAGAGGTGTCTCCAAGAGGCAATGGGATCCCAGGTAAAGTTGATTATAGTGTATTATTCTCTAATGGATTGCTAGATAGAACTAGAAGTTCATATTGTTGAGTACATCTTATGATCCTATGTCCTTGAATTTAGGGGACCTTGGGATTGAAATTTCATATTGGTGGAGTTTACGAATAAAAACATCTACCAGTCATTCATAAAGCTAGAACCATTTGTGGATTTGTATAGTTGACCATGAAAATCGATGCATTATTAGATAATCTTTGCAAGTAATACCTAGTTTGGTCTAGGAGAACGTGGATAAGATTCAATCAATCCATCATAGAATGTTTATGGCATAGATTCAAAATAAATCATATTTTTATTATCGATGAGTCCCTTTAGAGTTTGGTGTTGGTGATATAGTATTTCTAATAGTTTTACCATGGTTAGGTTGCTATTGGATTAGGAAACATGGAAACCTATCACCAAGATATGTGGGACCATATGAGATTGTTGAATGAATTATTATGGTGTATTACCATTTGAAATTTCCACCATCACTGACATCTATCCACAACATGTTACATGTGTCCAAGATAAGAAAATATCTCTCTGATCCATATCATTTTTTAATTTTGGGGAATCTAGATGTAAAACCATATTTTCAATAACTAAGAAACTAGTTCAAATTTTTTATTCTTAGATAATGGTTTTTCATGGAATACATATAACCTTGATTTGGGTAATGTGGAAGTAAATGTATGATTCACACAACACTCTGGAAAATGAGGCACTAATGAAGGAGTAGTGGACTGACCTCTCTGATTACATTTTGATTAATGTATTATGAACTACAAATATTTATTCCATGACTATTTTTATGATCTATTATATGCCGTGAATAGTTTTAAAATGTTATTTTCGTGTTCTCGTACCCATATACTCATTCTATATTGATATCTCCCCTCTTTACCCTTACCGAGCATCTGAGATCACCGTTTCTTATATTTCATTTCCCCAAAATACGAATAATGGAACCATGTATGTTATCTTTAATAAGGATTCTATTTATGAAGAACATAGTGGTAGATGATGTATCTACCTTATGTCACTTGTCCAGGTTTCCAAAGGCACTAGTTCTAAAAAATTATGGAATGAATTTTTATGTTATATAGTGGATATTCATCTATAAATATGTAATATTTATTTATTAGAAGTTTGGGTCCTTACCAAAAATATGTTGCATCGAAGAGATTCATAGTATAGGATTATTATCTTCGTCCCTATTTCCAATTTGAATTTCAACGATATATCAGTCAACATATCACCTAAATTCTATGAATGTTATATATATAATTAGAAACCAAGTGTGGGGGTAGTGGGTATACATATGTTTTACATGTGATTATTCTTACTTGAATGAATGTGTATATAAATATAGAGAATAAAAATAACCTCAAAAAATTCGAGACTCATTGATAAAACTTGATTAGTCCGTTGTAATTGGATAGATTTAAGGTAAATCAAAATTGATATATGTTCTTATTGGATTTTTAACATAAACTTGGGTAAATTTTTTGTTGTAAATAATTAACACATTATAGAGCTAAATTATACAAAAAAAAATCTATAATTTATATGAACTAGAGTAAAATATGAAGTTGGTATCATCTTATAAATTTTCTATGATAGGTTAGTACTCGGTGTGTGTGTGTAAAAAAACAGGGGCAATTAATAAGAGTAAAATGACTATGTGAGAGTGAGTCTCCTTTAAAATTATTTCATAGCCAATATATTATAATTATTATTAGGGGTTTTTTAGTATAATGGATAGTGTAGTTTCATATAGTATATATTCACTGAATAAGTCTAAATGAACATACCATGGCTCAAAAATAATAAAAATAGTTTGTTCCATGTTATTAAGGAAGATGGAAATTAAGGGGAATATTGAACTCATTCATAAAAGGGGAATATAAAATATAATATTGTTTCATAATTTGAATAAAAAAATAGTGAAATAGATAATTTGATGATGATCTATAGGGAGATGGATTAAAGAAAGTTCCTATAGTTAAAATCTTGACTAAATAAATTTCATTCAATTTAACCTCCATTGATCATAAACATAATTTTAATTGAACTAGAAATGGGGTAATAATTTTTTTGAGTGTAATTACTTGAGAACATGTAATAACAAAACTGGGGGATGTTATTATCATAAAATTATCATGGTTTTTATTTATTTTTATTTTTATATTTTGTTTTATTTTCATGTAATTTCAATAGTTAGGTGGTTGATATTATATTTTTAGAAAAAAATTATCTTAATTGATAAAAAGACCCTAAAGTAATGAATTTGATTGATTATATCATATTTTTTAAACAATTTTCATTTCCATGAATTTTACTACGTTTTTTATGTAAAACAAACTAGAGGAACTATCCTAGGATGAACAAAATAGGAAATAAATTGTTTATTGAAAATTCAAAGGAAATCCGAAAATTACTTTAGGATGTTAATAGAGTGCGGGTTAGGCCTAAATGAAGAATCATCCCTCTAATATAGTGTTGATTATCTACATTTTGAGGGTCTTTATATTATAATTAAATCCATTTTATCCATTAAGAATACACTTACCCTTAATGTAGTAATGTAGAGGATCTTGAGAAAGTATTTCTGAACCAATATACCTTCATAGAGAATCATAAGTATAAACCACAAAGAAAATAGATTCTCATGGAAACGTCTAACCATACATCAGACTCCAATGTTTTATTGAAAATACAAGGCAGTTATCTTTTCTCTCTGATGTTTCCATGTGGTATATAGACGATACAAACATAAAGAAGTTACATGTCCATTAGGAAACTCTATATTTTCGAATTTAAAATATCATATCAACATATTCTGAGGAAGCACCAATATAATCCCATGTTTAATCCTGAAAATAAACTAGTTCCAATGAATTCTCATTCCTCAATGTAGCGTTAGTTCTCAAGGTAATTTTGTATCATTCCAGAAATCCATTGTAACATCCCTAACCGACACTACTAGAAAACTGGTTTCATCCAATGTTAGGGCTTTAATAGTGCTTGTTAAAAGTGTTGTTAATGACCCCAATTGTCAGAACTATAAAATGTTATGGTAAAGGCCCCCTTTGACCTTTAACAATGAAAAAAAAATCTAATAAAGACCACCCCCCATCAGAAATTCATTACAAACATGGATAAAATCCCCCCTTTATCAGTGCTTCTGAAAACTGTTGATAAAGGGGGGTATTTATTAATGATTTTATAAAAGCACTTATAAATCCCCCCTATCTGTGCTTTTTTACTAGAACTAATATAGGTTATATATATAATTATATTTCATTATAATATATTAATTTATAAATATATTTTCATTGATTTAAATATAATATATATTTTTGGAATATGTTTTTGATAAGGTAAATATGAATTTACATATAATATACAATATATTTAGTGAAAATGGATTATAAAATAATTTAAAAAATATTTTTAATAAATTATTTTCTATTTATTATCAATTAATAGTCATTTAATATCAAATATAAGAAAAAAATAAAAAAAATTATTAAAAGATCTAATATAAGTTGAAAACATAACTCGGACTTCAAACGACCATAACTTTTTATCCGGGTGTCTGTTTGGGCTCTACCAAATATCAAATTGAAGACTATGACAAGATCTACGCATTTTGTGAAATAATTAAAACCTATGTCACGTTTTACAAGGTCCAAAAGTCCTTAGAGTTATAAAAAACTGATTTTTTAGTTGGGGTACCGCAATTCTTTAACAATTGATGGAATTTCAGCCCCGTTTAAGGGCGTCTTATTTATCATTTTTAGTGGGGAATAAATACTTTTCTAGGAATTAAATTCATATTGATATTTTGGTTTTAAATTTTTATAATTTTTCAAAACGAATTTTTACTTATAATTAAATAAATGCATATTTTTATATTTACATATAATAAATCACATGTGTACATTTGTATATCAATATATTTTTGTAGAAATGTGTTTTTAAATATATTGAATAAATATTTATTATTAAATTTATTTATATTAAAATATTATCTATTTTATTTACCTTATTAAAATTCATTCATATGTATATATAACTTTTATACATACATATTTTGTGTATTAATAAACACACACACACACATATATTTATATATTTATTTATATTCTAATATATATAAATGAATATTATTATATAATATATTTAAATAAATATAATTATTTATATATATATAACACATTTCAAAATATATACAAATAAATAGAAACTTCATTAAATATACAACAAAATATGCATGGCATAGTTGTAAAGATCATTCATTCACAAAAGGGAGGTCTTATGATCGAATCGAGGAATGCGCAATTACTTAGTGTATCCTTCTTGTGCTAAGAAAGGGAGGAGTAGTGCATGATGGTGGATAGGTAGTTGAAAGCACTTGGAAAGGTTATTATAATCACTAAGAAAGGGGGATGGGGATTTGTTAAAAATAATAATTTTCCCATATTTTTTTACAGAGCTTTTTTTAGCACTATTAAATGACACAATTTAAGTGCACTAAAAAATCACTATTAAAGGCACCCTTTAACATCACTAAAAAGAGAACTGATAAACTTTTTATTGAATAGAAGTTTTTTAGTTCTATAAAATACCCTTCCTTTTAACATATCTCATAATATCATCACTTTTTAGGTACTGATAACACCATTTATTATAATTGTTAAAGCCCTGATTTTGAATAGTGTTAGTTCACTTATGTCATGAAAAAACCAGTGCACTATATACCTCAAGTGAACCTCCCTATAATCTATAGGCTATAAAAAAATGTTGATGTTCAATATATAACACATAGGAAAACAATACTCTCATGTAAAGATAACCATAAACACCATGAAAGGAAAATAAAAAATTATTCATTATAATAACTAGAAGTAGTAAAATATATATCATGGTAAAATGTATGTCAATAATCAATTTTAAAAAAAATATGTATCAAATGAAATACTATACATTTCTTGCAAGTAGAATGAGTGTAGTGGGATCCACCATGGGAAGGTTATATATAAAAGGTCTAAAGAAATTAAATAGAGACAACCATTACTGGTCTTGACTCCCAACTTGAACCTATCTCCTAACTCAAACCAAGATCCCCTAACTTACCCATCCAAATATGTAGGGAACATTCTCACACTAGGGTTATTAACCATGGAATTTTCTTATGTACTTATGTTCCTATGTAGGGTGAGAGTATAACTCAGTAGGATACCATAAATGATATCACTATATATTCCAGTAAAAAAGATGTTCATGATCGATATGAAAGGCTAATAAAGTAAATAATAATTAATTAAAAAACTTATCACCCTATGGGGTACTCCCACCAAATCATGTGGAACCATACCTTCTTTGACTACTACTGAAATGGGAATATATACCAATGGTTTGAAAAAACACGTTGATATTGAACAATAAATCACTCCTTTGATATGATGGGTAAATGATGTATCACCATCACATCTTATCCAGGTGAATAATCCATCACTGTTCTACTACCAAAGGATAATTAGTCATCATTGATGAACAAGGCAGCACGAATATCGGATAAATGATACTCCACCATTTCCATACTTGGGTAGATGATGTACCAAAATTTAATAGCATAGGTGGATGATGTACTACAAAAAAATATCAACTAGGTGGATGATAAACCACCCATATCACTATAGAAATGAATGAAATACCAGAATCTAAATTCTTTTAGTTGACGATGCTTCACTCGGAAAACATCGATAGTTAAATGATGCACCACTAGTACTATCCTCTATGTTGATAATGTACCATCAATATCACATATCTAGTGGTTGAAACACCATCAGTATCAGGTATTAAGTTAATGATATCCCACTTTAATAGGTCCTTAAGTGGATAACGCACCACTGGGAAAGCTCACAGAAGTGAACAATGTTCCACTAGTAATAAATATCAAGTTTTCTATATACCATTAATGCCAAAATCACTTGGTGAATAAGGAATAACCTAATCAATTTATCCAAATAGATAATATGCCACTTTAATATCATGGGTAGATTATGTACTACCTAATTATAATATGTACTTGATTGATATATCACTAACCAACAGCTGGAGAGAATAATGTTTTAATGACCATATCATTTTTGTGAAACATATGTCACGCTTTATGTATTTAAAGTGATTGATATATCACAAGTAAATTATATATCACAATCTCGTAAAATAATACAAGTGAATGAAATAAAATAATTTAAATAATCCAACTGATTGATGTATCACAAAATTCAAGAAAGGGGGTCATGGTATCAAATTTATTTTTACTCTAAAAGTTGTATTTATAGGTCTAATAAAATATATCATATCCCAAAACTAAGTTAAAACTCATAATGGACACACTGGGGAACTATAATAGGATCCTACTGTTATTAATAATTCCTAGGAACCCATCTTGAATCCAAAGACATGGTTTATAATACAATTCACACTAATAATTCCCATCGGTAACCATTGATATCAATTCAAATCACTTGAAAACTACTTACATGCATCCATTTATCCAATCATACTAAAGGTATTTAAGAAAACCAATTTAATTTAGATTTATTGAATATAAAAAAATTCCCATTATTTCTTATGATGCTTGAAAACTGAGAAAAAATCATCAATAAAGCAAGGAATTGTAACCAATCAATAGTTTGGATTATAATTCTATAAATTAATATCTTATTCGAAAGCTTGTGCCACATGAAAAAATAAACAAAAATGGTTCACGACATAATAGACTAATATTATTAATAAAAATTTATAATAATAAAACCACTATTAAATAAAAATATTGAAATAAGTTAAAATTTCCTACAAAATTGGATTAAGAACTCTTAAAATTTTTAAAAGGTCATTTTTTAAAAAAAAGAAGTTTTTTATATATAGTATTTTCATTTATAAGTAAAATTTATAAATTTATAAATTTTAATTTTTAATAAAAATTATTTTGGAATAAATCATATTGAAATTATCTTAATATTAATTTTCAGTATTTTTCTAAAATAATTGATTTTTTAGTGACTGTTGATAATATTGTTTTTACCAAAATTATAGATTTAATGAATTTATCAATATATGATAAATACCTAAAAGATTATAAAATACTTTTATTGATTAAATATTTATTTTATTAGAAAACCTATGTATTTTAAAAATTGATTTTGAACTTAGAAAACCTATGTTCAATATTTTAGAACATAAGTAATATTTCATACCAATATAAAAATGGTTTGCATTATTTTATTTTAATTAAAACTTCTAGTGGTAATATTCTATTTTGGATTTATTTTGAATCCAAGAAATATTATTTTTTTATAATAAACCAATTTATATCATTAAATTTAGTGAAATTGATTAATTTATACTGCACATAAATTTTAAGCCTAAACATACACCTTTTCTATAAATTGTTCTTATGCATTTTGTCCACAAATATTAAAATTAAATTTTTAAAAATTTATAAATATTATTTAATAAGATTATTCAAATATTTTATATAAAAATTTACATGTTGTTTAATTATTCCCATTTTTTTCTAAAAAATATAATTATTAAGATTAAAGTTAATAACCATGATAATGGTAAGATGGTTATTTTCAAAGAATTTTCTTATTAATATTGTGTAACTTTTATCTTAAAAAATAAATTAATATATTCTAAAAGTGAAATTAATATATTTTTTAATCCCATATATAAATATATTATCACTCGTTCAATTTTTAATCAATACTAAATAATATTAAGAACACTTAATGGTTAAAACAACTTTTTTCTACAAAATAGTTTTTCTTTATAATAAGTGACTTAATTTAAAAGATAATTTTATATTACTTATAAATTGAATTGAATTAAATAAATTTTAAATTTATTCTTATAATACCAGAACTTTTTAATAATTTTTGTTTACATTTTTTGTAAAACATATATTACTTAGTTAAGAAACTAGTTACCTACGTAGAAACTGAAATGATAAAATTTAAATAAAACTAATGGTAAATAACTTATAAAATGTTTAAAAAATGTGTACAATTATAGTTAGAGGATTTATAAATATTATATCATACAAAATTCCATTAGTTCTCAATTTTGGAAACATTGGCCCTTGAATAATGTCATTAACTTATTGAAAAATAATTAGTGTTCCAAAAAGTTCCATTTTCTTCACATATAAATGGGGAAAATTAAAACCCCTATTGACATGTCAATTCCTTCAAATTTATTCTTGATACACTAATATTACTCCTATAATAAACCACTCTGATGTTTATAATTTTCTAGTCACATTTATTAATATTAATCCCTTCATTTCTAAGGATACTTTCAAGAGAAAGTTTAGGGTCCCAAAGTGATTATTAATTAATCCTTACCATTTTCTTCTTATTTTTTATCATCCAAAACAACCCTATAAATAGTAATATAATGAATTAATTATCATTATTATACTTAATTTTTATTTTATTAATTTAAAAATAATTATTTATTCATTTCTATCCACTTATAAATATAGAATATTGTCGATAATGTGTTCGTGCGGACTACTACCTCTATGAAATGATGTCTTTCACTTTTTACCACTACCTATATTTTATAGCTATAGGAATAGAATTTAATAATAAATGTGACATATATAAATCAATTATGATTTTCAAATGAGAAATAATAATGCACTTTCACTCCCACTCATTATTTGGGAAAGGAAAACTTTAACCATGTGTTGTACGGACTTCGGTCTCCAAAAAGTAACATTTTTTGTTTCTCATCTAGATTGTTAGACATTATAAAAACCCCTTAAAATATTAATAAAAACCTTAAAAGAATATAAATAATATAATTATTCTTATTTTATAATTATATTATGTAAATATAATAAATTTCACAACCAAAATCACCCATCAAATTTTTGAATGTTCGTGTTTGAGTCAATCTGACCACCTACTTGAAAAATGTTGTTAAACTCTTTCATGGACGACTATAAAAAGATAAATACTAAAATTATTAAAATTTAATATGAGAAAAATTATCTTTTTATGGTTTTATAAATTTTTTATTAATTATTTAACCTTGTATTACAATATCATCTTCAGTCTCTAGAATTTCAAAAATAATTTCACACTGATTTCATTTTCATGAAAACATATGAATAAATTGTGTAATAAATAAATAGAATATGTTAAAAATGGTTATTATTAAAATAAATATAAATGAATAAGGTTCCTAATAAGGTATCTAATAAACTAAATTTGATTATTTAGAAATTTAGGCACATGAGCATAATGAATCGGGACCATAGTGTTTGTTTCTTTGTCTCATTTTAAATTTCATGCGACATGTTTGATACTATGCACCACGATTTACCAAGAAAGTTTGGAGTGAGGAAATACTTCTCCTAAGGAAATAAAATAAAAGTTATAAAGTACATGACAAGGAATCACGGAGTCTCTCTACAAATACAAGTGTAAACCTCACCAAAATAATCAGCATGAACATGACTATCACTATAATCAGGTGACACAAAGGACTAATAGGAGGTGACTTCAAGAATTTCCCTTTTTGAAAGAGCATCAGCCACTTGATTAGAATCACGGTAAACATCTGTAAATTTAAGGGAGAGGGTGTCTAGAATCCGAAGTTAGTCAGTCCAACCAGTAGTATCTTCCATGGAACATTCCTCGATTGATCTTTCAAAATTTGAACTGCAATAGATGAATCTGATTCTATCTATAAATTTTTCCAACCAAAATGGAAAGCATACCTGATTTCATTAATCATAGCCCAGTGTTTTGCTTCAATAGCAAACCCAATGCTAATAAAATGGAAGAAGTAGCCTTTTACAAACCCCTAAGAGGTTTATAATACACCACCACATCCAGAGGGTCCTGGAGTACCAGAGACAACACCATCAACATTAACCTTTATCCACCGTGGAAGTGGTGGTATCCTTCTGATATACTTCAACATCTGTGGATTATTCATCCTGTCATTAATACCAAGAGATATCGACAAAAAAAATATCAGAAACATCATTGCTCATGGAGAAATTTTAGACATTATAATCCATGTGGATAGCATGATGCACTTCTAAGAAACTAGTATGAAGTAGCGTCTTTATCTTTTTGAACAGCATGTCATTTTTTGACTTCCAGATGAAGTCTAGAACAGCCACAGATGCTACAAACCTAAGAGCATAAACTTAATCACTGAGATTAGCCTTGAAAATGTTTTTTAGTAATCCAGCAACCAATCAAAAGGTAAGGTCTTAGTGAAAGATATCCTACATATAAAACCAGATCCTGCTAGAAATTTTGCATAAAATAAAGATGTGGGAAATGGTTTCATCTACTTACAAGAATATAGAGAAGACCAGGGAAAGATACATCCCCATACATTGCAAAAAATCCAGTAGCGGCAGCCTATTTTTCCAAATTTTCTAGATAATCAGAGACCGAGAAGGGGGTAAAAGGATTATTGAAACCCATAACCCAGCTTGGGGGATGCATCAAGTCACCATAAAGAGAATTGTAACATTCCTTTATGGTGAAGATTCCACTCAGGTTGGGAATCCACACCAGAACATCACATTCATTAAAGTAGAACCTAATGACTTACATGCACAGGTGGTTGGGCGGGATTTTATTAAGCTCGAGATCTTCAAAAAATACCGCAATAAATTTGAGATTAAGAGATAATGGAATGAAAATCTCATCACATATGGCCCGTGTAACACCCCGAGCTTCCACGGTACGCTTCTCTTTGAATAATACAGTAGCGTGTGTTGTACGCAACTTTGAGTTCTAACAAACACCACAACCAATCAAACTAGCTATTGTGAATAGTAATACCTACTTTTTGAAATTATATATATTTTATATTTCAAAATGGACTTCATTTTTGGATTTGGAATATCTAATTTAGCCTAGGGTGAAAGTTTGGAACTTTTCGGATAACACTTATATTTTGATGAATAGTAAAAATTACTAAATTTTAATTAAAAACAACTTTTTTAATAGAAATAATTTATATTGATAAATTTTGAATTTGAGTGGTTTTAAAGTATATTTAGAACATATTTTTACCATTTAATATAATTTTGGTCATTGTACATAATTTTACAATTAAACCGGACATAAACAAGTGTCAATCTTTTGATAGTTATTATCTCTTAAAAACATGCTTTTTGTTTTAACAACGGGAATTAATTTTAAATTAATTTATGCCAATTATGTGTTTTGAATTTGTAAAAATAGATTCCATATTTGGAATCAGGATTTTCATATTGTTTAAATAGGTAACTTTTATTTTTAGACATTTTGAATAATTATTGTGGTAAATATTTTATTTACCATGGTTAAGGGTAAATCCGATAAATAAGGGTTAAAAAAATAATATTATAATAATACTAAATTACCCTAAAACGTGTCCTAACATTATTTTTGGAAACATGTCCGACCATGGGAATCTTTGGGCCGATTTTGGGACCCCATGGAGCCACTTGTAGGTGATAGGGACACTTTATTTTAATTAAGTTAAAATAAGTACAAAAATGACATAAGCATATATCTTTTAGAAAAACAATTTTTACATAGAGTTATATATGTTAGATTTTAGACTATAAATATTAATTAGAAATCTAAAAATATTTCCTACATAAGGATATTTTATTTATAATTTTTAGACATTAAATAATTTAGTTTATTTTTGACATAATGATGATGCAGTAATTACCACAATAGTGAAAAATTAAAATAATTGATATTATAAATATCCAAATAAATATAATTTGAGACTTTTATTGAATTAAACTAATTTTATAGGTTAATATGACATATTATTATTGATTTAATTGACTTTTTTAGAAGTAATCATTCTGTTATGAGTTTCACAAAAATCAATTATTCAATAGTGTCAAAATTGACATAAAAGAGTTTTTAAAAAACATATTATATTATTAATTGATATTAAATTCCTAAAAATATAAGGTTCGTCCAAGAGACTTATATCATGATAGGTGTATCATTAATGGACCACTTTGTGGTCTCTTGGATGTATATAGTAAGTTTATTAACCATATAATATAAAAATACAAAGAGACATTGTAAAAGTGAAACTAATTAAATTAGAGTTAATACTTAAAGATAAGGTTAATATAGTAACCCAAACCTGTCTAAATTATATTAGTTGAATTTTTTTCGACCCATACCCACATTAAAATTTAAATAATCAACTTTGGAGCCATTATAAACTGAATATGAATTTTTTATAAATTAATATTTCTAGCTTTTCCAAAGGTGCCCCTCACCCCTCTTATAAAAGGGAACTCCCCCTTATCATTACTTCACACCTTCAAAGCCTTTTGGTTCGGCCAAACCCTGCCTTAATACTCTCTCAACTTCCCTAACTACAACCTAGAAGTATTAGTTTGATCATAAATCCAACCTAAGGAGCCCTTTTCATCAAATCAAAAGGAAGAACCCAAAGAAGAGGTAATGATTTCACCACCCTTTTTCAAGTTCCTTTCTTCTTCCACTTCCTCTTCCTTTGTTGTTACCATTATAAAATAATAAATCCAGTATAATATATATATTTTGATGTTATTATAAATATGGTACAACCATATTCAGTATTCTATCCATCCTTTGAATAACATGTCACCATACATGCGTACATACGGCTTACCGTCTCGACGTCGTGGTGTAATTGTTATTCAATAAATTATTATTTGGATGGGTATAATAATGATGAGTAAATCATGTAAATAATAAATATAACATGATAATTATTATGTATATATGATATACCATCCAATTATATATTATTTTAATATCAAAAGAATGATATTTTCGCTCGTTCGTACGTACGGATTACCGTCTCCACGACGCGATGACATTCATTTCCAAGTTCACCATTCATCGAAGATTATAAAAATATATATTACTAATAAGTATGTAATATATGACATAATAATGCTACTGGAGATATATATATATATATATATATATATAAGGATTTATGTACTTACATATATCTTATTCACTTACTTCCGTTCAGTACTATATGAAAACAGAAACAGCGTTTATGCGTACGTACGGACTACCGTCTCCATAAACGGTGTTTTCCATTTCATATATATGTCTATTATACATATTTATATTCTAAATATATATGATATATTTATCATGTTTTATATTCTGGAAGTATTTAAATCATGATATAAGTGATACAACTAAGAGTGACAAGTTAAAACATGTATGATAAAAAAAGTGATTATTACCCGAAATGTTAACTTAACATGGAAATTATTATTAAATGGGTAATATAAAGTCATAAATGAATCAAGTATGATATAATAAATATTAATATGGTTCTGGTATAATTTAATAACATACTATGATCTTCGTACATGAGGTTAAACGTACCCTCGACTAAAGGAAAGTGCAAGGTAAGGGGTTTTCATCTCACTCCTTATTCCCGTGAGATTCATGCCATATTGCCACCATTACCTTTTGTGTGGTGTATGTACTGCCCATAATTATATTATTTGTGTAATACACTTTAATTTATGTGTATTTACATATTCATTGTATGATACCTCTTTCATGGGTTGTATGTTTCGTAAGTGACCAAATTGGTAAAGGTTTATTTCGCAATCTCGTCATTATCCGAGGTTGTTTATACGTAATAATCTACTGGGATTTCTTTATCATCCACATCCATGTTTCTTAAAAATGTATTTCAAAACATTTTTACTATTTACTAGAATATGGGTTAAAGTCATTTATACCCTTGTTGACTTTTATAAGTGGTTTATAAAGGAATCTTTTCGTCGTTTTCCAAACAAGATCCTTTTTAACCTTTTTGACAAAATTAAAGTAAGAATGTTTTTTTAACTTATACGGTGGGTGCGGTTATTCTCCGCCGTTATTACACCTTCGAAGCTTCCTTCACAATCTTATAAAGATATTTTCAAAATAAAGGTTTTCTCTATAATTATGTGACTTTTAAAATTATTTTTAAAAAAAAGATATTTCTCTCAAATAGTATTGATTTCATCTATGTCAACATCCTTTGATAAATTTTAAAATTGTTTCAAGTTGATTTATTATGATACAAATCATCCATATTGTATTTAAGGTTTTGTGATATTTTTTTACTATGGATTAGTTATTTTTATGCCATTAATGGTTTATGATTAAAGTTTTGAAATTTTTTATGTTAGTTTTAATACGAATGTTTATGTTATATTTCATCCTCTTCATAAGATTAAAGTGTTGGACTAGTATGTTTCGGGTTGGGGACCGGTAAAAGTAAGCCCTCCGGGTTGGTGTCCGGTTATTAGAGGCACTCCGGGTTGGTGTCCGGTTATTAGAGGCACTTCGGGTTGGTGTCCAGTTATTAGAGGCACTCCGGGTTGGTGTCCGGTTATTAGAGGCACTCCGGGATGGAGTCCGGTTACAGAGGCTCTTCGGGTTGGGTTTCGGTTACAGTTAACCCTTTGGTCTTGGCACGACGCCTCGACATAGAAATTAAAGTTCGGCATCATGCATTCCATCATTATGAAAGTGGTTAGCGATATTGCAAGTGATTATTCGATTAGTGGAATATCCATGTGAATAAGTAAATGGAATTATTTCATTTTATTTCTGCCATATTATGCTGAAGTTCAATTTTAAAAGGCTTTTGTTTTAGTTTTATACATTGCCTTAAATGTTTATGCTTATTTATGAAAGTTACCGCTGTATTGATTACCCTTACTGAGCATTTTAGCTCACCCCTTTCTATGTTTTATTTTTCCCAGGATTCAAATAAGTGTAATGTGATTGATATGCAGGGTTAATCCAAGGGAATAATGGAATTCATAAAGATTATTAATGTTGTTTTGTACGTCATAAAGTGAAAATGTAACATTCATGTATGCGATCTATTTTTCCAAGACTGCTAAACTGATCTGTCTCTCAGGAATTGATTCCTTGTAATCATGCCAATGTATTAAAATAATGCACCGACTCTGGGTAACTGGGGTCGGGGCGTTACAGTTGGTATCAGAGGAATTATAGAAATAACCTTGGAAACTAGATTTAGATAAACTCTGATTAGAGCACATAGCCCTAAGATAGACTTTGTGGATTAGTATAGAAGAACTTCCTAGAATTTTGGTATCGTAGAGATTTTGTGAGTTTTCCGAGAAATACATCCCTGTCTGGATACGAGCAGGTAGAGGCGGCTCTGGCACAGATGTACCTAGGGGTAAAACCCGAAAACACCGCTTTGAGCTAGACTTGAACGAGAACCGGTGCACCACAACGGGCCTTGCTGCACTCTTGGTTACGACACTCCTGGGGGATATTCTTAGGATAATTCTCATTTCCTTTACAAATCATTATTAAGGGATTATGAGTATATACTTACTCAGAGAAAACATTTTTATGATTATTGATTATATCCATAAACTGTTCAATTTGTGTTAGGTATTTTACAAGTTTGGTAATTATTCATTGCAATTCATAAACTGAACTATTTTATGCTATTGTATAGAAATGGCGCCCAGTATAAAGAATGTGAAATCCCGTAATACATATAATCCAAAGAGTAAGAAGGATCATATCTTTCATGGTCTTATGCCAGAATTTAGAAGGGAAATAGTTTCCCACGTATTATCGTCATATGAAGAAATAGTATCATGTGTTGATAAGATGAGTAAAGAATTCTCGGAGTCCTATGTCATTGAAGGTAAGCAAGAGAAGAAAAGGATGGAAGAGAGAAATATGGGAAAAGGGAAGAGGGAAAAGAAGAATTTTCCCATATGTGATAACTGTGGGAAGAAACACCCTGGAACTTTCCTGAAAGAAATGGAAGTTTGTTATAAGTGTGGAGGAAAAGGGCACAAAGTACGTGACTGCAAGGGTAAGAAAATGGTTTTAAATGTACAATAATTCATTTTCAAGGAGTTTGGAAACTACACGAACCAATGTCCCAGTAATCAGACTATTCCACAAATGATTCTATTGGATAATAATCAAGTTATGATACTACCACAGATGAAGAGGAATGACTAGTGTTCTTATGTTCTCATTTTAGAATTATTTCATTTAAGTGTTTTATCAATGATGTTCTGTAAATAAATAAGTATTTTACTACAGTACTATTTAATTAAGGATTTGATATTTTATGGTACTAAGAAAAGTGACTCTATAGCGAGTTAAATTTTTTTTTGGGAAATTACATGGTTGAAGGAAAGATAAACTTTAATATGGTCTTAATATTGAGGTAGTGATTTTGGAATAAGAGATGGTTGATTTTGGTAATTCAGGATGTTGTGGTGTTTTAAAAGAATATATGAGGAAGGCGTTCACATGTTATTACCTGAAAAAAAGGATCCTCATTATGTTTAACTTCCTTGTAAATTTTGGACTGTGAGTTTGGATAATATTATTTTGTATTAGTCTAATGGTTGTAATCGATTAAGTTTGAAAGGTTAGGTTTTTGGATTTTTATAAAAGGAAAACACGTAGACTTCTGTGATGACTCGTCGTGTTAGACAAAGCTATGGGAATTGAATCCACAACCATAGTGCAATTGGGATTTATCACCTAACATTGTGCTACATGATGTTCCTAGATGGTATAATGTAGTTTCTTTACATAAAGGGTCTGATATGTGAAATATAAATTCATTATATTCGGAACCCTATACGATTAGTATAAATAGAGTATTTTTGAGTTGTATTATGTTTTGGGGTGAAAGATGAGTTTTTGGTAGAAATTTATTAATGGATAAAACTCTAATTATAAAGTAAGTATATCTCTTTATGATCATATCCAATCTCATAAATAAATTCCTCAACATTAAGAAAAGGAACTTAGAACAAAAATTTTGTCCTAGATGGTACTTAGATCATCACTAATTTATGGCTTTGGGATTGTTGGCCTTTTTATAGCCATGTTCTCTACCACTCTCCATCAGATAATTGATGGTTAAATTTTTCTTCCATATCCATATTTCCCTACATGGAACCCTAGTATGTGTTATTCTCGGTAATCTTCATACTTTACACTCTTTATTTTAAATAGAGGCCTCATTAATACATTTTTCAATGTGGGATTTAAACTAAGATATTTTGAAATGTCGAAAATGTGTTCTCCTAATACCTTATGTTTTGTTGAACCGATGGTATTTTAAATCATCATAGACTGATGAATTTAAGGACATCAATTTTAAACTTGTTTGTGATTGATGGCCTCAATCACTACCTATAAATATTTACGTTTTTCCTCCAGTTATATGTCTGAAATTTCCACCAATGTCCTCCTAATCGAGATCATAATTTTGTGGTGACCCTTTCATTTCTCTTTTCATCTTGTTAAGACTAAAATTTTATTAACCAAATTTCCGATGTGGGTTTTTTCCACAAAGATATTTTATATTTTCAACCTTTATTTTCAAAGAACAATATCAAATTGCGAGGACGCAATTTTTTGAAGGAGGGGAGAATGTAACACCCCGAGCTTCCACGGTACGCTTCTCTTTGAATAATACAGTAGTGTGTGTTGTATGCAACTTCGAGTTCTAACACACACCACAACCAATCAAACTAGCCGTTATGAATAGTAATACCTACTTTTTGAAATTGTATATATTTTATATTTCAAAATGGACTTCATTTTTGGATTCGGAATATCAAATTTATCTTAGGGTGAAATTTTGGAACTTTTCGGATAAGACTTATATTTTGATGAATAGTGAAAATTACTAAATTTAAATTAAAAACAACTTTTTTAATCAAAATAATTTATATTGATAAATTATGAATTTGAGTGGTTTTAAAGTATATTTAGAATATATGTTTACCATTTAATATAATTTTGGTCATTGTACATAATTTTACAATTAAACCGGACATAAACAGGTGTCAATCTTTTGATAGTTATTATCTCTTAAAAACATGCTTTTTGTTTTAACAACGGGAATTAATTTTAAATTAATTTCTGCCACTTCTGTGTTTTGAATTTGGAAAAATGGATTCCATATTTGGAATCATGATGTTCATATTGTGTAAATAGGTAACTTTTATTTTTATACATTTTGAATAATTACTGTGGTAAATATTTTATTTACCATGGTTAAGGGTAAATCCGGTAAATAAGGGTTAAAAAACTAATATTATAATAATACTAAATTACCCTAAAACGTGTCCTAACCTTATTGGTGGATACATGTCTGACCATGGGCATATTTGGGTATATTTTGGGACCCCATGGAGCCACTTGTAGGTGATAGGGACACTTTATTTTAATTAAGTTAAAATAAGTACAAAAATGACATAAGCATATATCTTTTAGAAAAACAATTTTTACATAGGGTTATATATTTTGGATTTTCGACTATAAATATTAATTAGAAAGATAAAACTATTTCCTACATAAGTATCTTTTATTTATAATTTTTAGACATTAAATAATATAGTTTATTTATGACACAATGATGATGCAGTAATTACCATAATATTGAAAAATTAAAATAGTTGATATTATAAATATCCAAATAAATATAATTTGAGACTTTTATTGAATTACACTAATTTTCTAGGTTAATATGACATATTAGGATTTATGTAATTGACTTTTCTAGAAGTAATCATTCTGTTATGAGTTTCACAAAAATCAATTATTGAATAGTGTCGAAATTGACAGAAAAGAGTTTTTAAAACAAATATTATATTATTAATTGATATTAAATTCCTAAAAATATAAGGATCAGCCAAGATACTTATATCATGATATTTTTATCATTAATGGACCACTTGGGGGTCCCTTGTATGTATATAGTAAGTTTATTAACCATATAATATAAAAATACAAAGAGACATTGTAAAAGTGAAACTAATTAACTTAGAGTTAATACTTAAAGATAAGGTTAATATAGTAAACCAAACCTGTTTAAATTCTATTGGTTGAATGTTTTTCGACCCATAACCACCTTAACATTTAAATAATCAACTTTGGATCCATTATAAACCGAAGATAAATTTACTATAAATTAATATTTCTAGATTTTCCAAAGGTGCCCCTCACCCCTCTTATAAAAGGGCACTCCCCCTTCTCATTACTTCATGTCACATACATAGATTATTTTAAATGTATTTTTATTTTAATTTACATTAATTCTTTGTTTTGGGGGTTTCCAAAAATTTTATGGAGAATATGTGAGTTTTCATGAATTGGGTCAAACCGTGGACCCAATTCCAGAATTAAAAATAAATTTTATTTCTTTTATAACATTTTTAGTTTTTAATATTTTTCACTCATTCCAACTCCTATATGTCATCCCCTGATATATTAACACCTCAAATAAAATTTGGAGCCTTTTTAAATCCATAACCAAGGATTATGTTGGTTTTTATTTAAGGGATTGGGCCTCCCCGAAAGCCCAATTCCAGTTTTAAAAATAAAATTTGATTAATTAATAACTTATACATTTTTAAGTATTTTTCGGTGATTCAAAGTCTCAAATGCGCCTTTTGAAACCAGCCACGCGACCAATCTCTCTCGCCCCTCTTTGGAGCTCTTCTTCATCGCGATTTAGTACTGAACCTATTAGGGTTTCTAAAATCGGACAGATTTGGAGAGGTAAATTGATCCTTTCATAACTCCTTCATTTTTCATCCTTTTTCCCCCATTTCAGTCCCCACCTGACCTAATATGAATCATTCGAACATCCGTAACAGTTTAGAGTACTTGGTGATTCATTATTTTGTGGATTGGGGCCGATTCCTTCAAGATATTTCAAGTAAGGGAATTCCTTCTTGGTTCCTTCCATCCTCTCTTAGTTTTATTTCCTTTTTCTTGAAGTTACTCATGTCCAGAAGTTGGGTTTCGATCCTAATGTCTGATTTGGTGTCTTTTGGGTAAATTATTTTGGTTTAGGTCTGGATTTATATTCCTTTTGGTGCAACAGTGGTGCGCTTAAGGTTTCGCACCAAGTTTTGAGGGTTTCGACTCAAAAGGGTAGGTGATTCCATGTGTAGCCATTTTATGATGAGTTAGCTTGCATGGATTATTAATTTAGAATGTTTATAATCTGTTTTATGTGTTGTGAAAACAGTTTTTATGGATTTGGTTAAACATTTAATTTTTAGTTGCATTATAGCTTGAAATTGGGTACTTTTCATGTGTGACTCTTGGGGTAATGTTTGGGTTTAGTTTATAACATATGAAAGTGGTTTATTAGTCTTGAAAGGGGGTGCCAATTCTGGTTTGTTAATTTCTTATTGTCATGTTGGCCTTGAAAGTAGGTTTTTTTAATGAGTTTAAGGTGTAAAAGCCTATTGTACTTCTTGAAGGTAATTTATGAAAACATGTGTTTTCATGTGTATCTTTGTGGTATTATTTGATGTATTTTTATAACATTTGGGGGTGGTTTAATAATTGTTTTAGGGACGAAAGATTCTGTTTTGGATTGGTATTGGTATGATTTTTCTTTTAAATGAGGGTTTTGAAATGGGTTTAGTGTGCAAACAATGGTTATACCTCTTGGGTTTGTTTTATAAAAATTGCAAATGTTTTATTTGGTTAAACAAAGTTGGGAAAGGGTGTATATGTATTGTTTGGGTGAGTGTGTTCACATAATGTGGGTTTTTGAATGGTAATGTGGTGATTTGAGATGTTAAAAATTTTTAGAATTTTTTTATAAATTGTTGAAATGTTTTACTAAATTTTGTTTTGTGTGCGAAACACAGGTGTGAGATATTTCATGTGAGTTTATTTATAAAATGAATTGTGAAGGTGAGAAGGGTATTGTGTGACATGTGTGTGGGCTGTTATGTGAGTTGAATATCTTGTAATGGTTTTATAAAATTGTTTAATGGATTTGTGGAAGTGTTAAAGAAATGTAAAAAGTGTTATAGGCAATTTGGAGTGAGTTTGATTTCAAAATGCATTTGATTGAAAAGTGGAATTTTCGTCTTGCGTGATGTACATGGGGCTGTTTGGTTATTTTGTGATGTGTAAGTGATATTTTCATGTGAGAACTATACTTCTTGGATTGCTGAACTTGTTTGAGCACAAAGGGAAAACCCGGATATCTAGGTGGGTGGACGTGTACTAGTATGCAAGTGAATCCGTGGGGTTTGGCCTCAGTTTCACTTAGCAAGATTGACGCTTACAACTCTAACTAAACTATGATGATGATGATTGGGGACCACTAGGTTATGGGTATGTTCCCTACTAGTGTCTCGTGCACGAGAATGAATATTTGTGATGGTTACTCTCACCGAGATACGAGGTACCTGGGACCCACAGCTAACTAGTGCCTAGGGGTTATTTCCCATTGATTGTTCTCACTGGATACTTTTTTATTACCGTCGGTATATGGTATGAGAGGCTGGAAAATTCAGTAGCTATGGTATTTATTTTAAATGTTTTTATTCTTTAAATTAGCCCACCTAAAAACTGTTTTTATTTAATGTTGCATCTTTTAGAAATTTTAACTAGCATCTCATGTCTTTGAAAACTTGCATGCTTTTCGCCATTAAATGTTTATCACATGGAATCTATTAGTGGTGGTATCCTACTGGGCTTTCGCTCACACCCTACTTACACCTTTGGGTGTAAGTAGATTTTCTTATTTTATGTCACAGGTTTGGGTACAGGATTTATGCCATTGATTCAGGTTTTTAGTTGTCCACTGGGATGTAGTGTCGTGGAGATAGCGTGAGGGTGGTGCCTCTTTCCTTGTGGAGGTTCTTGGGCTGTCTTTATTTGGTTATGTACCATTGTAATGGTCTTTAAACATAGATTTAACTTATGTATTTCAGTTCTGAAATTTTGTAAAAGACGGTTTTAGTTGAAAAATCCAGATTTGTTTTATTGGACTCTTTTGTCATTTTAAGTTTATAAACTCGGGTAAATCGTTCCCAATTATCATTTTATGATACCCAGGCACTTGTTCCAGCCCGTGGGGATCTGGAACGCCCTTCGGGTCTTGCCATGGACCGGGTCGGGTGCCGATTTTGAAGGCGACCAGATTCGGTTTGTGACACTTCACACCTTGAAAGCCTTTTGATTCGGCCAACCCCTGCACAAATACTCTCTCAATTTCCCTCAATACAACTTAGAGGTCTTATTTGGATCATAAATCCAACCTAATGAGCCCTTTTGATCAAATCAAAAGGAAAACCCCGAAGAAGAGGTAATGATTTCACCACCCTTTTTCAAGTTCCTTTCTTCTTCCACTTCCTCTTCCTTTGTTGTTACCATTATAAAATAATAACTCTAGTATAATATATATAATGTGATGTTATTATAAGTAGGGTACAACCATATTCAGTATTCTATCCATCCTTTTAATAACATGTCACCATACGTGCGTACGTACGGCTTACCGTCTCGACGTCGTAGTGTAATTGTTATTCAATAAATTATTATTTGTATGGGTATAATAATGATGTGTAAATCATGTAAATAATAAATATAACATGATAATGATTCTGTATATATAATATACCATCCAATTATATATTATTCTAATATCAAAAGAATGATATTTTTACTCGTGCGTACGTACGGATTACCGTCTCCACGACGCGATGAGATTCATTTCGAAGTTCACCATTCAACGAAGATTATAAAAATATATATTACTAATAAGTATGTAATATATGACATAATAATGCTTCTAGATATATATATATATATATATATATAAGTATTTATGTAATTACATATATCTTATTCACTTACTTCCGTTCAGTACTATATGAAAACAGAAACAACGTTTATGCGTACATACGGACTACCGTCTCCATAAACGGTGTTTTCCATTTCATATATATGTATATTATAAATATTTATATTCTAAATATATATGAAATATTTATCATGTTTTATATTCTGGGAGTATTTAAATCATGATTTAAGTGATACAACCAAGAGTGACAAGTTAAAACACGTACGATAAAGAAAGTGATTATTACCCGAAATGTTAACTTAACATGGAAATTATTATTAAATGGGTAATATAAAGTCATAAATGAATCATGTATGATATCAGAAATATTAATATGGTTCTTGTATAATTTAATAACATACTACGATCTTCGTACAGGAGTTTAAACATACCCTCGACTAAAGGAAAGTGCAAGGTAAGGGGTTTTCATCTCACTCTTTATTCCCGTGAGATTCATGCCATATTGCCACCATTACCTTTTGTGTGGTGTATGTACTACCCATAATTATATTATTTGTGTAATACACTTTAATTTATGTGTATTTGCATATTCATTATATGATACCTCTTTCAATGGTTGTATGTTTCGTAAGTAACCAAATTGGTAAGGGTGTATTTCACAATCTCTTCATTATCTGAGGTTGTTTATACGTAATAATCTAGTGGGATTTCTTTATCATCCCCATCCATGTTTCTTAAAAATGCATTTCAAAACATTTTTACTATTTACTAGAATATGGGTTAAAGTCATTTATACCCTTGTTGACTTTTATAAGTGGTTTATAAAGGAATCTTTCCGTCGTTTTCCAAACAAGGTCCTTTTTAACCTTTTTGATAAAATTAAGGTAAGAATGTTTTTTTAAATTATACGGCGGGTGCGGTTATGCTCCGCTGTTATTACACCTTCGAAGCTTCCTTCACAATCTTATAAAGATATTTTCAAAATAAAGGTTTTCTCTATAATTATGCGACTTTTAAAATGATTTTAAAAAAAAGAGAGATATTTCTCTAAAATGGTATTGATTTCATCTATGTCAACATCCTTTGATAAATTTTAAACTTGTTTCAAGTTGATTTATTATGATACAAATCATCCATATTTTATTTAAGGTTTTGTGATATTTTTGACTATGGATGAGTTATTTTTATGCCATTAATGGTTTATGATTAAAGTTTTGACATTTTGAATGTTAGTTTTAATAGGAATGTTTATGTTATATTTCATCAACTTCTTAAGATGAATGTGTTGGACTAGTATGTTCCTGGTTGGGGACCGGTAAAAGTAAGCCCTCCGGGTTGGTGTCCGGTTATTAGAGGCACTCCGGGTTTGTGTCCGGTTATTAGAGGCACTTCGGGTTGCTGTCCGGTTATTAGAGGCACTCTGGGTTGGTGTCCGGTTATTAGAGGCACTCCAGGATGGAGTCCGGTTACAGAGGCTCTCCGGGTTGGGTTCCGTTTACAGTTATCCATTAGGTCTTGGCACGACGCCTCGACACAGAAATTAAAGTTCGGCATCATGCATTCCATCATTATGAAAGTGTTTAGCGATATTGCATGTGATTATTCGATTAGTAGAATATCCATGTGAATAATTAAATGGCATTATTTCATTTTATTTCTGCCATATTATGCTGAAGTTCAATTTTAAAAGGATTTTGTTTTAGTTTTATACATTCCCTTAAATGTTTATTCTTATTTATGAAAGTTACCGCTGTATTGCTTACCCTTACTGAGCATTTTAGCTCACCCCTTTCTATGTTTTATTTTTCCCAGGATTCCAAGAAGTGTAATGTGATTGATATGAAGGGTTAAGCCAAGAGAATAATGGAATTCATAAAGATTATTTATGTTGTTTTGTACGTCATAAAGTGAAAATGTAACATTCATGTATGCGATCTGTTTTTCCAAGACTGCTAAACTGATCAGTCCTTTGGGACTTGATTCCTTGTAATCATGACAATGTATTAAAATAATGCACCGAATCTGGGTAACTGTGTTCGGGGCGTTACAGGCTGAGAAAACCAAGTGGTGGTTCAACAATTCAAATTGGATTGATTACAGACTATCCATTTCGAGTGTGTCATAAGAATAGAATAGGCATGCTTTAGAGAATCCCAGATAGAGAATATAATATAATTGACATATCCATTTTGCAATTCTCCCATAAATCTAATTGTCAATAAATCCATAGAGGGATAAAAATTTGAGATAAGTTTCTAGGTGACCTTTTTAATCAGAGTTTCATTAAAGATCCTAATGTCTTTAATTTACAGCCCTCCCATTGGTACTAGTTTGATACAGTCTTCCCAGGAAACTGTAATAAGTTTCTTCTCATGTATTGAGCCAGTCTGGACGATGTTTCTAATTTTTCCACTTAACTCTTTAATCAGATATCTGGGCCACTTATACAGAGAAAAGGAATAAACAAACATTGATGTATTCACTGAATTTACCAGACAAATTATCCCTTCTTGAGACATATTTTTCCCTTTCCATATTGCCAATTTAGTGGTGATTTTCAATGCAATATTTTCTAAATAACATCTTTTTGTTCTACCCCAAAAAAATTCATACACCAAGGTATGTAAATGGGATAGATCATCTTTTAACCCCTAGCTTCATCACTATTCTGGTTTTCCTTGATGTAATGACTTTGTCACCCAAAAACACAGAAATATTTTCCCCAACTAATGACCTGACCGGCGACCTCTTCATAATGTGAGAAAATTCCTTTAATACAAGATATGGTACCTTTGTTTTCCTTCCTAAAAAGAATGACATCCTGAGCATAAGGGTTTCACTGAATCAATTTCAGATTCATAGGGTCAAAGTTTTTATTACTTGAATATAATTATTATGATTTCTGTGATCTTTATACTCTAATATTTTTGGTGAAATTTCCTCTTATTATCTGGATAGATTATTTACCATCTTCAACAACAAATTCTTTGATAAGGTGTTTTTCAAATAAAATTAAAACATTGGTAAGAAAAATCTCATTATTATTATTGAATATTCTCTTCCAAGATCATGTTTTTCTATATAAAGTGTTTTATATAATTAAATACAATTATTTTATATTTTAAATTATTTATATTTTCATTTATATATTTTATTAAAATAAATTCTTTTAAAGTTTCTCTGGTTTTGTTTTTTTTAAATGGCCTAAAAATCCTAATAAGGGAATTTATTTTCATTATTTACTAATCAGGGTTTATTAGATTGATTTATTTTTAATTTTAAGGATTATTTATTTGGAATAATTTTTAATAATGTTTTAGAAATACTTTTTTCCCTTCTCAAAAAAGTTCTTTTGAATGTAATTATCCCTTTATTTTAATAATATTTCTTAAATTATTTTCTAAAAAACTATTATAATTTCACTTCTACTTTTCCTCCAAGGTTTTTAATAATGAAGTGATATTTTAAACACCATACATGTTATAATATGGTAGGATTCATTTTGTAAGGTTATATATTTTGATATCCTATAATTTCTTAAGTTCATTTTATGTGGTGTTTTTTAAAAATTTTAAAAACCAATTCTTTTTTCAAGGGTTCTTTATGATGTGATGATATTTATTTTTAGGTGGAACACATATGTATTGATAATGGTGTGTACATTTCTATATCACCCTCCAATGCATTGGTGGAAGTTTATATCTCATGATATATTCATTAATATAAATTGTGAGTCTGTTTATAAAAGGAATGGTAATAATGATTTTGCTTACATTTTTAGGTGTGGACATAATGAGTTTGTTCACAAAGGTATGGGCATATTGTTTTTTCACACCAATGTTTTCCAATGATTAGGAATATTTTCAAGTTGTGTATCAAGTTATTACATATTTAAAAGAAGCATTTCAATTTCTAATATTCCAACTTTTAATGTTACGCCTTATTTTTAAATTATTTCTCATATTTATGTCGTACACACATGTTTCATGTTTATTGCGATGTATTTTGAGCCATGTCATAGATTTTATGCTTTGATAATGAACCTTTTATAATATTACATTAATCTATAATGTTTCATGATTATAAAATTTGGTCTCAGGAAATTTTATTATGGTATTTATCCCTTCTTCATGTTCTCCTTCTTGTTTACGATCTGATATATTATGGTATGTTTCTCCCTTACCGAGAATTTGAGAAAGACCCTTTCCAATTTTTATATACATCATGTTATAAAGATGATTATTTCATGTGAGAAGAATTAAAAATGGTCTATAGGATCATTATCCTTGATAAATTCATGCATTTTTTTTAAATTATGTTGTTTATATAGATAATCCACAAGACACAAAAACTATCGATCCTTGGGTTGTGCAACTGTTTACGAGATGTATTATATATATATAGAAATTAATATATTATTTAAGTTATGTTTATCTTGGGACTTCATATTTGGTATCAAAAGAGATTTATGTTATTTTTTGAGATAATTTTAGTCATTTTGAGGATAATTTTAGAGATATTTACTAAAACCCTAGGGATAATTCTAAGTATATGATAAATTTTTTAATTTTTGATAAATTAGCGATTGTATGGGTTTCTAATAACAGCATACCTATCTGAATAATATAATTGGATATATTATCTAGAATAGATATACATAGGTGTAATAACCCTAAAAGGTTATGTTGAGAATTAACTCTATCATCACTTAGTGCACAACAAAGAGGAGTAACTGAAAACCATGTTTAACACTATCATGAGATATGTTTTAGTTAATCACATTTTGTTTACAATTCATTATTAAGAATTTATATTGATATTAAATAAGATAACCCAAACAAAATAAACTTAGATTTAATCGAGAGTGATTTAGGTTAGACTAAAAATCTAATTTTATGGTTTTGAATAGTAAGACATTTTGAGGTTGAATTTTCATGATATCATTTATGATAATCCTATTATAATTATAATTATTCATCACTCATGCTTATAGCTTTTGGTTTTAGTAATGAAAGAATCCTGAATGAAATAATTTGGAAATGGATGTCATGGATAATATTTAGATTACTCCAATTGTTGGGAATAAAATCCCTCAAGGCATCCTTGAAGCATTTTTGAGGTGATTGTGTTTGTTGACAAAGTCGACCTCTATGATGTGTTTGTTGATAGAGCAGACAAAGATTTTAATTTTGTTGAAATAGGGGGTTTACATGGTGGTTTCTCAAGTTCTATAGATATTGTTGATAACCTATGTTGACAATGAACATTGAAAAAAGAATGGATGAATTGGAGGCGGTACAAAAAGAACATATCTAAGGTGGTGAAAAAGAAAGTGGTGCACAAAATTAGATTGGTGAACAAAAAAGAATGTGATGCATAAAATATTGGCATGATGAGTGAAATCGAGACGAGAATTTTTTCGCTCAAAAAGTGGTTCAAGATCAGATGCTCAAAAATTGGAAATTTCTTGAGGTGCGCGAAAAATTAGAGCAGTGAGTGGAAAAATAAAGTGGTGCACGAAAAATAATGGTCAGGTGAATGAAATAGATGAATGGAGTTTTTTGCACGACAGGTGTTTTGAGATTAGAAGCTCAAAAATTGGTAAAGTCATGAGGTGCGTGAAAAATTGTAGCATTGCATGAAATATGGTGTTGCACAGAAGATGTGTTTTTCGCACTCAAAGAGGATTATGCACGAAAGGATTTTTTTTCACGCGGGGGTCTATTTTTCCTATAAATATGAAGTTACCCCCCTCATTTGAAGTAGCTAAAGACTTAGAGATTATCTGATCTCTCGGGCGTGAAATTGGAGTACGCAATGTTGTTATGAATAAACTTCATGTTTTCACGCAAAACAAGTGTTTGTGGGTAAAGCAAAGGTTGTCCGTAAAATAAGACCATTACGCATAAAATAAGTGTTTCTGTGTAAAAGAAGTGTTTGTGCATAAAAGATGTGTTTCATGAAAAGTGGATTTTGCACAAAATCAGGGAATTACGCGCAAGGCAGTGTAGAGGATGTGCATAAAAATTGGGGTTTCCCGGTGCAAAGAGCGATTCATTTGCGGATGAATGTTGGGCGTCAATAGAGAATCTATCAACAGTTAAAGATACAGATTTCATTAGTTATAACAAAGAGACTTATAGGTCTATAAACTGTGACTGGATATTCAGAAGTAGCTGTGAGCACACTATAGTTGAGGGAGTAGTGAGCTTTCATTTTGGGAGCGGTTGTAAACCAGAAGGGACAGTGAGTCCGCTTCAAACATTGTAAACAGCAGTGCACTTTTAGTGAAGTTGGTACATCGGCACATCGTCAGTGTATGCTCCATGGATGTATCCCAATGAGGGTGAACCAACTAAAAATAATTGTGTCTTGTGCATGATTTTATTTCTATTTATACTTTTCTACGGGAAAAAGAGAGAATAGAGTTTTTCTTAACAGTGAAACAAGATCATAAGGGGAAGTTTTTTTTATCTTTCATACGCTGATTCACCCCCCCCCCCCTCAGGGTATCTAACCTAGTGGACTTAACACCAATGACTAACCTAATGGGATTGGAACTAGGGTTAGAAACCTTATGATTATGCCAAACTCCCTATCAATAATTATGATTAATGAGAAAAGTTTTTTTTGTTTCCAAACAAACCGATGAATATAAGAATGAGAACTTGTTTAATTTTATGTAATGAGTATTTTCAAATAATAGAGATTCAATTTCCATTTTGTAAAAAATATGGTAATAGAAACCCGAGGAAATATCTAAAAGGAACTGTAAGATATTTTATTTGGGGTAAAGGTGGTCATCGAGAGAAAAAATACTGAGGAAAAAGGAAGTGTATAGTAAATAGAGTGGAGGGATTAATTTTCATCCTAATGTAAAATTGGTGGTTAAATGTCTAAAATGTAAAAAAACATAAGCATTATCTAATTTAATATCATAATCCAAAGGATAAAAGGGTTGATAGGGACCAATTCCATACATGATAAGTGAATCCCTATAAAACCACAAGAAAGGAAGTGAGTTAAAAATAATTTTTAGTGAGGAATGCATATAATATACTCTAGAACTGTGAGTATTGAATTTTTATCTTGTTTAATCCACACCGTTGTACCTAGAATGTTTCATATAGACATAAAATCATCACCTTGATGACTAGAAGTTGAATTTTTTAAAAAATTCTAATGGTACAACTATTTTATCTTAAGTGTCTGTTTATAGGAAATTTATTTATGAAAATAATATTAACCATCCATTAGATAAATTAAATGTCATTTTTAAAATGGATTGGTACTCTACGCATAAAAAATAGGAATATGGAGATCACATTTCAAATAAACCCTTTATAGTCTCTCAATTTTAGGATGATTATGAAAACCCTTTAGAATTAAATTATATAAAGGGGATATTAACACTAAACAAGTATAGACCTATGGTTCAAATGGTAAGATAAAAACTCAATAATAGGGTGAAGACTATTTCTAGAAAAAATATATATATTTTCGAGTTTGTAAGGTTGTTATCTCTTGAAAAATTATACATTAAGTAAATTTTTTCTTTTATATAACCATATCCAATTGTATTGGTAATTGAAACCTAAAATTTAAAGGATTCAATTTATTTGAGGGTGAATATTGTACCACCATGATATTTTAGATTATATTTTTCTAAATTAATACTCTATTCAATTGCTTTCTCGATACACAAAACTGAACATAAATGATCCACAACATATTAGATTAATATTATTAATAAAATTTTGGAATAATTTAACATATAGTAAAAAAAATTGTTATAATCAATTATAAATTCATAAAAAAATAGGATTAAGAACACTTAAACTGCTTAAATGGTCATTTTCTAATAAAAACATCTTTTTACTTATATATTGTATTTTCAACTAAAAGAAAAATTTACAAATTTATAAATTTTAATTTTTTGAAATGAATATAATTTTTTAATTCATCATATAAAATTAATACTGAGATAAATATTTGGTATTTTTTTGAAATTAAGTTAATGGTGAAAAATACATTTTTGCCAAAATTAAAAATTTTACAACTATATAAATATATTTTAAAGAGATAGAGGTTTATTAAAACATATAATTGATTAAATATTTATTTATGGTGAATAAATATGTATTTGAAAATATAATACTAAACTTACAGAACCAGTTTTCAACATTTTTGAACATAAGTATCATTTTATACTAATGTAAATATTGTTTTATGTATCTCATTTTTATTAAATAATTTTATGGTAATTTCAATTTTTGATTTATTTTGAAGCCACATAACTCCTATTTTCTATAATAAAATAATTTATATCATTATATTTACTAACATTGATAAATTTATACTACATGTAATTTTTATGCTTGAAACTCATTTTTTCAAAAATCATTTTTTATTCATTTTATGAGATCATATCAAAAATAAATTTCATGGACTATAGAAATTTTATTTGATAAAATTATTTTCAGATTTTAGATCAAAATTTTAATATTAATTAATAATTTTAATTTAATTTTTTTTCATAAATTTATTATTACTAATATTAACCTTAATGACCTTAATAATATTAAAACTATTGTTTTTAAGAAATTATTTTTCAATATTGTATAATTTTTACATAATAAAAGTTTCCAACATTTTCTAAAAATTTATTTTTATTTTATTTTTATACCCATATATAAATATATTATAACTCGTTAAATTTTTAATAAATACTATGTAATATTAAGAACACTTAATTGCAAAAATAAGATATCTCTATAATAAAGTTTTCTATATATAAATTTTTTTAATTTAAAAGTTAATTATGAATTTCTTGTAAATTTTATTTGATTAAAAACATGTTAAATTTAGTTTCACCACACCCAAATTTGTTAAGAGTTGTAATTTTACATTTTTATTAACACACTTTTTACTTAGTAATAAATACTATTTACCTTGGTAGAAAATAAAATGGTAAAATATAAAAACACATAATAGTAAATGACTTGAAACATGTGTAAAATGTTTAAAACATGCATTGAAATGATAGGTATAGGAATTATTAACCTTATTTCACCAAAACTATTATTTCTTTCTTTTGGAAACATTTATCTATTGTTGAAAAATAATTATTGTTAACTAAATTACCATTTTCATCATTTATAAAATGGGAAAATACCATCCCATCCAGACAAACCAATTCCGTTGAATTTATTCCTAAAATTATTTAGTGTTTATTATCCTAGAATCAAATTTTATTTTATAATACTAGAGCATCAATTATTTACCCCAAGACCTTCATTTCTAAGGATACCTATAAAAAAAATATCAAGGCTCTAATGTGATCATTTTGTAATCTTTATCTTCTTATTATTATTCTTTATCTTCAAAACCTACCATTGACATAGAAATATAATTACCTCAGTTTCATTAGTATAATTAATTATTATTATAGTAATGTAAAAATATTTATTTATTCCTTTCCATCCACTT
This sequence comes from Viscum album, assembly GCA_963277665.1. Lineage (NCBI taxonomy): Eukaryota > Viridiplantae > Streptophyta > Magnoliopsida > Santalales > Viscaceae > Viscum > Viscum album. Next base: position 1,382,228,369 of record OY728157.1, read on the forward strand.
AGAAAAACAAAATAATGTCGATCATGCGTTTGTGAGGACTACCATCTTCACAAAGCAACGTATTCCATTTTCACCATGGCCTCTATATATTGATTATACAGATGAAATTTAATAATAAATGTATCATATGTGATATAATTATGATTATTAAGAGAAATATTATTATAACCCTTCACTCCCTCTCATTATTTAGGAAATGAAAACATTTACTCTGTGTTGTGCGGACTACTACCTCAATGAAGTAACATTTTAAATTTTACATATTGATTTTAATTATTTATCTGAAACACATAAAATATAATTCAAAACCTTAACAAATATATTTATAAACATTATTATTATTTTATAATTAAATTATTTCAAAATAAACAATTTCTTAACCCTAATCACCCATTTAATTTTGGTGTGTTAATGTTCGGGTCAGTCTAACCACCTACTAAAACAATTTTATAAAACTCTATCATAGATGACTATGGGAACTTCAATACATACATTATTATAATTTATAAATAAAATAATTATTTTATTTTAGTTTTTTAAATATTATATTTATTATTTACCTTAGTATTAAAATATCATCTTTGATCCCTAAAATTATAAAAATAAGCTGAAACTAATTCCAATTTCAACTCGAAGGGATATGTTTGATATTGTTAACCACTGTTTCATTTATATGGTGTATTAACTACCCTATTTTTTTAATATATAGAAATATATTTCATTTAATGAGACATTAATTTTCATTTCATGATATTCTTCTCAAGATATTTTGATTGTTATGTTTTTAATACCGTAAGGCTTTATCGACTCAAATTAAAATTCATTGGGTCGTAGTATTTATTACTTGAAAATAATTTTGTAGATTTAATTAATCATTTCATTCCCCTATTTCATTATTTATTTCCTCTTCTTATAGGGGTAAATTACTTCTCATCATCAATAACCACTTTTTTATAATATATTTCCCAAAATAAATGTATAATATTTGTAAGAGTAACACACATTACTACTAATGAATCTTCTCTTCCATTTCCATGTTTTTTTATCAAATTTGTTTTATATAATGACACCCAAGTATGTTTTTTATTATATATTATTAATATTTTATATTAAATTTTTTATAAAATTAAATTTTTTCAAAATATCACAGATGTGTTTTTTTAACAGCCAAAGTATATTAATATGGGCATTTAGTTTCATTATTTTCCACACTAGATTTACTAGATTGATTTTTGATTTATCTAAATGATTATTTATTTGGAAATATTTATCATATTATTTTAAAAATCATTCTCTCTCTCTTATCAAACAAAATTTCAAATTAATTTTCCCTTTATGTTTCATAATAATTTTTAAAAGTTTTTGTGAAAGAATTTGTATTTTCACTTCTATTTTTTCTTCCAAAGGTTTATCTCTCATGATGTGTTGTTTTGATCACCCTATTTATTTTATTATCATATTATTCCTTTTATAAAATGATATTATTTTAATCATAGAATTTATTATGTATATTGTGTGTGATATTTTTGAAATGTTTATGAAACCCATTGTTTTTTCATAGGTTTTTCAAGATATGATAATGATTGATTTTAAGTGGAACACATATGCATGGACGATGGAGGGAAGGGTTATATATCACCCTACAATAAATTGGTTTAATATTATAACTCATGATATAGTTAGGGGTGTACATAAAGAGTTCTTTCAAATAGGTGTGGGTAGAATTATTTTTCTTAGATTTCAGGCATGGACATAATGAGTTTTTTCACATGGGTGGGGGTGTAATGAGTTTTCTCACAAATATTTTCTAATGATTTTGGTTGTTATACATTTCCAAGTTGTTTATCAAGTTTTGAAACGTTTAATAGGGTCATTTCACTTTCAAAATATTCCATGTTTGCATGCTATGAATTATTTATCACTCGTATGTCATGGTCACATGTTTTAGGATTATTGAGATGTGTTTTGATACATTACACAACTCTTGTGATTATGAAATGGTATTTTTATGATTTTATGTTACTATATCATATTTTATGATTATAATATATAGTATAATACACTTTTATTATGATATTTATTTCTACCTCATATTATCCTACATGTTTATGATTTGATATATTATGAAATGTTTTTCCTTACTAAGCATATGAGCTCTCCTATTTCTTAATTTTTTATCTCCCAGGTTATAGGGATGATTATTTCATGTGATATTTATTAAAATGTTCTTATGGGAGAAACATTATCGAGAAATGTATCATGTTTTTTAAAATAATATTATTATACTAATAATCTTCAAGATAATAAACCTTTTGGTCCTCATATTTTTCTACTATTTATGACATGTCTTATATAAATAATGAAATAAATGTATTATATATGGTATTTTTAGAATGGTCCTCTTTAGGGACCACCTACTTGGGACTAATTGGTCCATTATTATCAAAGACCATCCACTTATTCGGCCTAAATCGGAAGGAATGAAGTAATATAGAAAAAGACCTAGAATTTTGAATAACCAAAGATATTTACAAAAACTGTGTCAAAAAAATAACAGAAGAAATGGGTGTCATAGCCTTACTGATGAAGACCTCCTACAATGAATGGTTCATATACCTATGACAAAGAGAACAAAACTACACTTGAAAGATGATGAAACCAAGAGGGAGTAGAGGAGGCCTTGATCGCTACTATTGAGAAAATGATAACATTTCTCATTTTAAAATAATTTAATTAATCAATTGATTAATTTCATTTAATTTTGAAATTTTAATAAAAAAAGGTGGTAATAGGGTACCCGTTTTCCAATCATTGGGTCCCCGGTGGGAAATAGGTACCCACCCAATGGTAATGACCACTTGGATACCAACCTAGAGGCACTACCTCTACTACCTCATCCACCAGATATTAGGTACCAATATACTCAGTACACAGTGGAATCTTTCAATGGATTTATGTCCAACAACCCATTCTGTTTCCTTGAAATGATCTCCCAAGCCTCTAACAAATCCTCAAATCCTCATAACTACCCAAAATAAATAATGTTTGTAAAATTTTAAAATGAAATCATATCTCATATGGATGAAGGTTATTAAAACATCCCTATAATATAAAAAATTAGCCATGATATGCACTATAGCCAATAATCAAACCTCTTAAAAGGAAGGATTTGGCTACTGCCCCAACATATGAGACTCCTCCCATTTCTTCTCTTGGATATGACTATAATACCATTACACTCATACTAGTGGGATTGTTTTCCATTATAGAGTCTCCTTACTTCAATCCACAATCTCAGTTTATATCTTCTTGAATGATTCCTTCAACTCTAGCATGACCACTTTGACACTGATCACATGAGAAGGACCCGGATTTTATCATTGAAGTTGAGATATATGAAATAAATCATGCATAGAAATTTTTATGAGTAATTTTAATTGATATTCCATAATATAAATCCCCTAAACAACCTCAAATGACCTCATAAACAAGGTTTTCATCTTCTCGTACCACTGAATATGATTGTTTCCTAACATAGATAGTACTCATAGAAATACATGTTCTCCCACCTCAAACTTCATAGGATGGAATCATAAATCGGAATAAGATCTCCACTTTACCTAATTGATTTAAAACCACTTTTTGAGAAGAAAAATATGATTCTTCTTATCCTGCATTAAACTCACCATGATAATTATTGGATTTATTTCCTCTACCTAGTATATAGTTCATCATCATGGTCTAACATATAAAAACATAAAAGGAATCATCTGAATATATGTATGATAATTCTTATTATAATAAAAATCTAAATTTTCTAGATGGTTCTCTCTTGAATTACTATAATCAAGGTTTTATTACTATATCATTTCCTCCAACACTTTATTGGTTTTCCCAAACTTCCCTTCTATTAAAAGATGATAATAATTTCATAAGTTCACTCAAATATCTATCACCTTATGTATCCCTTTCCAAAATCCTGATGTGAAATAGGTATCTTAATTAAGAATGATGATTCTTGGAACACCATGGAGATGAACTACCCCTAGAAATATTTCCCACCTAACTCAACAATATAAAATATCCCTTTCATGGGTAAGAAATGTGTGACCTTCTTTAACTGGTCAATGATAACCTATAGAATGTAATTACTATGAGACAAGATCATAAATCACATCATGAATTATATGGTCACATCACCCTAATTCTTTTCAAGAGTGGGTAGTAACTATAGAAGACCAAGATGTAATTAATGTTCATTTTCAACCTATTTCTAGGTAAAGCATTGGAAAAATAAACTCATTATTTCCTTCTTTTTCATGGGTGACCATTATTTCCTCTGAATGTCATGATACCTTGTGGTAATACCTAGGTGAGTAGATTATCTCAATTAATGTGAGTATCACATCAATTCCTCATTCTTGATCATAGGTACAACCACAATACCTTGTACATAAAATACCTTATAGGCATCGAGGGACCAAACAAGTAGTGACTCCCAACCATATATATTATAACTAATAATAAAAAAATGGTATTCAGATATATAAATCTCTTTCACACTCTCAAGGATTGAGGATTAAATAACTTAGGATGTAAATCTCATTGTACCCTAGTTCTCTTGAACATCAAGGAACATATCAGTAGATAGGATCATAATCTATCACTCATTACAATCCACCTATGCCACCTACACCTAAGTTTTTTAATCGGTGAATCAAAAATTACATTACATTTTTAATGGGTATATACCATATCAAAATCAAGTACCCATAGGTACATGACTCACCTCCTATACTGAAGGTATAATTACCTTTAAGAAAATTTATACTTTAGGCTATTATGGTTTATATGGATTATGAAACTCCTACATGATAGGAAATGATTATAACATCTGATAAAATGCACAACAAAGACAAGCACTAGATTATTCATCGTATAGTTTCAATCATGTGTCCTCATCTTCCTAGACCCATAAGTGACCACTCACCCACCCTACATTAGAGTTTCCCAAATCCCAATATAGAAGAATCAAAATAGAATTTATACTCCTTACCCATCATAGGTAATCTCATGATCGACATAGATTTCAACCTCCCTTTATTATATTAAAAGGATATATCATAAAAATCAGTCCATAGAATCTTCACCCCCTCTTATTTTTTAAGGCCATCATTGGTGCATCTGATCAAGATAAGTACTGAAGGAATATCAGTTAGAAAATAGTCAATACAGAAAAACATGAATCTCAAAGACATTCTCTGTCTACACCCTAGAAACCACATCCTCAACATTCTCTCGTTCTATTAATATACCTACCTCAAATATCACAATCCCCATGAATTATACCTCAAAAATACATATTTCACACATTAGGAGCTTGGTATACAGCTGATACTACCTCATTGTACTCAAAATCATATTTAGAAGGAGAGTATGGTCCTCCCTTAAGCGTGAGTACATCATAATATTATCAAAAAAATGATGATAAATTTGTCAAAATAATGATAAAAAGCCTAATTTATTAGGTTTATAAACACAAATGAAGTCCACTTCAACTACAACGACATAATCAAGTACTTATCTAAGTCATACATACTCTTAAAAGTAGAATTTTTTATATTATAAGGTATTACACTTAATTCTTGATTGCCTAAACTCACATAGATCTTATAGAAAAACTTTTCTTCCTCTTATCTGATCAAATATGTCATCAATATAAGGAATAGAATAATGGTTCTTAAATTTAACATAGTTTATCCTCTAATACATTATATAAAAATGAAAAAAACCCATTTTCCTTCTAGGAGACTAAAACTGGAGGAAACCAAGGGTACAACCATATATGAATAAACCCCTTCACATCTAAATCATTAGGAAATGAATTCAATTCTAAAATATTTTCAAAAGTAGTCCAATAAGCTAGAATCTATAAAATCCTTGTATATAAAATAATATAAATCTTGAACTCAATCTCATTATTGGGTGGAAATCCCAATAAATACATAATAAATGCCTCTTAGAACTAATTTATGATATTAGGAATGATTATCTACTACATCACCCCATCTCTCAAAGAAAAACTATCCGACAAAGTCTGAATCACCCAAAGTTGTTGATAGTTATGTCTTGAATAGCCATCCTATAGATCCTACTCGTCAATGTAGGTAAACAATTACCCTTTATGTCTATAAAAGAATATTTTTGGTGATAAATTTAATTTTTTTCTTGATAAATATTCATACATTTAATCACAAGGATTATATTAAAACTATTTATCTCCAATAAGAAGATTCCCTAGATAAAACTACATACACTAATCACTATAGCGCACTCTATAAATCTTGTGATTCCCTTGGATCATACACTTAATGGAGTATTAAAAGATAACATCCCACAAATATACTCTATATAAATATCCAAATCCATAACTATATGATTATATATCAATGATTGTGATGTTCCCATATACAATAAAATAGAATCCAATGTTGATGCCACCATAATCATACCTAAAAATAGAGTAGCCTCTCTACCTTGTGTGGTATGAATCTTCCTAATGGTATGAATCTAGAATGATCCCTATCCCTAAGCTCTTATTACCTAACTCCTATCAGGGAAATAATCCTTATAATGTTGTTTTTATTGGATCTAGGAACCATGACCTCCACCATTCCCTAAACGGTTGATGGATTACAAACTTTTTGACTGCTTATACTCCTAGACCTACCCATATACCCTGGGTTTAACCAGTGTTTCGTGCACAATACATTTATGGTGTGATGACACAGTACCTATAAAGATGACATAACTCCCTATATGAGTGGAACTCCTTTAAAAACATATCACAATATAGCTAAACATTCCCCTTATAGCCACACTAATAACACTTGATTGAGGCTTTCTCTATTAGAGGAAGTGATGAAAACCTACCATAGGTTCTCTTCCTGTCATTGAATAAATACTTTTTCTCAAACACCCACTTTTTATTTCCTTATATACAACTCCCAACCCTAGTAAATGATGTCTGTTACCCAAAGTACCTACCTTAAACCTCATTACACTCCACAATCAACTCCTATTTTATGACCTCTGAAAAAAAAATGTCTGTTGGAATATGTTCATATGTAACCGAATAGATTTCTTCAGGTCACCCTAAAAATGTTTATCATTTTCAGTCTAATCACCCACTATCATAGGTATAAATAGAAATAGATCGGTAATTTTTTTATCCTAATCCAACACTAACATTCCCCCTATAACAAATGCACAAACTCCCTATCCCAATTACCCCTCAGGGTCACCTGTAAGAAGTTATCATTGTATGAGACTAAAATTTCTTCCATGTCAACCCACATACTAGTCTTATAAGACAATAATTTCTAATAAACACTTTATTACTCCTCAAATAATATAATCTAAAAAATTCTGTAACAACCCAGTTCTCAATAGAATAATTTGTATTCAAATATATTAGAATTATTAAATTAACCCATTCACTATTGGTAAAAGTTATTAATAAATTTTATATGTTATATATTCAATAATTTTTTTTAAATTCATCCATTATTTTTTATTGTCTTAAGAAAAGAATAAATCCAATTCTAATCATAAAAAGTTATATTTTTCAAAAAGGCAATTTTGCCGCATTTTAATAGAGAGCCTATTTTAAAACTGAATTTTTTCACTTTTATAAATTTATTTTACAAAAAAAATTAATTTTTAAAATTTAAAATACTAAAATTATCTTAGGGTGAAATTTTAGTATTTTTCCGAGAGGATTCATATTTTTGATGAATAAAGAAAAATATTGAATTTTAATTGAAATTTGATTTTTATTATAATTTATTTATATAGTTAGATTTTATTTTAAATTTATTTTAAAGTATAATTAGATAAATTATACATTAATAAATTAAATTTATTTCATTTTAATCAATTTCACAATGAAATTGGATGTAAAAACATTTCAAACTATTAAACTTTTTCACTTTAAAACCCCACTTTCTCATTGTGTCTGTAGGATTAATTTTAAATATAATTTTTTAAATTATATGGATTGAGGCTCCTAAAATATCAAAACAAACATCTCCTACACACTCTCCCCATTCCCAAGTGCTTCTGGCCTCTCCCAAAGACCATTTCCAAGGTACATAAAGTTTTCTTTAAGGGGTGATATTCAAGTGTTAATTTTCTCGACACACCTCTCTTAATTTCTTTTTGTTTATTCTATTTTTTCCTCACCTCCTTAATCTATAAAGTAATGATAACTCCATAATAATTTATATACTTAATTTTTATATTTATAATCAAATATATCATATCCATTTTATTTTTCATCTCCTCTTATTCAAATAAATGAAACAAATATACTATTATCGATTCGTGTTTCTACTGTATATATCCCTTACTGAGAATGTGATATCACATTATTATTTGTTTTCATTCCTCATGTTATATAGATGAAACATTTGAATAAGTATTAAGGAAGCATTTTATTTTCTTTTATTATGTTATATGTTTAATTACTAGTGTAATAATGGAACCATGTATGTATCTAATTCTTCAAGGATACTAAACTAATCGTTCCTTGGTGAAGTGATATCTTATATCTAATCCATTGTAATAAAATAACCACCAAAACATGGATAATGGGGTTGGGGTAGTTACAATTTGTATCAAACAAGTTTGATTAGATACCTTGGGAAATAAATTTTGAGTAAACATGATAGTTATAATAATTCCTTATAGTGGATTTTTGGCACAATAATCATGGTGATTGTGAGATAACTTATTGTGATCCATTTTTAGTGATGGCTCCTAATTGAAGAAAGGGGATCAATAACCATGAACAATTTAGGGATTCATCCACCGATCATGTAAACATAGTTAGTTTTTAAGCTTATAAAATCTTGACCATATTATGAAAATTTATTTAGGTTATGATGAATAACCATACTACACCTTTGTTGGATCATTTCATGTGGAAGAAGCCCCCATTTTTTTTTGGTACTACTATCCCAGTGGTTGTTAAGCAGTGGATCAAGTCTCTTGAAAATATATTTCTAGAATTGAGATACAATGAAAATGAAAAGGTAGTATTGGAAGTATATTTTCTTAAGGGAGTTGTAGATGAATGGTGGTCGTGGATCTAGAATACTAAGTAGTAATATGAAAGGGAATACATGTAATGGAGAACTTTTAAAGAGAAATTATTCGATGAATATATCCCTTGATAGAAATGAATTGAAACGAGTATAAAATTCCATAACTTAAAGATATATTAAAAAGAGAGGTTTATATAGTATGAGGATTACTTCACATGAATATATATGTATGTTATATATTACATACATGACTCAGAAAATAAGATTGATAATTTCTTTTAAGGTATTAATCCATGTATCCAAATAGAACTAGATTTCTAAACATTTTCATCATATTATGAAATAGTATTAAGTTCATCAAAACAGATAAGGTATTTTCTAGATCGAATATGTTTACGAGAAATAAAGAGAATAAAAGTTCATATGATAACCATGAAAAAGGTGAGGCCTAAAATAAGAAAAGGTAATGAAGCAATCCCTATTATGAAAAATGTGTTGAAATAATAATCATAGAAAATTATTGGAAGGAACGAGAGTTTATTATATGTTTAGAAAACGTGTCATCGATATTGAGAATTAAAGGGGAAGAAACAAATCAATGGTTTTCAAAGTTTCAACTATAATTAAATGGGGAATTATTCAAATCAATATTCTAAGAGTCAAGGGAATCTACCATAGAAGAGTATAAGGGGATATTGTTAAGATTATGTGATCACTACAGCTGAGGTAGAACTAACCAATTATTTGGTAGCAGCTTAATTAATCCTATATTAAAATTTATCCAATGATTTATTTTATTTTGGATAATCTAAATATTTTATATATACCAAATTTTTGTATTATAATTAGATATTTTCATTTTGATTTAATAATGGATTTGTCAGTCAAAACTACTAAGGGAAGTCTCATTTCCAAAAACATTTGTTGGGAAGTTACCATTATGGCATAAAAACATGATTTATTTTCTGAACTTATCAGCATACCTATGGTAGACATTGATATAATCCTTATTATAAACTTTAATTAAAAAATGATGTGCAAATTTATTATAAGAAGAAGGGAATTATAATTTGTGATGAAGATATAGAATTACTTATCTTTAGAGAAGAAACATCATCATCTGATTCTTATCTAGATCCACCCCCCATAGCTATACTGAATGAAATTATTAGGGAAGAAGAGAAAACATCATCTAGTGATGAGGAAATTAATCTTAAAATTGATGGTGTAGCGTTTGTACAGGAATAAATTTATGTATTTTCTAGGGAATTACTTGGAAACACACTAGAACATGAAGTTTAGTTTACCATTGATTTAATCCCTAATGAAAGGCAAATATCAAACACTCCTTTTATAATAGACGCTATGGAATTAGTAGTGATGAATAAATAATTGGAGGAGTTAAGTAATATAGGATTTATTCTCCCTAGTGTTTCTTCATGGGGATACCTTTTTCTTATTGTTAATAAGAAAGTTGGATCCCTGAGATTGCTCATGAACTGTAGAGAAATCAATGTTATTATAATAAATAAAAAGTATCATCTACCTCAAATTTATGACTTATTGGATCAACTTCATGGAGGTCAATATTTCTCTAAGATTAACCTTCATACTAGGAATCATAAATTGTGGGTAAAGAATGAATATATTCTGAATATATCTTTTCAGACAAGAGATAAACATTACATGTTTATAGTAATGCCATTTGGATTGACTAATTGACCCTCCATTTTCATGGATCTAATGAATAGGTTATTTAAAAAATATCTTGTCAAATTTTTTGTAGTATTAATTTATGATATTCTAGTGTATTATAAAAACTATGAAGACCATGAAAATTACTTGTGGATCATTCCTGAGACTCTTGGAATGAAAAAGTTATATGAAAAATTTCGAAATTTTGAATTATGGATTTAGGAAATTTATTTTCTTGCATATATTATCTCTAAGGATGGAATCTCAATTGATCCTAAGAAAACAAAGGAAATTAAATAATTTACAACACCAATGAACATAAATGAATTATGTAGCTTCATTGGTTTAGTAGGTTACTATTGGAATTTCATTCATAATTTTTCCTAATTGGTTAATCCATGAACCAAACTAACACATAAAAGGGTTAAGTTTCTATAGAAAAAATATACTGAATAATTCTTTATATAATTGAAGAAAATATTATTCAATGATCTGTTTTTGACTCTACCCTCATGAAATTTGGGGTTTGTGATATATAGTGACGCATCGAAGAAAGGACTAGGTTGTGTATTTATGAAAAATGATAAATTTATTGCATATGAATCAAGGAAGTTAAGGACTCATGAACAAAATTATACAACTCGTGATATTGAGTTAGAAACTGTAAACATTTCTCCAAAGATATGGAGAAAAAAAATCTCTATGCTGAAACATGTGAGATATATATGGATCAAAATAGTTTTAAATACATCTTTACATAGAATAAAATCAACAGGAGGAAAATATGATGTCTTGAGTTACTCAAATATTTTGATTTCTCAATACAGTACCACCTTGGAAACGAAAATAAGATATTATATGCATTAAGTCTAAAATATCATATAATTATGACCCAAATGAGGATTGAGAATAATCCTATATTCATGGATTTACTAAAGATGGAATGGGAATTGCTAAATAAGAGGAAACATCACTCCTTTCTAAAATTATTTCTAAACTATCTATACTAGAGAAGATAAAATTTCTCAATCAGATAATGATAATTTTCAAAATAAAATTAAAGATGTTATAGATGGAAGATTGGAAAACATCATGTATGATGATAGAATTTGGAAATTTGGAAAGCGTTTGTGATTTCCATCAATACGTGATCTAAAAAAGGGAAATATTATATGATTCTCAAAGATAAAATTTATCTATACACTTTGGTAGTACCAAGATGTATAGAGATATGAAGGAACATTTTTTGTGGGATAATATGAAGTGGGAAATTGCAGACTATGTGTTACGATTTCTAGTTTTTCAACAAGTAAATTCTAAGAGAGATAATCTAATAGGAGTTACCTAACCCCTATATATTCCTATGTGAAAGTGGGATGATATTATTATGGACTTTTTCATTTGTTTACCAAATACCCCTATAAAGAATGATGTGATATGGTTTATAGATGATCGCCTTACAAAATCATCACATTTTCTTGTGACAAGAGAATATTTTCCTCTTTAGCACCTAACAAAAGTCAATATTAATGAATTTTCCAGACTTCATGTAGCACCTTTTTCAAATATGTTTGATATATTTCCTCATTTTATGTCAATATTCAAGAATATTCTTTAGAAGGCTTTGGATATTGAGCTTCATTTCGGTATTTTTAATCACCTTCAAATCAACAGACTGTTTGAAAGGAATATCAAAACATTTGAATACATGTTGAGCTAATGTTCACATGACTTTCAAGGTATGTGGAATCAGTATTTACCTTTAGTGTAGATTGTCTAAAAAAATAGTATTCATAGAGATATATAAAGAATTATATGGAAAGAGATTCCATAATCCAACTTATTGGGATGATGTTTTTTAAATGAAACATATAGTCCCATAACTTATTGATGATACGATGACAAAGGTAGAGACTATTCAGGTTCATATTAATGTATCTCAAATTAGGAAAAAGAGTTATGTTGAAAACTGGATAAATAATTTGAAATTTCAAGTGGTAGATAATGTCTTTCTGTAAGTATCTCCAAGGAAGGGTCTCATAAGGTTTGTTAAGAAAGGGAAACTGAACCTCGGTTACATCTGACCATTTAAAATTCTGGATGGAATTGGAGTTATAGATTACCGATTATCAATTACATAAAGTCTCTCCAAATTTCATGATGTGTTCCACATATAATTATTAAAGAGGTACATTCCAAACCCAACGCAAGTACTCTCCTATGAAAAAATATAACAGAAACTTGATTTGTCTTTCTATGAGGATTATAATGATATTTCAGACACTAGAGAGAAATTATTTAGAAATATGATGACTTGAGTGGTAACAGTTCTTTTTAGAAACTATAAAATGGAAGAAAAAATGTGGGAACCATATCATGTTATGAAGAAAAACAATATTCTTATGTTTAGAAGGAAATGTTCATGAAAATATTTGAGGTTGAAATTTCTGAAGGAGGGATGAATATAACACTCCCAAGATTTATGGTAAATATCTTATTAAATAAATTCTATTTACTCGATATCTTATATTTTATGCAACATTAATACTAAATAAACCATGATATACTATTAAATATTAACGTGACCATTGGAATAGTAATGTGACCATTATGAATAGTAAATCATCTGATAGAATAGTTACCTCACATATGAACGAGTAAAAACTATTTAGGTATCTTATAAATGAAAATATGATATATTTATATCATAGAATATGTAAATAAATGTTTTGAAAATTATAAATTATGTGTTGGTATTTTTGTGAAATGTAAATTCTTATTTACAATTTTATAGTTAACATAATGATTTAAAAGAAAATTTATTTTCATAAAATTTATTCATAAATTGATTTTTTTTATTATTATAAGATAATTTTATGAGACCTTAATTTGTTTTTCAAAGTTTCATAAAATCGGTTATAATTTTAAAATTTGTATTTTTTAATAAATGATGATTTTAATTAAAAATGAAATTTATCATATTTATTAAATTATTTTCATAAAATGGAATCCATTTTTGAAATCATGACATTGAAATTTTAAAAGGGTGGTTTTCTTTTAATATTATAGAATACTTCAATTTTCAAATGAATAATAAAAATTCAGTTTTCACTTAACTAGTAGAACTTAAATTACATCATTCATGATTTATTAGTAACATAATTATTTATAGAACTTTAAGTTATTATATTATATATTTAATTTTTAAAATTATTCATAAAAATACAATAAACTCAATTTCTAAACATAAAAATTATTTTCCATAACCTAAAGTCAAAACTGATACCTTACAATAATATTTGTTCCTTTTCCACTTTCCTTTTCAATAAACCGGTTAATTAGAATAATAATGGTGTTTTAAAGTCTTAAACCAATTATATTGTATTAATATGTGATTTATATTGTCAAATATTCACTATTAAAAGTCTCACCTTTGATATAATATTTAATTCTAAAAATACTCCCCTCCTCAGGTATAAATAACACACATATCTGGCCTTGGAAAATCACTCATCCAACCTATTTCTAAGAAAAATATCTACACAGATATTCTATCTTAAGACTTCTAAAAACCATAGGCAAATCCTAGAGTAATATAACACCATAAATCAAAGGAGTTATAGATTCATACAAGATAATCCACATCAAGGAAAGAGTAAGTATCCATTAACTCTTCCCTTTGTTATTATTCTTCGTCATCTTTTTCCCAATTCCTTTCAAAACCATATACACTAAAATTATTTATCTAGTACGTTATCATGATAATAAGTTTTTTAACCTACTTAAAGTATCATAAATAAAACATATAGAAATTATTTACTCCCTTTTTCTTCTCTTTCAACAACATCATGTTAAAGGTCGGTTAACCACATGCGGAGACATTTCTAAGACAATTCTTATAAACACATTCATGGATGGAAAGAATGAATTATATATAATATATGAATATGAAATTAAATGTATTATTTGTTTCTTTAATTAATTATACTAATATATTATTTACATTTAACAAAATTGCTAAATCGAGGAAAACATGGAATTTTAAATAAAAACATGATATCAAAACGCTTAAAATAGATCAATAAAAAATTTATGAAATTTAATCCAATGATTACAATAGATAAATAGTTTTATAAATTACTATAATTAAATTCTGGATTAGTTTTTTAATAAAAAAAATTTATTATCCAATATATGAAAATGTGACAAAATTAAGCACGAATTAAGATAAGGGACTTCGTCTCAATTTCCATTTTATTGAGACTTACTTGGTATTGTGCACTTAATCATTTTTATGTGATGTATCTACTACTTGTTTGAGGTTATTTTTCATTTGAAATTATATTTATCTTAAATATCCTTATTTCTTGCATCCTGGAAATTATTATCACCAAATCCTTATATAATTTTTAAATATAGTGTTTACTTTGAATGTTGTTTTAACTGGGTAAATATTGATAAATATGTATCCTCTGCTCAATAAAAATATTTTGATAAGTCATATTATTCATTAATTAAATATATGTATGTGGAACTCTTTGGACTATTATGACATTGGTTGGGGACTGGTTAATGCAAGCCCTATGTGTGGTTCCTAGTTATAGATAACCCCTTGATGTATTGGTAATCTCATGATACAAAAATAGATGGCAAAAAATCCTTCAAATTTGTTTAAAATAAGAATTAGAAGGGTTTATACCCACATACTTAAAATATCTTGATGGTATAATGGTTCATGTGCCAAATACATGAAGTCAAACAATTAATCATTTTCTTCATTCAGTATTCATTTATTAATATCCATGATATTTTCACTATGAAAAAATATATATATTCATTTTTATTCTCAATTTATTTATGGCATGTGTTTTTTAGTTATATACCTTCCCATAAAAAATATTCTATATTGATCACACATCAATTATTATTCATTCATGTTTCTATTTTATATAACCCTTAATGAGAATCTTAGCTCACCCTATTTTTTCTTCCTCGGGTTATGAATATGAAAGTTTTGAATAAGTTTCAAGGAAGTAGTTTTTTTGTTATGCTCTGTTTTCAATTACCAATATAATAAGGGAACCATTTATGTATCTAGTTAATCAAGATTACTAAACAAATTGATCCCTGGTGATTTGATCTTATGTATCTATTCCATTGAAATAAAATAACCACTAACTATGTAGTACTGGGGTCTGAGTTGTTAAAATATACAAATAATATCAAAAAAGATAAAACTAGTTTGTGGTGTTCGAAAAAACTACCAAAATAAACTAAACATTTATCATTAACATTTCATATAATGAATCATCCTCATGTAAGAAATAAAAATTATATATGGGACCATTTATAATTATGTATGTGAATTAATACCATTTCATTCCACTTATAGAGTATTCTCTCCAAATGATAGGAAAATCTATAATTACACCCAAATGAACCAATCATGAAACCCTGAAATGAATTCTCCTGAAACTATGAAAATAATAAAATATTATTAATGAAAGGGTCATAAGATGATGTAAAATAACCATATAAGGTATTATAAATATGAATATAGTTATTCAATGAGTTAATAACATTTTCTAAACAATTATACAATAGGTTTTAACACATTTTAATGAATTCGAACCTAAGGTAAGGGAATTCTTAACCCAATTTTTATTATTTGGGATAAACTACTACTTCTTAATTATGTATCGCTTGTATTATGTGGGACATGATTTTTTAAAATCTTATGTTTTATTTATACTTGTTTTATTTGGATTTAAAATTAATACACCTAATTTATTCTTTTTATTAATTCTCATTTCAAAGATATGATATATGTAAGGGACTTTCTTTTAAAATAATCTTTTAAAGTCCCTTTTTCAAAAAGAATTTTTTTATTTCATATTAAACAAGAATAGAATATCATGATTTCATGTTGCTTTAATATTTTTAATCTTACCTTACTTTTTTATATTGTTTTTTTAATAAATTATTTTCCATTGTACATGTACAGTTTTTCAAAATGCATGATTTCAAAATGAAAAATTAATTTTCTTCAATGATTGTTTTCATGGTGAAATATTTCATGATTTATGTTTATGTTATGGTTTTGGATAATTTCTTATAAGGACAGGTGGTTACATGATAAAATAATCAAGGGTGGTTACCTGATAAAATAATGACGTTTTGTTATGTGATAATCCAATGATGGGTGGTTCTGTGATAAACCAAGGACGGTTGGTTATGTGATAACCTCTAATGCATTAGGTACTCTAGAGTTTTAGGTTGACCATATTGGTTACTCCATTTTTAATAGTGATATAGAAAATTATGTACCGTGTTACCTGGTTATCTTTTATATGTTTTATAATGAGATTTCATGAAAATCTATTGATTTTAAGAAGGTAAGATATTGATCTTTTTTAAAAGATGATTTATTTTTTCTAATAAAATGTTTTTTTTAGAAAAATGTATTTACGGATTTTCATAAGGCAAATAGTTTTCTTTCCTTTATGTAACTTACTAATCATTTTTTATTATCCCATGTTTAAAAAAAATCATAGGATTTAAGGTATAATAGATACAGGGAAGAGAAAAAGGGGAAATTGTGCGGATTGAGCATGAAAATAAATAGTATTTTATTTTAAAAAATTTTGTTTTGTAAACAAATTGATATTGAGTAGAAGTGTATAAAATGTAATATTTGAGCTATTATTTATGGTTTATGACCTAATTCTATAAATCTATAAACCAAAAAGATACATCGAAATATAATTATGTGAATTATAATATAAAATCACTAGAATATGTAATGCTAGAGGTTAGGTCCTTATAAATTCACCAACCTCTTAAGGGGTGGATCGAGGTAATAAAAAATTATCTCTATATAATATATCTATAACTTAGTGGCCTATTGTATACTATCACCCAAAGGGAGTGGTGTATTCTACAGCTAAAAACTACAAGTCAAATCAGGCAGGGTCCACTCAGCCCTCAATTCCCCATGTCCCATAAATTATAATACATGAAGTAAGTTCTCTCTAAGATACAAATTTATAAGAGTAAAAATCTCAAAAATGTGGCTATAACACTACATTTGGTGGGATATTATCATCTAATCATTCCTAGTTTCCAATAATAGGTCACCATAGTGGAATATCTCTATAATTTCAATCACATGCCTCATTATACATTTCTACCATGTGTATAAATTTCACATCTTAAGGTAATAAATAATAGGAACATGCCACTCTAGCATAAACATGCACATTATGATACGATTTTTTCACAAAATAAGCATTGATTCTATCCTAACCTACCCAATCTTAAATTAGGTATAATCCCAAAAATGGTCACATAATAATCATAGATTATATCAACCATAGTATTTAATAGTCATTGGTTGGTCAAGTATAGTTTTAATAAGAAGTTATATAGGATAAATCTATATAATTTATTGAAACATTAAATGATCCACCTTATATTGTAACCAGGATATCAATCACAAGAAATATTTCAAATGTTACGTGATCCCCATGTGCTAAAAATAATGTATGAACGCATGGTCTCTTATCACCATATTATAAGAGTAAAAAACTCAAAAAATCTATATCAAAATGAATTATACTAGGAAAACTAACCCCACTATAAAAGTGAAAACTAAGAAAAATAGTCTCATCCTCGATAACTTGGACATCCAATTTGTGGGTCAGTTAATACATAGTATAATATTTGTACCAAGCTCAGACAACAACCTATATCTGTTTACCGCATACTAAATAGTAGAAAAAAAAAGAATAACAAGGATCTGATTCCACTATGTAACATCCTCAACATAGTTCACATGTGTCTTAACTAAACATGAGGGTTACATAACTCAATAATTCCTCATAGTATGCCAAATGCTACAAACTAGGGATGAGTGTTGATATATAACTCATTTAAATTATATATCCTCTAGTACAGATAATCATAAACATAATGGAAGAAATATTATAAATAAATTATTATATTAAGTGGGAGTAATAAAATAAATTTCATATCTAAAAAAGTTATCCAATAATAAATACCAATAAAATGTTATATTAAATGAAATATTGTACATGTCAAATAAGTCACATGAGTGTAGTAGGATCCCCAAAGGATAGATCATATACAAAAGTTATAAAATAAAAACAATTAAATGAAAATATCCATAACTAGTCATGATTCGCAGCCTAAACCTATATTTTGATTCTCACAAAGCTCCTATAACTCAAAGATACAAATATATACGGTCTTTTCCCTTATCTAGATAACAAAAATTGAGTCTTTCTTGGGTACCTAGGTAGCCGAAAGAGGTGTTAGTACAACATAGAAGGTTCCCACCAATGGTTTCCCTAGAAAGTTCAGTAAAAATAGGTTCCTACTTTATTTGAAATTCCAAAAAACTTTAAAATAATAAATAAATACATTTTCGCCCCTTGGAATTATCATTCCAAACAATATGTTACCATACATTATTTGACCAATATTAGACTGGGATGATAAACCCATGGTTTGAATACACACCTCAAGGATGAGTGATACATCACTCTTCATATAACAACCAGGTATAATGGGATATCATCATCATATATTATAGGTGAACAATGTATCATCATCACATAAAATATAGATAATAGATCCACCACTTATTAATTCCAAAGGTTAACAAGTCGTCACTGGTTAATGAGGCATCACCAATCTTTGGTAGATGATATGCTATCATTTACATTTTTGGGTGGATGATGTACCACCATTTCATAGCTCTATTAGATGAGTCACTACCATAAAATCTCAACTAAATAGATGATAAACCACTAATATCACTCTCAAAGTGGATAATATACCACCATCTCAAGTCAAAAAGAGGATGATTCTCCACTAGAAAAATATCCACAGGTGGATGATGAACCATTGATATCACGTATTATGTGGAAAATATACCACAATAATGGGTCCCTAAGTGGATAATGAACCACTAAGATAAATGGAATAAGTGGATGGAAATTCACTTGTATGAAATCTCAAGTATTTTATATGCCACTAATGCCAACATCACATGATCAATGATGTATCACCTATTCAACTTGGTTAAATGGATGATATAACACCAACCTATCATGGGTGGATGATATACCACCAAATTATAATATTGTAATAATTGATATATCACTAACTGAAAAATATATTGAACAATGATTCAATTTCCATCTAATTTGTGTGAAAAATGTATCACACATTAAATAATTAAACTTATCTATATAAAAAAATTAAATAAAATAAAAATGAATAACACATCGAAGTTTTAAAAAAATAAATCAAGTGAACGATATATCATAATATATGTAATAAAAATGATTGAAATATTACAAAACTAAAGCAATGGGGGCATGATCTCAATTCCAGGAAGCCTCTTAAAGCTTTATACCTAGGCCCATTCACCTCTATCCACACTAATATACAAAAAAGCTAACCATTTAACAAACTAGTGAATTATAATCATCTCCTAGGGTAGGTTCTCATTTATAATAACTAGTCTTGGGTATAAAGACATGGTTCATAATTATTTTTATAGTAATAATGGCCATTAGTAACCACTGATATCAATGAACATTAACTAAAAAGGAATTATGGAATTAACTATATTAATTTATACCAAAACAATTTTGGGAGACTAATTTAATTTAGATTTATGGAATAAAAAATAATAATTCCCTTACATTTTATACAACGCATGAACCTATTTTTACTGGACATTCTAGGGAAACCATTGGTAATAAATGATGATGTGGAGAAAAATACTGAAAAACATAAAAAAATGGAATGAATGGGATTCATACCCTTATCATTTATGACCTCATGTGGTGAAAATATTGTTATAAAAATGATTAAAGGAAATAACACTGGAAAGGGGCGGATACCAAGAAAAAATGGAGGATACATTGACCACTACTTTTAGGAAAATGAGAACATTTCCCATTTTAAAAGAAAAGTTAATAAATCTATCAACTAATTAATTAATTAAAAATTTAAAAAAATGAATAAACCCACATGTTTCCCACTAACCAAACACCAGGTACTCGGTGGGAATGTTTTACCTACACAGAGGTCACCATCTATCTGGTGACCATCCTGGAGGGACTACCTTCATTTTCTTACCCAATAGGTATGTATTACCATACCACAAAGTATCCAATGACATATATTAGTGGATAAATATTAGTAATATGTCATGATTCTTAAAAATAGGCGCATGCACTCCCATTAACTCCTTGAGCACTCATAATTACCCAAAATACCATAGGATTATATTTAAATTGTACCTCAGAAAAATTTGGGTTTGAAACCCCACATTCCATTTGTAACCCAAAATAGTCTGGAATCTGACCCCCAATATTATTTTTTCTTATAAATATACTATAAGTTTATTAGAAATTAGATTTATCACTTCATGTACTCATGAACATCATCCGAACACTATCAATATCATCATACACATGGTAATCAAGTTAAATATCAAGAATTTCATTACTAGTGATAGAGATAATATTTATTACACATGGAATACATGTGTAGAAAGGGGACCACAAAAATTCCCCAATAATAAACTACCTAAATATATCATGCAATTACTCAACAAAAAATCAATGTGATAATAAATTATACATAGAGGGGAATGTAAGAGATATGAAGATTGGATGTTGGTCAAGAATCCCTATAAAACTCCTTGATTTTACTATATATTTTCCCTTTAAATAAATATTTTATTAAAAATATTGTTTCACACACAAAAACAAACTAAAATGAGCCAATATACATTCTATTAAAATAAAATATTAAAATACAATATGAACATTAACATGTTATGAGAATATAATATGACACATCATAAAGAAATGTAAAAGTGGAATAAATTTCTAATTAAATTATAAAATACATTTAACATAAAATCATTATCCTCTTAGTTTTCCATGAAGATAATCACCCCAATTTCAACTATGGAATTATGTAAAATAATTGGAAATATAATAGGCATGCTGAGAGGGAAGTAAATGAATCAAATAAATGATTTCAAGTATGTATGTATGTTTATAGATGTGAATAAAATGTGATCATCATATATAGGGTCATTGTAAATATGGTCATTGAATATATGGACATTGGTTTTTAATGTATCTAATATTTTTTTTTAAGTTGTGTAAGTTTTAGTAATAATTTTAAAATAACATAATTCTGTAATGAAATAAAATAATAACATTTAATTAAAATATTTTATTATAAAAAGGCATTTTATTCTTTAAATAAGATTATTTTTATAATTAAATAATGATTTGATTTATCTATAAAATTAAAAGAAATATTTTTATACAAACAGATCAATAAAATTAAATTCTTATAATATAGAAATTTAAATTTGATAATTTATAGGAAAATTTATTTAATGTAAAAACATAATATTTTTCAAAGAACTATTATTTATGTATTGTGAGTTTTTATCTTAATATGTTAAATTAATTACTTTTAAATGATTATTATAATTTTATCTCTCAATGTATAACATTTTGGCTAAAATTTAATTAATTTTTAATTGACATGAAATAATATTTACAACACTTAAATTTCAAAAATTCATTTTGATAAAGATTATTTTAATATGTATTTTATATTCTATTTCAAAAATTAAATTTCCCATATTTAAAAATTAAATTAGATTAAATTATTTAAAAAAATTAATCAATGCATTTAAAGTTTTTAAAAAGTTAAATTTTATTTTTATTTATAATTATATGTTGTTGGGGTAAAATGTGAGTTATCATGGTAAAGTTAAAATGAGGTAAAGGGGGTTAAAATAAGTGGAAAAAGTCTTTAAATAACAAACTAATCAATATCTAAATGTTTTTATTAAGAATGTATATAAAAAAATTCTCATATCAAATTTTTTATCCAATTTCCTTTAAAAATTGCAACCATGCACCATATGAAATGTATATATACAGAAATGCCACTCAAAACAAAGCTATAAAATGAACCCTAATCTACCTCTACCAAACCACTAAAAAAATTATCTCCTTAATATATTATTATTTTACCTTTCACAAATATTTATTTTACATTATATAGCTTTAGGTTCCATGATGCCTAAATCCATCATTCCAAAGGAACTTGTGTCAAGATGTAATGAATCCATCAAGTATATAACTTATACTCTAACATTTTCAAATAAAATATCTTACACACCCTTTATATATACTATTATATACTATAAATTTTTATAATAAAATGTAAATTCTTTTTAGAAAATGATACTACTATTATATAACTCTAAACTCTTACTCATTCACTAGTGTAACATGTTCTTGTTTGGGTTAGTTCAACAACTTACATGAATTACTTTATACCAACATCATAATTCCAACCATGAATAAGTATCAAGACATTAAAACTAGTAATATGTGATATTAAATATTAATATATGTCATAAATATGTTTCTTTAATAATTAAATAAAAATGACTTAACATATAGAGTAACTCATGTTTATTTGTAATTTACTTGAAATATTCTCATCATGGATTACATTATCATGAACCATACCCAAACCTTCCATAAAATAAACATGGGAATAAATAAATCATTGAAAAAAATTAATTCAAATACCTTTAATAATTTTTTTATAATGAACTTGGTATCAAATAATGGAAATCGACTTCTTCATTAGGAAACTTTTTAAAACAATCAAAATCACTAATATTCAGTGGTGAAAATAAATAATAACTAACTATTATATGTTTAATTAATGAAAATAATTAAAGAGCATAAAATATAATATATATTAATAATTTTTTTAAATAAGTTATTATTGTGGTTATGTTTTTTTTACAAGAGGATAAAGATATTTCATGGAGGTCAAGAGAAAATGTAAGGGTTTCTTTACGAATCTCATTTTGAAGTCAATATTGTTTATATTTGAATTAAAATTGGGAAAATTATATGGTATTCTATCTAAAATAAATATATTTTCATATTTTATGTGTATTCATTTATTTTACCAGTATTCTAACCATTTTACCTTCCTTTGGTTCACAATTCAATGAAAAATATGCATAAAAGTTGAACCATCCTTATCTCTTCTCCTCAGTCATCAGTATTTCACCTCCATATCCATATTCGTTATTTTCATAAAGGATTTCCTTATATGTAATTAAATTATTTCATAATGTATTTTTTAGAGGACATTTATTTTTTTTAAAGGAATCGTCTTTTAATATTTTTTATATGGATGTTTTCTAAAAACTTTTACATTTTTAGAAAGTGTAAAATGAATATCCTTTTTAAACATTTTTTTTGTACTAACATATTTTGCACCGTTTATATCATTTCTATTTAATAAATTTTTACTCTATGTTTTTAGGTTTTTAAAAATAATAATATTCCCTTTTCATTATAAAATATTCTATTTTTAAATAAAACGTATCAAAAAATTAAAGGGATTTTCCTCTTATTTCTCAATTTAAATTTTAATGATCTTAAAAAAAATTCCATCTATTCCAATAAAATTTAATGTTTATTATGATTCACTGAGAATATTCATTAATGAAAAAATCAAATATATTTATTCAGATGACATATGATAATTTATTATGGATGTTTTCATAGAACCTAGTTCTTTCACACTTATTAATTAAGTTTTGATGGAGTTAAGAATATTTTCATGTTAATATGGAAATCATATTATAATTTTATATTATGTCATGAGTGGGATAAAAATTATATATCACTCTAATACATAGGGTAAATCATTATCTCATGAGTTTATTGGGAATTGGTAGTGAACCCAAACCCTTAATGGATTTTTTTCACACTGTGAGGAGTGGGCCTAAAAATATATAGCTTCTAATGTATTGGGTAAAGAATTATATCTCATCAACTAACATGTTAAGAATTAAGGATAAAAATCAACCCACTATGGGACTATTTCCATTATGTAATTATGGTATTGGAAAGTATCCAAGAAAAAATAATTTATTTTTATTCTTATGTATATGACAGATTATTATTCTTGTGTTATGTTATTATGGCACATGACTATTGAATCATGTTTCCACACTCTAATTGCTCATATCTTATATTATGCCAAAATACTTATTCTAATAAAAAAAATTATAATATATTCATTAATGGGTATGATTATCCTATGTTATGTCTATGAACCATTATTATATTCTCATAAACACATTTGTATCTTATTATCACACATTATTTTCAATTTTCTCTCTCATTCTTACGCTTATTAAACATCATAGATAACCTTTTCTTATTTTTTTGTTACCTAGTTTATTATGGAGAATATTTTTCATGATATATATAAATTAGAGAATCCTGCACAAATGGATGACTTAATTACATGAAATAAAATAAAATAATTTATCAAAATACATTCTCGTCATCTTTTTGGTCTAGAGAATTAGAGAATTAGGGAAACAAATTAACCAAAAAAAACCCCCATGAATTTTTCAACGAATGTTCATTTTTTCATTATATGATCAAATACTTAATCAAAAACAAGTCTTCGTCATTTACAACAAATTATCTACTCAAGATACTCTTCTAGACAAATTTTATGTATTACTTTTCTTCGTATCCAAGGGAAATGGAAACAAAAGAAACAGGTGATCATAGATGCTCGATAAGGGTAAACAAAATCAATAATAATAAAAGATAATAAATTAGAATAGTTTGATAACATGGGTATAATTAGTATACATAAGTAAGTTATACACAATAAATTGTTGATCAAAAATCATGGTAAATGGAATAATATGAAATAAAAGTGTAAAATATCTTTTAAAAGATGAATAAACATGGAATTAAATATATCCTAAAAAAGTTAACTTGGATTTGTGGCATGGAATGTAAAATGACTTGGAGATATGTCACAAACATAATAATAGGAAATATTTGATAGGAAACTCTTTCTTTCTATGACTATGTAAAAAAACTCCTTATTTTCAAGCCTAAAAATGTTATTAAACTCATTATGACCATTCATGTTTTGAAAAACTTATTATTTGCATGATTAAATATCTTATGAGATATTAACATAAACCAATGAATTGGAGGGTGATATAGGACCCTAACCATCATCATTCATACATATGTGTTCCACATAAAATAAATCATTATTATGTTATAAGGAAACTATAGAACTAAAATTGGCTCAATATCCTTTTAAAATGGAATCACATTAGGAAAACAATCATATATAAATCAAGAATTATAACATGATAAATCAATGTAAAATAAAGAGGTATCCAAAGATATTCAATTACTTTTTTGATAAATATCATTCAACCAAGAAAAAGAGCATATGGTATTTACACCTTGTAGATAAATAGTATCTGGTTAAGTCATTAATTTCCTCAATAAATCAATGTATGGAATCATAGGGAACACCATTGAATTAAATGAATAAACAATGATATATTCATAGACGAAAATCATTGGAATAAGAGTTATGGTTATACAAAAATGATGATTAGAAAAGATAAAGGAAATCATGGATCATTTCAACTATAAAGATTTAACGTTCCTCGTCTATGAAAACATATGTAAAGAATAAATTAGAAGATTAATAATACATTTAGAATAATATTAGAATTTAACTTTTAAATTAATGATAAAAATGATAATTTTTTATGAAAAAATTAAATAAAACTCATAGAATAAAGAAATTTGAGACAGAAAACCCTTACAGCTTGTGTAATATTTGAGTCAAAAACCTATGAGAGAATGAACATTGAATAAAATAATGAACATCATAAATATTAGGGAATAATGATGTAAAGTATTACAGGGGTATTAGATAAACCATTTCAAATAATACAATGTGTATAATAAGAAATACGTCTCAAGGGGTGAAAATTAAGGCAAGGAATTCTCACCTGGTTCTAGATTCATTCTGCACATGGGTCTAAATACTAAAATAATAAAATTTATATTATTATTTTTCTTATTAGTAAATTTATTAATATATATTTCATTAACTAAGTATCATTCATATGCTATTTATTTATTATATTTTTTTTCTTATTTTTTTTATTTTATGTGAAAATTGAATCGATGTCGGCTTATTTCGATAATTTTAGTGTTTCAATGTAATATTTTAATAATAAGTATAATATATAATATAAAAAATTGAGAAACATAAAAAATAATTATATTATTTCAACAATATAATAATATTATTATTTAATTTCCCATATTTATCGATGATAGTGATTTATAGTATTGTTCAAGTAAGTCGTTAAACCAAACCAGACATGAAATCGTTATATCTCGATGGGTGAGTGTGGTTAAAGAAGTTCCTAATATCATTATAATAGAATAATTATGATATTAATCATATTTTTTAAAGTTTTTTATTCATATTTTAATTCATTTGGATAAATAATGAAAATCAAGATAAATAATGAAATAAGATACTTTGTGGAGACACAATGCATAGTTTCTATTTTCATTCCGTGATGAATAAGAGGGAAGGATGGTTGATTATAATTTTTCTCTCAATAATCATAATTATATTATATATTTCACATATGTTCTATAATTTCATCTTTGTAACTCATAAATAGAGGTGGTGGTGGAAATCAAAATACATCATTTCACAGAGGCAATAGTCTTCCCAAACACACGATCATGATTATTTTTCTTTTCTAAGTTGATGTAAAGAAATAAATATGTGTATTTAAATTAATATAACAAAACTTTTCTTTAATAATTATACAAATTTCATTATATTACTATTTTTTGGGAAGTTTTTTAATAGCAATATTAAGAAGACAAGGATAAGGATTAAGTAATACTCACTTTGGGACATTAAACTATCTCTTGAAAGAATCATTGGAAATAAAGGTATTATGTTAACTTATCATGACCATGGGATTTTGGTAGTACAAGAGTCTTCTAGGAGTTTAAAATTGTCCAGGGTTTGATGTAAATTTTTAACGTAATGTGTAACTTTGTGTGGTTGTAAGTGATACCCTTTTATAAGTGAAGAAAAGGGTTATTTTTAACACTCCTTATTTTTCAACAATAGAAAGACAAAATTCAAGGGTCAATGGTTAAAAAGTAATAAATAATGAATTTTCGGGTGATATAATGTTGATAAATCCTTCACCACCCATTTTCCCATATGTTTTAAACTTTTTTGAATCCATTTACCACTTGATTTTTATATTTTACAATTTTGGTTTTTACCTTGATAACTAGTTTTTACTATATTAGGTTATATTTTATTAAAAAAAATAAACCATATTGAAAATTTTTTATTCTATGAAACTAAATATAATCCTTATATAATATATGTAAATTTATAAATAATTTAAAATTAACTTTTAAATTAAAATATTTAATATATATATAATTTTTGTTAAAAAAATGTTGTTCTCAACATTAACTGTTCTTAATCATATTTAGTGTTGATTACAAATTTAATTATTGATAATATATATAAATATATATATATATATATATATATATATTATTAAAAAAAATTAGAATATATTAATTTATTTTATTAAATATAAATTACATAATATTAATAAAACAATTCATTGAAAATAACAATTTTACCATAATTATGGTCATTAACATTAATCTTACTAATCATACTTATATGAACAAAATTTAACATGAACATATTACATAACATGATCATACTGATATAAAATATTCAATCCATTCTTATAGATTAAATTTATACAAGTGATGAAAAAAAAATTAATATTATCAAATAAAAAAACATAAATTACAAAATTGCTTAAGTTTCTAAAAAAATAATCAAGGGTTTTATATGTATTTTTAAATGATTTATTTTACTTTATAAATATATATTTTTATATAAAAGAATAAAAAACTTTTAAGTTATAAAAATTATGGTGTAAGAAAAAATGGTATATTTTTCACTACTCACCTAAAACAATTATTTTAGAATCATATCAAAAATTCTCTTTAAGACAATTTTATTGTATCAAATTAAAAAATGAAGTTCATTTTTAAAAACTCAAATTATAATATTTATAAATTTAACTTTTAAATGAAAATTCAATATATATATATATATATAAAGAAAACCTTCTTTTATTGAAAAAAACCTTTTTAAAACATTAACCATTCATAATCATATTCTGTATGCATTTTATAATTGATTTGAATCTTTTTATATTTAATAGAGGTTTTATAATTATTAAAATTTATTAATAATAAATATGAAATGAATTATTTTAGTTTAGTGTTATCTGTGGGAAAACCTTTTGAAGATAGTATTAATTTAAAGGATCCAAAATATCATGTCATTATATTTTACCCCAAAAATAAATTACATCCACACAATATTAATTATTACTCACTAATGAGAGTAGGAAAGGTTATTCTTAACATTTTTATCATTTGGGAAATAACTCCAAATATGATATCTTCCCTACTATCTTAGGCTATACTAGGTTACATATCCTTCTTCAAACAAAATTAATAATTCATATAATCATGTACTCAAGTATGTATATACCTGAATCATACATTATCCAAAATATACCTTTCCAAAACCATCTGAATCTCTAAGACATCAACCAAAAAAATCATATATTCCTCCAAACATTAACACTACATTTACCCTCAAACGGTATTAACCACTATTTCATTAGGTCAAACACTATTTAATATATATATATATACTAAACCCAAAAATGAGATAAATTTAACAAAACAATATCCTGAAAATATTTTTTATTAAATACATAATCAATTTTGAGCTTATCAATATGATCGAACTCATTTTTCTCAAAATCAGCCATCCTTTTAAACATAAGGGTTATCCATCCGTCAATAATGTGTTCTTAAATTGTTTCCCTAGAAATATAACCTTATCATAAAAACACTATTAAATTTTATTAATACCATTTAATATATGTTTCCCAAATGGTAATGTAAAACTAATCAATAACTCTCCTCATAAGTTTCATATAATCGTCATAAATTTTGGAAAATACCAAAATATCAATAATAAATATCACTCATTAATAAAAATATCTATGAATATGAATATTTAATTTTTATTAACGTTTTTGTTTAACTACCTTACAAAAGACTAGGAAACTCACATTTTCCATCAAAACCAGCATGTATTAATATTCTAAACTATTTATCTATGGTCCTTATTTAGTTATAAGACATTTTGTTTTCTTGGTACATAACTTTTTTGGCTTCATTTTATTCATCTTGTTTCACGAAATACTAAAACCAAGGTTATGATAATACCCAAAATATGAAAATGAAAACAAAAATATGAATATGTATACCCCAATTTGGCCTTCATTTTTAACATATAATACTTTTGGTTTGATCAATGACTCTATATGTTCAATTGTTGGTTCTACACGTCCATATTTCTGTTAGGTACTCTAACCCAAATTGTTATCATCATACTCAAATCCCTCATAATGGTTCATTATAGAGAATGTGAGTAAACAAAAAAATGTCTATCAGGAGTGTCAAATGGGATGTGAAATTAGTCTTGTTTTTCATAAACCATGTGGTAATCAATTTAACACCAAGTCAACCATTTTGGGGTTATTACCCTTAGATACATCGGTGACAGGTCCTACACCCACTTGTAGTATCTTGATAGGGATTTAATTTCTAGGAGAACCACAGAATCTCATCATTACCAATATTTATAGATGTAATATTATATTTAGATATATCCCTTAGATTTATATCTAGGTTTTATACTAATTATCTCTTATCCTAATCACTAAAATATTAAATATTACCTCATATAGCCTAAAGGTTTATCTAAACCTTTGAAATTTCTATTAACCCTTAAATTATTCTTAACTAACATCCTAATATCCAAAGTAATTTAAACACTACTCTAAATCCAACTATTACAACCCACAAACATAATAATCCCAATTACATGTCTAAAATAAAAATATATAATTACAATATAATATCATTTTTTTAGGTTAATTGTTTTAGGGAATTCAGAAAAAACATTAACAAAAAAACACATGTATTTTTTAACTAATGGAAATTTTCACCACTATATATTCAACTTCTTAATTCATAACAGGTATTAAGAAATTTCTTATAAATTATTCACAAAATATAATCATTAAGACACATATTAAATCTCAAATTTCTTCATAACCAAGGGATAATGAATCAAAATAAAGGGGTGATCCTAGATACTTGGTAAACATAGAAATAAGTAATAAAAATAAAATATTATATGTTATAATAAGATGATTATATGAGTATAATCACCATACATTAAAAAATTATACCCAAAAATCATAAATCAATAATCATGCTATAAGGCATGAGATAACATAAAAGTATGGAATATCATAAGAAATAGGAATAAACATGGAATTTAACATATCTTGAAAATAAATCCATATTAAAAGGTAAAATAAGATAAAAAACATAGTGATATGGAAAAAAATAAGCATAGTAAAACCTTTTTTAGAAATCTCATTATGCTCACAAAGTTTTGAACAAACTCTTTATATACACACCTTACCATCACATG
Source organism: Viscum album (assembly GCA_963277665.1). Taxonomy (NCBI): domain Eukaryota; kingdom Viridiplantae; phylum Streptophyta; class Magnoliopsida; order Santalales; family Viscaceae; genus Viscum; species Viscum album. The sequence goes on from OY728157.1 coordinate 1,382,259,778, forward strand.
AGATATAAACATAAATTATTGTTTTAGTTTGTGATATACGGCCCCACCCATAATTATACATAAATATTTTTCCCACATAAAATAAATCATCATCATACCATAAAGGTCTAATGGAAAGAAAATGGGTTTTGTATCCTCTCCAAATGGAATCACATAATGAAAACCTTAATAATTTAATTAATAATTGAAACATGATATACCAGTGGTAAATAACAAGTATCTAAAGATAGTTAGTAAAATTCTAGGTAAATAACATTCAATTAATATAATTTAAAATATGGTATTTACACCATATAGATAAGGGGTATTTGGTTATGTTAATAATTTACCTAATCAATCTATGTATGTCATCTATTTGAACGCCCATAATCAAATGAATCAAAAATTGTATCGTTGTAGAGGTAAGGAATTAAAAGAAGAATTATAGTTATACATAGAAGATGATATGGAATGAAAAAGTTAGTGAGGGGTAATTTATATTATAGAGAGTTGGAATTTCTCATTTTAAAAAAAAGGTAAATAATCAATGAGAATACAAATAATACTTTAAAAAGAATAACACAATTAACAATGAGAATCATGGTGAAAATTATCCTTTTTTCATGAAAACCATTTTAAATAAAACTCATAGAATAAGTGGAAAATTATTTAATTTTTAAAATATTGAATTGTGGTAAATATTATTCAAAACATATGGAAATCCATTCTTGGGAAAATTTCTTTAAAATATTGTTCTTTTCTTATTTTTATAATGAATTTCTAAGGGAAAAGACCCCAGTTCCTTATGAAAATTCATCTTCAAATAGGTTGAAAAGGAAATTTTTGAAATATATTATAAAATTAATTTTTAATATATCTTTAATAATATAGTCTTGAAAAATTATTTAATTTTTTATAGAGAAAACATGGAGTAGAATAAAAAACATTTTATTTGGAAAGGATGAAAAACTCTTTTAAATATATTGAAACACCCTTTTTAAAGATACCCATCATAAAAACTGAAATAGATTTTTCATTTTGAAAATTTTTAAAGATAAATATTATTATCATAGAGAATAATACAGATTATATTCCCAAAAAATATAGTATAAATTTGGTGAGAAGAAAAATATGTACATAGAGGAAAATAACCATTGTAAATAATGAATTTTATTCTTTCAAATGTCAAATTTTAATTTAATAAGGAATTTAATCAAGGTATATGGTATAAATTAAAATAATTAACATAAATAGAGAATAACAATAAATACCACAGAGAAAATTAATTTATTGGACAAAAGTTCCTTAGAATATCATAATCCAGTAGAGAATTTATAACGCAATGAGAATGAAATGGAGTTCAGAAAACTATTATGGGTCTAGTAATATATAAATTTATACTTATTGTATAATATAGAGCATGAAATTAAACTTATAATACACTAAATGAAAAAAAAATCATGTTTTTATGAATCAAATATGTATCATATACAGCATATAAACAAAATTAAGTGCATAATACAAAAATATCTCAAAGAGGGGAATTTGAGAAAACAAACCCTTATAACTTTTCTAATTTTTAAGTCAAACCCCCTTGAGAGAAATAACATATAATAGAACATTAAAAATCATTAAATATAATCTAATTATGGTATATAATATTAAATTGGTATTATAGACACCATTTAGAGAAAACATGGTGTATAATAAGAAATATGTCTCAAGGGGTGAAAATTGAGAAAAGAAACTCTTACCTTGTTCCTAATTCATTCTACTCATGCATAAAACTTACTGAATGAACAAATTAAATTTTTTTAATAGGTTATTAATAACCTTATTAATCTATTTTGAATTTACTGAGGAGTATTTATTATTATAATCTATTTATATATTATATAGTTTCTTCATATGTTTGTAATTTTGCGTGAAAATTGATTTAGTGTCGGCTTATTTTGATAACTTTAGAAATAAAATATTATATTTTAATACTAATTTAAAACTATAATATAAACTTTTAATAACTATAGAAAAATAATTATTTTTGTACAAACTTATATTTTATAATTATTTAATTTCCCCTAGTCATTGATGATCGATTTCTACAATATTGTATAAATAGGTAGCTAAACCATCCCAAACATGTACATGCTATATCTCAGTGGATGATTATGGTTAATTAAGTTTATAATATCATTATTATATAATAATTAATATATTATTTATACTTTTTTAATTTCTTTAATCATATTTTAATTTGTTTTGTTAAAAAATAAAATAAAGATGAAAAAAAACGTTACTTCATGGGGTGGTAGTCTGCACTACACAGAGTTAGCAATTTAATTTCCCAATGAATGATAGAGAATGAATTTGGAATATAACTATTCTCTTTATAAACATAATTATATTATATATGTAACATTTATTCTTAAATTCGATCATTATAACCCATGAAGAGAGGTAGTGGTGAAAACAGAAGGCATCGTTTCGTGGAGGCAGTTGTCCGCACAAACACGCGATCGATGTTATTTTATTTTTCTATGTGTATAGGAAGGAATAAATAAAGTGTTTTACATTAATATAATAACACTTAATTATACTAATGATACTATTATCATTTTATTACTATGTTTAGGGTACTTCTATATGGTTAAGATTAAAAATAAATAAATGAGGATTAAGTAATATTCACTTTGGGACTTTGAACTTTATCTGGAATGTATCTTTGTAAATAAAGGTATTACACTATCCTATAGTGACCAAGGGTATCACGACCCGTCCTCGAGGCCCGTGACATGACTACCCCATGCTCTCCTTCCATAGGCCAGGGGTTGGCGACTAGCACCAATGGCATAAATCCCTAAGCTGGGAAGGCAATCTCTTTATGAAAGTAAAAAAACACAACAGAGTATGCAATAGGAAGTAAACACTAAGTGAATACTGTCTACAGAAAGTGGTGCTGAAAGTAAAGGGGGCTGAAAATACAATACCAACAGTAAAGTACAGGTACAACGGAAATCAACTAGAACTGAAAAAGGGACAACAGCTAAAAAGGGAAGCTCCAAGAACGTCCAACGAGTATCCTACCTGAAGGGTAGGTACAGATGTCCACATCAGCACTCCATGTCTATCAATCTGCTCTGTGTATCGTCTCTCTATGTGGTCCACCACTGGGTACCATCCAGTCCTGGCTCACTCTCAGCCTCTGTCAACGCTGTCTATCGTCTGCATCCAACACAACTAAGTGCAGAAGTAGCCCATGCAGGGGTGAGTATAACGATGCTTAGTAGGGACCCCAAGAACCCCTAATGTCTCCCAGAATCCACGAAGGATAAACCAAAAAAGGAAATATACAATCACGAAGTATCAAACAACCCTACTTAGGTATATTCCCATACGTATACCTAGGTTCTCAATCTCAGTTCGGCTCCAACTCTCAAGCCCAAGCACAACCCAGTCCACATAGGAAGTAAGGTCAATCACATCGATGATAATGATTGAAAGTCAAGACACATCTCACATAGGTATAAATCTTTCTTATAGAGATTGAGATGATCAGATGTAGTCACTAATTCATCTATGTTGTCGGACCCACACAGTATACAAGACCTGCTAAGCTATCGGACCCACACAGGATACAAGACCAGCTACTCTGTCGGACCCACACAGCATACAAGTACAGAGGTCAAACTGCCGAACCCATACAGGATACAAGAACAGTAGTCATCACTTTCGAACCCACGAAGGATCCTAGTATAGTATTCGTCACTGTCGAACCCATGGAGGATTCCAATACAGTATTCGTCGCAAACGCAACCAGCTCTAGTGTTTCCGCACAAAGCACGCTTGATTCCAGGAGGGTCCACTCCTCGAGAAAAGGGGTTGATACATCAACTATCACGAAGTCCAGAGTTTATGTATCCCGAAGTTTTGTCTCTTAAAAAGAAACCCAACGCGATGGACGGCGCGTCAATCGGACACCCGATCTGAGAGTTATTGGCTTTTCTGTTCCAGGGGCCCGGTTGGAATTACGCTCATTCCAAACCCAGCTGTTTTCTGAAGTTTTCAAAAACTAACTTAGATTATCGGAAAATGACCGCCTTGTCTAGAGTATCCTAGTATCGTAGACGGCATGTCAACTAGATGCGCGGTCTAGAAGATATTCGCGTTTAAGAAAAACGGGCCCAGCCCGTCAAGCCCAGTGGGCTGGCGGGTCGGCCCGATCCGGTTCTGCAGGTCCGACCCGGCTGGGGGGTCGGCCTGGCCTGGTGGGTCGTGGCCCATCCTGGCGCTATGGCCCGGCCTGCGCGAGGTCGGCCCGGCCCGCGTGAGGGTGGCCCGGCCCGCGCGGCAGGCGGTCCGGCCAGCGCAAGGGTGGCCAGCCCGCGACTGGCCGAGCGGAGCGGGGGGGGCCTTGGTTTTCTGAAACGGCGGCGCCGAGTGGCGCCGCCCCTCCTACCAAGCCGGCTGAAGCCGGTCGGTCCTCTCTAGTGTGAGCGGCTTGCACAGCGGGCCGCTGTCTTCAGACGTGGCACCTTCGGGTGTCGCGGCTTCCTTCAACCCGGCCAGCAGGCGGCCGGCCGGTTTGCCCGCCGATGTGACCCGCGGAGCACGGGTCGCGGTTCCTCTGCAACGTGGCGCTGAGAGGCACCGCGGACTTCTTCCCGGTCGGCCATATCCAGCCGGTTCGTCCAAAAATCGGCCCGCAGGTGCGGGCCACGGTTCTCCTTCATGCGGTTGGTGCACGGTCGCCGCTTCCTCCATCTACCATGGCCCTCATGGCCACAGCCCGCATGGCCGAGGCCCCCTTCCTTTTCCCAGCGCGGTGTGACGGCACTGCGCCCTACTGTTTCTGCCATCGTTATCAACTCAAGAGAATCAAGGGAGGGTTTTCGGGCCGTGTTTGTTGGCCCGCACCCTCCGCGTAAAGTGGTAACAAAAGGCCAATGTCGAACCATATAAAAATGGGGAATGATGATTTAATTTAAACAAGACAAACCCCTAAGCTTGATTCAAGATACATTGCACGTCGACGAGCCACGGAAGACGGTGTTGCGGAAGTCGGGCATCGCGGAAGACAGATTTCGATTCCAATGACATCGGGGTGCGTCCAAAGAGGATGTGTCGTTGGAGAAGTCCCTCGCGTTCTTCGTCGAAGATGGTGAATTCTCTGAAAGCCTTCCCACAAAAATAAAATGTCCAAACAAACTAAAAATAAAAACACACCACCGATATAAAAGGATGGCTTATATTTTTCCAAATCCAAACACATAAATTAATTAATTAACTGTGGAGTTAAAATAATTAATTAAAATGTGTTGGCAAATTTATGGGAGATAGAAGGAGGTGGAGAGTCTCAATTAAAGAGGGTAGGTGTCAAATTAATTAAGGGGAGTTAATGGGTAGTTTAAGGGTAAGTCGAGGGGTTAGGCTCATGTGGGCCCCACCCTTAGTTATATGCTCCCAAGGGAGGTTATGTGGGGTGTGGTCCCCCCTCCAACTCCCTTTTGGAGGAAATAACAACCACTCTAAATAAAAATATGTAACACATAATTTTATTTAGTTTAATAAAATTCCCAAAAATTAACTTTCAACCTACATAAAATGAAACTACGGTAAAGGTCCCCTTAATAGAATATCGGTGTTGTGAGTTCATCAGTATCCTCAGATTTAAATTCCGAGCACCGGTTCAAAAGGTAGAAAATCATGCTCGTATGTCTATTGAACGTATCTGAACAAAACTTCAAAAATTGATTCCGGGCACACCGGGCCTCAGAATCAGGCACCGTCAGCATCTGTGGACATGTAATATTCCAAAGAATTAAAAAAATCCATGAAATTTTCAGGACTTTACAATACCCTCACCTCAGGGATTTGCATCCCTGTAAAGCTACAACACACACTAGGGAAACAAATGAGGGTACTGAGCACGCATTTGAGCCTCACTTTCCCATGTGCTCTCCTGGAGGTTCTCGTGCTGCCAGCAAACATACACCAGAGGAATCGACTATCCATGCAGGACCCACTCATGTCGATCCTCAATCTTCACTGGTACCTCTGTGAAAGTCTCCCCATATTCGATGTCCATCTCCTTGTGGTCAATGATGTGGGACATTTCATGCATGTATCTCCTCAGCTAAGATACGAGGAATATGTCATGCACCTGATGCAACTGAGGTGGAAGGGACAGGCAGTAATCCACCTCACCTACTCTGCTGAGGACCTAAAATGGCCTGATAATATTTGGAGATAACTTTCCACCTAGGCCAAATCACCATTGACCTCGACAAGGTGAGACCCATAAGAAGATGTGGTCACCATCATCGAACTCCAGTGGTCTCCGTCTCCTATCAGCATAGGACTTCTGTCGGCTCTGTGCAGTCTTTATCTACTCCTCGATGATCTGCAGCTTCTCTATCATAGCTTGAACTATCTCTGGTCCTATAAGTGTTGACTCCCCTGGCTCTTTTTAGCACAGAGGTGATCTGCAAGGTTGTCCATACAGTGCCTCGTATGGTGCCATCCCGATCGTGGAGTGGTAGCAGTTGTTGTACGCAAACTTTACCAAGGGTAAGGGATCCTCCCAGCTGCAACCAAAGTCGAGAACACATGTACAGAGAATGTCCTAGAGAGTTTGAATGGTCCTCTCAGTCTGACCATCCGTCTGAGGGTGGAAGGCGATTCTCAAGAGAAGCTGCATCACAAAATCCTCTTGTAACCCCTTCCATAGCCAGGAAGGGAAACGAGCATCTTAATCGGAGACGATAGTCGATGGCACACCATGAAGCTGTATGATCTCCTGAATGTAAAGGAATCCCAAGCTCTCCACTAATCCCTTCTCTCTGATAGGTAGTATGTGGGCCGACTTGGTGATTCGGTCTATGATCACCCAGATAGAGTCATTCCCTCTGGATGTACATGGAAGTCCCGTCACGAAATCTATGGATATCATGTCCCACTTCCACTCTGAAACCTCTAAGGGATGTACCAAGCCTGCTAGTACCTGATGCTTTCCCTTCACTTGCTGAAAAGTGAGGCATCTCGAGGCAAACTATGCAACCGCCTTCTTCATACCTGGCCACCAGTGTTGTCGTCTGAGGTCCCGATACATCTTTGCCACTCCTGGATGTACCGCTGGAGGGGAAGTGTGAAACTCCCTCAGCACTTCCTCCTGTAATGAAACTGGAACCATAGTACGTCCTTTGATTAGGATGACATGTTCCCCACCTTCATAAAATCCATCAGGTGCATGTCATGAGGATATCTGAACACGTCGCATCTCACAGTCAATTCCCACATGTTGTGCCTCTCTAACCCGCTGAAGTAGTGGAGGAGTGACTGTGAGAGACTGTAGAAAGGCTACTCCATCTCTATCCATAAAGGATATCTGTAACGCGGCCAGCTGCTCTGTCACCTCTCCTAGCAGCTGAATTCCTAATATCCTGCTGAGAGCATCTGCTACAACGTTCCCATTCCCATGAGTATAGACTATCTTGAAATCATAGCCCTGGAGGAACTCGAGCCATCACCATTGTCTCAGGTTCAGGTCCTTCTACGATAATATGTACTTGAGACTCTGGTGGTCAGAATATACTGTAAAACTCTCACCCATTAGATAGTTCTTCCACATCTTCAAGGCGAAAACTATTGCTGCTAACTTTAGGTCATGGGTAGCGTAGTTCTGCTCATGTTGTCTCAACTGCTGTGAACCATAAGCGATCACTGCTCGCTCCTCCATCAGGACACACCCAAGTCTGGTCCCTGATACGTCGTAGTAAACTACATACCCAACACCCTCCTCTAGTAGCCTCAAGATGGGCGCAATGGTCAATCTCTGCCTCAGCTTCTGAAAGCTCTGCTGGAATCTCTCTGACGACACGAAGGGTTTCCCATTCTTTGTCAAAGATGAAATCGGTGCTGCAACTCGGGAGAAGTCTGGCACAAATCTTTGATATTACCCTGCCAGACCTATAAAACTCTGAACCTCCGTCACACTCCAGGGTGGCTCCCAAGCAAGTACTGCCTCGATCTTAGCTGGGTCCACTGCAAATCAAGCCTCTGAGATGACGTGACCCTATAATTTAACCTATCAAATCTAGAACTAGAACTTCGAGAGCTTACCATAAATCTAGTGCTCTTGAAGTTTGTCCAGTACTACTCGTAAATGGTAGTCGTGTTCCTCCTCAGTAGTCAAGTAAATCAGTATGTCGTCAATGAAGACTACTACAAATTGATCAAGGTAAGGCTAGAAGATCATTTTCATGAGAATCATGAACACTGTTGGAGCATTGGTTATCCTGAAGGGCATAACCAAGAACTCATAGTGGCCATACTGACACCTAAAGGCCGTCTTCTGCAAACCCTCGTCTCAAACTCTGAACTGGTGATAGCCTGACTGGAGGTCTATCTTCGAGAACCATCGTGCTCCCTTGAGCTGATCAAAGAGGTCATAAATCCTTGGAAGTGGGTAAATGTTTTTCACGGTCACCTGATTCAGGTGATGGTAGTCGACACAAAGTCGCAATCTCCCATCCGCCTTCTTGGCGAAGAAAATCAGAGATCCCTAGGGTGAAACACTGAGTCAGATAAATCCCTTTCCCTACAAGTCCTCCAGCTGTACCCGCAGCTCAAGAAGCTCGGTAAGAGCCATCCGATATGCTAGAATAGATACCAGTGTTTTCCTGGGGTACAGGTAAATGTAGAAGTACACCTCTCTTAGAGGAGGTAGTCCTAGAACATTGTCAGGAAAAACGTCCACATACTGATCCACCACAACAGAAAAACTCAGACTCCGCACATCAACCACTCCGAGGATGAGACTAGCCAACTGATGTGTGATCGGCTGCCTCCTCCTCTATGTAAGTCCATCCTATGCTGTAAAGGATCCCTTCTCATGGGTGAAGGTGAACCTGGTCCCATCCGTGCGGACACACAACACCTTGCGCCTAATACAGTCGATCTGATAATTAACTGTGGATAACATGTTCATACCCAAGATGACATCGTAAGGCCTCGATGCCGCTACAAGCAGATCCAAGATAAAGCTCTCACCTCCTATAGTAATCTCACACTGTCAGCACTAGTCCGTAATCGTCAAGTCTACTCTCGTAGGAGTCTCTAGACATAAGGATCAAGCCAACGGCTCCATCAGAATCTCCGAGCTCTGAACAAGGGAAGCGGAAATGAAAGAATGGCTCGCACTTGTCTCTATAAGTACTGCAGCAATGGTGGAGTAGACACAGATAGTACCTCGAATCATCTTAGGTTCACCATGGTCATAGGCCTCGACTGGCTGGAGATGAGCCTGCCTCTGTCCTCCAGCTCCCTATGGTTGGGGTGGACCTCCTGGTGGTGGTGGTGGTCCCTCGAAATGTCGTCCACCAACCTCTGCTCGTCCATCTCCTCTGCCACATTTGCCTTCTCTTGACAGACCACCATGGTCAAACCTCTGCCTCTTCCTAGGAGGTCCCTCTACTATCTGTTGCTCGTCTGCATGGCGGGTCGGGCAGTCACGAGCCATGTGGCTCTACCCGCTTCATGCATAGCATTGCCTGCTCCTCGTAATGCGGTCTCTGTTTCATGTTCTCGGCACAAACGAACCTGTATCCTGAGGTCATCCACCTAATGGCCTGGTCCGCTTGGACCTCTGTGTCAACTGTCTACTGCTGGTTGCAGAAGACTCTGCTACATGTCATCTTGTGGTGGGTCTCGCCGCTGGTGATTGCTCAGCGAGAAAACTCTCCACTATAAGGGCTCTCTCTAGCACCCTCGCCTGCGTCGGGATGCTGAGGGGAATTGTCGAAGCCCTGATCTCATGCCTGAGTCCCTGCTCGAAGGTCTAGGCCCTCAAGAACGGGTCTCGTACCATATCTGTGGAGTAGCATGAGAGGTCGGTGAACCTCGCTGAGTATTGTGATACTGTCATGCTGCCCCGCTGCAGATGAAGTAACTCTTAAATCCTCACCACACGTAGGGTGGCTGGAACAAACTCTAAGCTGAAGAGACTCTCAAAGTCTGTCCAGAGTAATGATGACTCTTCATGCTCCTGGATCATCAGGCTCCACCATATTCCTGCTGATCCGTGCAGAAGACTCGCGACAAGGATCACAATAAGGTCAGCTGGTGTCCCTACGAATCAGAAAACTCTCACGATAGCCTCCAGCCAATCCTCAGCTGCTTGTGGGTCCGTCTCTCCCTGTAACCTGGGTGGCCTCTGGAGCTGGAACTCATGCAATGCACTTAGGTGGCATGCACTCTCCACTGCTGAGGCTAGTGGTATCAGTGCTCCAGCGGGTAGAGGTGCCACTGTTACCTCCGGTGTGATGGGGCCCTACACTGAGTCCTTGTCGCTCGGTGGGATACCATCTCGTACGTAACTCCGAACCCTAGATGGCTGCCTTCGTGGGGCCATCCTGAAAATAAACATGTGCACCACGGTCAAACAGTATACCTAGTGAGGTGACACAAAGTAATCACAAAGAAAACTTTTCAAAGGAAACACACACGCAATCAGTGTTTTCGTGCACTGAGTCGGAAATAAGAGGTCAAGGTCCTGGTGTATGGATATGTCAGCCGCAACACCAAAACTGGACTCCCTGGACTGAAATCCACACTAAATACTCTTAACACTATTGCTTCATAGAAAGAATGATCAGAGTCCTGTGTTCTGCGGTAGAACCGACTCCTCTGATACCAATTTGTCATGACCCGTCCTCGAGGCCCGTGTCGTGACTACCCCAAGCCTACCTTCCATAGGCCAGGGGCTGGCAACTAGCACCAAAGGTGTAAATCCCTAAGCTGGGAAGGTATTTCTTTTATAAAAGTAAACAAACACAACAGAGTACACAACAGGAAGTAAACACTAAGTGAATACTGTATATAGAAATTAGTGCTGAAAGTAAAGGGGGCCGGAAATACAAGCCCAACAGTAAAGTACGGGTACAACAGAAAGAAAGTACAACTGAAAAAGGGACAACAGATAAAAAGGGCAGCTCCTGGAACGTCCACCGAGTATCCTACTTAAATGGTAGGTATAGATGTCCACCTCAACACTCCACGTCTATCGGCCCTCTCTGTGTACCATATCGACGTGTGGTCCACCTCCAGGTACTGTCCGGTCCTGGCTCGCTCTTGGCCTCTGTCAATGTTGTCCGTCGTCTACATCCAATACAAAGAAGTGTGGGCATAGCCCATGCAGGGGTGAGTATTATGATACTCAGTAGGGACCCCGAGACCCCCGAAGGTCTCCCAGAATCAAATAAGGATAAACTACAAAAGGAAATATACAATCATGAAGTATCAAACAACCCTACATAGGTATATTCCCATACATATACCTAAGTTATCAATCTTAGTTCGGCTCCAACTCTCGAGCCCAAGCACAACCCAGTCCACACAGGAAGTAAGGTCAATCACATCGATGATAATGATTGAAATTAAAGAATCATCTCACACTGGTATACATCATTCATATAGAGATAGATATGATCAGATGTAGTCATTGATTCATCTAAGCTATCAGACCCACATAGGATACAACACCAGCTAAGCTATCGGACCGACACAGGATACAAGACCAGCTACTCTGTCAGACCCACATAGGATACAAGTACAGAGGTTAAACTGCTGGACCCACACAGGATACAAGAATTGTAGTCATCACTGTCAAACCCACGAAGGATCCCAGTATAGTAGTCGTCGATGTTGATCCCACGGAGGATTCCAATATAGTAGTCATCGCAGACGCAGCCAGCTCTAGGGTTCCCGCACACAGCACGCCTGACTCTAGGAGGGTCCGCTCCTCGAGCAAAGGGGTCGATACATCAAATATCATGAAGTCTAGATTTGATGTATCCCGAAGTTCCGTATCATGAAAAGGAACCAAACACGATAGATGGTGCGTCAATCGGACCCCCGGTCTGAGAGTTATTGTCTTTTCCATTCTAGGGGCCCGGTTGGAATTACACTCATTCCAAACCCAATAATTTTACAAAGTTATCCAAAACTCACTTAGATTATCGTAAAAGGACCGCCTCGTCGAGAGGATCCCAGTGCCATAGACGGCGTGTCGATTGGATGCGCGGTCTAGAAGATATTCGCATTTAAGCGAAACGGGCCCGGCCCGTCAAGCCCAGTGGGATGGTGGGTCAGCCTGACCCGGTTCGGCGGGTACGAACCGGATGGGGGGTCGGCCCAGCCTGGTGGGGTGCGTCTCGGCCCGACGCTATGTCCTGGCCCGCATGAGGATGGCTCGGCCAACTGGTCGAGCGGAGCAGTAGGGCGCGGCCCCCCAGTTTTCTGAAAAGGAGGCTCCGAGCGGCGCCACCCCTCCTGCCCGGCTGGTCTTCTAGGTGCAAGCGGCCCACACAGCGGGCCTCTGTCCTCTCACATAGCACCTTCAGGTTCCACGGCTTACATCAACCTGGTTAGCAGACGGTCGGCCGGTTCGCCCGCCGAAGCGGCCCGCAGAGCACGGGCCGCATTTCCTCCGCAGCGCGGCGCCAAGAGGTGTCGCGTTCTTCTGGCCGGTCGGCCATAGTCGGCCGGTTCATCCAACAATTGGCCCGTGGGTGTAGGTCGTGGTTCTACTTCATGAGGCCGGTGCACGGCCACCACTTATTCCATCCACCGTGGCCCGCATGGCCATGGCCCCCTTTCTTTTCCCGGCGCAGTGCGACGACACTGCGCCCTACTGGTTCTACCACAGTCATCAATCCAAGAGAATCAACGGAGGGTCATCGGGCCATGTTTGTTCGGACCTCACCCTCTGTGTAAGGTGGTAACATATGGCCAATGTCGAACCATATAAAAATGAGGAACGGTGATTTAATTTTAACAAGACAAACCCCTACCTCGATTCAAGGTACGTTGCATGTCGACGAGCCACGGAAGACGGTGTCGCGGAAGTCGGGCGTCACGGAAGGTGGATGTCGATTCAGTTGACGTCAGGGTTCATCCGAAGAGGAAGTGTCATTGTATAAGTCCCTCGCATTCTTCATCGGAGATGGTGAATTCTCCCAAAGCCTTCCCCCCAAAATAAAATGTCCAACCAAACTAAAAATAAAAACACACCACCTATATAAAAGGATGTCTTATAGTTTACAAAATTCAAACACTTAAATTAAATAATTAATTATGGAGTGAAATTAATTAATTAAAAGGTGTTGGAAAATTTATGGGAGAGAGAAAGAGGTGTAGAGTCTCAATTAAATAGGGGAGGTGTCAAATTAATTAAGGGGAGTTAATGGAAAGTTTAAGGGGAAGTTGAGGGGTTAGGCTCATGTGGGCCCCACCTTTAGTTATATCCTCTCAAGGGAGATTATGTGGGGTGTGGGCCCCACCTCCAACTCCCTTTTGGAGGAAATAAACACCACCCTAAATAAAACTACGTAACTCATAATTTTATTTAGTTTAATAAAATTCCAAAAAAAAATAACTTTCAACCTGCATAAAACACAACTGCGATAAAGGTCCCCTAAAGTGAATACATGCGTTGTGAGTTCATCGGTGCCCTAGGATGTAATTTCTGAGAACCAGTTCAAAAGATAGAAAATACCGCTCATAGGTCTACTGAACGTACCCGAACAAAACTTTAGAAATTGATTCCAGGCACACCGGGCCTCGGAATCAGGCGTCGTCAGAAACTGCAGACTTGTAAAATTCCAAAGATTTTGAGAAAAAAATTTCCTTGAAATTTCCAAGTCTTTACAAAGGGATTTAGGTCATACAATATAATTCTATGAGAGTAAAATTAGTAAGGGTTTCAAGAAAATTTTCAAGGTAATTTGTAACTTTCTTAAGGTGGAACTGATACCCTTTTATAAGTGAATAAAAAGTTAATTTTGTGAACTCCCATTATTTTTCAATAATTTATTCATACTATTAATGGTTAAATGGTCCCAAAATTGATAAATAATGGATTATGTGGTTACATAAGGACTATAAACCCACCAAAAACCATTTTCCTACATGTTTCAAGCCTTTTACCATTTTATTTTTACATTTTACCATTTTGATTTTTACCTTGGTAACTTTTTTTACCCTTGTAGTTTATATTTTATTGAAAATATAAGGTTAACCATATTAAAAAATTTGGGTAAGATGAACGTAAATTTAATCACCATATAATGTAATTATATTTTTAAAAAATATAAAAATTACATTAAAATCAAAACATTTAATATATAGAAAAAATGTTTTATAGAAAAAAATTTGTTTCCACTATTAAGTGTTCTTAATCTTATTTAGTATTTATTCCCAGTCGAATGAGTGATAATATATTTATATTTATTTTTATAAATTATATTAAAGTAAATTTATTGAGGATATTAAATTATTTTATTAGATAAATAATACATAATATTGATGAAATAATTCTTTGAAAATAATATTTTTATCATTATCGTGGTCTTTAACTTTAATATTAGTAATCATACTTTTATTCATAGAATATAAATTGAAATTATTATGTAATATTATCATTTTGATATATCATAGGATATACATTTTTACATATTTAATTTCATAAAGTGATGAAAACAATTTTTTAATGTAATCAAATAAAAATAGTTTTTAGAGTAAAAAAATTGATTAATTTTTCAAAATATTTAACATAACTTTTTTTAAATTATTTATTTTTCTATATAGATATATATTTTAATATAGATAATCATTCTAGATCATTTAATTCATCAAAATAACGGTGTTATAAAAATTAGTATATTTTTCACTATTCAACCAAAAATCAATTATTTTAGAAAAATTTCAAAAATTCACCCAAAGATAATTTTATTATGCATAATTTAAAAAAATTAAAATTAAAAATCTAAAATAAATAAATTTAACTTTTAAATGATTATATAATATATATATTTATATTTATATTTATTTATCTATTTATTTATTTTATGAAAAAATCCTTTTTAAAACATTAAGTGTTCCTGGTCATATTTTGTATGAATTTTCTATCTGATTAAAATAAATATTTTACAATAGGTTTTATTGTTATTAAATTTTCTTAATAATAAATATTTCATGTATATTTTATTTTGGTTTTGTGTGTGGAGAAATCTATT
Source organism: Viscum album (assembly GCA_963277665.1). Classification (NCBI taxonomy): domain Eukaryota; kingdom Viridiplantae; phylum Streptophyta; class Magnoliopsida; order Santalales; family Viscaceae; genus Viscum; species Viscum album. The sequence goes on from OY728157.1 coordinate 1,382,274,828, forward strand.
GAATATAGTTTTAATTTAAAGGCTTCAAAAACTCAGGTCATTAGATAAAGGGTATCATATGAGAGGATTATTTATAGGATGTTCTACTCTGAATTCTGGATACAAACTCTCATAAAGTTCCACTCCGAATTATGATTACGAACTTCTCTAAGTTCTAACTCCAAGTTCTCTGAATTCAGACTCCGAACTCTGATGAGGTCTAACTCTAAATTCTCATGAAATTAGACTCCGAACTTTGTAAGTTCTGGATCCAAATTCTAGTGAAATCAAACTCTTAATTTCCTTGAAATTCAGACTCTGGATTTCTACAAAATTCAGGTTCCGAATTCCTACAAAATAGAATTCGAATATTCTTAAGTTTATTGACTCTGAATTTATTTTTTCTTCCATTCTGAACTTTAACCTTTTCCATTTCGAACATTCATTTTCTACTCCATTCCGAATATCAGTTTAGTTATGCTTACACTGGTTTATTATAAAACAATGTCGTGATTTCAGTTATTAACTAACCGTTGGTTGAGTGATACGTGTACAGTTCCCTCTGAAATTCAAGGAAGAATATGACTATTGGAGGAGGGAGCCAACTGTTAGAGATTTTCCTATAAATAGGAGCTCATTTGAAAAGAAGCTACAACTTTGACAACTATGCTTACATGATTTTGAAGTGATTTCTATAGATAGAGGCTCTTATCAACTCTCAAGCTTCGTGCAGAATGTTTGAACAACTTGTTCAAACTTTTCCTTGTTCAGATTTTCTTCGTGAGGCTCCGATTATTGTTGTTTACAATTGAGGGCTTCCGGGGATAGGAAGACAGAGGTTTCAACACCTTGAAGTTGATGGCTTCCTTGCTGAGGAAGACAGAGGTGCTGACTACCTGATAGTTGAGGGCTTGCAGGGATATAAAAACAGACTCCGATCTTCGTATAGAGGGCTTACCCTAGTGTGGGTAAGACATAATTTCTTGAAAGTATAAATCAAGGGACCTTTATCCAAGGTTTTTGGATACCCTCCTCTTTGGGATAAAAGATTTTATACTTGTTACTTGTTTTTGTTACAAGTTTTTCCGCTGCATTTTTTATTGTTGAGGAAAGTAAACTTTCTTATACTTCCTCATCTTTCTACTCTGATATAGTTAGATTCTATAGGCTTTAAGGTAGAATCTTAATCTTTGTATCTTTTGTTTCATTTTCGGAATTACTTTTCTGGAATCTAGAAAGTATTTAGAACTCATAGAGGTCTTGTGAATTATCTTGTTTAACCTTGTTAAACATAATCATCCTAAAAATTTCCTAAGGGAATTTTTAAAAGGTATAATTCACCCCCCCCCCCCCTCTAGTATCTGAGAATATCATTCTTATTTAGATCCTACATTTGGTATTATAGAATATATCATACTCAATCACATACCATCCTAACAATTGGTATCATAGGATTTGGTTCAATCTAAATTAATCTCACGATTATATTCTGAAGAGAATTCTCAGAATTGAATTTTCGGATTCACATTTCCGGATTCATACTTTTCGGATTCATACTTTTCGGAGTCATAGTTCAGATTCACTTCTTCATAGAGATACTCTTATTCTATATTTTCTTTCTGAGAATATTTTCCTTGTTTACAAAATTTTTCTAATAACAAGTATTTGTGGAAAGACTTTTATTAAACATGGCAGGAATCAATGTTGGTTCCATAGACAATATTAATCCAACCAGACCACCAATATTTGATGGTAATGATTACGAATATTAGAGAGATCGCATGAAGACTTTCATTATCAACAATGGGGTTGAAAATTTTGTTATTCTTACTGGTGGATACAAGATCCCTGATAAAGAAGTATGTTCATTTACAAATAAAAAAAGCATGAATACCAACTGAACTATAAGGTATGAAATACTTTACTTTATTCAATGACTAGAAATATATATATCCAAATTTCTTCTTGTGAAGCAGCAAATTCTATATGGAAAAAACTAGAAGTTACTCAATTTGGAACTTCCAAAGTAATTGAGACAAGAAGAGCCATGCTTAGAGCCGAATATCATGGTTTTAGTTTTCCTTATGGTGAACCCATATGAAAAGTACAATAGAGATTGATGAATATAGTGAATATTTTACAATAAATGGGTGAAAAATTATTAGAGGGTGAATCCCTTGATGAAAAGATCATCGACATCATGCCAAATGAGTGGGAATATAAAAGGACTGCAATTGATGAGAATAGAAAGGTTACTCTGATTACCCTTGATGAGCTATTTGGAACTCTTCTTCAGCATGAGACTAGAATGAAGAGAGATGCTGATATTGTGAAGAAGAAGAATGGAAATGGCAATGTAGCTTTTACTACTACTTTAAATCATATGAAATACAAGACTCCTGAGAGAGTTACTAGATCCAGATCGAAGAAAGTTGTTATCCATTCTGAATATAATTGAACTGAGTCCTCAGAAAATGAATTAGAAAATATTGCTTGAAGGATGAACAAGATATCTTGATAGAGGAACTTTCAATCTAAATACAAGAAGAAGGAAAGGAAAGACAAGAAAGATTCTGAAGTTACATGATATGAATGTAAGAGAGATGGACACATAAGACCTGAACGCCCTATGCTAAATAGAAAAGAAAGAACGGAAAGGAATTCTGACAAAAACAGAAATAAGTATTACAAGTCCAAATATAAGAAAGTATTGAAATCCAATGACACAAGGAGTTCCATTAGTGGAGACTCTTCATATGAATCTTCGGATTATGAATCTTATGGAAAGAAGAATCTTGGTCTTTTACCCAGGCTACCTATTGATAATAATTTCTTGATGGCTAAGGTACACAATACTGAATCTATGACCAATGTTTCTTTGAATCCTAATAATATTAAATATTATAACTCTTCGGATGAAGAATCATCTTCTGATAAAGATAATAATTTACCTACCTATGAAGATGTTTTTAGGTTTTCCAAACTTCTTGAAAATAAGAATTCCAAACTCATGAAGAAGCTTGATAAGGAAAATTCTAGGAATACTATTCTTACTAAGGAAATATTTGATCTTTCTAAAGATCTTGAAAAGAAAAATGCTGATTTTGAATGTATTTCGAAAAAATATGGAGGAAGTAAGTTCTGAGAAGAATAAACATTCTAAAGATCTAGAAAATGTAATTTCTAAGAAAAATGTTTTTGAGCCAAGCTCTAGCCCAAAATCAGATATTTTTGAAGACAAGAACCTTTTTATAAAACTCAAATCCGAAATATTTTCTTTGAGGAAGTGTTTTTCAAACATTACCCTAGGTAAGGAAATTTTTTATAAAATATATTCACAAATCTGACCTCGAAGGAATACTTCTGGTTTTTGTTGCATAAGTTCTAAAATTATTTTTATTAAAAACTACTTTGATCCTCAAAGTTACCCATTCTATACTAAATGTCAGCATGGTGGTCACTGGGAAAATAATTGTTCCTTAACCAAAACCTAGTCTTTAGGACTTCATAAGTCTTATTTTTCTAAGAAGATGTGGGTACCCAAAATTTTTCTTTCTGTTCTTTTCAGATCCAAGAAAGTCTGGACTCCTAAAACCTAACTTTTTCTTATTTTTAGGAAAATAGGGAAAGTACCAACAACAATACATGGTACATGGATAGTGGATGTTCCTGGCATATGACTGGTAACAAAAACTATTTTGAAAAGATTATCAAAATGAAAGGAGAAAACGTAACTTTCAGAGACAATGCTCAGGGAGAAATTATTGGTATAGGTAACATTGTTCTTCTTGGAAAGTCTTTGATTTCAAATGTTTTATTTTTAAAACGTCTTAAGCACAACCTCATAAGCATAATTCAATTATGTGATGAAGGCTACCATGTGAATTTTAGGAATGATAAGTGCCTAGTACACAATTCCAAGGAAGAGTTTATTCTTTCTTCCCATAGGCAAGAGAATGTTTACACACTATACATAGAAGACCTTAAGAGCCAAGACATACCTTGACTTAGTGCAATGAAAGATCATTCTTGGTTATAGAATATAAGGTTAGGACACTGTAACCTTAGGAACTTATAAAAACTCTCTAAGAAAGGTTTAGTTAAGGATCTATCGGATCTTAGATTTGATTCTTAAAAAGTTTGTGACCCTTGTCAGTATGGTAAGAAACATAAATCATGTTTTAAATCAATAGGTGAATTCTCAACAACTGATGCACTATAGTTGGTGCATATGGATCTTTTTTGTCTAACACAAACTGTAAGCATTAGGGGCAAGTACTATGTATTTGTTTTGGATGACGATTACACTAGATTTACGTGGGTCTATTTTCTAGCAAAGAAGTCTGAATCTTTTTCTTATTTCAAAAGTTTTAGAGACCAAGTAAAAAATTAGAAAAATCTTCCATTGAAAACTATCCATAGTGATCATTGAGGATAATTTCAAAATTCAAATTTTGAAACTTTTTATAGTAGAAAAGGTACTACTCACAACTTCTAAGCACCCAGAACACCTCAAAAACTGGTGTTGTTGAAAGGAGAAATAGAATTCTTCAAGAAATAACTAGAAGCATGTTGAGTGAGTATTTTGTAGCCAAAATATTTGGGCTAAAGATGTAAGTACTTCTTGTTACACTATAAATCGAGTTTTAATTAGACCTTTTCTTAATAAAACTCCTTATGTGTTATGTAATGGTAGAAAACCTAGACTTTCCTACTTTAAGGTTTTTGGTTGCAAGGTATTCATTCTGAATACTAAAGATAACTTACACAAATTCACACCAAAATCTGATGAAAGAATTTTCTTAGGCTACTCCATAACTTCTAAGGATTATAGATTTTTTAACAAAAACACTTGCACTGTTGAAGAGACGATACATGTAAAATTTGATGAAACTGATCCTTTTGTTTTCAAATAACCCTAACCTTCATCCTTGGATGTGTTTTCAAAAAACTAATTATCAACCTATGATAGAAAATCCTTCTGATAAGAAAAATGTTCAAGAATATACTTCTGAAACATTTACCCCAGAAGATTTCTTACCCTATTTTGATGAACAAGTTTTACAAAACCCAAATCAGTCGTTTCTAAAGAATCATCCCAGTGATAGTATCATTGGTGATGTGAATCAACTTGTAAGGACTAAAAGTTCCTTAATAAATGAAATAGAACATCTAGCATTCCTTTCCCAATTAGAACCAAAAAGCACTGATGAAGCTTTAGGTGACGATGATTGGATTAAAGCCATGCAATATGAACTAAATGAATTCGAAAGGAATAAAGTCTGGACCTTGGTTGAAAGACCTAAGGAAACTTCTGTTATTGGAGTAAAATGGGTCTTCCGAAATAAGTGTGATGAAAATGGAATCATCGTAAGAAATAAAGCTATCTTGGTTTCTAAAGGCTATAATCAACAAGATGGAATATACTATGAGGAAACCTATGCTCCAGTAGCTAGACTTGAATCTATTCATATTTTACTTGCCTTTGCAGCATTCTTCAATTTCAAGCTTTTTCAAATGGATTTAAAATGTGATTTCCTTAATGTTTATGTTCAAGAGGAAGTTTTTGTTGAACAACCTCTTAGTTTTGAAGATAAAAAACATCCTAATCATGTTTTTAGACTTTCCAAAGTTTGTATGGCCTTAAAGAATCCCCTAGAGCTTGGTATTATAGACTTACAGGATTTTTTCTTCAAAATAAATATGTTAAGGGAAATTCAGATCCAACACTTTTCATAAAAAAAGATAATAAAAATGTTTTGATTGTTCAAATTTATTTTGATGACATTATATTTGGTTTAACTCAGCAATCATTAACTGATTCCTTTGCGGATCTAATGAAATCTGAGTTTGAAATGAGTATGATGGGTGAGTTAACATTTTTCTTTGGTTTTCAAATTTCTCAAAACTAGAAGGAATATACATATCCCAATATAAGTATATTAAATATCTTCTTAAAAATTATGGATATGACAATACTAAGAGTATAAGTACTTCTATTAGTACCTAAAACACACTTGATCTTGATGAAGCTGGGAAACCAGTAGATCAAACATCTTTTAGAGATATGATATAAATCTTACTATACTTGACAGCCAGTCATACAGACTTAATGTTTTCAGTATGCTTATGTGAAATATTTCAATCCAATCCTAAGGAATCTCATTTAAAGGAACTGACGAAAAAATTTCACTACTTAAAGGGAACCATGGATCTTGGACTATTTTATAATTCTGGAAATGATTTTGTCTTAAAAAGTTTTTCAGATGCTGACTTTGGTGAATGTAGAATGGATAGAAAGAGTACATCTGGAAATTTTCATTTCTTAAGAGATTCATTAGTTCCTTGGTCATTCAGGAAGCAACACTCAGTAGCACTATCCACTGCTGAAGCTGAATATATAGCATCTGGAAGTTGTTGTGCTCAAGTGTTGTGGATGCAACACACACTCACAGACTATGGTTTGAGTTTTACTAAGACTCAAATTTTTTATAATAACACTAGTTCCATTTACCTTAGTAAAACCCTTCACATCACTCTCATGCAAAGCACATAGATATTAGGCATCACCTTCTTAGGGATCACACACTAAAAGGAGATATCATTCTTTAGTTTATCGGAAGACAAGATCAACTTGTTGACATTTTCAAAAAATCTTTACCCTATGATAGATTTGAATACAATAAACAGAAGTTATAAATTATAACTGTGAAGTAATCTTCCTTTATTAACTTCTTGTTGAATAATTCTCCTTACTGTAATAAACTCCTTTTCGTAGGGGGATTACATCTTCTTATAAGTTTTTCAATATTTTTCATAATCAGGTTTTCATAATTTTCGTAATGGAATTTTAGGAATTGAAAATTTCCATAATGAGATTTTCAGAACTGAAACATTCGTAATGGAATTCTTCAGATCTTATATTTTCATAAAGGAAATTTTCGTAATGGAAATTTTCATACTAGAAATTTTCTTAATGGAAATTTTCGTAATGAGAATTTTTGTAATGGGAATTTTCGTACTCATAATTTTTGTAATTGAGTTTTGGTACTCAAAGCGTTTGCAATAAAACTTTTTCATCGTGAGTTTTTCTTAGTCAAATTTTCTTCAAGAATAATATCACCTATTAAGAATAATCTTCCTATCCAATTTGAAAGGTATGATTTCCTTACATAATTTTTCGTAGTCACTTTTACTTGGTGGTAGTTTCCGTTGTTTTTAAAATTTTCCAGATTTATTTCTTCTTAAATCCGAATTTTTTTAAAACCTCAAAAGATCGTATTCAAGATTTCCTTGCGGGTATGTTTTAAACCATTAGATCAGATCAGAGAGTTTTTCAACCATTAGATTGGTTTTGGAAGTTGAAATGTCATCACCATCTCCTATATAAAGGGGACCCACGATGGTTGTCCCACATCGATTTGAAGTTCTCGCGTGTTGAAATTATGCCCTTCCTTCTTAAGACCGTTCTGAATATTTCAGTGCTCCTCCATTCTGAATTTCTATATAAGACACTTCTCAAGAAATATCTACTATGAATCCAATTTCAATTTTGTTAGTCTATAGGGAAAGGATGGTTCATCCGAACTTTTTCAGTAAGTATGATTCCTTTATTTCAAAGAAAATTAAGCTCAATGGATGGGAAGATTTCTGCGTATCGAATCCAGGAGATTAGGATGTTGTTTATATGGATTTTCTTATAGAATTTTATGAGTTTTTTCCTTCTATGAAGAATATTGTAGAGAAAAGTTTTCCTTTAAGAGCTGTGGAAATACTTACAAGATTTCTTACACCAAGGCTGTAAGCTTGGTGGGGATCTCATGTGATAGAGAAGCCGAATTTTTCTCCCATAAGCTACCAGATGTGCAGGGAAGTTTCAGCAAGGTCAAGGCTATGGAATTCCATGGACTCAAAGATGAAAAAACAGCAAATATTTCCCAACTATCTACCAACAACCGAATTTTACAGTTGTGGGTTCAAAGGTTTTTCGTACCAAGAAGAGGTGACAAGGGAAACTTAATGAAAAGTGATATTTACATATTGGATTTCATGGTAAATCTAATAAAGATCAATCTGATGAGGCACATCTTTATTATGGTTCATAATATCAAGAATGGTAATTTGAAAGCTCAAATTATTATGTATCCTGCTCTTCTCTCCAAGATTATTATTTGGTGTCTTGATTACTTCAAGGTTGCTTGCACCTCCAAACCGAGAAACTGCAAGGTCATGGTGATTAGTGATGAAACCTTAAAGAGGATGAAAGTTGGTTTTTCAAAATAGATAGATGAGTTCTATGATCTTCCATAGGAGGACACACAAGTTGTTCCGGAAAATGTTGAGAAAGCCGAACCATTCAAGAAGGCAGGTAAGAAAAGGAAGATGAAGGAAGTGGAGGAGACAGATAAAACCCCTAAAGATAAAAAAGGTCAATCCGCACCTCCCAAACCGAAGAAACAGAAAGCATATCTGGATGAGGTGGTTGTGTAGTGGAGGGAAAATAAGGAAAAGAGGAAAGAAGGGGAACCTCAGTTCGGATTAGACCCTGCTGAAGCCAAGTCTTTAAGAGAGAAGACTGCTAAATATCTTGAGAAGATAGAAAAAGACAAGAATATAAAGAAGAAAATGTCTGAGGCTGAAGTTGTACAATCTCTCTTGAAAGCCACAGAAATAGACTCCAAGAATATTCCCATTCCAAAGTCTTTCTTGGTTGAAAATTTACCTAAAACTCCAGGGAAGAATTTTGTCACTTTAGAAAAATCTAAAGAGAAAGAAGTTGTTGAAGAAGTACAAGAAGAAGAGGAAGTATAAGAAGAAGAAGAAGAAAAAGAAGATAGTGGTGATTTAGATGATTTGATTAAACTAGTTGAAGATTATCAAGAAAAGGCAAATCTAACAGAAAGATTACCACTCCGAACATCTGAGGTCGAGTCCTCAAAGCTTTTCACTCCGGGAAAGGGAGATGAGAAAGATGGTAAGAAAGATGAAGACAAGGAGGAAGAGAAAGAGAATGAATTATATGAGGAAGAAAGCTATGAAAAATACTTTCTTGAGGAAGGAGAAGAGAAGGGAAAACCTGATAAAGACAAGATAGTTAAACTATCTGAAAGTGAGGAAGAATCTTATGATGAGGAAGCCATTCTGAAAGTTGATAAGGGTAAGCAAGTGCTTATGGACACGACAAAGAAAGATATCATAAGGAAAAAAGAAAATTGGAGGCTCTTCTAAAAGAAAGATTGTGGAAATTGAATAAGAACATTCACCTAGAAAGATGTCGGATTCGAAGTCATCTGCACTGGGAAATGATTTTGTTGTTGAATATATAAAGAAATTGGTGGACACAATTCCGATCGTTCCTATAATAGACTCCAGGTTCCAGATGCTTTAGCATAGCATAAATCAGAAGTCAGAATCTGTATCCATGGTGATTGATAAATGTGTGAAGATTGAGGATGATCACAAAAATTTTCTTATCAATTATGAGGTCCACAAAAAATCTTGTAGAAAAATGACTTTATAATCAAAGAAAATCGATGAGGATTTGACAGATCTTGATACCTTTTAGAATGATGTGAAAGAATATTTTGATACCGAGGATCCCAAGATGAAGAATCTTCAGGAAAATCTGACCCTTGAGAAAAATACTCGGAATCAACAAGTGAATGATCTGAATGGGAAGCTTAACTCTTTTTCTCAAAGCTGGAAATGGGAAAAAAAATATCCGGATTGAGACTGATGTAAATCTTGTAAATCAAGATGAAGTTATTAAGGCTCAATCTAAGGCTCTGAAGGCTCAAGATGACATGATTAATTCCTTAGAAAAGCAAGCTGAGGAGGACCACCAAAAGTTAAAGAAGCTAAAAATCTTTATGAAGAAGCTAATCCCCAAGGAAAAATAAGACAAATGGACCAATCTGATCTTTTATTGTAATGTCTTTCCTTGTAAAAATCCTTTCAATCTTAATGAAAACTTTGGTTTCTTGTATTGTTCATATTTCATACTAATGTTTCAGGTACTTTATTGTTTTTCCATTCCCTCAAATTGTTTTTGAAAATCACAAAGGGGGAGAAGGAAAAAGAACTCAAAAGGGAGATGGAAAAATATAAAAGGGAGAAGGAAAATTTTTTAAGTATAAGAAGAACTATACCTAAGTAAGGGGGAGTTCTCATTACGAAGACTTCCATATTCATAATGAAAATCCCATTCCGGAAATCTAGAATATGATCCTTAGAGTTTCAAATCCTAAGGGGGAGTTATTTGTATTCACCATTGATCATAAATAAATAGAGATAAGCTTTAATTACAAGTCTAGAAATTTATTCTATGTCATTTCATTCTTTTTCTAAAGGATGTTTGTGCTTTTTAAAAAGGGGGAGATTGTTGAGTCAATAAGGTTTTCCTTATGACTTTTTCCATTCCTTCATTCATGAGGGAGATTGATAAGTCATCGAGGTTTCCTTATGACTTTACCATTCCTCTTGTTTTGAAAATCATAGACACCATTTATAAAGAAAAATTTCATTTTACCCCTGTTTTACTTCCATAAGGAAAATTTCCTTCCCAAAAGAAATTTACCCATACCTTGTTTTCATTGTTCATATCAATATTTCTCTTAAGTTTAAAATCGGATTCATATCTAAAACCTCAGAATCGTATAATACATAAACATGAAGCATTCTGTATTAGGATCCGAATTCTGGATATGAACTCTAATGAAGTTAAACTCCGAATTCTAGATACGAGCTCTAATGAAGTTCATCTCCGAATTCTGGATACGAACTCTAATGAAGTTCCACTCTAAAATCTGGATACAAAATCTCATGAAGTTCCACTCCGAATTCTGGATACAAAATCTAATGAATTTCAACTCTAAATTATAGATACAAAATCTCATGAAGTTCCACTCCAAATTCTGGATACGAAATCTCATTAAGTTCCACTCCAAATTATGATTACGAACTTCTCTAAGTTCTGACTTCGAGTTCTCTTAATTAAGACTCCGAACATGGATAAGATCTAACTCCAAATTCTCATGAACTTAGATGCCGAACTTTGTAAGTTCTGGATCCAAATTCTAGTGAAATCAAACTCCGAATTTCCTTGAAATGTAGACTCCGGATTTCTACAGAATTCAGGTTTCGAATTCCTACAAAGCAGAATCTGAATATTCTTAAGTTTATAGACTCTGAATTTATTTTTTCTTCCATTATGAACATTAACCTTTTCCATTCCAAACTTTCATTTTCTACTCCATTCTGAATATCAGTTTAGTTATGCTTACACTTGTTTGTTATAAAATGATATTGCACTTTCATTTATTAACTAACTGTTGGTTGAGTGACACATGTACAGGTCCCTCTAAAATTCAAGGAAGAATATGACTGTTGGAGGAGGGAGCCGACCATTGGAGCTTTTCCTATAAATATGAGCTCATTTGAAAAGAAGATAAAACTTTGAAAATTGTGCTTACATGCTGTTGAAGTGATTTCTTGGGAGAGTGGATCTTATCAACTCTCAAGATTCGTGTAGAATGTTTGAACACCTTGTTCAAACTTTTCCTTGTGCATATTTGCTTCGTGTGACTCCGATTGTTGTTGTGTACAGTCGAGGGATTCTAGGGATAGGAAGATAGAGATTTCAACACCTTGAAGTTGAGGGCTTTCTTACTAAGGAAGACAGAGGTTCCGACTACCTGATAGTTGAGGGCTTGCAGGAATAGCAAGACAGACTCTGATCTTCGTATCGAGGGCTTCCCCTGGTGTGAGTAAGACATACTTTCTTGAAAGTATAAATCAAGGGACCTTTATCCAAGGTTTTTGGATACCCTCCTCTTTGGGATAAAAGAGTTTATACTTGTTACTTTTTTTTGTTACATGTTCTTCTGTTGCATTTTTTATTATTGAAGAAAGTGAACTTTCTTATACTTCCTCATCTTTGTACTCCGATATAGTTAGATTCTATACGCTTTAAGGTAGAATCATAATCTTTGTATATTTTGTTATGTTTCATTTTCGTAATTAATTTTCTAGAATCTATAAAGTCTTTATAACTCATAGAGGTCTTGTGAATTATCTTGTTTAACCTTGTTAAACATAATCATCCTAAAAATTTCTTAAGGGACTTTTTAAAAGGTACAATTCACCCCCCCCCCCCATTTTATCTGAGAATATCATTCTTATTTCGATCCAACGTTTAGTATTATAGATTATATCATACTTAGTCACATATCATCCTAACACCACTAAGAATAGATATAACAAGGATAAATACTCAGACACCTCTCCCAAAAACTAATAATGGTAATTATTAGTAAGGGTCACATCCACCATGTTTCCCATGATTTAAGTATATAAAATCTAAAATATGTAGTATTGTATGAACTCTTACTATAACCTCTGATTTAGGTTACGATATATATGATTAAATAATTAGTTGATAATATTATATTCAATACAGACTATGAAACACTTTCCAAGAAGTTAGTGCCTACAAGTATTCATTGATAAAAATACTACTACAAACTCTAAATCATGGTTCATGTTGTTTTACTTATGTTATTTCAACTACCTATACCCAAAAGAAATCATTTCTTACCTCAAGATCATCACATAATTAAACCCAGATACAAAGGAATCACCAAACACCATGTACTCAGATCCCTCTTTTGGAAACCCCAATATAATAGAACTCATCAACCACTATTTTAGATCCTAAAATTCTCTATGAAATCATTCTAAATAAATGAATGGGTGTCACTTTTGATTAAGGGAGGTTTTGAGGGGAAAAATCATGTTGAATTCTAATATGAGTATTGAGTGGTACACTTCCAACCCAAGAAAGATAGGCACCTTGATCATGACCATAGGTGGATCCCAATCTAACACTGCCTCAATATATATTTTATTTATAGATACATTACCCTTTATGATGACATCCCCTAGAAAGTAGACCTATCTAATCCAAAACGGACACTTCATGATTTTATAGTAAAGCTGGTTCTACCAAATTAAGTCTACAAAAATCCATAGATTCCCTATATACCCATCCAATAATGATGAATAGACAAAGATATTTTTAATCAGGAAAACCATGAAATTTTCCAAGAAGATCTAAAATATATAGTTTACAAGGCTAATAAATACCACTTCGTAATGTTTCATACCAAATTGCATGACCAAAAACTCATAATGGACATATTATCATTGAAATGATATCTTAAAAATATCCTCCCCTAAAACTCAAATATATTTATAGTCAATCCTAATATCAATCTTTGAGAACCACTTATCTCCCTTTATCCATTCAAAGAGGTTGTTGATCCTAAATATAGGGTACTTGTTCTTGATTTTATCCCAATTCAAGTATTGATAGTCAATAAAAAGGCTAAATATATCACCTTCATCCTTAGCATACAACACCGAGGATACCTTGGGGGACACAGTGGGTTTGATGAAACCTTTCTCGATATGGTCTTAAAATTATACCATCTTCTGCCTAAGTTCAATTAAGGCTATTCAGAAAAAAAAAATGTAACATATCATAGCAGTCCCAAAGTACATATCAACATAGAATTAAACCTCTAAATAAGGGTGTAACCTTAGTATATCCTCAATAAATAAATTCATTTAATTATATAATATAATAGGAATTTTATTATCCAATGTGTCTCCCACACAAATAGTTAAAATCACTAACTAGTGGGTGATCTTCTAAAATATCATGTACATAGGACCAACCTGTCTAGACTAAAGGTTACTCTCACCCAAAACTAGAATATTTAACCATCACCTTATATTTACATCACTCTATGATGGTATTAATATATCTGGGTATGTATAGTAGATAGACCACTCATTCCAAGGATAATGGAATATAGATTAATTGCAACCACTATGAGGTCCCATGAAAACATCCCTCCACAAAGAGAAAGATCACATCATCAATAGATGTGATGGAGTGTGTGATTACACCTAGTGGGAGTCTCCACCTACATGGTTTGGAAAAGAGGATACGCCCAAATATATATCTCATAAAATTGGGATGAAATAATAAAGGAATGAATCACACGTGTATCTTCTATCAAGAGTTCCAAGATATTTTAAAACCTAAATCTTCCACAATACGCTTCTTTTTAAATAATTCAATAGTATTCACTACACACAACACTGAGTTCGAGTGCACCTATCAAACTAGCCATTTAAAAAGTGGTTATGAATCGTATTAACCACATTATGAAATTTATAAATCTTATTTTTCAAAATAGAATTAATTTTTACATTTGGAATATCAAAATTATCCTAAGGTGAAATTTTGGTAATGTTCTAAAAAGTTTTAATTTTTGATAAATAGTGAGAATACTGCATTACTATTAGAAACCTAAATTTTTATTTAAATAATTTTTTTAAATTAAAATGATTTTAATGTCATAATAGATATATAATAGATATATTTGTCTAGTTTAGGTAATTTAATCATTTTTATAAAAGAAAAAAATATGAAAATTGTATTGAACTTTTGAACGTCTCTATTACCTTCCTTCTAACCACATATATGGATTTGCATTAAACATAATTTTACCACTTTTTTGAAATGAATTTTGAAAAATGGACATACATGGGTGTAATTAGGGTGAAAATATTCATCTAATAGGATCAAAATAATTTTTTTGAATAGTAACTTTTGAAATTTATTTACCACGGTTAAAGGTAAATAGGGTAATTAAAGGTAAAAGTAATATTATAATAATATAAAATTTCCCTAACACTTGTATTAATTTCATTAGATAAGTATATTTTGACCAAAATAATCCTTAGGTCAAAAATTTGATCCTTTTTAATCCACTTGTGTTAGATCAAGACATTTATTATATTTTATTTAAAGAAGATTTAAAATTTTTATATTCAAATTTTAAAAAATATTTTATTTTTAATATGAGGATATATAGGTGATATGGTCGACTATAAATATTTTTTAGAAATATAAGAAATTTATCTACGTGATGATAATTTATTTATAGTTTTTATACGTTAAATAATAAAATTAAATGTTGATACAATTATGATTCAGTAATTGAATTATTTATGGAAGAATCAATTAAATGATATTAAAACTTTTAAAATAAATATAATTTAACTTAATTAATGACATAAATGAACTTTATAGATAAAATATATATGTTAGTGACATATTTAAAGCATTGGTTCTAAGTTATCATGTTGGTTTAATATTTTTAAAAATGGAAATATTGAATAGTGTCAAAATTTAAATAAATGATACTTTAAAATAAATAATATTTAATTAAATGTTATAAAATTCATAAAAATATATGGTTTGGCCAAAAAAATAGGATAATTTAAAATATGTCATAAATAATACAATTGATTTTCATTTGTAATTTTATAGTAACCTAAGAAGTAAATTTGATCGATTATTTAATGGGTTAAAACCATTCCTCTGACAGACACTAGTCTCACCATCTTTCTCATCATACGATGATATAGTCTCATGTGCTATTAAAATAGAAAAGTAATTCCCTAAGTTTTACGACTTTAAAGTAAATAAAGAGAAGAATAGGGATGTTGAATACTCTGGAAAAGGAAATAAGTGGAAGAAGGGAAATGCTGACATTCCACCCTACAGTAATTGTGGGAAGAAACATCCTGGTACTTGCCTAAAAGGAATGAGAGTTTTCTAAATGTGTAGAGAAAATATAAAATAAGACATGGTAAGAGTTAAATTGTTTAACTATGGGTTATATCCAAAAGATAAGGTTAATATTATGACCTAAACATGTATAAAATTTATTATATGAGGTATTTTGACCCACACTCATATTAGCCTCAAAATAACTCACTTTGGAGCTATTTGAAACCAAAAATAAATTTATAATAAATTAATATTTTAAGATCTTCCAAAAGTTCCCCTCACCTCCATTATAAAAGGGAACTTCTCTTTCCCATTAATTCACACCTCCAAATCCCTTTGGCCCAGCCAACCCCTACCCACGTTTTCTCCCAACTTCCCTCACTTTATCTTAGAGGCCACACTTAGTGAAGAAACCCAACCTAAGGAGTCCTTTTGTGAAAATAAAAAGGATATAACTGAAAAGAGGTAACTGTTTTATCACCTCTTTCAAAGTTATTTTATTCGTATATATCCTCTTTCTATGTTCCATAATGAAGTAACAAATCAAGTACAATATACATGATGAGATGTTATTATAATTATGGGACAACCAAATTCCTTCTTTTATCCATCCTATGAATAACAATATCACCATGTGTGTGTGTGTGTATGACTTATTGTCTCCACGTTTTGGGGTAATTTGTTATTCAATTCTGCATTATTTGGATGGGTATAATGATGAGTATAATTAATGTAAATAATAAATAGAACATGATAATTATTTTGTATAATCAATATACTGTCCAATTACATACAATTTAACCATTAATAGAATGATATTGTCGCTCTTGCGTATGTACTGTCTACCATATCCATGACGTGATGAGATTCATTATCCACATTAACAATTAAAGAATGATTATAAAATTTATATAATGAGTAAAAATACTAATTATGACCTTAATATCATTATGTATATAAATAAAATACATCCTATGCATAACAAACATAAATTACATAATAAAACATCCATAGGAAAACAAAACATTTAACATACAAAACAATGGTAATACTGAAATATTACTATCAAAATGAAATAATAGAATCATATATGATATCATAAATATGTATATGGTCCTGGTATAATTTAATAAAAAGTTTTAACCATTATATAGGAGGCTAACTCACTCTTGAATAATGGAAAGTATAAGGTAAGGGTTATTTTCACAATGTCTTTATTATTTGAGATTGTTTATACGTAAGTATCTACTAGGACATCCTTATCAGCCATGTCTATGTTTCTTAAAATGTATTCCAAAATATTATCAATATTTGTTTAAAATAAATTTTTACCCATTTTTGAATTTTTATATAAAACATTTTGAGAGGAACCTTTCCATCATTTTCCAAATGAGGTACTTTATAACCTTTTCGACAAATTAAGGAAAGAATATTTTTTAAACTTATACAGTAGAAGCAGTTATTTTCTTCCATTTTTATGCCTTAACATTTTGAATATTTCCTTAAAATCTTAAAAGGTTATTTTCAAAATAAATGTTTTCTTTTATAATTTCACGGCTTCTAAATTATTTCAAAGTAAAAAAGGGATATTTCCCTCAAATATTTTTAATGAATTTATTAGATTATTTCTATCTATGTCAAAATAATTTGTTGGATTTTATACATAATTGAGGTTGATTTATTATGATATAATATTATATATTTTATTTACGATTTTATGATATATTTCATTGTGGATTTTCTATTTTGATACCATTATTATTTTATGGTTAAAGTACTAACATTTTTGTATTCTTGATGGTATGGTAATGTTCTTATAATGAGGCCTTGATGGTATGGTTATGATGTTCGGCATTATGCATTTCCTCGTTATGAGATTAGTTATTGATATTTCATGCAATTATTCGACTAGTATAATATCCATGTGAAAGTTTAAATGGAATTATTTGATTTATTCTTTCCATATTATAATTAATATTATCTTTAAAAGTCTTGTGTTTTAGTTTTATACCTTACCTTAAAAGTTTATACTGATATATAATAGCTTCCTCTATAATGTTTATCCTTACTGAGGATCTGACCTCACCTCTTTCTTATATTTCATTTTTCACCAGTATACGATGAAATATTTTATGACTGACCTATAGAGATAGTCTAATGGATATTTTTATGTTTAAAGGAGACACTATGTAGTTTTTCATTTCAATATGTAAATTAAAATTTATGTTTTTATCTAGTTTTTCCATGGCTAGTAAACTTGTCGGTCCTTCAGGATTTGATTTTCTTGTGATCATGCTCGTGTAATGAAATAATTCACTGACTCTAGACAACTAGGTTCATGGGGTTATAGTTGGTATCAAATAAAGTCTAGTATAACCCTTGGAAACAAGGTTTAAAAAAACATTGATTAGATAACTTTCCCTTAAGATAGACTTGGAGGATAAGTATATAGGAACATCCTAAAATTTTGTGTAATGTAGAGATTATGTGTGTATTCTTAGAAAATACATCCATATCTGGATACTACAATTGGAAATGGTTCTGGAATAGATATACCTAGGGGAGAAAACTCCTACTACATGTTCTGGGCTTGATTCGGGGTAACCTCACACACGACAACAGGCCTTACTAGACACCTCATTTGTCACTCAAAGGGGATATTCTTAGGATAAATCATATTTTATTTAAAAACCATTATTATGGATTTATGATTAACTATTTCTTCAAAGAAACCGTTTTTTTATTATGGATTAGATATGCATAAATTTTTCAATTTATGTTATGTAGTTTACTATTTTTAAATTATGCATTGTGATTCATAACCTAATCCAGTGTATGTTATAGTTTATAAATGGAACCTAGTGAAAGAAATTGAGTTTTTATCAATGAACCTAAACCATGTAGGAATATCACTCCTATGAAAGATAATGAGAGTGGATCTGGTGATAAAACTAGTGTTGAATAGCTTATAACCATACTGGGATAGCTGAATCAGGTTAAGAATAATAACCTTACCCATATGGAACACCCTGATCCACAATGTGAAGGATCAATGCTAGAACTCTTCATGAGACAACAATCTCTAACATTCAATGGGACTACAAATCCATTTGTAGCTGAGAAATGGATAACTTCCTTAGCGAAAATATTTCATACTTTGGGGAGTAATAAAAGGGAAAAAGTTGTCATGGATGTTTATCATCTCTCAGGAGATGCTGATTAATGGTGGTCATTAATTCAAAATATAAAATGAGATGATAAAGTATAAAATATGGAATTGAGGGAGTTTAAAGAATATTTCTTAGAAAAATAATTTCCTCGTGAACTGCGAGCTGATATGTAAAGGAAATTTGAGTCTGAGGAAAAAGGAGGATGAGAATGTTTCAAAGTATGAGGATAACTTCAGAAGGTTAGTGAGGCATTTTTTAGACAACAGACGTAACCCAAGAATTAATATTTATCAATTCTTTGATGGGTTAAAACCATTCCTCTGATGGGAACTAGTCTCACAATCTTTCTCATCGTACGAAGATATAGTCGCATGTTCTATCAAGATGAAAAAATAGTTCTCTATGTCTTATGACATTAAAGTAAAGAAAGAGAATAATAGGTCTTCTGAATACTTTATAAAAGAAAATAAGGGGAAGAAGGGAAAATCTGACATTCCACCTTGTAGTAATTGTGGGAATAAATACCTCAGTACTTGCCTAAAAGGAATGGGAGTTTACTATAAATGTGGATAAAAATGCCATCAAGCTCATGATTTCAAGGGGAAAAAAGAAGATAATAATATTCAAAGTTAAAATTGTAAAGATGTGGGACATTTTGAAAATTATTTTCCTAATATTTATGGAAATTCTCCCCAGAAAAGACCAAGGGAGAAAATCCAAGTTATATGATCACAATTGTTGAGGTTGAAGTTCTGAATAACATGGTGGAAGGTACTATAATCATCTCCTAAAATTTATCCAAAAAATTATTTGATTATATTTCCTCACATTCCTTTAAATATTTTTAGTTTTATTTAAAAATTATATATTTCCAATTCACTTTAACAAGGGAATTGTCGGTCAAAACCCCTAAGGGAAATTTCATTGCAACAAAGATGTGTAAGGTTGTTCCCATTATGGAATATAAATGTTCTTTATATTCTAACATTATCATAATACCTATGGTTGACATTAATATAATCCTCTGTATGGATTGTCTATCAAGATATGATATGAAAATTTATTGTAAGAATAATTAAGTTACGATTTTTGAGGATGCTATAGAATCCATTATCTTTAGAGATGAAATTTCATCATATGGTTCGTTTCTAGATCCACCCCAGTATCTCTTCAAAATTAAATTCATGGGGAGGAAAAGAAAACACCATCCATGTGTAAAGAAAGAAACATTATAATTGAGGATGATCCTATTGTACAAGAATAAATTAAACTATTTCTGGAGGATTTACCTTGACATCCTCTAGAGTGTGAAGATGAGTTTTGTATTGATTTAATCTCTGATACAAGACCAATATCAAAGACTCCATATTTAATGGCTAAAGTGGAATTAGTATAGCTGAAGAAACAACTATAGGAGTTTAGTAACAAGGTATTTATTCACCCTAGTGTTTCTCCATAGGGAGCCCTAGTTCTTTTTGTTAACAATAAAGTTAGATCAGTGACGATGTGCATTAACTATAGTGAAACCAATGATATTACAATAAAGAAAAAGTATCATATTCCTTGAATTGATTATTTGTTTGATCAACTTTATGGAGATCTATATTTTTTGAAGATTAGCCTTCATTACGGATATCATCAATTGTTTGTAAATAAGAAAGATATTCTAAAGACATCATTTCAAACGTGGTGTGGTTATTACGAATATTTTTATGAAGTCATATTCTAAAAATTTTGAGGATTAATTTTAATGAGGGAAGAATGTAACACCTCAATCTTCCATGGTACACTTCCTTTTAAATAATTCAATAGCTTTCACTATATGCAACATCGAGTTCGAGCGCACCATGACCCATCAAAGTAGCCGTTTAAAAATAGGTTATGAATATTATTAACCAAATTATGAAATCTATAAATTTTATTTTCCAAAATAGACTTCATTTCCTAATTCAAACTATCAAAATTGTATAATGGTTAATTTTTGGTATTTTTCTGAAAAGTTTCAATATTTCATGAATATTGAAAAATACTGCATTATGTTCAAAAACCAAAATTTTCATTAAAATAATTATTTTAATTTAAATTTATTTTAAAATAAAAAATAGATACAAAATAAATATATTATTCCAATATAGTTCATAGGAATCATTTTTATAATAGAATTAGATATAAAAGTTTTATAAAACTTGTAAATGTCTCATTTATTGACCTTCTAACCACATCTACGAATTAGAATTAAATATAATTGTACCTCTTATAAGAATTTAATTTTGAAAAATGGAAATACATGGTATTAATCAGTATGAAAAATGTGTTCTCATAGGATCAAAATATTTTTTTATGAAAAGTAAATTATGAATTTTATTTACCATGGTTAAAAGTAAATAAGCTAGTTAAAGGTAAAAATTATATTATAATAATATAATATTGCCCTAACACTTGTCCTAATTTAATTAGATAAGTGTTTTTAGACCAAAATAGATCTTAGGTCTAAAATATGATCCCTTTTAAGCCACTTGTGTTAGATTAGGACATTTATTATATTTTATTTAAAGAATAGTTAAAAATGTCATATTCAAATTTTAATAACTATATAATTTGTAATTTGAGGATATATAAGTGATATGGTAGACTATAAATAGTATTTAAAAAGATAAAATTATTACCTACATAATGGTAATTTATTTGTAATTTTATGAAATAATTAATTATATTAAATCGTGACATAATAATGATGTTGTAATTCAATTATTAATGGAGGAATCAATTGAATGATATTAAAAATATTAAAACAAATATAATTTGACTTAATTAATGACATACATGAATTTTTTAGACAAAATAGACATGTTAGTGACATATTGGAAGTATTTTTTGGAAGTTATCATCTTGGTTTAATATTTTTAAAATTGAAAATATTTAATAGTGTCAAAATTGACCTAAAAGATACTTTAAAATAAATAATATTTAATTAAATGTTATAAAATTCATAAAAATATCAGGTTAATAAAAATAAATATGATAATGTTATATATTTTATAAATTATCCAACTGGGGTTCGTTTTTCATTTTATAGTAACTATATTAACCATATAGTATAAAAAGACAACTAGACATGGTATGAGTTAAAATGTTTAACTTAGAGTTAAACCCAAAAGATAAGGTTAATTTTGTGGCCTAAACTTTTTTAAAAATCATTGTTTGAGATTATTTATACCCATACTCGTATTATTCTCTAAATAACTCATTTTAGAGATAATTGAAACTGAAAATAAATTTATAATAAATTAATTGTTTTGGAGTTTCCAAATGTGCACCACACCTCTAATATAAAAGGAAACCTCACCTTATCATTTATTCACACCTATAGAGACCTTTGGATCTTCCAAAACCAGCCCACTTCTCCAATTAACTTCCCTCACTTCATCCTAGATGCTGTAATTTAGGAGTAAAGCAATCATAAGGAGTCCTTTCTTTCAAATCAAAAGGATACACTCAAAGAAGAGGTAATCTTTTTACCAATTCCCTTCAATTTATTTTCATATTTTACTTCCTATAACTATTTTTTTCATATAAAATTAATAAATACAGTATAATATTCAATACTAGATGTTATTATAATTATATAACTACCATATCCTTCCATTTATCCATCCTAAGAATAACAATATCACCATGTGTTTGTACGTGCAGCTTACCATCTCCACGCAGTGGTGTAATTTTTCATTCAACACTATTTTATTTGGATGGGTATAATGATGAGTATAATGGATATAAATAATGAATATAAAATTATAATTATTCTTTATAAGTAATATTCCATCCTATTCCATACCATTTAACCATTATGGGAATGATATTGTCACTCGTACGTACGTACGGCCTACTGTCTCCACAACGCGATTAAATTCATTCTCCACGTTAACCATTCAAGAATGATTATAAATTTTATATTATGAGTAAAAATAACAATTATGAACTTAATATAATTATATATATGAATAAAATACATCATATTCATAACTAGCATGACTTACACTGAAAAATAGGAATGGGAAAACGAAGTAATTAACACTAGAAATAATGGTATTACGAAAATATTATTTACAAAATAATATAAGAGGATCATACATGATATCATTAATATTGATATGTTTATGGTATAATTTAATAACATACTTTAATAATTATATAGGATTTTAACACACCCTCGACTAAAGTAAATTACAAGGTAAGGGTTAATTTCACAATCTCAATATTATTCGAGGTTTTTTATATATAAGTATCTACTGGGAAATCTTTATCATCCATGTCCATGTTTCTTAAAAATGTATTTCAAAATATTATCAAAAATTATTTAAAGTCATTTTTATCCATTTTTGCCTTTTTTTATGTAATTTTTTTAAAGTAATCTTTTCTTTGCTTTCTATACTAGGTACTTTATGACATTTTCAACAAATTAAAGAAAGAATGTTTTTTAACTTATACAGCGCAAGTGGATATTTTACACTATTATGATTCCTCAACATTTTGAAGCATTCCTTACAATATTACAAGTATTTTTTCAAAAGAAATGTTTTTTTATAATTTTTTGGATTTTAAATAATTCCAAATTAAAAAAGGAATATTTCTCTCAAAGAGTTTTAATTAATTTATTAGAATATTTTCATCTATGTCAACATGCTTTGTTTTATTTTATTCTTGATTGAGGTTGATTTATTATGATAGAATATTTCATATTTTGTTGAAGGTTTTATGATATTTTTTACTATGGATGTGCTATTTTTATACCATTCATTTTTTATGGTTAAATTATTAACATTTCGCATGATAGTTTCAATACAAATGTTTATGTTATGTTTCACCCTTTTCATATATGAAATGTAGTGGTAATAATAAGTGGCGTACAGGGCCTGCTATAGCATTTCGATACATCGGTAGGTCTCCTGAGACAAACTAGTGTATTGGAACAACTCCTTGATGGTATGATTATTTATGTTCTTGGTACAAGGCCTTGATGGTATGGTTGTGATGTCTGTCATTATAAATTACCTCCTTATGTGATTGGTTATTGATATTTCAAGTGATTATTTGATCGTTAGAATATCCATATGAATGTTTAAATGGTATTATTTAATTTATTTTTTCCATATCATTCTGAAGATTTTTTTTAAAAGGCTTGTGTAACATTTTTATACCTTTCCTTAAAAAATTTATGCATAATTATGATAGCTTCAGCTATATAGTTTGTACTTAATAATAATCTAATATCACCGCTTTCTTATGATTCATTTTTCCCTCGAATGTGAAGAAGTATATTATAACTGACCTACAGGGATAATCTAAGGGATATAACTATTTTCAAAGGAGTCACTGTGTTGTTTTCATTTCAATATATAATGGAAAACTTATGTTTGTATCTTGTATTTTCAAGGCTACTAAACTGATCAAAGTTTCGGGAAATTGTTGTTTTGTAATTTATAGAGATGAATCAAGGAAAGGACTTGGTTATTTTATTTTTCAAAATGATAGGGTTTTTTCTTAGGCATCAAGGAAATTAAAAATTCATGAACTATACTATCTAACTCATTATCATGAGTTAGTTGTAGTAATAATTGCCCTGAAGATAAGGAGACACTATCCCTATAGTGAAAGATCTGAGATATATACTAATCACAAGAGTTGGAAATATATTTTCTCACAAAATGAAATCAACTTGAGAAAAATGATATGGATTAAGCTACTAAAATATTATGATTTCACAATACAATACCATTCATAGAAGAAAAATAAGGTGGAAGATACTTTGAGAAAAAAGGGGAATAGATTTCTAAACAAGATGAGAGTTGAAAGGGATCCTATGTTCATGGATCTAGTAAATATGGATATGGGGATCATTAGGAAAGGTGAAACATCGCTACTTTTTTAAATGGTTTCCAAACCATATTTATTGGAAAGGATAAAGAGTTCTAATATTTATGAGGAGGAGTTTTAAATGAAAATTAATATTTTTGATGATGGGAAGTTGTTTAACTTTATATATGAAGAAGAAATTTTGAAATTTGATTAGAGTCTTTGTGCTCCCGCAATACCTAATCTAAAAAGAGAGTTATTGGATGATAGGCATAACTCCAATTTATCTATACACCCTAGTATCACTAAGATGTATAAATATTTGAAAGAATATAATTGGTGGGACAACATGAATAGGTATATTGCTGATTATCTGTCAAGATGTTTGGTTTTTCAACATGTGAATGCTGAAAGAAAACATCCTAGTGGTGTCATGAAACCTATCCTTATACCCCTGTATAAATGGGATGATATTATGATTGAATTTTTCATGGGGCTACCAAAGACTCCCATAAGAAATGATGTGATATGGGTTATTGTTGATCGTCTTACAAAATCAGCACATTTTCATGATATTAGATAAGATTTACCACTTGATCATTTAAAAAGAAAACACATTAATGATGTTTAAAGAATTCATGGTGTACCCCTGTCAATCGTTTCTAATTTTGATATGTGTTTTATATCACACTTTTGGAAAATTCTTCAGAAGACCTTATATACTGAGCTTTGTTTGAGCACTGCATACCACCCTTAAACTGATGGACAGTTAAAAAGGACTATTTAAACTTTATAAGACATGTTAATATCTTTCTCACTTGACTTTAATGGTATGTGGGATCATTATTTACCTCAATAAGAATTTTTCTATAACAATATATTCTATTCAAGTATACAGATGGAAATACATGATTCATTATATGGAAAGAAATCTCATACACCAACTTTTTGGGATGATGTTGGAGAAAGAAAACTCTTTGTCCTAGAACTTGTTGAGGAAATAATGGAAAAGGTGAATATTATCCAAACCCACATCAAAACAACTCAAATTAGGAAAAAAATATATGAGGATAAGTGAATGAAGGATTTGTAATTTTAAGAAGGAGATCATGTTTTCTTGAAGGTATCTCCATTGAAGGGTAATATATGATTTATAATATGGTTAAATTAAGTCCCAGGTACATCAGACCTTTTCAAATTCTAGAATTAATTAGAGTTATATCTCCTCATTTGGAAATGGCACCAAGTCTCTCTGGAGTTCAGGATGTGTTCCACGTACCACTGTTAAAAAAATACAAGCTAGACCCAATGCATGTACTCACCTATGAAGAAATATAACTGGAACCTAATAAATCTTATTTTGATGATCCTATCAAGATTCTTAATACTATAGAACAATTTTTGAGGAATTGTATGACTTATCTGGTGAATGTTCTTTGGAGAAACCATAAAATGGAAGAGGTGATATGGGAACCTGAAGAACTTATGATGAAAAACCACCCAAATATTTTAATGAAGTGATATTATAGAAATTTTGAGGAAAAAATTATTTTAATGAGGGAATAATTTAACACCCCAATATTCCATGTTATGGTTCTTTTTAAATAATTCAATAGCATTAACTACACGCAACACCGAGTTCAAGCTCACCTACCAAACTTGCCTTTTAATAAGTGGTTATCAACAGTATTAACAACATTATAAAATTTATAAATCTTATTTTTCAAAATAGACTTCATTTTGAATTTAGAATATCTTAATTATTTTACTTTAAAATTATTTTAATGTCACAATAGACACATAATACATTTATTATTCTAATTTAGGTCATTGGAATCATTTTTATAAAAGAATAAAATATAAAAAAATTATTGAACTTTTGCACGTCTCTTTTACCCGCCTTCTAACCACAAACACTTATTAACATTAAACAAACTTTTACCACTTTTGTGAATTTAATTTCTAAAAGTAGAAATAAATTGTTTTAATTAGGGTAAAAAATGTGGTACAATAGGATCAAAATAATTTTTTCGAATAGTAACTTTTGAATTTTATTTACTATAGTTAAAGGTTAGCAGGGTAATTAAAGGTAAAAAAAATTTATAATAATATAAAATTACCATAACACTTGTACTAATCTCATTGGATAAGTATATTTCGACCAAAATGAACCTTAGGTAGAAAATATTATCCTTTTGAGACACTTGTGTCAGATTAAGACATTTATTATATTTTATTCAAAGAAGAGTTAAAAAAATAATATTTAAATTTTATATAGGTGATATGGTTGACTATAAATTGTATTTAAAAATATAAGAAATTTATCTAAATCATGATAATTTATTTATAATTTTTATACATTATATAATTAAATAAAATGATGACACAATGATGATGTCGTAATTGAATTATTAAAGGAAGATTCAATTAAATGATACTAAAAATATTAAAATAAATATAATTTGACTTAATTAAGGACACACACTAATTTTATAGATAACATAATAATTTTAGTAAATTATTTGAAGAATTGGTTAGAATTTATCATGCTAGGATGATATTTTAAAAATAAAAATATTTAATAGTTTCACAATTAACATAAATAATACTTTAAAATAAATAATATTTAATTAAATGTAATAAAATTCATAAAAATATAAGGTTCTTACAATAAATATTATAATGTCAAATATTTCATAAATAATCCAATTGGGGTTATTTTGAAATTTTATAGTAACTATATTAACCCTATAATGTAAAAATACAAGAAGACATAATAAGAGTTAAACTGTTTAACTAAGGGTTAAATCCAAAAGATATGATTAATTTAGTGACATAAACATGTCTAACATTCATTTTATGAGATTATTTCGACCCATCCTCATATTATACATGAAATAAATCACTTTGAATCTATTTGAAACCAAAAATAAATTTATAATAAATTAATAATTTAAGATATCCCAAAAGTACACTACACCTCTCTTACAAAAGGGTATTTCTCCTTCTCTTTAATTAACACCTAAAAAACCCTTTGGCTCATCCAACCCATTCCCAATTATTCTTCAAAATTATCTCACTTCATCCTATATTCCACACTTTTGGATGAAATCCAACCTAAGGAGCCCTTTTATGAAAATCAAAAGGAGATACCCGAAAAGAGGTTTTATCACCTTTTTCAAAGTTCTTTTCTTATTCTACTTCATCTTTCTATGTTGCTTCCATACTAAAGTAATAAATCCAGTATATTCTAAATTATGATATGTTATTATAACTATGGTACAACCATATATCTCCTTTTATCTATCCTATTAATATCAACATAACCATGTGTGCGTATGTAGGGCTTACCATCTTCAAGTCGTGGTGTAATTTGTTATTCAAAATTACATTATTTGGAAGGGTATAATGATGAGTATAATAGATTTAAATAATGAATAGAACATTAAAATTATTCTGTATAATTAATATACCATCCAATTACATACCATTTCACCATTAATATATTGATATTTTCGATTGTGCATACGAATGGCCTACCGTCTCCACGACATGATAAGATTCATTCTCCACGTTAACCATTCAAGAATGATTATAAAATTTATATGATGAGTAAAAGTACTAATTATGAACCTAATATCATTCTGTATATGAATAAAATACATCATATACATAATAAACATGACTTACACAACAAAACATTCATTGGAAAAAAAATAATTAGCATCCAAAATAATGGTAATACGGAAATATTATTAGCAAAATTATATAAGATAATCATATATGATATCATAAATATGGATATGCTCTTGTTATAATTTAATAACATGTTTTAAACATTATAAAAGAGTATAAATCATCCTCAACTAAAAGAAATTATAATGTAACAGTTAATTTCATGATCTCTTTATTATCAGAGTTTGTTTATACGTAAGTATCTACTCAGACATCCTTATCATCCATGTCCATGTTTCTTAAAATGTATTTCAAAATATTATTGAAATTTTTTCAAATACATTTATTCCATGTTTTATTTATTATATAAAACATTTTTAAAGGAATATTTTCATCATTTTCCAAACGAGGTACTTTATGAACTTTTCGATAAATTAAAGAAAGAATGTTTTTTTAACTTGTATGGTGAAAGCGAATATTTTCTGCCATTATGAAAACTTAACATTTTGAAGCTTTCCTTACAATATTATAAGTTTATTCTCAAAATAAATGTTTTCTTTTATAATTACATGGCTTCTAAATGATTTCAAAGTAAAAAAATGATATTTCTCTCAAAGAGTTTTAATTAATTTATTAGATTATTTTCATTTATGTCAACATCATTTGTTGGATTTTATACTTAATTGTGGTTGATTTATTATGATACAATATTCCATATTGTATTGAAGTTTTTATGATATATTTGACTATGGATGTTCTATTTTGATGTCATACAAGGTTTATGGTTAAAGTGTCACCATTTTTTATTCTAGTTTTAATACGAATGTTTATGTTACGTTTTCCCCTTTCGTAAGAGGAATGAATTGTACTTATTAAGTGAAAGGTGGGGCCCGCTATATCCCCTTAATGAATCAGTAGGTCTCATGAGAAAAAATAGTGTCTTGGAACAAGGCTTTGACGGTATGGTTATGGTATTGGAACGAGGCCTTGATGGTATGGTTAGAATGTCCATCATTATGCATTTTTTTATTATGAGATTAGTTATTGATATTTCATGTGATTATTGGACTAGTAGAATATCCATGTGAAAGTTTAAATGGAATTATTTGATTTATTATTTCCATATTGTGATGAATATTAAGATTAAAAGTCTTGTGCTTTAGTTTTATACATTACCTTAAATGTTTATGGTTATTTATGATAGCTTCTTCTATAATGTTTATCCTTACTGAGCATCTGAGCTCACCCATTTATTATGTTTCATTTTTCCCCAAGATGCGAAGAAGTATATTATGAATGACCTTCAGAGAGATAATAAGTGATATATTTTTGTTTTAATAAGACTCTATGTAATTTTTCATTTCATTATTTAATGTAAAACTTATGTTTATTTCTAGTTTTTTCAAGGAAACTAAACCTATCAGTCCTTCAGGATTTTATTTTCTTATTATCATGACAATTTAGTAAAATAATTCAATGACCCTAGAGAAATGGTTTTGGGGAATTATAGATATATTTGGAATAGATTGTACCACATATTTTGATAGTTTTAACCTGGTCATAACCATCCGTCACCTGTATCTGAAAGTGTCTCTAACCACCAACCCTTTGATCCTTGTGTGGTCCTCCTAAGGGTGTGGCTTGTGGAATTAGGTCAAAAAAACTTTCTCCTACAACTCCTCCTTTGAGTGTACTTCTAGCTCCTATGCTAAAGCTCCCTCCCTGAGTACCACCCTTCCAACCACTGGGAGGTCCATGATCAAATTTTTACCTCTAGTGTAGAGGTCTATCCACTAATTTTCTTCCTTAGTTTCATGATAGTTTTTTGAATAATGATCCATATAACCTCATACTCTAGAATCATAATAAATCATGTTCCCTAGATAATAAAACCCTCAACATGACTCTTGAGATACAAATTCTTTAGTCTGAGAGTACACATGTTATTACCTTCTATAACATGACACTAATTCTTGATACTAACCAGACATAGATGATTAATCTTCACTTGAATGACTACCACTAGAATATACAAACAATTATCCCTCCAACAAGAAGCTCTTCATTATTGGGGCCCACTCCAGATCCCTATAATATGTGGGAATATAGAATGGAATAGTTCTTTTTAATAAGTATCTTTAGAGTCCATTATAAAACTTCCATGTTTGAAAGGATCCATTAGGGGTCATGTCAAAGGGAATACCTCATAAGATCATTAAATCTTGATGTGTACAAAGAAATAAATATGATTCCCTACTACAACAACCAAAACTTATGGATGTTCATAGACATCAATGTTGACGAGTATTACTCCTAATTGAAAGGTAACTCAAGCTCTATGCGTGAAATGGTTGCCTAGTTATGAGTATGGATGATCAAGGTCCATTAGTGGCCCACCGAAACATAGTTGAGGTTGGATGCCATCACTACCATCAAATTTTTAGGCATCCAAAAAAGGTGTAATACTCACACCACTCTCTAAAGGTATTCATCAGTCGGCCAAGGGTTAGGATATCTTTATAACCAAGTAGGTCTATATATCTAGAATTCATGTGACACACTCATCCTATATGAACCCCCATACCACCCCACATGAATAATCAGTTGTATGGAAAGGGGATGAACATCTACCTTCACTACAGGAGTTGAGCCTACTCACTAAACAATGGTTGGATATATTTATCCTCTAAAACTCTGTAGGATCACCTCATGATCTATTCCTTGAATGCATGCTTCATTACTCATACAGTCATCAATAGGATTCTCAATCACTTGAATGGTTATGTCAGGACCCTTCCTCTAAAATCTATCTATTTATTTGCAAGGTGGAAAATTGAAATTGAAAACTATAGACCAAGATCATTAAAGTATATCTTCGGAGATTACTCAATTAGGAAATGGAAATCATTTTACCCTTCCTATATGATGCATGTATCATTTATTTGTTCCCAATAGTTCGTGCCTTCTTGTACGAAGTCTATAGGAAAGTTATAAGAGTCCCTATGAATGGGTACATCGGTTGTTGAACCAACACTTGGTTCCTTGGCCTAAAATCCAAATGCAAGACCCTTTAACACTACTTCCTTAAATTATTAAACCAATAATCAATAGATTTCTAAATCCAAACTTCTCCTATAAGATAGATCATCTTTGATACCACTCTAAAATGACCCAACCCACCAAGTCCCCTCTTAGGTGGTGTAAAGCATAGTGGGCCACCCCAAACCCATCTTAAATATGCTAGGGTCTAGTGACTATCACTATGTATTAATATCACACACAATTGTGTACCTTATCCAAATTAACATGTATAAAACACACACATAAATAAAGGACATAATAATGTTGAATAGATGAAATAAAATTAACTGTGATATATATAATGCATGTGAAAAATTATAAGATCCATAATGGTATAACCAACATATAAACCATAATGAAAATGGAAAAGATACATTCCTAACAAACTAAAGGGGGAAACCAACCAAATCAGTTGACATGGGGAGCTAATTGTAAAGAGATATCTCCAGAAACAAATGTCTCCTACTAATACCAAATTCTGATACCACTACACTCCACCAACACCATGTCCACTAAGGTCCCCACCAAAATTTCTATCATATTTATAATACATGACATGTGTAGTAGAAGATTCCCATTTAGGTGTGAGTATATACATACCTTGTAGGGAACCTTGAAAACCCCAAAGGGATAATAATAATAATACAGTACATCTTGAAACAAAAAAGTAATAAGGAAATAAATAACCAAGATATTCTATAAAGGATAAGACCCAAGATATAAGGAAAAGTCAATATCTACATTTCTCAGTTATATGAGAGTGAGAATGAGGCCTCAAAAATCCCAATAACTCAAAACATTAAACCCAAATAACCTTTTTAGAACTATAGTGATGGGAATAAATTTTGTTAAGTAAAACCCAATAGATGAAGAAGGACCTAACTTCATAGTTATAGGACCCTCACCCTGAGTAGTACATAGCAGCCAAGGGGGATCTATTAATAATGTGTTTGACACACACCTTGGAAAATAGAACATAGTAAATGAGGGTGTTCCTAACCTCATGATTGTTTTTATTATCATTCCCAATATCCATCATTATCCCTATGGAAATAAGGATGTTAATCTACTCATATCATAATATGTCTCACCATTCATATTGAAGATAAGTACAATATCATGTTTCACATGGAAAACAGAACATTATCATGTAGATTCCCTGGTAAGACACTATCATGGTGTGAGTGTGTTGGTCATGTGATGATGGTTCAAAACAAAGGGGGTATAATAGTGTTACCTCCTTACACCGATGTTTGTGATCTTACTTACTTCCAGTTTTCCATGTTATGGCACCCCTTTTTCTATTCATGTCCTCTCATACTTCAAAAAAATTTCATGCCATGTCATTATTCACCATGTTATGACCATACATAAGGGTAAATCCTCATCGGGGTGATCTTCATATACGGTACTTAACCATTTAACCACTTCAAACCATCGATTAATGTTGTCCTTAAGACACTACAAAATCCTACAAGACTGGCTACATAACCACACCATGACTCTCTCCATCATGATGTGGTGACCTCCAGTAGAAAACCACTTGAGGTTATGTTGAATTCATCATCCCTTCATATAACTAATCCCTAGATTCACAAAAATCCTATTCAAAGGATTTTGTGCCTATATTTTTCAATTCCTAGACATCCCTCACTAGAATCAGTGTTTCCAATCACCTCGCATGCATATCATAGGCCCTTATCACCATTGTTCTTTTGGAAACCGTAACAACACTGCTTTAGTGGACCATCATCACACACCATTAGTCTCTCATTCCCCAAACCTTACCACCATTCTCAAATATAATAATCATAGGCTTGTATTCCTCTTTTTCATTGATTTTTTCTATTTCCCACTGAATCATAGACCATTGAGATAGTTGGTTATGGGATCATGAAGAATGGGGAAATAAAACAGAATGGAAAATGGGATCAATACTCAACATGATCACCCGATCATCATCCATTGTGCATGAAATTACAATGGTGAATAATTATAGGAAATAAACATAGAATCTCTAATCTCATATAGAAAATCAATGATAATAAATCATAGGGACACTATTTTATGTGTTAAATAATAAATAAAAAATCTCCCTAGATCAAAAATTATTAAGAATAGAGTAGTAGAACATAAATAATTAACCCTTCCTCTTGTTTTTATCAATATCTATTAAATATCACATTGATTCCTATTTCAGACATCGATCCTCCAAATAGGAAATTTTTAAAGGCTCTTAAATCACTTAATCCCATCACCTCACATCCTCTCTAATTAGGGTTTATGACAAACCCATATTATAGTCTATAAGAAAGTTTAAATACTAGTTATTATGGTTTTAAATATAACATCAATTAATTAGTTTATTAATTATTTAAATTAAAATTTTTGGAATGTAAATATTATACCTTGGGTGTCATGTTGTGGTAGTTTTGGCCACACTTTGATAGAAAACTACTCAATGTGACCAATAATCCTCATATTGTGACTAAATCCCCTCCTTAATATAGTATGGAACTAAACTCTCACGGTCCATTCCCCCACTTCATGACTCAAGGACTATGTAATGGGTTAATCCTTCACATCATGACATTGTAGGTCACGTCATGACACCAATGTTAATTCCATGACATCTCCTTCCTTAAATTTCTTATATAAAACACATATATACATATATATATATATATCCACATATTTAAGCCACTAAAATTGAAGATATTTATTAGTGACTTTCCTCAGAAATATAATTTAAAATATTCTAATGGATCACATAGAAAAAACCAAGTTCTCTATAAAGGAAGTAGTCACATTTAAAAAATTGAATAGGAAATGAAATATATAAACAATTATAAGAATATAAAATTTGAAAATTATATTGATGTATTAACTAAATAGAAATATAAATACATTTCAAAATAGATAGAGGGGTTCTTGAGAATGAAAATAATTGTTTCAATGTGTAATAATAGACTTGTATATGTTGGTGAATCATCTATGTAACCTTCTATGAAATTTAATTTTGTATGAATAATGGATAAATGAAAGTTAATTAAATAAGGAAACTCTCATGTAAAGTCATTGGGAGTGTCCCATAAATAAAGGAGTTATAAAATTTAAATTTAGAGGATATGCTAAAATATTTTCACCATGATTAAGTGCCAATTTTATAGCCACTTGGGATATACAATGACAAATTATAAATATAAAATAAGTTATTTATGAGGTGATTCCAATGAAAGTAAATATAAATTGATAATAACATATCATACATATAAAATGAGGGCCAATTTTCCTGAATAATATTCATATTGTATAACTATGGTTATAAATTGTGTTATTCAAGGTTTAATAAGGCTAGAAAATTTTCATAACATGTTCTATGAGAAATATAGGGAAGATATTTGAGGTTAATAAATTTTAGAAATAAATTTTATATACTTAAACATGAATAAAAATATACTGTTGATTATACTATGAACAAATAATATTGATCCAAAAAATGTCTTAGACAATCAATATCTCTTATTGATGAAAAAGAAGAAAAAATAAAAGGAAAACAAGGTTGAAATTTCAATAAAGTTGGTCAAGAATAGTAACACATGGAACCTTGATAGTGGGTATTCATCGCATATGATATGTCATGTGATCTTGTAAAATAATTTAATAAATCAATAGTATGGGATGGTTCATTCTAGAAATGATGGACATCATCATAGATTATTATGTGTAAGGAAATTATGTGCGTTTCAACTTGGATTATAATTCATTAATATGTTATTCACATTAAACTATATATAAATAAATGTGTATTGATCAAATTTATAAGTACTATAATAACCTATATCAAAATGATTACAAGTTGAACACGTTTTTTATTTTAGAAGAATAAAATGGTTTATTACACAGAAGTATGTACCATATTTTTCAATAAATTATGTTTAATATGATCACGTATAATGTATAAAATGTTATAACCATTTTTAAAATACAATGTGAGAATTTCTATAATGATTCCATGAAATTAAATAAATATTTTAATTCCTACAAACCATAGAATAAGAGATCGAAAAAAAACTGGTAAACAGAAATTCTAGTGGTCCCATTACTCAATATTTGATTAAATGTGAAAGTTATTGCATAATACTAAGTTAATATTATATAATGATTTAATATACCATGATCATACACTTATATATATATATGATAGGATAAATAAAAATTTATGAGATTATTTCTAAAAAAATTGAAAGAATGATTAAAACATTACAATCAGATAATGGAATAAAGAAAACTTCTATTAAGGTGAAAATTATTTGAAAAAATATTTTATCAAATAAAACGTTTTTTCATTCTGAATATTGTAGAAAATTATATTTTTTTAATAAAATAAATGTGCTGGTAAATAGTATAAAAAATATATTATTCATTGAAAATGGATTATCGAGGAACTACTAGAAGGAATTGGTGTAAGTGGTGGTTTGTTTTAAAAACAAATCTTTACCTAGGTTGGGTTAAAACATCACTCCATGTGAAATTTTGAATATAAAGAAACAAATTCTAAAATGATTTATAGTTTTTTCAAGTAAATATTTTATCATTAATGAAGAATTATTTCAAGGAAAATGTGAATATTTAGTGTATTAAGGTATCTTTATTGTTTAAAATATAATATAAAACACACAATAGTGATTTAAATTTCACTCAAAAAATTGTTGAGAGCAGTGATGTGAATGTGATTGAAGAAAACTGAAAATCGAATCTATCCCATCCTAAAGTATTAAGTAATAAAATTATGATCATGAATTAACTTTTTAGAACCCCATTGAAATTATCTTAAGGAAGACTCTAAAGTTTAATTAGATATTCAAGAAGAAATTGATTAAAATAAATAATTTAATCAATTTAGAAAATATAAAAAAAGAGTCAAACTAAATGAATCAAAAATTATTGGTGATAAAAAATAGTTATAAAAATTCAAAGAATGAAAAACATTGATAGAACATCCTTGTAATCTTATATGGATAATTTGAAGAGGTTACTAAGGATAAATCATCAGTCAATGATATGAATGAAAAACTTAATCAAATTGAAAATAATGAGACTAAGGATCTTGTGAAGAGACCATATGAACACAATATGATTGGAATGAAATGTGTATTCATGAAAAACATGAGGATCATGGAAAATATTTTAGTTATAAGTATTTACTTTTATAGTAATTATATACACAAATTTAGGGTATCTATGTTGAATAAACATTTATACAAACTGAAATACTTGAAAATGTTTTATTATTATTTGTCGTGAAAATAAAAAACAAGATTCAAGATATATAAAATAGATTTGAGGATTTAATTTTGGAATTATGTTCTCAAATATGAATTGTACATTGAAAAAATGGATTTTTTTTACTCAATAATTATGAAAGTGTATCCATCCACTAGAATAATTTGCTTTATGTCCTGAAATAATCACATCCTTTATGATATGTATTGGTGGAATAAAATATGAAGAATTTAGAGTTCAAAAGGGCTAGTGTTGAACAAATTTATACATAAATAGAATAATGAATGAAAATTTTATCATACTTGACTATATTGATAGTATCATATTTTGTGGAATAAAATCTATGACATGTAAAGATTTATAAAATTTATCATATTTTGATCTATGAAGGATCAGAGATATCCCTTATTTACTCAAGCTAAAAGTGAACCAAGAATGTCTATATAAATTTATTTCTCAAGTGAAATATTTTAATGAGTTGTTTCTTAAATCTAAAATAAAATATTAAAAAACCATTTCAATTCCCATCGTGGTTAAAATTAAATTGGGAAATAATGAATTCAGAAAACCGTTTGGAATGTAATTCTACTAATGAATGATTCAAATCATTATTTACCTCAAAAATATACCAATATATAGTTTATGTATTGAAAGTTTTTAAAGTTATTCAAATGAAGAAAAATTTATATAATTGAATTAGATATTTATTTATGTTAAAGAAACTCATAATTATGGTTTATGTATGTGATAAGAAAGAATAAATATTTGAATATATTTAGCTATGAGAATTATGATGGTATTCTATTGAATATAAAATCCAAAAATGGAGGAGAATTTTATATTGGAGGAAATTGTGTTGGATAGATAAAAAATATAAAAGAGATTTATTCACATAATATAATTTTTTTGGATTACAATGTATGTTTAAAGTCATATACCTAAATTATATAGATGAAGTGACTATTGGAGGGTCTTGGTGAATTAGTGAAGAAACCCATGGTGATTCTATGGGACAACAAATGTTATTAGTCATATAAATAATTTTGTGCAACACTCTCCTGGAAAAATATTTTGAGATCTCATCACTTAATGAGATATAAGGTGGATAAGGTATTTTTTAAAGTGTAATATTTTAGAAAAAAAATATAGAGTGGTTGGAATATTCACTAAAACACAATCCAAACTATAATTTGAGAAGAATTGGTTGAACCTATTAGTTTAACTACTTCCCTCAAATTAATTAGGTTTAAAATCCCTTCTATTTATATTTTTTTATTATAAATGTATTATCTTGTTTGTAGTATTAAAACTTCCATTCGGGATTATTGTATAATGGGAATAAAAGTATAAAAACAAAGGGATAATAATCACTACAAATGGGGGTATCAGTAAAATTAGGATATAGTACTCAAGGTTAAATAGGGATAATGTTGAGAAATATATAGCTATGATAGCTGTGGGAGATACAATCTTGGTGTTATTACTTGATATAGATCCTTTCAAGTTGTATGATTAGGAATAATTATAATTAATTGTATTTTTTATGTCAAGAATGAATCAATTTGGATTATTATTGATATCTGAGTTTTATTTATCTATTTAGAGCATGGGAAGTGGTTTTTATTTTGATATTTTAGGGAGATTAAAATATTAAAAATGAGGAATTTTCAAGGAACCCAAAGGGAAATAATGTTGAAACCACCTAGAGAATGTTATAATAAAATCAGTAATTATTGTTTTAGTATTTTTTTAGTTTTTAATTAAAGCGAAAAGATTATATATAATTCATTGTATAAGTTTTGATTTAATTAAATAAGTGAAATAATATGAAGGATGAAGAAGGTTGAAACCTTTTCATGGAAGATTCCATGATTTATTACACTAATAATTATGTAAATAAAATTTAAAAATCATGAAGTTTTTTATATATTTCTCAAAAATGATGTTGGACCAGTGTGAAAAAAACTGTAATTTATTAAAAATAATTTTCCAAGGAATTTTTGGTAAATATATATTTTTATTTTGACTATATTAAATTAAAAAGAGGAGTAGTTAATTCTATTTCAATAGATGATTTAGAGGAAGTATGTTCACAAAGTCCCTGTATAAAACAAGGAACATAAGAATAATACATTATCTGTTAAAACATTTAAAGGATATTTGTTGATATAATTTTCAAGATCTATGGGATATAAGAGTGAAAATGATAATTCATTTTAAAATAAATAAAATAATGAATGGTATAAAAGTTATCTATATAGTTGTTTGTATAGATTTAGATATAAAATGTATCATATTTAATAAAATGACATAGGTATTATCAAGACCTGACTTGGCCAAGGATCGATCCATAACTACCCCAAGACCACCTCCATAAACCAGGGGTAGCGATAAGCATCTAAAGGCATATCCTAAATTGGAGGTGATTTCCTAATATACCTTTATGAACACAGTCGACCATCTCAATGCAATTTTTCAAAGGAATAATAAAATAAAATATGCAACAACTAGAATATAACCATACATGAAAGACCTATATGGTTTACAGTATTATGCCTATGTAAACAAGAAAAGTAAAAGGGAAAAATACACACCCAACCAATAATAAGTCCCAAATTTATAAAAAATGTAAAGTAAAAAAAGTTGAGAGAGCCCAACTCTTGATATCCATGACCCAACCAGCGTACGCGATCTAATGCACCAGGTGTCTATAAGATTCTATATAGTCACCACCAACCTTTCCATAATCTACATATGACATGCCAAATGTTGGAAAATACCATGTATGGGGGATTATATAAATACCCTAGAGGATTCCTCGAAATATGAAGGGGTAATAAGAGACATGATGGGAATAGACAGTAAATAGATCAACCCAAAGCAAGAGAGTAAAAAGGATGAAATGACATGGATATATATATATATATATATTCATGTGTGTGTGTTATCAATACAAAGAAACCCAAATGATAGATAAGGGGATATCCATCTCACAATCCATCCTAGGAAAGAGGGACAACATTTCTAGAAGTCCATCAATGATTCGTAGCTTCTCTCACATCTACCCAAACATATTTGGGTGGAGGCCCACACCTCGCCACTATGCCACACAATCAAAGGGTAAAATATTTAAGTAGTTGAATTGCACCCTATTTCGTTATTGGGTGCCACTAAATAAGTATTTTTAGATGACATACACCCTCATGCATCAGGGGGGTTCCACTCTATAGGTAGAGGACATTTTCCCTAATGTATCTGGGGGGTTCCACTCTGTTAGTTGAGGACCCATGCCCTAGTATTTCAAGTGTGTTCCACTCTGAAGGTAGAGTACCCACACCCTGGAGAATCAGGGGGTTCCACATTGGTGTCATGAAGACACATGCCCGACCTAATTGGGGGTACCACTCATTAGAAAGAGGAACCTCACTCTGGTTCATCAGGGTGTCAACTCTTATGTCAAGAGAACCCATACCGTATCTGATAGGGGTTTCCCATGGTAGATAGAGGACCTACACCCTGGTCCATTAGTGGGGTTTCACTCAATTTTCTCTAGTGATCCTCATCCTGATCATTATCGTCATTGGGTGCTGCTTAAATAAGTGTCACACCCATAAAATCTCACATAGCATCCCAAAATCCACTTCAGATGCCACTATCACATTCAATGAAGAAAAACACTCATGATAGGTAACTCGTTGGCCAAAATATGAGTCTAAATGAACGAGATACGATTGGTTTAAGTTTCATCAAAAGGAAATGAGGAGTACACAACATGTGAGGGGGACCAACATGGTGTGTGGTCTTACTCCATCTCCTGGATTTTTCCCTAATGGTACGTGTCTTGCTACCCATGTAGGGAT
This sequence comes from Viscum album, assembly GCA_963277665.1. Classification (NCBI taxonomy): domain Eukaryota; kingdom Viridiplantae; phylum Streptophyta; class Magnoliopsida; order Santalales; family Viscaceae; genus Viscum; species Viscum album. The sequence continues at coordinate 1,382,315,378 of OY728157.1, forward strand.
GCATGGCATATAGGGGGCCTACACTTCATGTATGAGCCACTCAGGTTCATTCCCATGTTCTCTGGCTATGTCTATGTATATATCCCATGTCTACATACTTCGGTACATAGCATGTCTCTCCACATGGGGTCTTTCCCATGTCTCTAGCCATGTTTGTGTACTTAATCACATGTCGTGTTTATATATGTGTTTGTGCCCATATAATCTCGTAGTAAATTCTAGGTAACCAGAACAACGTCAAATAAAGTTTAAGGCTCTCACATGGTGTGTGATACTTATAATTTTGTGAAAACCTAGTTGTCGTAGCTAATGACCTATAATTCGTGTGTTCTTCGACTACAAGGTGTGTGGTTGTTTTTTTTCAAATAATCCCAGATACATTAAATGAATCTAATATATACAACCATCTCTTCATATCTCACCTTTTATCCACTAGAAAAAGTTGTATTTATCTCCCTTTATAATTTCCAGCAATTTGGTGGCCGAAAATCAATATTTCTCACCACGATGCTTTATCGCTCGACCTACACACCTCTGTTTTTCACTATTTGGTATTGAGTACCAAATCCATTAAAAATAACTTGTTATAAAAATATCCATCCCCAAATACATCCTTGATCACTGATCCATTCTCCACACATGAAACTGTCATGAATCTGGGGGTCTGATTGGGATCAGTCATGCCTAACAATGTCGAATCATGACCACATGGTCCAATGATGAAAAAAGTAGATAAATTGTGGTATAATGGAAAAATAAAAGTTTTTTCACATCAATTTTCTAATAGTTATTGTCCAACATATACAATTGGGGAGATCTGGATGAGAAAACAAATTAATGTCAGTACACAGGTGCATAAAATAGTCCAAAATTGGAATAGATCAAAGAAAATGATTGATCATGATCAATGATTTAAACAAGTGAGGAAGAATATAAAAATGAGAATTCCTATCTGGATATTGGATCATCCATCTTTGAAGAATGCACTATCTGGTGCATGAGATAATTTTTTCCTTTCTTGTGTCTTGATCTACCTCGATCTAGAGTTATGTCATCTTCTAAAATCAATTCACTAACGGACGAAGGAAGAACACCTCTCGATTCTCCCAAGTTTTATGTGGATAACCTTAAATAGTTTCCATAACATTGTATTTGAAGAAAAATTTAAATAATTTTCATTAGGTAATTAAATAAATTATTTATTTAATTAACTAAATGAATGCACAATCAATGGTTTTGATATCTGAATGCCCTGTGCTCACATATGTAATGTCGCTCCTAGGGTAAACATCGTGTTCCAAACTCAACCATGGTCTTAGATTTCTGATATTACTTTTTTTTAATATTTATCCCATTTTATTTAACAAATCTATTACACATAATACAAGCTATATTTAATATTTTTATAAAATTAATTTTGAGCACATCGGGCCTAGGAATCGTATATCATCTTAGCATAAATCTCCAAAAATATTTGTATAAATATTTAACTATATTAAAAGGAAGAAAATTGGTCTCTACATCATTCCCTCCTTCAATATTTTTATCCTTGAAAAGAAAAACTACAAAAAGAAACTCAGGATACTGACCCTGAGTCTAGCTCTCCCGCTCTTAGTAGCTCTCCAAAATGATTCTATGCTGCCAGAGCACACAAACCAAGGCCATGGATCATATACTTAGGGTTCTCTCCTAAGAATCCTTTATCACCACTGTGTGCTCCAAAAAATTGTATCCATCCTCAAAGTCTAGCTTCCCCATTCAATAACATGTGTGGGTTTGTGCGTGTATATCCTCAGCTATGAAACAAGGAAGATTTCATGAACCCTCTTTAACTATGGGGGTAGGGTGAGGTGGTAATAAACCTCTACAACCCTTTCTAATATATCAAATGGTCTGATCAACCATGGGGATATATTTACTCCCCAAACAAATCTCAAAAATACTTTTTATGGGGAGAATCTCAGGAAAACATGGCCTCCCTACTCAAACTCCAAGGGCCTACGATGGCAATCAGCGTAATATTTTTACCTACTCGGAGATATCCTCATCCACTCATGGAAGAACTGTGTCTTCTCTATAATTTCCTACACTAACTATGGACCCATAAAATACATCTCACAGATCTCTTTCTAACACAAGGTTGACCTAAAGGGTCTCCCATACATGACCTAAAAAGGTGTCACCCTAATAGGAGAGTGGTAGCTATTGTTGTATGACAACTTTACCAAGGTAAATTGATCCTCCCAACTCCGGCCATAGTCTAAAACACAATAACTCAGTATATCCTCCAAAACATGGATAATATGATCAGCCTTCCCATAAATCATGTGTTTAAAGGTTGTACTCATTCTCATGTGGGTCATGAATGCCTCATGATGGCCTCTCCAAAATTGTGATGTGAACTGCACATCACGGTCGGATACTATAGTCAAGGGCACCCTATGAATGATAAAAATATCCCTTAAATACATCTACCCCAAAATCTCTACTAAAATATTCTCCCTAATATCAAGGAAGTGCACCAACATTATGAGTCATTCATCTATCACCCAGATGCATCATGGACCCTCTATATCTACATAATCCCTATCATGAAGTCCATTATATTCCATCCCATTTATACTCTGTAATCTCAAGGGGTTGGAACAAGCCTAACGAAATCTGGAGCTCAGCCTTCCCCTATTGACAGGTGAGGCACTATGAGATGAACTCAGCCACACTACATCTGATATAATCACTACAAAACTACTACTAAAGGTCCCTATATATATTCCCCACATCATGATGTAAAGACAAAGGAGATGTGTATAACAATTTTATTACCTCCTCCCACATCATGACTTGGACTGCTATCCATAATTAGAAAAGGATGATGTTATTACCTTCTTCGGAATTTTCATCTGGTGAATCTCTTGTGGATATCTGGTCATGCAAGACATCATAATCTATGTATCTAATATGGGAATCTCTCATAGGCTTGAGAAGAAAAGGTGTAAATTCCATCGATTGAAGATAATTTATACCCTCCTGCTTAATAGGGGTTAGTTGTAAGTAACCCAACTTCTCAGAATCCTCCTTCCCCAAATGATTATAGGACTTCTGGATAAGGGAATCTACCACTATGTTGCCCTTCCCCTAAGTATATACTATCTTGAAGTCATAGTCCTACATAAACTCCAACCAGTGCCACTATCTCTGGATCAATTCCTTCTATGTGAAGACATACTTGAGACTCTGATGGACTAAGTAAACCACAATACACTCTTCTAGAAGATAGTGTCTTCACATCCTCAGAGTTAGGACTACCGCTGCCGGTTCTAGGTCATGATTCACGTAGTTCTACTCATGGGGTCTCAATATCCTCAACCTATATGCAATAAATACCTACCTATGCATCAACTCATAGTTTATCTCACCTCTTGAGGCATTTAAAAACAATACATACTCTATAACCTCCTCTAGTAGTCTCAACACAAGATCACTTGTCATCCTCATCCTTAAGTCATTAAATTCTCTTTGGTTTTACTCATTATAGGTAAAAGGATTCCTATTCCACATTAGGGTGGTCAAATGGGGTTCAATCTTGGAGAATTCTTCCACAAACCTCTTCTATTACCCCACCAAGCTAGAAAAACATTGCACCTCTAACACAGCCTTAGGTGGATCCAAAGAAAGAACTACTTCGATCTTCATCGATTCAACATCCAAAACATGCTTAGAAATTAAATTCTCTAGGAAGTAAACCTCATGACTCCATAAGTTGAAATTCAAGATCTTTCCATAAATCTGGTGCTCCCAAAGAAAATCTAGGATTATCCTTAAGTGCTCAGCATGCTCTTCCACCAACACAGAGTATACAAGTATGTCTTTGATGAACAAAACAATAAAACAGTTCTGGTAAGGCTAGAAAATATGCTTCACAAAACCTATGGTCACAAAGAAGTAATTCATGATGGCAAATGGAATCATCAAGAAGTCATAGTGTCTGTAAAAACATTGTGATTCTAGCTTCAAAATACCACCCTTGTAAACTCTCAACTGGTGGTAGTCAGACTTGAGATCGATTTTTGAGAACCATCTCATTCCTTACAACTGGTCAAAGAGTTTTTAAATACATGGAAATGAGTACTTTTTATTTATCATGGCCTTATTTAGGTGATGATAATCCTTTAAAAGCTGCAACTCTCATTCACATTTTTCAAGAACAACACTACTGCTACCCAGGGGGACACACTGGGTCTGATGAAACCCTTCTCTGGATGGTCCTCCAACTATAACTGTATCTCTTGGAACTTGGTAGGGGATATACTATATGCCAAAAAAGATAAAAAAAATCATAGGAAGCAATTCAATAAAAAACTTCATCTCCCACCTCAGAGTTAGTCACGAAACATCCTCAGGAAATACATCTATAAAATCCTCCATAATTGAAGGAATCTAAATTCTTTAAGAGACTACTGCACCAAGGGATATACTCTCCAACTGATGGTTTATGGGTTTCAGCCTCATACTCATAGAACCCACTCATCCCACCATGTGATCTCTCTCACCCATAAAGCAGAATCGTGTCCTGTTAATGCAAATTCATCTGACTCATCTATAGTGATAACCAATCTAGTCTCAGACCATGGATAAAAATTTCATACAAAAGATTATGTCATATGGTTCCATTGTTACGAACAAAAGGTCCCACATGAACCTCCCTCCGAAAACCTATATCTCTCACTATCGGAATAAAAATTATATAGAATAATCATTCCATGTAGGAACCTCAAAACGAAGCTGGTGGGATAAACTATCAAATGGGAGATCCAGCTCTCGCTATAGGAAAATGGAGATGAAGGAATGACTCAGTTGTTTCTACAAATACTAAAGAAAAAGTTAAACAAACACATATCATACCTCTAATAATCTCATGTTCCACGGGGTCATAATTCTTCATAGCCTACAACCATCTGCAGCCTCGATAGCCAGATCCATGAGTTTGATGTGGGCTGCCTGTTTTTGGTCGTGAAAGGATATCATCATGTCTTCCACCACCCATAGATCCTCTTACTAGAGCCTTGACTACACTTCTTCCAACTATTCCTCCCTGGGGACCACCCTATTCTCTCCTGAGAGATCCCTGATCACGGCATAATCTCTATCATGGGGGTCTATCAGCTATCTATCTGCCCTCATCAGCATGTCAGGTTAGGAAATCATGCACCATGTGACCTCACCCATCACAAGAATAGAACCTCCCATGTCTAGGATCCCATAGTCATCGTTGTTATCCCTGTTCTGCATGAACACATTCTGGAGTCTGACCATGGGGAGGTCTCCTAGGCCGAGATTCTATCGACTAGTATCTTCTAACTGTTGCAGATGACTCAACCCTGTAATGCCCAGTTCTAGATCTAGCTACCTAGATTCCCTATGACAGGAATCTCTATGTGACACATTCCTGATTCAACACCTCTTCATATGTGGGAATGCTCAAAAGAACCATTATGGCATGGATCTCTCTACAGAGTCCTTGATAAAACATTCATGATCAAAAGTATCTATATGGTATCATGTTGAGGGAGTACCTCGTAAGTTCTATGAACCCTGCATAATAATAATCCACTATAATCCCTCATTGTTTTAGATCTATAAGATTTTGAATTAAAAAAGATTGCATATAGAAGGGTAGTACACCTCACAATACTACTACTAGAAGTTAGTCAAAGAGAGTGTTATCTCATCATTCATTTGGGTAAAAAGACTTCGCTAGTGCCTAGATTCTCCATGAGAAAGGATAACTACTAGAGAAACCACATGATCCATCAGTGTCCAAATAATCCTAAAAACATGGACCATTAACTCTTGCCAATCCACTACTACCTAGGGATCTGGCTCACCATGGAACCTTAGTAACCTCCATTACTGGAACTCATTGAGTGTGGTAAGCTTGAATGCATCCTCAGTTAGATATACTGTTATAATATACTTCTCAATAGGTGGGGGTGTTTCTACCTATCCACCTAGTGGAAGGATCTCATAGGATGGGCCCTAAACTGCGGCCTCATCACTCATAGGATCTTTGTGATGATCTGGAACTGGTAGCCTGGCTAGTTATCATCATGGAGGAATCCTGAAAATTTAATCAAGATATACCATGGTCATATGAGTATAAATATATACAATGGGAAGATAACTCAAGAAGGAAAGTAAAAGACTCAATCCTACGTGATGCATTTACAATTAATCCCTGCAACCAATGTCTTGGTATGCTGATTGGACAAGAAGGTAGTCAACCTCCCAGTGAATGGATATGCTGGTTGGTCATACCATCATTGGGTTCCCTGGACTAAGAGCCACACTCGAGAAACTTTGAAATTGTTACCCTAAGTTCCAACCAAATCCACATAATGGGACTACTCCAAACATTGTCCCAACGAATGATCTTCTATGATAGTAATATGACACGACCCGACCCAACCGAGGTTCAAGCTACAACTACTCCAAACCCTCCTCCATAGGATAGGGGTGGTGACAAGCACTGAAATGCATATCCTAAATGGGATTCCTTTACCTAATGTACTAGTATGCACACACCTGACCATCTCAATGCAGTTTTTCAGATGAATAACAAAATAAAAGATGAAATGGCTAGAATGTAACCATAAATGAAAAACCTTTAGGTTGTACAAGAGTAAAAAAGTGTAAATTGGAAAAGTAATAAATACCAACTCAACTAAAAATATGTTCCAAATTTACAAAATTGTAATGTAAAAGTGATGATAGATCCTAGATTTTGATCTCCAAACTCAAACCACCATAAGCGGCCCAATTCATTGGTTATCCCAAAGCTCCTATATAGTCATTTTTAAAATTTTTTTGTCTATATAATATATGAAACATGAAATAAAATCCCATTTAGTGGTGAGTATATGCCTACCCAGTAGGATTCCATGAAAGATAAAGGGGGATCGGTAAGAGACATGATAGGAATAGATAGTAAAAACCTCAATCCAAAGAAATAGAGTAAACATGATCCAATGAAATTGATATAGATATATATAAATGTGATCAAACCAAGAAAACCTAAATGAGAGAGAAGAGGATATCCATCTCATAGCCTATCTTGAGAAAGAGAGCCAACGGTTCCAAAAGTACATCAATGATGCCCAACATCTCACACATCTTCCCAAAAGTAATTAGATAGAGGCCCACACCTCCCCACTATGATGCACAGTCTATAGGTAGCAATATCCAATTATAGTACCCACATATTAGTTAATATGTGGGGGTTCCACCCAATAAGTATTTATAGAGGACCCACACCCTAATGCATCAAGGGGGTTTCAATCTGTAGGTAGAGGACCTGTACCATGGTGCCTCAGGGGGGTTCCACTCTATTGGTAGATGACGGATGACCTCGTATGTTAGGGGGATTTCAATATATATGTTGAGTACCTTCACCCCAGTACATCAGGGGGTTTTAATCTGGTGTCATGAGGACTTGTGCCCTATTTGATAGAGGGTACCACTCTGTAGATAGAGGACTTGAAACCAGGTCCATTAGGGGGGTTCCTCTCTGGTGTCATGATGACATGCACCCTATCCAATAGGGGGTACCAATAAATAGATAGAGGATCTCCACCCTGTTCCATCAATTGGATTCCACTATAGTGTCTCTGATGATCCTCCTTCTGATCACTGCCATCATTGACTGCCACATAAATAAGCATCACACCCAAAACATCTCACATCCCATCTCGAAAGACACTTCTGATGTCATTATCACATTCTATATGAAAAAGAAATCAGGATAGGCCACTCACATTCCAAAATATTATTCTAAATGAAGGATATACAAGATTTTTAATTTTCCTCATAAGGAAATAAGTGGTAAATGGTGTGTGAGGGGATCCACATGGCGTCTGTTCCAACTCCATCATTTGGATATGAACCTGATGGTACATGGCTCTCTACCCATGTAGGGATACACTATGTTTAGGGGATCTAGATAGTATGTTTGAGCCACTCGGGGCCCTATCTATGCTCCCTAGTCATGTTTGTATATCCATCCAATGTCCTTGTACTTCAATACATGGCGTGTATCTCCACGTAGGGTTCCACCCATGTCTCTGGACATGTTTGTGTACTTCAACACATAGAATCTACCTAGCCATTCCCATACTCATATACTCTCAGAGTACATTATAGGCTTCCATCACACGGTCACATTGCATATTAGGCACCCACATGCCTTGTGAAGCTTATAATTCTGTGAAACCCTAGTGGTGGTAGTTATGGACCAACATATCATGTGTTCTTAAGAATACATGGTTTGTAGTCACGTTTTTTCATAGAATATCATATCTATTCTTCAAATCCCAAATCTGCAACCATTTATATAAATCATTCCTTCGAACCACCTAAAAATGTTATATCTATCTCTGTTCATTATTTTCATCCATCTGTTGGCCAGAAATAAGCAACTATTCACCACGGTGGTTCGTCGCTAGACCCGACCACCTCTATTCATTACCATTAGGTCTTGGATCCCAAATCCATGAAACAATTACCTGTTACTCTACAATTAATCTCCAAATTCATCCTTGATCACTAATATATTCATCGTACATGAAACCATCATGGATATGGGGGTCTGAATAGGCTCGGTCCCACCTGGCAATGTCAAATCACAACCCTATGGTACAATGATGACTAATGTAATAAAATTGTGAGATGAAGACATAATAATAAGGTTTTAACATTCATTGGACAATAATTATTAACTAACATACACAATTAGGATAATTCAGGTGAGAAAAAATGAAAAAAATGATTAATTTCAGTATGAGGGTGCATGAAATTGTCTATAATATGCACAGATAAAATAAAGGGAATGATCATGCTCAAAACCTTAATGAAATGAGGAAGAATACAAAAATTATGAGTTCAATCTAGATATTGGATAATTCATAATTGAATAACACACTCGAATATTATATATAGAAGTTTTTTTGTTCACTTCGTCTCGATCGTCCTCGATCCTGAGTTTCTTCATTGTCTGAATTCAACTCACTAATGAAAGGATGAAGGATGTCTCTCAATTCTCATAAGTTTTATTCATATAAACCTAGATAATTTCCATAGTGGTGGATTTGAAGAAAATTCCAAATTATGATAATTAGTAAATTAATTAAAATAATTATTTAATTAACCAACTAAATACACGGCCAATAGCTATGATATCTGAAATCCCCACACTGGCCTATTTTAGGTTGTACCTAGGGTAAACATTGGGTTCCAGACTCAATTGATCAATTATATTCTTGATTTCAGATTCAATTTAAGAGTTATCTCATATTCTTTATTAAAATATGTGTTCATAATATAAAATATTATAAATATTTTTATAAAATTTGTTTTGGGCACACCATAACTCAAAATCGCACATCATCTCAGTGCCTAGATCCAAAAATATATTTTTAAATATTTCAAATTATTTCAAGGAAAAAAATGGGTCTCTACTATTTTATTAAGAATAATTTTTTTATCATTTCAGAGGATTTTTAGAAGATGGAAATGGTGATATTTCATAAATATGACCATGATTTAAAACAAGTGATTTTTGGATATATAGTTTGACTATAATGGAAATATCATATCATAGAGTAGAAAAATCATGTTTTATCTGAAGAAAGGATAAATAATAAATAATATGACATGTGTATTTTAAAATTCATGATACTTTTATATTGATTTTATTATGTTGTGCATGGATGAGTTTTGTAATTATTTTATTTATTTTGGAGGATTAGAAAATATGAAAGATCTATTTTAAATAAATATATATGTGCCAATCATGTTAGGATTGAAAGATGATTTGAAGACTATATGTTGATGAATTTAAAATGAAGAATGTGTGAAAGTATGATACAGACTTAAGAAACTTTCACTTGAAAGGGACCTCCTAAGATATATAGATGTGGAGGATTCCATATCCACATATAATTGAATTAAATATTTATTTACTTAAATACATATACATGATGTTCATTATAGCATATATTTTAAGTAAAATACCATTACTTATTTTGTGTGATTTGAAAATTATTCATTCAATGAAAAAGTTATGAATGCATTTTTATCTTCTAGGACCATTCTTGAAACACCGGGAGTAAATTATATGATAGGTTGTGGTATTAGAACTTATCAGTTAACCTATTTTAAATATTTTTAAACACTACAAATTACAATAATGATTTAGATGCACTGGTGATTTTATATGTGTTGGAAATTTAGGAAATACCATTTATATTGGATGGTGAATAAACTTTGAATCAATTTGTTCTAGTAATTTTATTTCTTTATTTAGATTCTATTCTTTATTAGTTTTATGTATACATTTATGTGATCCTTTTAACCTGGGAACAAGATCCAAGATAATGATATTTTTCTAAAAAATATGCACACTCTACTTCACCCCTACCATGGTGTATCTATAATATTTTTGAAATTGGATCAATCATAAATATATAATTAATTAATATTAACTATAATGGTTTTAGGTTATAACATTGATACTTTACTAATCTATAGAAACCATTATTTCTTTGGGTGTCTTAGATAAGTAAGGATACAAATTTTTGAGTGAGTTTATAAAACTCTAGTATAAAATTAGTTTAGTGCATCAGGTTTTTGAGATCAATTTCATAAAACAAATGTTAAAATGATATTTTACATAGGTTATTGAGTAATAGACATTAAAATCCCAACATGAGTAGATTTCATGTGAGTTTTTAAAAAAATTGATAAAAATGAACTTTATAATAATTTTTCTTCCCATATATACAAATACGTCTCACCAACCACTATTATTTAATTCACTAAACCATTCATTTCACTAGAATTATAATTTCTCAATATACTCTAAATTCACCTTTCTATTGCTTTCAAGTGGTACTCAATAATTACTTTATTTTATTTTTTGATGATTTTTTTCATCATATACATTTTTTGACTATTTACTTTCTTATAAAGAAGAATCTTTTAAATAAATTAGAAATGATTAAGTTTCCATATGACATCTACTAGACAATGTTTAAAATGCCTAATGAGTTTTTTTTGTGAATAAAAAAAGTATTAATAAACAATCTATCAAGTCAGGGTACATGATTATAATTAAGGAGAATTAGGGGAAAATTAACTCTCTTTTTTCATTTAGTTACTAAAATTTTTTAAATGTTGTAATTTCTAGTTCTTTTTAGGTTGGTACAATTTTATGGTAATTATATATTATTTTTTCTATATTTATAAAATTTTATTTTTTTACAGGTTTTGGTATAAAAGTTTTATTTAAACTTGTTGGTCAGAGTGGATACTCAAGAGGGGGGTGAATTGAGTTCCATTTAAAATTTCTGTTCGAAAATATTTCTTTTGAAATCCCCCAATTTAAAAACAAAGTTAAACTATAGTGAGTCTATACATAGTGTAAATGTTCAATTAGTTTCTCAATGATTGATTAGGTCTCAGTTAACTTAATTTGAATATTAAATGAACTTTTGAAACTAACTTACTGGCTTACAATAAGTATAAACACTTACTAATTTAACTATCAAAGTAGCTTTAAAATATTTTTTTATTTCAAAGTAATAGTGGTGGAATATTAAATAAATATATAGTAAACTTATAGACTTAAATTAAAATGCATAGATGAGTTAACCAAGACGTTAAGTCTCAAGACAAGACTTAGTCCTCTCAACAATTTATATAAATTGATCCACACCCTGGATCGGGGGTAAACAACAGTACAATACTGTCCAGGTCCAAAGACCTCTACCATAGTCCTTCGTGGGAAAAACAAAAAATAGCACATAGGTTGTCCCAGTCTTACTTGACCTCTATCACTATCCACATTGAGAAACAAGGGGTTATGAAGTTTGAATGAGGATTTAAGAATCCTCCAGCTTAGTAGAGGAGTCAGTATGTGTGTAAAATAAATAGGGTACACACACTGCTCGAAATGTAAATAAAAGAATCACTAATATAGGTATGACTGAGTTTAGAAATTTTTTATTGATTAGCAATGTAGCTCTGGACTCGTTTGGTTTATCAGAAAAGTTTCTGAGTCCTTCTCTGGTTTCTTGTTTAGGAAATAGAGTGTCGTTTTCTTCCTTGGTTCTTGGTTCAGCTTAGCATCCTGAGTGCATGAAGTGTTTTTGGTATTCCTTCACTCAAGATGCATCTTGTGTTCTCCTTTAGAATAAGTTTCTTCGTGTATGTCTAGGATTCTTGGAGTATGGATGTAGACTAGTGAAAAATGATCCACATTTGAATGTTGTTCAGCTCTTGGATCTTTTCACCCTTCGTGTGTCTTCTTAGGGACTCGATTCTCTCTCTTTTCAAAACATATGTATATTGCATGATCTTTATATGTCCCTTTATAGCTTTCAGCTTCGGCAGAAAAGAATAATTACTTTTTGCATGGGTACCAGGTATGGTTCCCTGACATGGAAACAGAGATCATTAAATAACATTAACTGCATTAAAAACATCAAATGTAACCGTTAGCTTAATAAATAAATAGTATGAATAGAATAGGGTTTGACTGGTTGGTCAATCATTAGTAGCTCGTGTCGGTAGAAGTGTATGGTGTCGTAGGATCTTCAATCAGTAGATCTTACTCCTGAATCGGTAGCTCTATATACCAGTTTCTCTCCATCGGTAGCTCTTGGTCTATCGGTAGCTCTGGAGGGTAACTATCTGTGAACCGGCTCTATCGGTAGACTTCTATCTATCAGTAGCTATGGTCTGTTTGTTAGTCGGTAGCTCGGTAGACTGGTTCTATCGGTAGCTCTTGATCTATCAGTAGTTGTTGTTCCATCGGTAGACTTATACTATCAGCAGACTTCTATCGGTAGCTATCTGTCTATCGGTAGCTCTAGTTACCGGTGATTGTCTGTACTCGTATCAGCAGGCTTACTCAATCGGTAACTACTGGTAGACATACACATCGGTACCTCTATATATATCAGTGACCTCTGTGTATTGGTGACTCTGTCTATCGGTAGAATGAGTACCGGTAGCTCTTTATCAGTAGCTATACGTAGATTAGTGACTCAACACTTGTCTCTTTTATGCAAAACATATCAGAATGGGTTAGAAGAACTTCAGAACTCATATAAACATAGATATACATGGATTAACATATCTCAGGGATTATTTTAATACTATTATCATATTGATCATAGAATCTCATAGGTTTGAAAGAATTAATATATAGATAAGCATAAATTGAGATTATCAAAGTATATGAAAGCATGATTGGGTTTATCAAAACAGGTGAGGTCAACAATATCCCCTTTTTTGATAATCACAACTTATGATATTATTGTTTTAAAAATAGTGAACAGTTGTATCAGAGGATATATCATTAAATGAAATTATCTCATAGAAACAGTATGTTATAGAACATAATTTATTAGAGGTATAATTGAATGTGATAGTTTCAGAGATAAATGAAAATGAAATGATATCAGAGGTTGAATTTAGTGGTATCAGAGAATTAAATGAAATGGTATCAAAGGATGAAAGTAAAACCACTGGTATCAGAAGGGAAATCATGATAGAGAAAATGTCTCCCCCTTTGATACTCTCTCCCCCTCTGTAAAATCCTGGTAAACTATTTCTCCCCCTTACTATCCTTGTAGAACATTCCTGCAGAACATTTCTCCCCCTTTGTGATAATCAAAAAGTGGGAAACAATAAGAAATAGAAAAATTAGCACAATGAGAAAGAAATGAAAACCAATTGTATTAGATGTTTGCAAAAAGGTACAGATACATAAAACAAAATATAGTGGATTCCTATCATACAGTCTAACCACTTGTTCAATCCACATCCTCAGTATGAGATTTTCCCTTTGGTTCAGAAGAGGATTCAGGTGAAGGCTTAGGAATTCTTGAAATGACCATTGGAGGCTGAGCAACTGACACTATTGCTGGTCTGTACTGAGGAGTCCATTGTGTGATCATAGAAGTGAGGATTCGAATTGCTTGGGCATGAGTCATTTGAACTGGAGAAGTAATAGAGGCAGAGGTAGGCAAAACAGGTTGTACAATTACTGACCTAGCATCAACATGCAGAAAAGGTAGCAACAGATTTCTGAAGTCCATGATTATTCCTCCTCCTCTCTCCATGGCAGATATGAAGTCACATTTTTTCTCCATAAATTTGTCCAACACTGGATTCAATTCTCTTATCTTGCTAAATTGCTCTCTAAAAGCTTGATTGACAGGAGGCACCTTCATATTTTCCAATAGAAGTTTGAAGTGATTTTTGAGTTGATTTTTGGTGAAAATATTAGAGAAATAAGAGTTCGTATTTTCTTTCACTTATTTCTGAGAGGGAGAAGCTTCTCGCATATAATCTTGGACTATTTTCATTATCTCTCTGGTTGAATCTCTAGTAGAAAGCACAAATCTGCCCAGCTCAGATGAGTCCACAGAGCCACTGGTTGAAACTGAACCAAGCTCCTCCTTCATCATAGCTCGAATTTTATTCAAATCGACTGAGGTTTTTGAGGAAATAGAACCAATAGAGAAATATATAGTCTCTATGAAGATTTTATTCAATCCACTGATAAGATTTTGAACTTGGGAATCCTGGGTTTTAATATGATCTTTCATAGAAGTTTTTAAACCTTCAAATACTGAAACCATCTGGATTACAACACTCTTCACATAAGATAAGTCCTTATCTGCTTGGGATTTTGACCTCATGTAAGAGTCTAAAGAAACAATAGATTCCTTTAGAGCTTCAAGATCTTCTTCAAGTCTAGAAACTCGAGCCTGGAAGTCTTTAACTTCATCCACTATTTCTTTCATGAATATTGAAAAACTACAACCTAGAGAGAATTCAAATGACATTTCCAACATCCTAATTTCTTTAGAAAAACAGTGCTTCATCTCAGCAAATGATGCATTAAAAAATTATTTCAGCTCATCCTTAAAGGATTCCAGATCATCCCTAGTGATCATATTAGCAGGTGCAGCTGCAGTGGGTACTCTTTCAGATGCTAAACCAACCACTGAGTCAGTCATGATCGATTGAACTAAAGAGACTAGAGAGACTTCCATCTTCTTTACCTCTTCCACAAAACTGTCCTTAAGATTTTTCTTTAAAGTATCCAGGTCATGCATTCGGACCACATCTTCAGGAAACAAATTAGATTCAATATTATAAACAATATTTGGTCTATTGTGAGATGCCTCATTATCTGAATCTGGATAGTCTAAACCGCATACTACAAAACCTAGGTCTTCTTCCCAATCTTCAATTCCAACAGCCACTGTAACACTTCTAGCATTGGTTTGACTCTCCCCCTCAATGGGTTCATCCTCAAGTAAAACAACAGCATTATCAGCAGCATTCTCAGCAGATATTTCATCCTGAGGAGAATCTTCTACTATTATTTCCATCTCCATAGCAGAAGGAGTTTCTTCCAAAATAGGCAAGGGAATGTCAACTTCATTTGCATCATTAGCAGGAATTAAAGATTTTCCAATCACTGGACTAAGACTCAGATCAGCTGACAGAGATGCTTCACTCTCATGAACATCTTCTTCATTCTGTATAGCAGCCTCTTCAACAGCCTCTAAAGCAGCTTCTTCCTTATCTGATTTCTGTTGATCAATATTTTCAGGAGTTGGGCTAGGAGGTAAGTTAGGGTCTCCTCCTTCATCATCAGAGGACTCTTCCTCTTCTGAATCATCGATATATTCTGTCTCTTCTTCATTATGTCCCAGACATGGATCCCTCACATCCTTTGGTCTTGAAGGATGATCCACATAATTGAATTTGTCATATACCTTCTGGTCATCATTGACCCATTCTTCTCTCCAAGGGTTCTAATTTATCCTCATGTATTTACAGACTGTGGATGTAATACAAAAATTGTTCTTGACTACTATTGTCTCATCTTGATACTCAGCTACCCCTTTTACATTAATCATCACAGAGATCAACTTAGCAAAGAATAAGTCATTTGTCTTTGATTTCGGCCTCGTCATATCTTCCATTTGGATCATCGGCAATCTTCACAAATTAACCTTTACACAATGTCTTAAGAGGTGTAAGAGATAGATATCCTGATATCTCAAATTGGAAAAGTCTCCTCTCCTCGGTATCAAGACATGTTGAACGAATTTAAACAGCAATCTTTTCTCTCCATCCATTTCTGCAGCAACTACTTGTCTTTGACTTCCATCACCAGTCAGCTCTTCCAAAGAAGTCTCATAGTCGAAAATATCACTGGTAGGTGGCATGGCTCTCGCGGCATATCCAGATACACATTCATGTGGGACTTTTAAGCACTCAGCCCACTCAATAGATGAAAATGACATATCCTTTTCATTCACAAAATAGGTTACTCGGTTTTCATTCTCAGATTTCTCAAAGGTCACAAACTCGTAAAATTATTTCACTAATTTCGGAAAGTAAGGACCATTGTTGTTCGAAAAACACTCTACCCATTTTTGATCTTCAATTACTTCGATCACTAAGGATTTTCTATGCGGCATCCATTCTACCCACAGCTCCTTCTCAATCACCATAACTCGATTTTGCAGATGAGGATTCACTGGTCGTCTCCCTGATCTTGTTCTAGAAGCACTACCACTTGCTTCTGACACAGACTTTTGCTTCTTTGCTTTCATCTCATCAGTAACATCTCTAACCGAAGGGAGTTTGGTTTTTTTTCATCTCGGATTTGAAGGATTTAGGGTTCTCTAAGGATTCGGGATCTAAAGAATGAGGGTTAATGTAACATCCCAGGTAAATGAAGAATAGAAATTTTCATATTTATCCATATTTGTGAATAAAGTATTAATATTACTTTAAAGGGTTGCTATGTTCGATAGCGTACCCGATACACAACAAAGAGTTTCATTGAATTCTTACGTTGCACTCTAGTAATAAAATAATATTATTTTAAATGTTAGTTAACAAGTAGCTGTTGTACTGGCGGGAATGGATAGAAATAACTAAAATATGATTAGATATGTTTTTAAATGTTTATACATTTACCCAATAAAAGATAAAGGCTTAAAATACATAAAGAGTTCAATTTTAGGGCATATATACTCTAATTTTCACTAAAGGTTCACTTATCACCTTTTGACGGAAAATCGTCATTAAATATAGTTTTGATCACTCTTATACATTATTTTGGACCAAATATAACTCTTCTTTAGAATCGGGACATCAAAATTTACTTTGTGTAAATTTTTGGTACCTTTCTGATAAAGTTCATTTTTTTTAATGAATAGTATAAAATGTTGTATTTTAATTCACAACCTCTTTTTAATCTAATTTATTTATATGATTAGATTATTATTTTAATTGGTTTTAAATTGAAATTAGAAAATATTTTTACCAGTTAATCCAATGGTGGTCATTGGAATCAATTTCACTTTGAAATTGGACTTAAACTGGTGTCAATCTTTTGATACTTATTATTTCACAAAAACACGCTATTTGTCATGACAGCGGGAATTAATTATTAAATTAATTAATTTGACTTATATGTTTTGAATTTTGTAAAATGGACTTCATTTTTGAATTCGGAATATCAAATATAGCTTAGGGTGAATTTTTGGTAATTTTCTGAAAAACTTCAATTTTTGATGAATAGTGAAACCACTAAGTGGTTATCAAGCAAACTGATTTTTCAGTTAAATGAAAGTTTAC
The DNA here is from genome assembly GCA_963277665.1 of Viscum album. Taxonomy (NCBI): domain Eukaryota; kingdom Viridiplantae; phylum Streptophyta; class Magnoliopsida; order Santalales; family Viscaceae; genus Viscum; species Viscum album. Next base: position 1,382,333,108 of record OY728157.1, read on the forward strand.
CACTAATGTTTATTTAATTTTTAAAATCCTCCATACATGGTTTTCATTAAGAATTAAAATGTGGTTCAATGAGATTAAAATAATTTTTTGGTGAATAGTAACTTTTTTTCATTAATCGCGATCAGAGGTAATTATTGTAGTTTAAGGTAAAAATGGTATTATAAGAATGTGAAAACACCATGAAACTTGTCCTAACCCTATTGGGTGAGTCATGGACGACCACGACAAGCCATGGGCCAACTTGGGGACCCCATGGAGCCACTTTAGTTGGAATATGACATTAATATATTTTTATTTAATGTTAAAGTGAAAATGACACTAACGTAAATTATTTTACTAAAATAATTTTTGAGTGGGGTTATACAAGTCCAAATTTTGATTATAAATAGTCATTGGAAATATACAAAGATTTCATACATCATAGTATTTTTTTTATAATTTTTAGACATTAAATAAATTAAATTATTTATGACATAATAATGATGCAGTGATGACATCATTATTTGGCAATTTAAATAAAATGGAAAGATAATGAAAAATCTAAAACCTACACATGTCCAAAACCAATTGGATGAGTGGATTTAGAACCCTTATCACCTTATCCACGAATTATATCAATGTGGGACCTTTTAAAACCGAAACACATTTTCAAATAAAGTAATATTTCTTTACTTTCCAAAAGTGCCCCTCCTCTCCTCTTATAAAAGGCCCCCACCTCTACCTCATTTCACACACTTCTCAAGCCTTTGGCTCGGCCAACCCCTGTCCAATTACTCTCTCCACATCCCTCTCCTCATCCTAAAGGATTTACTTTGGGCAGAATCCTTTCAAAGGAAGCCTTTAGGCTAAAATCAAAAGGAGTTACACTTTTAAAGGTAATTCATTCTCTCTTGTTCATTTGTTTTATTTTGCTTCTCCAACCCTCTAAACTCTTTTTATTTACTTCTTTTGTAACAACACCAGTATCTTAAATATACTAGGATGTTGTTATAATATTTATTTGAGCTACACTCTCACACAACTACATCAAATGGTTAAAGAACATATGGTTTCCGTGGATGGCGAAATTCTGCCTCCCGAAACGATGATTGTTCAATACTCATTTAACACCTTCAAGGGTGGCCATTATGATGTCACTATTTTTATATATGATATATAATATGTTTATGTTTTATTTAAGCTTCTGTATTTTTCATTTTGTCATACCTTTATGGTTTCCATTATGGGTAAACACGATATCTTCATTTAAGGAAGTGCGGACTACCGCCCCCTAAAAGTGATGTGATTCGTTAATGCCATATGTGGGACGTGTAAAGGATGGATTTAAAGTTATTATATATGATGTTATACTAGAATTATAATATAACTCTATATCATTATTATTTCTTTCCATTAAAGTATGAGATAGAAATGAAAGTAGCGTTCATGCGTACGTACGGCTTACCGTCTCCATGAACGGTGCATTTCATTTCTTATCCCCAAATGTGATGTACTATTAAAAGTACATGTATATAATGGATATATATAATTAATGATATATATAAGTGATGAATATAATTATGGAATTAAAATATACATACCTCTCATTTAGTTTTAATTCCATTAATATGACAAAGAAATGAAAGTAGCGTTCATGCGTACGTACGGCTTACCGTCTCCATGAACGGTGCATTTCATTTCTTACCTCTAAATGATTATGTAATATTATAAATACATGTATATGCTGGATATATATGATATATATGATATCAAAATCAGGAATTTCATTCTGGATATAAAGAACTTTTGACCACATGAACAACATGTAATTGTAAGAAGTCAACTTTCGACTTAAGAACCAAATATTGAAAAAACAAACATTATTAACTTAAATGGTTACATAATGTTTATAACATGGAAATAAGTGATATAAAAAGAATAATGAACTTTAAAAAGGTTCTTAATCAAGTATAAATTAACTCAAGTTTATTATTCAGGACGTTAAAGAACGATCGAGTCAAGTCGGACCCAAGGTAAGGGACTTCGTCTCAATCTCCTTTCATTGAGGCATATTTCGTTTTATACACAAATTTCTTTTATACGGTGTATAAACTCCTTTTACTTTTACTTTTATACAAAAGGAATCTTTTTCTACGAAGCGTTTTACTAAACGACAAAAAGGAATGTTTTTTTTAACGTACGCGGTGACAATGACCTTTTCCGCCGCTGCGAGTATTATTTGATCTTTGGCTTTCTCAACAAGCCGTAATGTTTTTAAAATAAAATAAATACCATATACTCTTTTATGTATTTTGGTATTGAAAATGGTTTTGATAAAGGATTCTATTATGTCAATATATTTATGTTATATTATGATTGAAATGTGGAAATGTTATCATTTCCTTTATATTGGTTTTATGTTTTATGATTTTATATTGGTACTTGGACATTTTAACGGGTGGTTACGTTATAAACCATATGACGGGTGGTGCTGTGAATACCAGGACGGGTGGTTACGTTATAACCTCCAATACATTGGGTATGGAAGTCGGTCGTATGGCTATTCCATTAAGTATGTATGGAAATTGGCCGTATGGCTATTCCATTAAGTGATATGTGTGGAAGTCAACCGTATGGTTATTCCACTTAAGTATGTTTATGTCCCAAGTTACCTTTATATATTCTATGTGTTTTTTTATATGGGTTTTATGGTAATCCTTTTGTTACAAAAAGGTAAGTAATGATACTTTATTCAGTGAAGATTTGTTTTTACTACTTCATGAAGGTGAAGGTATTACTTTGATAGAGTATATATGGTTTACTTGATTTTGAAAAACTAACAGTTTTCATTATTTTTGTATCCCTTACTGATCTTTTTATGCTCACCCCAAGTTTTTCGAAATGTTTTTCACAGGACTTAAAGTGGAATAAGGTCAAGGATGGGATCAAGGGAATTTCATTCTATCTAAAACATGGAATCTAGACATCTTTCTTTTTAAGAGTTTTTTTATGGAGACTTAGTAGAAGTGTCTACTTTGTAATCTTTTAAGATGTAATAGTTATGTTCTAATTCTCTAAAACTCTAAACCTGAAAAGATCCTCAATGTTAATTATTCATTTAATTCAATATTAAGTAAGGTTTAAGGCTGGGGCCTTATAGTTAAGGTTTGAAGCTCGGTGGATTTAGAAGTATCTAGGACTTTAGTTTTATCATTTAGGAATCATAAAAAAAATATATGAAATGAAATAATGCAACAACGATTCAGATTCTGGCGGCAGACAGAAGTTTTAAAACAGCACACACATCGGTGAGAATTTTTATCAGTGAGGTTACATCGGTGAGGATTCACATCAGTGAGAATCATACATTGGTGAGATTTTTACATCGGTGAGAATTTCACATCGGTGAGAATTTTACATCGGTGAGAATTTCACATCGGTGAGAATAGCTACCGATTGAGGTTAAACATTCCTAACTCATGTCTAATGTAACTTAACCTATCTGAACTCAAAGGTTTGGTGAAAATTTCGGCTAATTGATGTTCAGTACCAATAAACTCAAGAATAATATCACTCTTTTGGTGGTGATATCTCAAGAAATGGTGTCTTACATCAATGTGTTTGGTCCTAGAGTGAGACACAGGGTTCTTTGAGAAATTTATTTCACTAGTATTTTCATAGTTGATAGAAACATGCTTAAAGTCATATCTATAGTCCAAAAGAGTGTGTTTCATCCACAGAATTTGTGCACAGCAACTACCAGCAGCTATGTACTCTGCTTCGGCAGTGGACAATGCTACATAATATTGCTTTTTACTACACCAAGATACTAAGTATTTTCCCAATAAGTGACATGTTCCTGAAGTGATTTTTCTATCCAACTTGCAAACAGAAAAATCAGCATCTGAATAACTCATTAACTCAAAGGGTTTTCCTCTTGGGTAAAACAAACCAAAGTTTACAGTATGTTTAAGATACTTACAAATTATTTTAACATCAAATAAATGAAATTATTTTGGATTAGCTTGAAATATTGCACACATACACACACTAAACATAATATCTGGTCGACTAGCAGTAAGGTAAAGTAAGCTTCCAATCATACCTCTATAATTTGTTTGATCCATTGGTTTCCTAGTTTCATCTGCATCCAATTTACAATCAGTACTCATAGGAGTATAACTTTCCTTAATACTATCCAAACCAAAATGTTTTAAAAGATCCTTTGTATATTTACTTTGATTCAAAATAATACCATTTTTATTTTGAAACACTTGAAATCCAAGAAAATATTTAAGTTCTCCCATTAAACTCATTTCAAACTCATTTTGCATACTCTTTGAAAAATCAGTACATAAAGAATGTTTGGAAGATCCAAAAATGATATCATCAACATAGATTTGTACTATTAAAACATATTTAGAAATTATTTTAATAAAGAGAGTTGGATCATCAATCCCTTTAGTAAAAATTTTTGAAATAATAAAATTACTAAGTCTATCATACCAAGCTCTTGGAGCTTGTTCTAAACCATATAAAGCTTTAAAAATTTTAAAAACTTGATTTGGAAAATGTTGATTAGTAAATCCAAGTGGTTGTTCAACAAAAACATCTTCAACAATAAAACCATTTAGAAAATCACTTTTGAAATCCATTTGATATAACTTGAAATTCAGATGAGCAACATATGCAAGTAAGATCCTAATGGATTCTAATCTGGCTATAGCTGCAAAGGTTTCCTCATTGTCTATACCTTCCTTTTAACTATATCCTTGTGCAACTAGCCTATCTTTTTTTCTAACTATGTTTCCAGACTCATCAACTTTGTTTCTAAAAACCCATTTAGTGCATATTGTTAAAGTGTCCTTAGGTCTGTCAACTAATTACCATAATTTGATTATTTCAAATTGATTTAACTCTTCTTGTATATCCATTACCCAAAATTCATCATTGATATCATCATTGACATTTTTAGGTTCTAGATGTGAAATAAAGGCTTGATGTTCAACCTGGTTTCTTAGAGAAGCTCTAGTCTGTGTCCCTCTATCAAGATTACCAACAAAAGCATCTAAAGGATGATTCTTTAGAATCCTTGTTGATCTAGTAAAGGTAGGACTAGAAATTTTAGGTTCATCTCCAAGTTCGGGTTCAGCAGAAGAAGATTCTGGAATATGTCCATAATTGGATATTTTTACAACAGGTTCTTTAGATTCATCATTAAGGTCCAGAACACTCAAATTTTCTTCAAGATTTTAAAGAGAGGTTTTAGGCTCATGTGGATTGGTTCATCAAACATGATGTGAGCAGATTCTTCCACACATTTGGTTATTTTATTAAAGATTCTATAGGCTTTTCTAGTTAAATAATAACCAAGAAAAATTCCCTCATCACTTTTAGAAGAAAACTTGTCCAGATTATCCTTTGTATTAAGAATAAAAACTTTGCAGCCAAAGACTCTAAAGTAACTAACTTTAGGTTTTCTATTATTCCACAACTCATATGGGGTCTTCTTAAGAACTGGTCTAATTAAAACTCTATTAATAATATAATAGGTTGTATTCAAAACTTCAGCCCAAAAATAAATAGGCAGGTCATATTCATTAAGCATGGTTCTAGCTATTTCTTGAAGGGTTCTATTCCTTCTTTCAACTACACCATTCTGCTGAGGTGTCCTAGGAGAATAAAAGTTTTGACTATAGCCATTGTGTGAGCAATAAGATTCAAACTCATGATTTTCAAACTCACAGCCATGATCACTTCTCAGAGTTTTAATCTTAAGTCCACTAAGATTTTCTACAGATTTGGAGTATTTAACAAAGTAAGAACAAGCTTCACTTTTTTGAGCTAAGAAGTATACCCAAGTATATCTAGAAAATTCATCTACTAGGACATATAAACAGTGCTTCCCATTTAAACTAGAAACTCTTTAAGGTCCAAACAAGTCAATGTGAACCAACTCGATAGTTTGAGAAGTATAAACTTCTTTCTTTGATTTAAAAGAAACTTTATGTTGCTTTCCCTTTTGACAGGGATTACAAACTTTGTCATTTGGGAATTCAAGTTTAGGTAGGTCTCTAACCAAGTTCTTCCTAGTTAGTTTTCTAAGTGAATAGATGTTTCAGTGTCCTAATCTTCTGTGCCAAATCCAATATTTTTTATGAAAATCATTTAAGCAAGTAACATTTTGCTTAGCTAAAGCGTTTAAATCAACAGCATAAACATTTTCATTTCTTAAAGCAGAAAAGACTAAAACATTTTTAGAATTAAAAACATTACAAGAATCATTTTTAAATTTCGCATTAAATCCATCATCACATAATTGAGAAATACTTAACATGTTATACTTTACTCCATCAACAAATAAAACTTTATAAATTAAAATTGAATCAGTGCTACCAATCTGGCCTAGGCCGATGATTTTTCCTTTAGAATTATCACCAATGTTGACGTGGCCTCCATCAACCTTTACTAAGCTTTTGAAGCATGAATATTCTCCAAAAATGTGTCTTGAACATCCATTGTCCAAGTACCATACCTTCTTGTGAGAACTCTTCAAATAGGATTCCTACAAAATATATTTAGATAGGAAATGATTTTGGTACCCAGATCTTCTTGGGTCCCGGTAGGTTATCAATCAAACCCTTAGGTACCCATATTTGTCTTATGGGTCTCATATAATTTATAGAATCAATATATTTTTAACGATAAACTTTATTTGATCTATAACCATATGAATAACTAGTTGAAGCATAGGAATTTCCAGGAACTGGAATACAAAGAATTTTATCCATACTTAGAGACAAATCGTGTTTTAGTGAGCTGTCTCTGTACAGAATGGTATCCCAAACCAGTAGTGTATTTAGGTGCAACTTGCTTACCTAAAATTTTAGTTAGAGTATCTTTTCCCTTTGTAAATTTTTATAATTCCTTTCTAATTTTCTCATTAGACATTTTCAGCTCAGTATTTTCCTTTAACAGTTGAGCATTCTTTCCATTTTCTATATCAAAGGCATATTTAGCACTAACCGTGAGAGCATGCTGTTTCTTTAGTGACTTATATTTGTCTTTATGTTCATTACATGTTTCTTCCAGTATATTGAAGTATTCAAAAATTTCATCCTTAGACATATCTTCAGAATCAGAATCAGATTCTGCATCCTCTCTAGAGTAATAGGAATTTAAAACAGGAGTATCTAAAGTTACCTCAGAAGTGTTGGTCATGAAACACATGTTGGCACATTTCTTCTCAGAATCAGAAACTTCATATTCACTTGTTCTGTCTTCTGAATCACTCCATGTAGCATTCATGGATTTCTTGTACTTATTTTCCTTATAATCATATTTATTTTTGAATTTTAACTTTGGACAGTCAAACTTGATGTGTCCTTTCCTTTCACAATCATAGCAAACTATTTCATCATTCTTGTCAGCTTTCTTCCAATCCTTCTTCCAGTGTCCCTTATTATCATAATTTCCTCTATAATTTGATTTTCTGAAAAAATTCTTCTTCCTATAAAATTTCTTAAACCTTCTGGCTATCTGAGCCATTTCAGCATCACTATCTGAATCAGAATCTTCACTGGTTGAACTTTCAGTTTTTATTTTCACTTTCTATTTGTATTTACTCTTAGAGGTAGTAGACTTAAAAGCTACGTATTTTCTCTTGGGTTCAACATCTTCCTCATGATTCACCTTGAGTTCTTCTTCATACAACATAATCTTTCCAATAAGCTCTTTTACAGGCAGTGCTCCAAGGTCTCATGATTCTCTGATTGAAACAGAAGTTCCCCTCCTTCAGTCTGGCAGACATCTCAGTATCCTCATAATTTGTTCCTTTGGTGGAATAACCTTTCCAAGTGAACTCATTGCATTGACTATCTCATTAAACCTGAGCTACATATCATAAATAGGTTCATCAGTCTTCATTTTAAATTATCATATTTAATAGTATAAGTATTAAATCGCATTTCCTTATCATTGGTTGTTCCCTCATGAGAAACACCCAAAGTATCCCATATTTCATAAGCAGTTTTGCAAGCAGATATTCTGTTAAATTCCTTATCTCCTAAATCATATTACAGGGCATTCATATCTTTACAATTATTATTGTAGGCAGTATTTGTAGGTTCATCGCAAGTTTTTATTTCAGTTTCTGGAATTTTATATTGAGATTATATAGTAGTCCAGATATCAAAACCCATACATTCTAAATTTATTTTCATTTTAATTTTCCACTGGGCATAATTGGTACTATTGAAGAAAGGTGATCGGTTAGTAGCAACACCCTCTAATATATTATCCATAGATAGATTTTAGAAAATAATTTTAAAGAGATAAAATTTAGAACTAACAGAAATTTAAGATCTTTAAAGATGCAACTAAAATCACAGTTGAAAAATAGAGTATTTCAAAAATCCTTTAAGAAAAACAAAATCCTCTGATACCAAATGTTGGTCAGAGTGAATACTCAAGAGGGCGGTGAATTTAGTTCCAATTAAAAAAAAATTTGAAAATATTTCTTTTAAAATCCCCCAAATTAAAAACAAAGTTAAACTGTAGTGAATCTATACAGAGTGTAAATGTTTAATTAGATTCTCAAATATTGATTAGGTCTCAGTTAAATTAATCTGAAGATTAAATGAACTTTTGAAACTAACATAATGGTTTACAATAAGTATAAACACTTTCTAATTTAACTATCAAAGTAACTTTAAAATAGTTTTGTATTTAAAAGTAATAGCAGCGGAATATTAAATAAATATATAGTATACTTATAGACATAAATTAAAATGAACAGCAGAGTTAACCAAGAGGTTCAGTCTCAAGATGAGACTTAGTCCTCTCAACAATTTATATAAATTGATCCACACCCTGGATCGGGGGTAAAGAATAGTACAATACTGTCCAGGTCCAAAGACGTCTACCACAGTTCTTCGTGGGAAAAACAAACAACAGCACACAGGATGTACAGGTCTTAATCGACCTCTACCACTATCCACAGTGGGAAAAAAGTGGTTATGAAGTTTTAATGTGGATTTAAGAATCCTCCATATTAGTATAGGAGTTAGTATGTGAGTAAAATAAACCGGGTACACACACTTCTCGAAATGTAAATAAAAGAATCACTAAGATAGGTACGACTGATTTTAGAAATGCTTTAGTGATTTGCAGTGCAGCTCTGGACTCATTTGGTTTATCAGAAGAGCTTCTGAGTCCTTCTCTGGTTTCTTGTTCAGGAAACAGAGTGTCGTTTTCTTCTTTGGTTCTTGGTTCAGCTTAGCAGCCTGAGTGCATGAAGTGTTTTTGTTAGTCCTTCACTCAAGTTCCAGCTTGTGTTGTCCTCTAGAATAAGTTTCTTCGTGTATATCCAGTATTCTTGGAGTATGGAAGTAGACCAGTGAAAAATGCTCCACATTTGAATGTTTTTCATCTCTTGGCTCTTTCACCCTTCGTGTGTCCTCTTAGTGCCTTGATTCTCTCTCTTTTCAAAAAAATGTATATTGCATGATCTTTTTCTGTCCCTTTATATCTTTTAGCTTTGGAAGAAAAGAATAATTACTTTTTTCATGGGTACTAGGTACGGTTCCCTGACATGGAAACATAGATCATTAAATAACATTAACTGCATTAAAAACATCAAATGTAACTTTTGGATTAATAAATAAATAGTATGAATAGAATAGGGTTTTATTGGTTGGTAAATCATTAGTATCTCATGATGGTAGAAGTGTACGGTGTCATAGGATCTACAATAGTTAGCTATTTCTCTTGTATCGGTAGCTCTATATACCAGTTTCTCTCCATTGGTAGCTCTTGATCCATCAGTAGCTCTTGAGCTATCGGTAGCTCAATGTATCAGTAACTATCTGTGAACTGGCTCTATCGGTAGACTTCTGTCTATCGGTAGCTCGGGTCCGTTTGTTAGTCGGTAGCTCGGTAGACTGTTTCTATCAGTATCTCTTTATCCATCAGTAGTTTTTGCTCCATCGGTAGACTTATACTATCAGCAGACTTCTATCGGTAGCAATCTGTCTATTGATAGCTCTGGTTATCGGTGACTGCATGTACTCGTATCAGCAGGATTACTCTATCGGTAACTACTGGTAGACATACACGTCGGTAGCTCTATATATATTGGTGAACTTTGTGTATCGGTGACTCTGTCTATCAGTAGACTAAGTCTATCAGTATACTGAGTATCGGTAGCTCTTTATCAGTAGCTATACGCAGATCAGTGACTCAACACTTGTCTGTTTTATGCAAAACATATCAGAATGGGTTAGAAGAACTTCAGAACTCATATAAACTTATATAGACATGGATTAACATATCTCAGGGATTATTTTAATACTATTATCATCTTTATCATAGAATCTAATAGGTTTTAAAGAATTAACATATAGATAAGCATAAATTGGGATTATCAAAGTATATGAAAGCATGATTGGGATTATCAAAATAGGTGAGGTCAACAAAACTTATTTAAAAAATATATTTTTTATAAAATACTAACAAAAAATATCATTCACATTGGTTATTTTATAATCAAAAAGTAAAGTGTCTAGTTTTTACATTTTGGGGGGGTCTCAATTTGGATTATGATAATAAATGGAATGTAAGATGGTTTTTTACATCATTTGAACTAACAAATATAAAAAATATATTTAAAATATCACTTACATTAAAATTAATTTATAATTGACATTAAAAATAAAAAATTGATATTAAAAACCATTTTTTCACTAGTGTAAGTGAATATATTAAATGGGTATATGGTTGTAATGAAAGGAACTATTTTTGATGATATATGTTTCCTTATGGGTAGCTTAGAAGAATTAATGAGAATGGTTCTATGTTTTGTGGAGGATATTGAAGATGTGGTTTTGAGGTTGAAATGATTTGGGCATGTGAGTGAGATGAGACAAACATTTGATAGGAAAAAAATATTGAATGGTGTTACTACAAGTAAAAATTATTTTTTTGCCTCATATTTATGATAGGGAATGATGGAACAATTTATGATCATAAATAAACTATTGATTTTATCTATTCTAATATGGAGAGTTAAATTTCAATATTATCTCATAAGTAAGGGGTTGGGAAAAATTTAGAGTTCAAGGTTCATAATTCTTCCATGGGAACCTTGATTAATAAAATTTCAAACCAAAAATGATTAAGAATATCAAGACATGCATGTTGATAAAATGGTTGAAAATAAAACTAGTAAGAGTTTTGTCATTCAACAATGTCTAGATAGGATGGTTTTGTATTGGTTATTATGAGATATATAAACATTGAGGTGCCTAAATTTCATGGAATGGATATGGAAAAGTGAATGTTCATTAACACTTGTGGCCCTTCAACATATATAGGGTTGGTGATTCTTGGTTATGATAAGTATACATATATTATTTGAAAATATAAAAATAATTTAATGAATATATTATTGAATGTGTCTCATACTTTTGGATAAAAAATATAATGAATATATTATTTGATTATATTTAAATGAGAGATAAATTATTTTTACACAAAATTTAATATAGATAGGAATAATAACTTTATAAAATTTATTTTGCAGTATTTCTTTACCTTTAATTTCAATTCCACATATTAAATAATAAATTATTTTTTCCCTGGATTTGAAAATTTATTATTATTTATACTGTATTATTATTGTTATTATTATACAGTGTATGGAGAGAGAGATGTAGGAATTAACTTATATGGGAAAATAGGTAAGAGACTTTTGAAGAATATGAAATCTTAAAAATGGATTTTTATTCTGGTTGGAGGAAAATAAGATATAATAATAAGATTTTTTTTATGATTCATATCTTTATGGTAAATATTTATTCCTTTATGTATGTATTTTAGTCCCATCAATCAAATAAAGTAGTATCTTTTTATCTTGAGATTTATTTGTGATTGTATTTCATTGTAAATTTAACAGCTTTGATCCTTCTATGTCATTAACTTTCATGATACTAGTGTTAGAGATTTTGGGATAAAGATATTGCAAGGAAGTTGAGTTGGATCCAAGTTTTCAATTAGGGGGATTGTGTTATAGTGTGGCCTTTGGTGTCACAACATGAAGAGTGGGTTGGGGTAGTATGAGTTCTACATCTTGGTGAGTCAAGGCATGAGTGGTTCCCGTCATTACATAAAGGTATTGTAGAGGGATTTTTGACAAGTTATTTTGATAATTACTAATACATAAGTTTTATTTAATATTAAATTTTTCCATTTATGTTTCTTTGTTCAGGGAATGAAGGGTCTGGTCACACTATATCATCCTAAGTATCTAATTAATGGGTTCTATTAGGTGAGGATTGTGGTTTTTTTGTTCTAGTAAAAGCATGTAATTACTTGGGGGGGTTTTATTCTTTATCCATAGAATACTATCGTAGTGTGGACTCAGTTGTAGTTTTGAAAACCCCTAATAGGATGATTTTATAATTATTCTATTTTGGTAGTTTCTTCTTGGTGATAATATTCACATCATGAACATCCTTAATTATTTCAAATTAAAATAATTCAACCAAGTTTAATATGATATAGATAAGGGGGATTCATAATTTTATTTCCAGAGGTTCATTGGAATTATCCCCATCCTGGTGTGATAATGGAATGTCATGGTGTGACGCATTAATTTCTAGTTTTGGTATAAATTTAAAAGCCCCTCAAAATTATTTGGTTTTATTCCAATTTCTCTTAAACCATAGGTGATAAAAGGTGTGATTTTCAAGATCTTATAGAATACCTTGATGGGATTTAGTCTCTTTCTTCAATATATCAACCAATTATGATATAATTTTATATTACTTCATCTTCTCATATATTTTCTTTCATTTTTTTCATATTGGGGGCTTAACCAGTAGTGATAGTTTAGTTTTGGAGATGTTGGGTCATTGATTTTGATGGGGATTATTGTGTTCTAGGTCACTGAGGTTTTCCTTATTTGATCTTATTCTAGTGGTCATATTTACCTTCTCATTATTTATATTGGTTGTAAATCTCTAGTTGAGGAAGGGGATTTATAAACCCTTCTTCTATCTTATAAAATATTTTACTTGAATGGGTTGTTGTGAATTATTCTAAATCCATTACTATTATTAATTATTCTATGATATGTGGTTAAGGGTCATTTTTTATGAGTAAGGGATATGTGTAGGTAATTATATTTAAATAATAAATAACTAAACAAATATAATATTGGTAAGAGAGAGGGTGCAAGTGTTTTATGGATTTTTTATTACCTATGTATTATTTTATGTTTTCTACTATAGTTTTTATGGAAGTTTTTATTACTATAGAACTTTACCATATTTATAATTTGGTAATCATTTAAATATTCTAAATGAGTAGAATATTTCTGAAGATTTGAATATAATAATTTATCTTGCTATTGTTTATTTAAGCTTGTCTTTATGTTTGCTACTATTTAATTCTATTTTATCATATCATAAAAAAATAGTGGTGTGATTTTTTTTATATTCCCTCTATAATTAAGGTTAAAATATCTAATGGGATAGTAATAGTAATGGGAAATTATAATAGTAAGTGAATATAAGGTTTGAATGGTGAAAAACATGATAAGTTGCATATCTTTTGAACTAAAATGAAGGATTGTAAAGGAATATTTGATAGGATGAATCTATTTGTAATATAATTATTAAAAAATGAAAATCTAAAATAAAATGTAGGAAAGGGATGGTTTTCATGAATATGATGATGGGTTGGAATTTAATGGGAATTAGACTAATTTATTAACTATTAATGGTTATCAAGAGTGTGTTTAATGAAGAACAAAGGGATTAAAATAGAAAGTTGACTGGTGAAAAGTTTTTCAATAAATATTGGGATATGAATGGTGTGATGAATATAATTAGGATATTAAATTGTAGGTTATGGAATTTTAAATAATGTAAGATTTTTAATTATTTATTTTTTGAACAGACTCACTTTATGGTTTGGTTGTGCTTTTGGTAATGATGTTTTGGAAAGTGTTATTTGGTGTTCATTTTTTATATTGTTATAATGAAAAAATGGAAGTGGTTGTGGGAATGTAGCATGGTGAAGGGGGGAGGGTGAATACTTATAGGTTGTAATGGATCTCAATTGGGATATATTTATAGGCTATAATGGATCAAAGTAGGCATGTGTTTGTTGGTAATAATGGCCTAAACTTATTAGTATGCACCATATTTTTTACTTACTGAGGTAGTGGTGATGATGATACATAGTGGGGGTTGTGCATGGTTGGAGTAGAGAATGAGGTTGATTTCATTCATGTTCATGATACGTTATTATGATGATGAAGATGTCGGTATGAATTTATGGGTGGGGATGTACATGAAAGGTATAGGTAACAAGGTTCATTCCCTTTGTGTTTATGTTTCCCTATATATATGTGGCTGGGAATGTGAATACCAAGTGATGTGTTGGTGGATATGTGATGATGTGTATGTGGTAGTTGAATAGTAGATATGACAGAGATATTGTGATATTTGGATATGTATTCTGTGGTTTGCTATGGAATATAGTGATAATTGCTGATATATTATTTATGTTACACCATTATTTTTTCCTTTTTCAAATATAGAAGGGTTATCCTATCGGCTCACTTTCTACTTGAGTTAAATTTGTCCCTGTGCTGACAGGTAGCAGTAGAGGAGAATTTTTAGAACCATTTTCATTGGTTGTGTTGATGATATTATCATATATGGTGATAAATACTATGTGTCCTGTTTTTTTATGTGGTGTTAAATTCCTTGGTTTTAGTGGGAATTTATTCATAATTTTCATTTGGTAAATGGTTTTGGATATCGTGGGAAGGGATGAAATCATGGTAAATGAGGTGAAATACAGGTTTGGGGATTCATATTCCTAATACTTGTTTTTTTATATTTTTGAGAATTCGTATCTTGGTTGATATTACACATATATATTCTTGAATTTATATTTCCCATGGATGTTTACTTGTTTAGAATTATGATCATACTGATTACTCCCAAATTCCCAACCCCCTAAAGTTTACTAAAACAATAAGGATAGTCTATGGTAGTTGGGTGTTCTTTTTTGTGTAGCTTGGATGCATATAGTGGATGATTTTTAGCTTCATGAGTCCATCCTTGTATGTATATTAATCTATTTTTATGAAATACAGGTGACATTTGGGTTGAGTAATCTTACTTGTTTCTTAAATAAAATTTATTTTTGTTTATTGGGGGTTCCTTTTTATTATTCCTCATATTTTATAATGGTTATGACTTCTATATTCATGTTTTATACCCCTCTTTCTAGTCACGAACTCAGCGTCTATTGGAGGTGGGATTTGGTGGGTCACTCTCTCCTTCACTATAAGCCTAGGAGGGGTCCCTGTGAGGGTGGGTCATTAAAATGTGGTATCATAGACTTTGTTTGACAGTTAAGGTGTAGTTTGGAATTAGTATTAGGTCATTATTGCAAGTTATTGGTAGGTAAATATTAAAACTCAATCCTAACATGTGATTTTCACCAAGGAGACTAGCTATGATAGATATATTTAGCTCCCTTTGTGATCTAGTATAAGGAATTTTACAAAACTATTGAAATTTTTTGGTCGAAATTTAAACCTTGCAAGGTAGAAATCATAGGGAGGTACATGAATTGTTGTTATTAGTTGTACTAGAATTTAAATTCTGGATCTTATATTTGTTTCTTTGTTTATAATTTTATATAGAATTTATTGATGATTTATCATACACTTTCAAAAATAATTACATTACCTTGATGGAAAGAGTAAATTAGTATGAATAGTATGGTTTAACAAAATCCTTATTGAAACTTCTATGTCTTATTACCATGATTTCTACAACATGTTTTCTCTTAAGTTGATTATTATTTTCATTATTAAAATGTGTATCATGTTTATTTTCTTCCATGATGTTTAGAATTAATAGTAAACCATGTTTAAAGAATAATTATTGTATGTAATTTCTTGTAAAGACCAAAAATTTCTGTGAAATTTTTTTCTTAAATACATGGGAATTTTACGAGTCCGCGGAAATTTACGGCGCATGATTCCAAGGCCCGGTGTGCCCTGAATCAATTTCTGAATTTTGGTTCGGGTACTTTCAGTGAATGAATGAGCAGGTTTTTATAACTTTCTAACTGGTGCTCGAAATTGAAATCTAAGGGCACCGCTTAACACGTAGCGCTGGTATTCTCTTAAGAAGACCTTCACCTCTATGGCAGTGGTTCGAGATTAAAAGATAGTTTTTGGGTTTTTAGTGAAAGAATTAAATAAAAATAAAGTTATGGATTTATTTTTATTTTGGTTGGTTGAAGCCACCATGAGAAAGCTGGAGGTGGGGACCGCCACACCGTAACCTCCCGTGAGAGGTTATGGTGGTGGGGCCCACCTAAACCTAACCTACCATGAGAGGTTATGGTGGTGGGGACCACCTGAGGCTTAAACCTCTTGAACACCCCTATTATTTGTGGGGGAGCCTCTTAAACTCCCCTACTTTAATAGTGCCACCCCCCCCCCTCCATTATAATTTATTATGAAAACACCTCTTGAATTAATGGTGCAATTCTAATTAACTTAATAAACCATAATTTAATTTATATTGGCCATTACTTTTTTGGGAGAGGGGTCAGAAGAGCACTTGGAGAAACTTATTCTCTCTAATGAAGAATTCTACTCCCAATGATGAACGACCACCAGAGATTGAGGAACGAGGAAGCCGACCCCGAGCTGAATCAAAAGCACCTTGCGGAGGCAACTAATGTAGTACATCTTCAATCGACAACCATCCTTCCCTTCTCATCGACCTCTGCCTTATCGTGCCAACGTTGATGATCAAAGAACAAAATTACGGGTGTGTTTGATTCGATCAATGTTATTCTTGTTCATCATGTTGTTTTATTCCTCTTGAATTGCTTGTTATCAAACTAATGTGGAGGGACCAGACAAAACTAACATGGCCGATTTCTCCACTGTACTTCTTGTGGTGTGTTCTTCACGTTATTCGTTGGTGATGAATAATGGATTTTTGCCGGGTTTTTTAGGGACGCAATGATCCCAAATTGAATACCCAACATCATGACGACCTAGCGGAGGTGCGACGATGATAGCGGGTGACGAAACAGACCAGAACAGGAAGACCGTTCTTCGACTGTTCTTTTAGAAAGTGAATCAGTACGTGTTTTCGGAGCCGATTGGAGGCCCGAAAACACCGGTGATGACTTCAAAACATCAGGGAGACCTAGAGTCTGCAGTTTCATGGCGATTGGACTGTCGGAATGAAGAACGGGCATCATGGGAGGTGCACTGGCTAGAAGCATCGTTTCTAGAAAATTCCAGAATACACGGAGTGTACTTCCAAAGAACATGTTGTGTAGTACAAGCGTATTTCGGCTAGGGTTTTGGGTGTTAGACACGCATCACATGGCGTGCGACCCCAGTCACATGGCATGTACTCTTCACACTGCTTGGCAGAGGTGGCTACGTGAGACTCGGCATGTATCCCAGGGATACACGGACACGGGGTGAAGTACATGGGCATGTACTCCACCACATGGCCAGGCAAGGCCAGTGACACGGGATACCCTATGTACCAGTTACACAGGTTGGAGAACATGAGTTGAGGCCATGTACGGGCACATGGAAAGTGTACATGGAGTCACCCCAGTTTATTGGACACGGTGTGTAACTATACCACATGTCATGTACTTACATTTCTACACAACCATCCTTTCGACACAGGTCGTTGCACATGAGCAGCACCCGAGGTCTGGCTACACGGCGTGTACCTTATTCCAACACGCCAATTAATTTTTGGTAAATGGATTGGTCATCTCATCCTCAGTGTCTTGGACATGAATTGTTTGGTTTTTTCCTACATGACTTGGTGGACCTTTTGGATACTTATTTGTGGTACTTCGTGGCAGTTGATGTATCGACACTTGGTTTGAGGAGCAGACCCTCCCAGAATCAAGGGTGATTTGTGCGGAAACCCTGTGGATGGATGCTCTCTGACTACTGTTCCTGGATCCTGTGTGGGTTCGACAGTTCTGACCACTATTCCTGGATCCTGTGTGGGTTTGACAGCTCTAACAACTATTCCTGGATCCTGTGTGGGTTCGACAGTTCTGACCGTTGTTCCTGGATCCTCTGTGGGTTCGATAGCTCTGGCCACTGTTCTTGGATCCTATATGGGTTCGACAGTTCTGACCATTGTTCCTGGATCCTTTGTGGGTTTGGCAGCTTGAAATACTATTCTTGGATCCTGTGTGGGTTCGACAGTTCTAATTTATGTTCCTGGATCCTGTGTGGGTTCGATAGAATAGATGATTTAGTGGCTACATCTAATTCATATCTAACAGTCTACGTGATTTGTATACCTGTGTGAGTTGAGTCAGTAACTTTTGTGTTTACTTCATGATTGAGATGGGTTACTTGATAATTTAGGTATAAGTATGGTCATATAACTAAGTGGGGTTATCTATTGATTTCATACTTTTTGGTTTATCCTTATTTGATTTTGTGAGACCTTGAGGGTCTTGGGGTCCCTACTGAGTATCATTATACTCACCCCTGCACGGGTTATGCCCGCACCTCGTTGTGTTGGATGCAGATGACAGATAGCGCTGACTGAGGCTTAGAACACCATGAACAGACAGTACCTGGAGGTGGACCATAAGGCGTGACGATACACGGAGGAGATGGACGAACCTGGAGTGCTGAGGAGGTGATCTGTAATTACACTTCAGGTAGGAACCTAGGAGGATGACCTAGCAACAACTTTTATTTTCTTAAGTTGTACTTTCCATTTCCTTGTACTTTATAGTTGGTCTTTTATTTCTGTCCCCCTTTACTTTCATTACTCTTTGTTAAATAGTTTTACATAGTGTTCTGCTTCCAGCTTGTACTCTGTTGTGTGCGTTTTCTAATTATAAAAGGCAATGCCTTCCTAGTTTTAGGTATTTACGCCTTTGGTGCTAGTCGTTAGCCCCTGGCCTATGGAATTCGGGCTTGGGGTAGTTGCGGAATGGGCCCTAGGGGATGGGTCGTGACAATTTTTTATCAGAGGAGTCGGTTATATCGTAGAACTTAGGACTCTAATATTTTTTTTTAATGAAATAGTGTCAAGGGTACTAAGTTTGGTTTTCAGTTTAGGGAGTCCAATGTTGGTGTGGCAGCTAACGTATCCATACACGAGGACCCTGACTTCTGATTTCTGACTCAGTGCATGAAAACACTGATTGTGGGTGTGTTTTGAAGATTTTTCTTTGTGATATCTTTGATTCATCTCACCAGGTATAACTTTTTGACCTTGGCGCACCTGTTTCTTTACAGGATTCCTCCACACAGACAGCCATCCAGGGTTCCAAGCTTTGTACGAGATGGAAGCCCACCGAGTGACGAGGCCTCGGTGTAGGGCCTTATCACAACGGAGGTAGTGGTACCACTACCCATTTTTTCACCAAAGCCACCAGCCCCAGCAGCAGAGAGTGCACGCCGCTGGAGCGTGTTGTAGGATTTCTAGCGCCAAAGGCCACCCAGGTACATGGGCAAGACAGACCCGCAGGCAACTGAGGATTGGCTGGAGGTTGTGGTGAGAGTCTTCATACTGGTAGGGACACCATCCAACCTTATGGTGATCCTTATCGCGAGTCTCCTTTAAGCATCAGCAAGAAGATGGTGGAGCCTGATGCTCCAAGTGCATGGTGAGGCGACACTACTCTGGGCAGAATTTGAGATCCTGTTTCAGGTAAAGTTTTTCCCAGCCACCCTACAAGCAGTGCGGATATTGGAGCTAATTTATCAACAGTAGGGTAGCATGATGGTGGTACAGTACTCAACGAGGTCCATCGACCTCTCGCGCTACTCTACAGATATGGTACGGGGCCCAATCTTCAGGGCCTGAACCATTGAGCATTGGCTTCGGGGAGAGATCAGGGATTCTATGATCTCCCTCAACGTCCCGACGCAAACAGGGGTGTTGGAGTGAGCCCTCTTAGTGGAGAGTTTCATTGCTGAGTAGTCACCAGCAGCGAGACCCACCACCGAGCATCACATAGCGGAGTCTTCTACAGCAAGCAGAAGAGGGATGTCACAGAGATCCAAACAAACCAGACCATATAGTGGACGACCTCAGGACACTGGTTTAGTAGTACGAGGAACATGAGACAGAGCCAGTCATTCGAAGAAAAAGTAGTGTTTCACATGTAGAGGGCAGGTTCACAAGGCTCATGACTGTTGGACCCATCGTTCGGATGATCAGAAGACAGTTGAGGGACCTACCAGGCAGAGGCTGAGGTTCGATGGAGGTGATTCGCAGGGCGCAGGCGAACATGGTAGAGGAGTTGGTCGTGCAGATAATGGTGGACGATGTTACGAGGTGTTACCACCACCACCACCAGGAGGTCCACCCTGACCGCAGGGAGCAGGTGGACTGGTGGGAACTCAGCTCCAGGCAGCTGAGGCTTACGATCATGGTGCTCCGAAGATGATTCTAGGTACGGTCTGTGTCCACACCACCTTAGCTACAGTTCTTATAGACACAAGTTCCATTCACTCTTTTATTGCCACTGCCCTCGTTCAGAGCTCAGATATTCCAATGGAGGTTTTGGCTCGATCCATACGACTAGAGACTCCTACGGGACTAGATTCGACGATTACGCATCGGTTACGACAGTGTGACCTTAGTCTTGGAGGTGAGAGCTTCAGCTAGGATCTCCTAGTTGCAGTGTCAAGGCCTTAATACGTTGTCTTGGGTATGGAATGGTTATTTACAGTCCATGCACAGATTAACTATATTAGGCACAAAGTGCAGTGTGTCTGCATCGATGGGACAAGGTTCACCTTCACCGGCAAGAAGGGAGCATTTTCAGTGCAGGACAGACTTACTCGGAGGAGTTTGTAGCTAATCACTCATCAGTTGGCCTGCCTTACCCTCAGAGTAGTTTATGTGGAGTGTCCGAGATATCCTATAGTGGTGGACCAGTATGCGGATGTTTTCCCTGATGATGTTTCAGATCTACCTCCTCACAGATAGGTGGACTTTTACATTGACATGTACCCTGATACGGCACCGATATCTACACCAGCGTATCAGATGTATTCTGCGGAGCTTTGTGAGCTACGGGTACAGCTAGAGGACTTGCAGGGGAAGGGATTCATCAGGACCAGTGTTTCTCCCTGGGCAGCCCCGATTCTGTTCGCCAAGAAGGTGGATGGGAGCTTGAGTCTTTGTGTCGACTACCGTCTCCTGAACCAGATGAGCATGAAGAATAAGTACCCACACCCGAGGATTGAATACCTCTTTGATCAGTTGAAGAGAACACGGTTGTTCTCGAAGATAGACCTCAGATCAGGCTATCACCAGATCAGATTTTGAGATGAGGATGTGCAGAAGACGGCCTTCAGATGTCGATACGGCCACTACGAGTTCTTGGTTATTCCTTTCGGTGTAACCAATGCTCTAGAAGTGTTCATGGAACTCATGAACAGGATTTTCCAGCCATTCCTTGATCGCTTTGTCATAGTCTTCATCGATGACATTCTGATCTACTCAAGTACTAAGGAGGAGCATGCCTACCATTTGCAGGTAGTATTGGACAGACTTTGAGAGCACCATATTTATGGTAAGCTCTCGAAGTTCCAGTTTTGGATCTATGAGGGTCATTTTTTTTAAAATTTCATCTTGGAGGCTGGAGTTGTAGTGGATCCAGTGAATATTGAGGTGGTACTTTCTTGGGAGCCACCCAGGAGTGTGACAGAGGTTTGGAGTTTCTTAGGTTTGGTTGGATACTACCAAAGCTTAGTATCAGACTTCTCCATAGTTGCAACACCACTATCAGCCTTGACAAAGAAGGGGAAACCCTTTTGTGGTTGGAGAGATGCCAGCAGAGATTTTAGGAGCTGAGGTAGAGGCTGACTAGTGCCCCCATCTTGAGGCTTCCAGAGGAGGGCGTAAGGTATGTAGTTTATTACGACGCATTAGGGCCGGACTCGGATGTGTATTGATGCAGGAGCGAGCAGTGATCGCTTATGGTTCTCATCAGCTGAGATGGCATGAGTAGAACTATGCCAGCCATGACCTAGAGTTAGCAGTGGTGGTCTTCGCCTTGAATATGTAGAAGCACTACCTGATGGGAAAGCATTTCATAGTCTACTCTTACCACCAGAGTCTCAGGTATATCTTCTCTCAGGAGGACCTAAACCTGAGACAGCGGTGATGGCTTGAGTTCTTCCAGGACTATGACTTCAAGATATTCTATTCTCCTGGGAAGGGGAACATTGTAGTAGATGCACTCAGTAGGAGATCTGTTATACAGCTTCTAGGAGAGGCGACAAAGCAGTTGGATACTTTACAGATATCCTTTGTAAACCGAGATAGAGCAGCTTTCCTTCAGTCTCTTACAGTCACTCCTCCACTTCTTCAGCAAGTCAGGGAGACGCAGCATGGAGACACTGACTGAGAGACACGACATGCTTATATATCCACAGGATAGGCACCTGATGGATTTTCTGAAGTTGGGGAGCACGTCATCCTCTTTAGAGGACGTACCTTGGTACCCGTAGAACTTCAGGAGGAAGTGTTGAGGGAGTTCCACACTTACCCTCTAGCGGTACATCGAGGAGTGTAGAATATGTACTAGGACTTCTGATGAAAGCACTGGTGGTCAGGTATGAAGAAGGCAGTAGCGGATTTTGTCTCTCTATGCCTCACTTGTCAACAAGTGAAGGTTGAGCATCAAGTAGCAGTAGGCTTGGTTCAGCCTTTAGAAGTCTTAGAGTGGAAGTGGGATGGGATATCCATGGACTTCGTGAAAGGACTTCCACGTACATCCAAGGGTCATGACTCGATTTGGGAGATCTTAAATCGAATCACCAAGTCGGACCACTTCCTACTAATCAGAGAAGGTGCAGATCATCTAGGAGTAGATGAATACTACATAGAGCAGGAAGAATTCGTATGCTGACAAGAGATGGAGACTTCTGGTGTTCGAGGATGGAGACCACGTTTTTCTATGGGTCTCACCTTGATGTGGTTTATGGAGATTTATCTGAGGCAGAAAGTTATATCTGAGATTAATCGGACCTTTTAAGGTCCTCAACAGAGTTGGCGAGGTGGCATATCTCTTATCTCTTCCACATCAGTTGCACCGGGTGCATGATGTCTTCCATGTATCTCAGCTGAGGATATACGTGCATGACCCTTCTCACATTATCGACCATAGATAACTGGACATTAGAGATGGGGAGAATTTTACGGAGGTTCTAGTGCAGATTGAGGATCGACATGATTGGGTCATACGTGGAAATTCGATACCTCGGGTGCGCATTCACTGGCAGCACGGGAACCTCCAAGAGAGCACATGGGAGCAAGAGGCTAAGATGTATTCTCAGTACCCCCACTTGTTCCCTTAGTTTGAGTTGTAGATTACAGGGATGTAGAGCCCTGAGGTGGGGAGAATGTAAATACCCTAAATTTATATGAAATTGTTTTTCTTAAATACATGGAAATTTTATGAGTCTACGAAAATTTACGGCGCATGATTTCGAGGCCCGGTGTGCCCGGAATCAATTTTCTAAAGTTTTGTTCGGGTATGTTCAGGGAACGAATGAGTGGGTTTTTATAACTTTTGAACTGGTGCTCAGAATTGAAATCTGAGGGCACCACTTAACTCGTTGTGTTGGTATTCTCTTAAGAATACATTCACCTCGATAGTAGTGGGTCAAGATTAAAAGGTAGTTTTTGGGTTTTTAGATAAAGAATTAAATAAAAATAAATTTTTGGATTTATTTTTATTTTGGTTGGTTGAAGCCTCCATGTGGAAGTTGGATGTGGGGACCACCACACCTTAACCTCCCATGAGAGGTTCGGTGGTGGGGCCCACCCTAACCTAACCTCCCATGAGAGGTTATGGTGGTGGGGACCACCCGAGGCTTAAACCTCTTGAACTCCCCTCTTAATGGTGGGGGATCCTCTTAAACTCCCCCACTTTAATGGTACCACCCCCCATTTTAGTTTATTATGCCAACACCTCTTGAATTAATGGTGCAATTCAAATTAAATTAATAAAACATAATTTAATTTATATTGTCCATTCCATTGTTGGGAGAGGGGTTGGAAGATCACATGGAGAAACTTATTCTCTCCAATTAAGAACGCACCTCCCAAAGAAAAACAACCACTGGAGATTGAAGAATGAGGAAGCCGACCCCGAGCCGGATCGGAAGCACCTTGCGGAGGAAACTAACATAGGACATCTTCAATCGACGACTGTCCTTCCCTTCTCATCAACGTCTGCCTTCTCACGCCAACATCGATGATCAATGAACAAAAGTAGGGGTGTGTTTGATCTGATCAACGTTGTTATTTTTCCTCATGTTGCTTTATTCCTATTGAACCACTTGCTATCAAACTAATGTGGAGGGACTGGACCAAACTAACACGGTCGATTTCTTTGTTGTATTTCTTGTGGTGTGTTCTTCGCATTCTTTATGGGTAATGAAAAATGGATCATTGAGGGTTTTTTGAGTAACGTAACGATCCAAAATTGAAGACCCAACATCGCGAAGACTGAGTGGAGGTGCGTCGATGATAGCGGGTGACGGAATAGACCATACTGGGAAGACCGTTCTTCGAGCAGGTGAATCAGAACGTGTTTTTGGAGCAGATGGGAGGCCCAAAAGCACCGGTGATGACTTTGGAACATCAGGGTGACCTAGAGTCTGCAGTTTTGTGGAGATCAGACCGTTGGAAAAATGAACGGGCATCATGGTAGGCGCGCTGGCCAGAAGCGTTGTTTCTAGAAAATTCTAGAATACACGGCATGTACTTCTGAAGAACACACCATGTAGTACGGGCGTATTGCAGCTAGGGTTTCTAGTGATAGATTCACATCACACGGCATGTGACCCAAGTCACATGGTGTGTAATCTTCACACATCTTGGCAGAGGCGGATACACGAAACTCGGCATGTATCCCGGAGATCACGATCACGGGGTGAACTACACGAGCATGTACTCCACCACATGGCCAGGAAAGGCCAGTGACACGGGCTACCCCATGTACCAGTTACACAAGTTGGAGAACACGGGTTGAGGCTATGTATGGGCACATGGCCAGCGTACACGGAGTCGACCCCAGTTTCTTGGACAGGGTGTGTAACTATACCACCCACTATGTACTTACTTTTCTACATGACCAGCCTTTCGACACGGGTCGTTGCATACGGGCAGTACCCGGGGTCTGACTACACGGCGTGTACCTTATTCCAAGATGCCATGTACTTTTTCGTAAATGGCATGGTCATCTCATCCTCAATGTCTTGGACATGAATTGTTTGGTTTTTCCCTCTATGATGTGGCGGAACTTTGGGATACTTCTTCGTGGTACTTCGTGGCAGTTGATGTATCGACAATTGGCTTGAGGAGCGGACCCTCCCATAATTAAGCAGTCTTTGTGTGGAAACCCGATGGTTGGAAGCTCTCTGACTATTGTTCCTAGATCCTGTGTGGGTTCGACAGTTCTGACGACTATTCCTGGATCCTGTGTGGGTTCGACAACTCTGACTACTATTCCTAAATCTTGTGTGGGTTTGACAGTTCTGACCACTGTTCTTGGATCATGTGTGGGTTCGATAGCTCTGACTACTGTTCCTGGATCCTATGTGGGGTCGACAGTTCTGACCATTGCTCCTGGATCTTGTGTGGGTTCGACAGCTCTCGATATTGTTCCTGGATCCTGTGTGGGTTCGACAGTTCTGATTTCTGTTCCTAGATCCTGTGTGGGTTTGACAGAATAGAATATTTAGTGGCTACATCTAATTCATCTCTAACACTCTACATGTGTGAGATGAGTCAGTAAATTTTGTGTTTAACTCAAGATTGATATGGGTTACTTGATCACTTGGGTAAATGTATGGGTATATACCTAAGTGGGATTATCTGTTGATTTAATACTTTTTGGTTTATCCTTGTTGGATTTTGTGAGAACTTGTGGGTCTCGGGGTCCCTACTAAGTATCGTTATACTCACCCATGTATGGGCTATGCCCGCACCTCATTGTGTTGGATGCAGATGACAGACAGCACTGACTGAGGCTGCGATTATGAGGACCGAACGATACCTAGAGGTGGACCATATGGCATGGCGATACACAGAGGAGATGGACAGACCTAGAGTGCTGAGAAGGTGATCTGTACCTACCCTTCATGTAGGAACCTCGGAGGACGGCCGAGTGGTAACTTTTCTTTTCTTGAGTTTTAATTTCCATTTCCTTGTACTTTATAGTTGGGCTTGTATTTCCGGCCCCCTTTACTTTCAGTACACTTTGTTATATAGTTTTACTTAGTGTTTTGCTTCTATCTTGTACTCTATTGTGTGCGTTTTCGGATTATAAAAGGCAATGTCTTCCCAGTTTTAGGGATTTATGCCTTTGGTGCTAGTCGTGAGCCCCTGTCCTATAGAAGGAGGGTTTGGGGTAGTCGCGGCACGGGCCCCAGGGGATGGGTTGTGACATTGCTCATTTTTAAGAGCCTATATAAATAATATTCTCTTAATAAAGTCCATTTTCTTGTGCTCAAAGACCTATTTTATGACCATGATTCAGCAAATTATGGATTTCCATATAAATTTTAGTGCCATGTGTTACATTTAACACATGATATATTATATTCATGTCTTACGACCTTGTTACATGATTTGATTTTGATCATCTATCAGTATAATTATTGGGAGATGGAAATCATTGTTAGTGATAACCACTTGAACTTAATGAACCATTACATGAATGAACGTTGTTTATTCTTTTTTAAGAATGAATAAAATTTTTGGGACACTGAAATTTTTATGTGTTAACTGTGAAAATTGTAAATACCATTCCATGTGTAGTTTGTAAAAATATTGATATACATTCTTGGGGTTAAGATGTCTATTCTAAAGGATTTACCATATTTAATAAAGAGAAAATATGAATTAAATAATATATAAATAATTTTGAAAAGTTGAAATATTTTTTTTAGAAATTTATATGGGATAATGTTAGATCTCATGTCACATATTACTCAATGTTCTTTAATTGGAATAATTAATGCATGTTTCCAAAATAATGTTTGTGTGTCGAGTATACTGCACCGAAAATTTGAAAGTAAGAGTGTGACACCCTTTAATTAATATAAAAACATTCTTTATTAGTAATTATATGTTTATAGAATTTTTAGTTTTTAATGAACAACATGAAGCATGAAATTAAAGAATGTTTAGTTTTCATTTTATAATCTTGGGATATTCTTTAGCGATATTATTGAATTTTGAGGTACAATGACTTAATGAATTTGAATTTTTCATTATGAACTATTATTTGATTATTGATTTCCTTGAGTTGTTGATATTATTTACTAGAAAACATTATAAAATTCAAACTATTAGTATAAATATTATCTAATATGTGGTCTTCCCATTATGAAATTTATGCCCATAGGTTCCATGTTTATTTATTAAAATTATTTTCAACTTATAATTTTTAGTGGTGTTTACTACCGATGTGGTGATGTAGTCTTATTGTGGTTGAATTAATGGATTTTGTATTTATAAAAGGTTAAATGTTTAAATATGGTAATATCCCATTTTGTATGGAATTTTTAATTGTCGGGTTGTCACCCATTCATAATTTGTTAAATTAATATGAAGGTGTGTTATAAAGAGGGAATTGTATTAGTGATTTATTATTTAAATTGGTTGCCTTGTGTGACTAGTATGTATGATATTTATGTTGTTATTGGTGTGGATTTTTAGTGGATCACTTTGTCTGGTTGGGGGACATTGGTATATATTATGAAACATGTGTTTTGGATACATTTCAATGATTGGAAAGTGGAGATGTGGTTATTGATGTGGAATGAGGATTTAGATGGTTTTATGGTGAGGAGATTGTTTTTTGGTTGTTTTGTGTGTTTTAAGTGGTGATAAGAGTTGGTTGTTGTTGTTGGTTTAGCATAACTGGCTTGAGGCGATGTGGGTGATGTGATAGAGGGGGTATGATTTTATGCTTAGTTAAGCATAGTGATGTGTTTGTGTGGATTATTGTATGGATAAGCTAGTTAGATAGGGTGGTATCTTGGTTAATATAGTTTCTATGAAATTTTATAATAATTTAGGATATTTGGGTTCTTTTTATGGTTTATGATGAAAAAATATTTGGTATAAATATATGTCATTGAAACGCCACTAGGGTTTACAGAATGGAATAGTGAAAGTGTAATATTGGCATAGAAATTTACTAAAATTTTTATAGTAGGAAGTACTGAAGTTATTTAGTAGAGCCTCTATCCCTAATGATAGGATTGGTTGGAAGAGTTTGAGGTTTCATTCAGGTTGGTGAGAAATTCAAATAAATTTTGAGTTACTTTGGTGATTTACTTGTTTTGGAAGGTGACTCAAAGATGGAAGGAAATGAGGCATGGAAAACCAAAATATATATCGTGGAATTTATTTCTTGAATTATTCATAAAGGATTTATTTTCCTAAGTGTATATGTTTGATTGTATGATGATTCTTTAGAGATTCAGTAGAATATTGACAGTGTACATAGTTTTAGGAACCATTTTAAAGATATTATTATTTAGTTCCTTATTTTATACTCAATTAAAGAAAATAATTGTATCATTTTGAGTTTCCCTTGATGTTTGGGATTCAATGATATAATATGGATTTTTAGATTAATTATTGAGAATAGATAAGAGATCCATAAAAATTTATAGAAAAAGATTTATCTATGATTAATGATCTTGATAGAGGACCCTCCTGAGTAGTTATAAAGGTTTAGATGAATACATTGAGTTATGGGTCTCTAGTTTTATTGAATAAGTTAGTGTGGAAATCTTATATCATGGCTCAATGTCTTGGGGTTGAGTAGATCAAGGTGTGTTGTCTCTATAAATTTGGCATATTTCTAATGTATTGTTGTGGTACAATATTAGTATGATTGTGTCAAGGTTTAGTATGTATCTCACTCTTCAATGGATAATTAGTTTTAAGGATGTATTAGGGTGGACCTACTCTATTAACTAAAACCTTGTGGTTCATTTTGAAACTATTTCTTTTGAAAGAATGTTTTTATTAAGATTTAAAATTTAAGTAATTACATTTTTTCAAAAGTATTTATAATTTTATTTCTATGGTTTTAAATAGGACAAGGGGTTGTTTTAAAGGAAACTATTTTGAAACATAATCAAGTTTAAAGTAGTAGCTAATGGGGAGTTAGTTGTGAGAAATAGTGGTTAGTGTTAAATATGGTTTCCTTTGATGGTAGTGTTCGTATTTGAGAGGTATCTATCATGTTTTTGGGGATTTTTATTTGTTTTACCTACTATAATGGTTGTTTTATTTTTTTTCTTATCCATTTCTTTTAGGGTATTGGTAGCATGTTTGTTCTATTGAGAGGTCCCTCCCCTTAGTAGATATTCTTCATTTTCTCTTTATTTGCGTATAGATTTTAATCTTGGGGATGATAATAATGTTATGGACATCTAATTTAATAGACCATGTCATTCTAAGTTTTCAAACTTGAGAAATTTTTGTGTTATATGTGTCAAAATAAAAATGGAGGAAGAAATGTGGAATTGTAGTAAAGTTTTCAGCTATGAGGCGTGTGTCATGGGGTGGGATTGGGTGTTGTGGTATGAGAAGTTTTCTATAATAAAAGGGATTATTTTTCTTGGTGATTTGTGGTATGTGGGGTTCCTATAATAATGTGATGGTATCAAAGTTGGATTTCTAGAAAATATTTTCAAGAATAACTCATGTGTAAGTTCTATTTACTCAAACATTTTTTCTTTTCTATTTTTTTTATTATGGCGTGAAGGTTTTGGTCATGCATGAAATACTGAGGATAGTATGTTCTCTAGGTGATAGTTGTGGTGTATTTTTTAAAGTCATGGAGTTTCAGTGCTTTAAAGATTTGTTTTATTCTTTTCTTATAGATTATTATTATAGAGTGGACTCGGGTGTCACGATATAGAGCCTTGAGAGGTTGATTTTATAATTCTTTAATTTTGGAATTCTCGATAAAATGATAGTATTCACACGACAAACTTTATATTTTATATTAGATTAATATATTTTTATTGAGTATAAGAGGTGATATATTAGAGGGATTCATAGTGTTATTCCCAAAGGTTTAATATAATTAACCCTATTGCGGCATGACGATGGTCTGTCATGATTTGACACCTTATTTTTCATTGTTGGTATAAATTAAAAATCCCATTCAAATTCCTCTATTTTATTTCAATTTATCTTAAAATTCAGATTATTAAAGGTCTGATTTTGGAGACCTTTGAGCATACCTTGGTTGGAATTAGCCCTCATCTTCAATAGATCAATAGACAGTGTTCTATGTAAAGATTGCATAATCTTTTCCTTTGTTTTCTTTCATTTTTTCATATTGGGATATTTTTCATTGGTGATAGTTTAGTTTGTGAGATTTTGGGTCCAGTAGTTTGATGTGTATTGTTGTGTTTTAGTTCTTTGTGGTTTTCCTTATGTAATCTTGGTCATTTGGTTATATTCTTCTCTTCAATATTACAAAGTGATTTTGAATCTTCAATTGAGGTAGGGGATTCCTAAACCCTTCTTTAATCTTCTGGAATAATATTCTTAACTATCTTTCTATGAATTTCTATAAATCATATCATATTATTCTTCAATCATGAGGAAGGTATATAATTGTAAAATTATCTTTAGAGAATAAATAATTAAATGAATATAAAAAATTAGATATGGGAGACGGTTTATATGATTTTTGGATTCTCATGTTTCCTATGTATTGATTGGCATCTGTTATTATAGTTTTTATGGTGAGAATTATTACTTAATAATGTTGTCATCTTCTTAATTGGATAATCATTTAAAGCATATAGTAAAAGGGGATATATTTGAAAATATGAATATGAAAATTATTATCAATATTGATTGTTGATGAATGGTGTTGTGTTTACTTTTATTTTATTGTGTCATTAAAAATGATGTTTTTTAATGTTTTTTTCAATATTTCCTTCTTGGTTAAGGTTAAAATAGTTTATGGGATAGTAATAGTCATGGTAAATTGGAAAAGGAAGTGGAAATTTAGGTTTAATGATGATAAACATAATAAGTTGCATATATTTTGAAATAAATTGAGAGGTGGTTGGTAAGGAAGATACGATTGAATAAATATTTTTGTGATATAATTATTGATAACTAAAAAAATATAAAATAAAATGAAGTAAATGGATATTTTTCATAAATATTATGATGGTATGGAATTCAATGGGTAATGGGGTGGATTATTAACTGTTAATGGTTATAATTTATGTGTTTAATTTGGAATAGATGGCTTGAAATGGGATGTAAAAATCAGAATCATTTTGCATTAGATATGGGGAAATGAATTCTTTAATAAAGGTAATCAGGTTTTTAAAAAGATAGTGATGGAATGTAAAAATAATTTCAATTGTGTAATTGTTAATTGTGTGACTACCCTCTCTTTATGATTTGGTTGTTCTTTTGGTAATTTTTTTTAGAAAGTTTTGTTTAGTGTATGGTTTTTATATTGTTATTTTTATATGATGGAAGTGGTTATGGGAAGTCATCTGGTGAAGGGTGAAGGTAGGTGAATAGTTACAGGAATTAACGGATCTTAATTGGTTTATATTTATGGGTTATAATGGATAAAAGTAGGCATGTGCATGGGGGCTATAATGTCTTGAAGTTATGTGTATGAAAATTGTTGCTAACTAGGTGAGGTAGTGGTGATGATAATTCAAAGTGGGGGTCAATAATGGTAGGAGGAGGGAATGATTTTTAGGTTATTTAAGTTCACAATGCCCTACTGTGATGATGAGGATGTGGATATGCAGTTATGGGTAGAATATGTACATGAAGGGGGAAGGGAACAAGGTTGATGCCCTCCATTCTTACTTTACCCTATCGATATGTGGTCTGAATTGAATATCTAGTGATGTGGTTGGGGATATGTGGTGATTAATATGTGGTAGTGGAATGGAGGTTATTTTTGGGTTTGGTTTGAAAAATGTTTTTTTTGTTTAGTGTAGGGTCATCGAAAGAAAAAACTTTTTAAGTAACACTTGGGAACCGGGATGGAAACATTCCACTAATACCAAGGAATGACTATAATTAGGAAAGATAAATGATTCTATCAGATGTAATTGAATGGATATAGTTCAATGTATGTAGTTCTGTCAGTTTGATGTAATTTTGACGAAGAATTAGAATTCATGTTCAGTGGAAGAAAGCTAGGTAGAAACAATCTAGAGGATGGTGCACGGTGGAATCTGATTAACAAACGGGGAAGCTTCTAGATGACCTCAGATTTAGTTGGTCTTATTTTTTGAGGAATAAAATGAAGTGGATATATGGAGGGAATTATAGAGGTTTGACAGAATTTATGGAGGTTCTAGTAATGGTTGTATAGTAGTCACTCTGGTGAGAAGTCTCTAAATATCAAGTTCCTAAATTATTTATTAGGGACATGTGAAAGGATATATTGTCAAGAATCATTAGTGTTCAGATCTGAAGGTGTTGTACAGAGTGAACTGAGTGTTGGTGGTTGAGGAGTTGATTGTTGCATATAATCAAAAGTTTCCACTACCAATAGATAGATTCCCACACAAGTTAAATGGTGGTGTTGACTGAATGACTCGTTAGAGCCCTCTATAATAAGGTCATTTTAGCAACTATGTTTTGTATTGATGATGAGATATAAAAAGTACTATAATGGGATGAGGTGGTTCCCCTTTTCAGAATGACAACCTAGGTGCACACAAGTGCCTAAGGTTCCATAGCCAAAGTCATAGGTTGATACCTGGAATTATAGATACAGAAAGGAGAAAAATAGAATATGAAATAACTAGAAGTTGGGTTTTATGGTAATTCCTCAAATTTTTTTGGTATAGTGATAAGAAATTTTCAGTTTCCTAGTAACCTAAAATTATCCTTGAATGAAAAAAGGTTTATCGTTCTCCCACCAATGTAGAACTCAATTTCTAAACTATGTTATCCCTATTGTGCATGTGATTTGTTCTTGAAGGTTTTATATCATGTGTTTGTTCTCTGTTGTCCATTGGTTGGAAGTAATACCATGAGGAAAACTATAACCAGATATAGGGTCAACTTTATATTGTGGCTAGGGTGCTTTCACTTCTTATTTCTTGAAGTTAAATTTGTGAGGATCCTCCAAAGTATTGTTTCTATTTTGATTCATTTAGTGGGGATTCTTATTTTTATTTTTATATTGAAATTAGTCCCCTTTAATACCTCTAAGAGTTCTTGGTTGTATAATTCTATAGTAGAGCATGGTAGAAGAATTTTCTATTAAGTAGTTTTTTAAAGTCTCTATGAGAAGCCACTCTAATAAAGAAATGGTACGGTGGGGTTTCTGGATATTGAAAATATTCTTGATTATATAGAGTATTAAAGTATGTTCCATTATTGAGGTGGCTATTTGAGTTTGTATGGGAGGTTATTTGGTTCCTTAGGATAGGTGGTTTTTCAATTTTCTAGAAGATAAACAGTGATTCCTTATATTAGTCAAGTTTAGTGGTACTTTTGTTTTAAAAAAAAATCATAGGAGAGGCGCAACTTGATGATCGGATGGTGGATGCTTTAGATTTTGAAGGATAGTGGTGATGTTACCCCTATAGGATTTATAGTTCTAGTGGATAGTTAAGTCATCTAGAAGAACGAAGAAAAATGAATCCCACAACAGTAAGAAAGGGGGGTTTCAGATGATGGAATCAGGATACATATGGATCGGGGTCCCATAAAGAGATTTTTTGTGAAACCACCAGTTTTTAGTTGATGGAATCTTCAGTTGGTTTCCCTGGATCAAGGGAGGTTGTAGTAGGACTTTTATTCCTAGAAGTTTTATTCCCAAATGGTTCAAATTATGAATGATATGTAACCTATAGATAGAATATCTGGATTTAATGTTTCCAAGTGTTCGCTTAATCCCATACTAAGAAGAATATGTGTTGTGGCACAGTTCCCATATTCAGTTGAAGGTGATCTGCTGAAGGGTCGG
Organism: Viscum album; assembly: GCA_963277665.1. NCBI lineage: Eukaryota > Viridiplantae > Streptophyta > Magnoliopsida > Santalales > Viscaceae > Viscum > Viscum album. Next base: position 1,382,367,176 of record OY728157.1, read on the forward strand.
AGGAATGTGGAAGAGCATGGTGGATTTATGTCAGGGCTCATGGTTTTGGTAACGTGTACACATGGGTTCAATCTTTTAAATATGATGATGAAAATGAGTTTTGGCATGCCATATTTCAGATGAGAAAATGAATAATCTGAGGCATAGTTTTCATGAGCTCACAGAATTGATAAAGGAAGAATGATAAGATTTCTAAGTCATATGAAGATAATTGAAACTTGATAGAAGAGTGTGATCTTCAACATTATACCCTGTGTTAAAGATTCATAAGGGTTTTTTCATGAGAATCATAATCATGTTTATGTTTTGGTGACTCTCCCCACACAAATTCAATTATCATTATGTAATTCAACTAAAAGTTAGTCTAAAAGATGAGACTATGGAGAACATTGAAGTTTGGAAGCTAATGGATGTTTTTTCTATTATCTGTAAAGTAGTCATATGATGTTGACTATACCCATGTTAAACTCAATTAAAGATAAACTCAATTCTCAGGTGCGTGTTTCTTTATATCGTGTTGATAAAGACTTTGGAAGCTTTTGAATATTTGGAAATGATCATAAATAGATCACCCAAATAGCAGAATGACCTTTTGAAAAAGTGGTAGGATCCTTAAAAGTATTGGGAATAATTGGAGTATATTTATAAAGGACAATAAAGGCCTTGGTTACATTATTCAAAAGTTTAGTGGGAGTTTATCATGCTGATGACATCGAAATTTCTAGAGGATTTCTATATGGAGGTTGATTCTGAGGATGTCCCTGAAGTTTGTTGCATTGGAATCAATTCCTAAATTATTCTAAATCTAAGTGGGAGAGACTTTGGAATTTCATAAAAATATATAAGTATAAAGGATATGGACATGATGCACAATGGATATTGTTGAAGTGAATTTCATAAAAGTCAGGAGATGATAGATCATTCCTGTTTTCTTTAGAGTAAATTATATAGAGGCATACAGATAAGTTTCATATAGTTATTAGAATGATGGATAATGGTTATGAAGGAATGGTAGGTTTTTTTGGTGGAATAATGAATCATCATAAGGTGTATTGATTGGATAACCATACAGTCACTACAAAAGTAGATGAGTGAATGGAATCGGGTCCAGTGTGGACATAAGTGTGATCATGATAATTGTCTTTGAGTGGGAGATTGTTGGAATAAACCTATATAAAAAACTCAAGTGGGGTATCATAGAGATACTATTTTCATTATTTATCATGTGTATTTAAATTATTTTAACCCCAAAAATTTAACAATTTGATATGAATAACAATGTTTTTGGATTTTAGAGATGTTTTGAGCTTGAAATTGAAAATTGCACAATTCTGGAATTTTAACTTTTTTACATAGCTTATATATTTTGATAATATATTTTTTATTATTAATCCAATTAAAGTGATAATTTTTTTAGGATACCTTTTTTCATGGGATACAAATTTGTTAACTGTCCCGAGTCTCTATTCAAACTTCCTCTGACCCAAATAAAACAGTCTTTGTGGAATGTTTTTCTAACTAGTAGAATAGACCCCACCTCATTGATAAATTCATAACATGGGATAAGAGACTCCAAATTATATGATTACACCTTGATATGAAATAGGACTAAACGGAACGCGTGAATGATTATTTTGAATGAAAATTTATCTCATTAATGTATTCTTTGAATGGGACAAAATAAAGAGAGATGAAAGATCATCTCAAAAAGAGAACATTTTATTCATAAATTAAATCATATATTTTTTGAAACATGTCTAAAGAATATGAAAATTGTAGGATTAACATATAATTCAATTTATAATACCTTTTTAGAAATCCAGAAAAGTAATTTTTTCAGAATAATTCCCAAAATAAAGAGAACTTTTGGGATACAGATTCAAGAAAGAACCATTAATACCTCCTTTATCTTTATATTCTCAAATTTGTTTAATTTAAAAGTATCACTTATTTGAAGAAGGATAATTGGATGGAGGATATATGATGTAGAATATAAGTTCTATTAATGATAATTAATTCATGAAGGTCTAAACTCCAATTGGTTGTGGGTATTGAAGATCCTTGGAATCTTCCCTTTTTGAGTTTGGTACTTCATTGTATTCTTATTATATTTTTCTAAAAACTATTTTCATGGTTGAAGGAGGTATATTTTCATTATTGAATTTAGTTTATTCTATTTTTGATTTAGAATTTTTTTCACCTTTTTAAAGTAATGTGATTATTCTTATTATTTAAGTTCCTTTGGGAAAGTTATCCTCATTGAGCACAATGAGTTTAATATGTTTTGGTTGCTCAAAGGTCTTCCGGTAATCGGATCACTTTGATAAGTGGATGGAAACCCATATTTGAGGTCTATATATTGTTTATAGGAAATTTAGGTTTTCACTTGGAGGTCTTTGAGTGAGAATTGAGAAATATAAATTGATAATTCAATTAAACAAAGATAAAGGGAGTGTTCGAGGATCGATGTTTATCCACAATTTCCTTATTTAGTTGGTTTTATTATATCGGGTTTTCTTATAATTTTCAATAAATAATGTATATTTATAGTTTTAATCTAATTTTCTTTTATTTAAGTTTGTTAATATCATTTTAATACCCGCTTTTAGTTTTTACATTTAACAAAAAAAAATTAACAAAGTGATAGTTTGATAGCTTCACTTATAACCTCCTCACGAGACAACCTCATGGTCACCACTATATTGTATTTTTAAGGTAAAAATATTCACTGGGTTAATGCGACTGAAATCCCCATAATCAAAATATTATAGGTTTTGGTGTCATAAATATTTTTTGGGTTGAGTTTTGGGAATTTTGAAGTATAGACTCTATAAGTAACACCTTGGAACCTAGATGGAGACATTTCCCCATGACCGTTGAATGCCCAAAATTATACTAGTGGAATGATCCTATATAAAGTAGTCGAAATGATGGGGTTCATCAGATGTAGTTTTGTTAATTAAATGTAAATTTGATGGAGCCTTGGAATTTAGGTTTAATAGAAGTAGACTGAATGGAAGTAGTCTAGAGGATAGTGCATGGTTGAATATGAGTATCAAAATGGGAATATTATGAATGATCGTGGATGTATTTAGTCATTTTCTAGAGGAATGTAGTGGATTAGAAATAAATGGAATATTTATAATGTTTAATAGAATATTCATAGGTTCCAATGATGGTTTTTCAGTAGTTACTCTAATGAGAAGTCATTGAAGAAGAAGAACTGGATTCTTTTCTTATATATTTATGGAAGGATATATTTTGGTGAGAAAATTTATTGGTTTTATTTTAAGGTGAAATGAATATTCAACTCAGTGTTGGTGGTTTCAATGGTGATTACTATAGAAAATCTGAAGTTTCTACTACTAATGGATGGATGCAGACACATGTCGGAAGATGTTTCTAACTGGATGATTGGTTGGGGGCCTCTATAAGAAAGACATTGGACCAAATATGTTGTGTATGATTGATGATCACTAATTAGGATTAAAAAAATTTATATTGACTCCCCATCCAAGAATCCAACCTAGGAACACAAAATTTCATAAGGAACCAAATCCAAACATGAAGGTTGATTTCTAAGAGGGAGGATACCAAAATGATAGAAATGGAAGATGCAACAACCAAAAGTTGGTGTTGGTGGGAAATCATCCAATTTTTTGGGGTACTGTGACCATAAGTTGTTAGTTTCCACATAACTAAAATTTATCATTGAATGAAAGAAGTTATTTCATTCCCCCATAGATGTTGGACTCAATGTGCGAACCATGTTATCCTTATTGTGATTGTACTTTATGATTGTATGTTTGTATGTTATGATTTTTTCACTTTTTCATTGTATATAAGGAAGGATATAGGGAGGAATAAAACCAGATATGGGGTTAACTACATGTGGTGGATAGAGTTCCTAAACTACCCAATTCCCAAATATGAAGTTGTTTGAATATTCTAAAGTATTGTTTCATTATGGTGCTTCAGGAGGTGTTTCTACTTCTGATGGATGTATCAAAAATAGGCCACTTTGACAACAAATAGTTATGGCCAATATATTGTTGTATGTGGATATGTTTTTTGTAGTTAGTTGTGTAATGGATTCATGGTTGAGGATATAGTATTAATATTTTATCATTATCGCATCCTTGGTCAGTTAGGGTGGGTTTTTCTTACCAACTTCCTATCGGTTTGAGTTGGAGCAGTCCCTATACTAAAAAGTGGGAGTTGTGGTGAGTTTTTAGGCCCTTTATTATTGGTTGTGTTAAAGATTCATGTGTATATGGTGTTAAATTATATTTGATTGTTTTTTGATGTAGTATTGAATTCCTTGGTTGGTCTAGGAATTCGATCATAGTTTTGGTCTCATAAATGGCTTTTGATCTTACTGGAAGGGAGGAAATTGTGGTAAATGAGGTGGAATGCGGGTTTGGTGAGTCATATTTCTGTTTATTATATATTTTAATTTATGATTATGATCATCTTGGTTGATATTTCAATTTCCTATTCTTGTATATTGATTTCACACTAATGTTAACTTTTTAGAAGGATGGACCTCCTGAGTACTCCCAAGTTCTCTATAGTTTTCTATATATATTTTAGGATAGTCTTAGGGAGATAGAATCTATTGTTAAAGTAGAATAATTGGATACAAATGATGATTTTGAGTTTCATGAGTCCTTCCTTACATGTATATGATGTTTTTATGATATATAGGTGTCATTTGGGTTGTGGAACCTTACATTTTCCTTAAAATAGATTAATTATTTTTGATTGGTGTTTCGTTTTTATTAATCTGAGGATTTTATAAGGGTAATTCCTCTAATATGTATGATTTATACCCTCAGTGCTAGTCACCAACTCAACAGCCATTAGATGTGGGTTTCAAGGGTCACTCTCTTCTTCTTTACAGACCCGAGAGGGGTCCTGGTGGGGTGGATCATGACAGGAAAACTAAATTTACCACATGATATAAAATCAATTTGACCCTTTTTTAAAAGAAAAATCATCATATCCAACTCATTTAAAATATCTATTTTTGAAATTTTACTTGATTATTAGTCAATATTTGATATATTATTTTGAGTAAAAAATATTTTTTCTTAAAATTTGACTTAAAAATAGAAAATACATAATGACATCATTTTCATTTCAAATTTATGTTATATTATATTACATTATTTATAGTACTCATTCTAAGTGAGATACCAGGTTGACTAAGAGATTCTCCACACCATCTCTAGCTATAAGAAAACTAGAACACTTTGATATAGCCACCATATTTTAGTATGTGGAAATTTTATAAATTTTAAGATCTTGTGAAAAAAGTAAGGGAAGGGTAGTGTTGTTCTATAGAAAAAATTATGAGCACCAGTAAACATAAAAAATATGTGGTGGGAAAACTGAATTTTTTTAATCAATTGAAAAAATAACTATTAATTTTCTTAATTAAGTTCTAATATTTTTTAAAATAAAAAAAAGAAAATATTTTCTTAAAAACATGAGAAATGGTTTCTTCAATACATAAAATTTTAAATTTGTAAATTTAATTACATTTTTTTAGGTTTAAAAAATATATTCTATATTCTCAAAAAAATATCAATTATAATTAAATATTTAAATAAAATAAATATACGATGAAAAATAAGACCATGAATAAATTTTTATTTTCATTAAAAAATTATTTCTTTCTAAAAAAATAATTTAGGTTTAAAAAAATTTATAATTTTGGAATCATTTTTTATAAACAATTACATTTCTCTTGTTTTCTAAAAACTAATAATATTTTTTGAAAAAAAAAATATTTTTTTATTTTATTGAAAGTGTGGTAAATATTTTTTTCATAAAAATATTATTGTTATTACATTTTTAAAATTTTATATGGTTTTATAAAAGAAAAAAATTTATTAAAATACTTATAAAATTTTCAATAAAATTTCTATTAAAAAATACATGAAAAAAAAATGCATTGTAAAATTAATTTTAAAATTATAGTGGAAATTTTGATTAAAATTTTATTATGAAAAAAATAATGGGAAAATAAAGTAAAAAATTCAATTATATAATCCCATGGAAGATCTTATTGAAATGATTTACTATAAAATTTATGTGAAAAAATAATATTAATAAAAATTCACTAAACTACATTACAGAAATCAATTGAAAAAATCCATAAAAAATCCATAAATAGATTTCATTCATTCAAATGAAAATTTTCACTGGAAAATTATATTGGAAATGTGAAAATATTTATTAAAGTATTTTAGATGAAATTTCTAGAAGAAGTATTTGGTGGAATTATTTTATGAAATTTTTCACTAAACGTTTTCATTAAATATTTCTAGTGGAATTTTCTAATGGAACACTTTGTTGGAGTTTTTTTAAGAATTTTTTTTTCAAGAATTTTCTAGTGAATGTTTTGAATGGGATTTTATAATTAAAGTTAACACTTTCATTTTTTCAGCATATGTTTTTATTAGATCTTTTTATTTGAGTTAGGGTTTTCATTTTTACTTTTTATTGAAATTTTTTAGTTTAGTCATTCAAATTGTTAGTGAAAAATTTCCTTTAAGTTATCGACTTGAATTTTAAATTATAAGTTTCCATCAAAAAAATTCATTGAAAGTTTCTAATGGAATTTTCATGTGTAAGTTTCCACTAGATTTTTCTAGTGAATGTTTTTATTATAATTTTATTATTAAATTTTACACTAATATTTCACAGTTTTCACTTGAATTTTCCAATTAATGTTTCTATTTGAATTTTCTTATGTGGTTCAACAGAAATTTCCAATGTAGGTTTCAACTAGAATATTCCATTGGAAATATTTTTCTTTCCACTATAATTTTTCATGGGTGTTGATATCACTATAATTATTATTTAGAAATTTTTACTTTATATGTATTATGTTTTTTAATGTATTTTTTCATTGGTATTTTTAGAGGAAAATCCAGAAGAGTCTCTCATAAAAAATTTCGAGTCATTTTTTCCAAATAATTTTTTTACTGAAATTTGTACAGTAGGATTTTATGGGAAATTTTCTAGTGGAATCATCCACTATAAAATTATAGGGAAACTTCATGGTATGATTTTTTATTGAATTTTTTCAGTGAAATTATTTAGTTCATCTTTTGGATACAATTTTATAGAGTACATTTACAATGAAAATTTTCATTTTCATTTTAAATGTATTTTTTAGTGAAAAAATTTTATATAGTTTTCTAACTTGAATTTTCCATTATAAAATTAAAAAAAATTGAATTGGGTTACACTATTTTAAAGTAATTTTTTTGTTATATTTCCCACTAAATTTATAGTGGAATATCTAAATAGAATTTTCCCATAAATTTCTCATGTGGATATTTCTGTGTATATTTACAATTGAATTTTTTTTGAAGGTTTCCACTATAATTTTTATGTGTAAGTGTATACTTGACTTCTCTAGTTTCCAATAGAATTTTACAATGCATATTTCGGAATAAAATTTCCACTATATTTTTATAATTTAGGTTTCCACTATATTTTTTTAGTGAATGTTTCCACCAGAATTATTCAGTATAGTTTTCCACCAGAATTATTTAGTGTATTTTATCGTTATAATTTTATAGTAGAATATTTCACATAATTTTCCAGTTATATTTTTACCAGAAAAGTCCAGCAAAAAACACAGCTTTTGACCATTTATTAAAAATAAATAAAAGGTAAAAAGGGAAAGGGATGGCGTCAAACAAAGGAAATTTCCCTCATCTATCATACAATAGATCTAAAGATTGTAATTGGAAATGTCATTACTATATTCAAAATCATCAGTAGTTTCCCATTTAGATTGGTAATTACCCTGATTGAGGATCTTAAGGATTTCCAAACTTTTCTTCTTTGAAACCTTAGTAGATGATCTAGTAGACACATTTCATGGCAGATTAGAGTAGTCTTTTTGAGACATTATTTTCAAAGGGGTAGGGGTAAAACCCTCACTATCCATCCAACGGCCCGAAGGCCTTCAAATTTTTATTTTATTTAAAGCGAGCCCTTTCTTTTAAGGTAAGAAGATGGGAAACCCAAAAATACATCATCGACTTAGGACAAATCAAAACCTGAAGGTTTAGCAATACAAACCAAACTGACAACATAGAGCTACCCCTCCCCAGCAATTGATCATGAAAAAGCTCTCCACCAGTGCAGAGCTGAACAGAAAGCAAGTGTCCTGTGTTAATGCACAGGCCCGACCTAACAGCAAAATCCATACCCTCTCAACATCCAAATCCACAAAGATCTGCAACGATGAACAGTAAGCTCTGAAACCTCCTCTGGGTCCTGATCTGTGTGGTTGAGTCTGAATGCATCATTGTACCAACAGGCCTCATAAAACTCATTCACCATTTAGAGAACACAAAAACTAGAAAGACCTCCAACAAACAATCATCCTGGACCATCCTCGTCGACCTCCACCCCAACACCGTAGCCATGAAATCTCAGAAGGCAATCCATAGAACACAAGTTCAAGTCAACGTCACCTAGGACAGGATGACCAAACCCCACACTTAAGGACCGCCACCAATGAGGGAAATTGGGTCTTCCTGAAACGGAAACGCCTCTTTGGGCATGGATCTTCTCCGATCATAACCTCGAATACACCATCATCAGGTTCCGGCACAAGCCTCACGATGACTAGAACGAAAGGACCAGCGACATCAGACCAGGACAACCAAAACCAGATCCAAGAACAAAATCACAACTATCTCCAAATTAAATTCTTATAAAAACTCACAGCAACCGAGATTGAATTCCTCCCCCTCCGAAGCTCTGAGATCAAGCCTTGAGACGCACCGAGGATTGCTGGAAGCAGCCCGGATCTAGCCGAGAAACCAGCCCACTCCGTCACCTGCCCCGCCAGAAAAGCTGAGCAACCCGAACCAAGAATAGGGCCACCCCAAGCTTTGAAGTCGTCGGAAGAGGAAGACCAGGCCGACCACCCGAACACAAACCGAAGGCACGACATCGTGATCACGCCAAGCTGATAGTGGGACTTCCACCGGGAAAAGGTATCCTCTATAACACTTTTTCGTGTTATTCCATCATCCAAAATAGCCATTTTTTACTGAATACCATCATCACTCACATCAAGAGAAAATGCATCCAACTACACATTTCCATCCAATACGGGACTAATATCTGCTTCACATGCTATTTCTTGAGGCAAAACAGCCTGAGGACTATCATTCTTGCAAGGAATTGGGATTCCAAAACCAATAGGATCGGTCCTCATCTTTGAGGAAGAAGCCTACCTCTTCAAAGCCTCTGACACAAGTTTCCTCCCAAATGCATGTCTTTCACCAACAGGTTCCACATTACTCAACATTTTCTTCACATTCAACTTCTTTCTACAAAGTGTCTCGTGGTTCACTTTCATAGAGAAATAAGAGAGGACCAAATTTTCATGGCATGTTTCTTTTAAATGACAAATATTTTGACAATATGAACCAAAAAAGGAAGTTTTTTATATTCTAACCTTTGAGAGAGATCATCATCCAAGGTGGATAGGATAATATTATTAATCATGCACATACTTAAATCAACCTCCATTATAATTGTAGAAAAATGTCCAAATTTAGTTTTCTTAGTGGATCCGCCCATTTTAATTAAATACCAATAGTAGATGAAATATCAAATAAAATATTGGTATGCCACAGGATCCAGTTAAAATCAACAATTTTAATCTATACCTGATCTCTAGTGTGTTTTAAGTAAAATGGGTTAAACTGAAAGTCAACCTATTGAAAACAAACCATACATGTATTTAAGGAAATCAACCCAATCCCCCATGATCTATGCTTTATTTCCTACAAAGGGAAGATGATATGGAAGAAACCCTTACCCAAAGGTATGCAGGGCCAATCAGAGGTATTCCAAATAGAGACTAACTTCTGAAACAATTCATCATATTTTTAAATATTTCCACGAGTAGTAAGAACCAACCTAGCAATAATGGAGTTCTTTAAAATCTTAAACCTATCAAAGATGGTGTCCTTATTAGAAATCTCTCGAGCAGTATCACCCTTCTTCGCGATACGATCTGAAAAAAAAATCATTCACATTGTAAACATTCCTACTTCTTTAATCCCATACATTCTCTGCAAGATAAGAAAATCTTATAGCAGTATCAGGATTAACAAATAAAGTGGGATGAGCTTACCCTGCTGGGAATCCCATAGCCTTGGATTAATAGTTATATTTTGTAGTATTTGAAAGTGTATTTTTAAGTAGATTTTTCCACACAAATTTTATTGGAGAATTTTTTTCCTTGTATATTTTCATTGGGAATTTATATTATTATATTATAGTGAATTTTTTATAGTGAATGTTTCCTGCTGAATTAGTGATATTTTGTTTGGATTTTTCAACTACTATTTTCATTATACAGTTTCGAATGAATTTTTTCAATGTAATTTTTGAGTTTAAATGGAAAATATCTTAGTGATAACATTCATTCGAGTTACCTATAATAAATTTTCAATTTAATTGAAATTTACATTTATAATTTTGTATTGAAATTTTTTAGTCAAATCAATAAATTCCATTTTTTATGTATATTGCATAATAAATATATCAATTTTTATAAATTAATTTAAAAAATATATCATATAAATAAAAAATTATCAGTTTTTCAATGTATTTAATATTTTAATTTTTACAAGTATTTTCATAAATTTTATTAATTGGGTTTCAAATTTTTATTGAAATATAAATAAAAAATTTTAATTTTAAAACAATTATGAAATACTATTTAGTTACAAATATAAATTAATATTTCTTATAGTGAAAGTTTTCAAGTGAATCAGTGAGATTTTACTTGGAGTATTTCCCTAAAATTTTATAGTGAAAATTTCTAATTATTTTTCCCAAAATAAGTTTATATTTGAATCAAGATAATTTTTAGAGAAAATTTTCGCTGCAATTCCCCATAAGATTTTTCTAATTGAATGTTAATTTTATTTTATTGAGTGAAAATTTTCAATTAAATCAATTAAAACCAATTTTTATATAGAATACATAATCAATATATCAATTTTTATGAATAAATTTTAACAATATTTTTTTATGATATTAATAAAAAATAATAATTTTCTTACTATTTTTAATTTTTTATTATTTAAAAGTATTTTTTCTATTTTTATGAATTGAGTTATAAATTTTTTATTGGAATATAAATAAAAATTATAATAAATTATAATAAATTCTATTTAATTTAAAACATAAATAAATATATCTTATAGAGAAAAATATTAATTAATTTTTAAATGATTTACAGTGTAATACTTTTAATATAATTTTTCATAACTTTTTATAAATTGAATTAAAAATTAATTTATTTTAATAATGATACCAAATTATTAATTTTAAATCATTCAATAATTAATTGTTAATTTTTGACATAAAAATTTTTCTTTTATAGAGATAAAGAAATTGATGATTTTTGAAATGGATTAAATTTTTTTTAATTATAAAAAAACTAAAGAGGAATAAAAGGTATCTCCCTTGCCTGGTTCCACTCAACAGTGCCCAAGTCAAGGTTACCACATGTCCTCAAGTTAACCTATCTATATATAAGAGGCTCTCTATTAGTGTTGAGAGCCTAAAATGCATTGTATAGACTATACGCTTGATATAATAGTAGTCAATAATGGTAAATAATAAAGCAACATTCACATAAAAGTATGAAAAATAAATAAAAACATAATAACTTATATGACGAATTCATACCAAACATGCATTAATCACTGAGTGGGTAGATCTTGTTATCCCATTAGACTTTGTACAGTGACTCAACATAGGGGTGAATTGAGTTCTTAAAATTTTCTCCAATTTAAAATAACCCTATTGAATACTTAAATGAATATGTACTATAACCTTTATCATATAAGTAGCTGAAAAAATAAGGTAGAGCATCAAACAATAATTTTATAAAGGTTTGGTGCACAAATATCACTTAGTCAACTCTATCAATTCCCTCTTCCATGAGCTTGGTGACTTTCATTATACCAACCCATTTTCTAGGGGATACCCAGCTAGGTAAAAACATCTATCACTTAGTAATATGTGAAAAACCAGTTAATTTTAATAATAAATATATTTAATTTCTTATTAATATTCATCATTAAATTTTATGGGTTCACATTCATTATAATAATTTTATATGATTTTTCAAACCTAAAAAAGATATATTTTTATTATAACTAAATTTTTTTCTATGTATTATAAGGTTTTATTTAAAAATTAAATATTTAAATTTTATAAATATAATTTTATAAAATTTATTTCATTTTTTATATCATCATATGAAATATATATTATAGTAAATTTTTGGGATTTTTTTCAAGAGATTTATTTTTTCGTGAATGGTGAAAAATACTGATTTCTATAAAAACAATCATTTCATTAAAAGTACATAAAAAGTCTAATTATAATTTGGATTGGTTTTAAAGTGAAAATATTCCCATTTTAATAAACATTAACCAATTAATTCCATATTAATCATCATTATACTTTATTTTTGTATAAATTCATTTTAAGGCTTAAAAGGCATTTTCCAAAAAAAACTATTCTTTATAGTGTTTTATAAACTTATATTAAAATTAATTTCTTACACTTAGAAAAATTGAATCTTTAAAATTTTATTCCATATTTGGAATCATGTGTCTCAAATTTTCTAATGGGTTCAATTTCATTTTTGGTCATAATAAATAGTAACCGGGGTAAAAAAATTAACACCACATTAAAGGGTAACACTGGTTAATTATGGTTAAAAATAAGTGATGACGTCGCAAAATATCACCATAAATCTAATTGTATGTTTTTATTTTCACCCTTATCGTGTTATATTCTAATTGGGTAAGATTTAGTTTCACTTTACCATGAATAATACTTTATATTATTTTAAAACCTAGAAAATTTACAAGAGTGTCACTCCCCTCACTTATAAAAGGTCAACCATTATCCTCTATTATACACATAATTTAATCCATTTAGATTGATAAATCCCTTTAAAAATACCTTTCCAAAAAATCTTTCCATTCCCTAAAGGTCTTATTTTTACCAAACTACCAATCTAGAAGGCTTAATGTGTAATCTGGAGATGATTTTCTAAATAAGAGGTATAACTCTTAACCGGGTGTTTTAAGGTTTATTTATTCATCCACCGCTTTAAACATTTATATAAACATGATGATATGATAACATAATTATATTAAATATAATTAAATTTGATTATTTTTATTTAACAACCCTTTTTCATCCCCTTTTTCATCCTATGGTAAATGAAAACATCGCTTGTGCTATGTGTGGAGTACCACCTCTACAAAGTGATGGGTTCTATTTTTCATTTACATATAACAATAATGGTTATTATGATATATTTAATGAATTTATATGATATTCATGAAATAATTATGATTATATAAAGATAATATATTACTTATATTCTTACCCTTCCATCCGTTGAAAAAAAATGCCGCTCTTATGTATGTGTGCACTACCTCCTCCACGAAGCGATGTGATTAATTTTCCACATCTTCCTTACATTACTGGTTATAAAATTGTATTAAATTCATAAACATGGTAATTAATTCATGATTAATATTATTTATATTATAAAATAATAACCCATTTTACCATGTTTAAAATACTGATGTCATTTTTGGATTACAAATGAGACATCCACAAAACGTCCAACATGGGTTTAACTGATTTAGTAACTATATAATATATTGAAATAAATGAAATAAAAGTGATAATAATAAGTTAATATACATAAAATTTTATTAATAAAGTAAAAAAAATTATTATAAGTTTATTATACCGTATTTAAAGTATGTACATGGAGATTCAGGCTCAAGGTAATGTATTTTTATTTAAAACATTATTTTAAAATTTTACAAAAAAAATAATCTCTTTTTATAATATATACATATTATTGAAAATATTTCAAGTATGTTATAAATATACTAAAATTTATGTTAAAATTAATTTTAAATAATGTTTTACTTTCCTTAAATTTTTTTTAAAATAATACTTTTAAATGTCTTTAATATGGGTTATTTTTAATATTTTTAAAAAGGTGTGAATGGAATATCTTTTTAATTATATCGAATGAACTTAATTTATCATTTTAGTGATTTTTATTATTTACTAATATTCCTATAAAAGTTTTTATGGTTTTTAAATGAAAATATTATTTCCAAATATTCTAGGAAATTTTTTATTTAAGAGTTTTCAAATTAAAATAATGTTTAACCATGTTTTTATGTAAATCCCGAAAATGTTTCTATATATGTGTTAAACCAAAACATTTATGAAATTTTATGATTTAAAGGAAATATTTTATGTGTTTTATATATGTTATGGTTCATGTAAAATGTTCATCATGATGGGTGAGCCTGATAAATCTCTCCAATACATTGAGTAATGATTTTTTTTTCTCAAGGGAATAAATGTTGTAATTAACTATATAGGTTATACCTTTTGTAAGACTGATTATAAGAGTGATATGAAGATGATGTCTCAAGGAACCTACATTAATATTATATGCTTTCAAAATAGTTTTTAGGGAATAATTTTTATTTCATAGGGTAATCTAATGATATTATGTTTAAAGGAAAATTTAAGCCTCATTTAAGGAGAAAAAATATGTTTTTCAAGAATATATTTCCTTGAGTATACATGTTTTAAAATAAATCCTCATGATTATAATTTTCCCTATAATATTTATTATTATATTATTTGTGAAAATATTTTGGAAATAAATCTTATTTCATGAGCCAGAAAATGAATATTTTATCTGAATGTTTAATATATTAAAAAACTTATGGGATTTCATGATTTTAAAAATGGACTAACAGGTTTCATTCTTTTTGTATCTCTTACAAAGATTTTTGTTCTCATCCTTTGTTTTAAAATATTTTTCACTCGGTCTAAATATGAGTAGGAACTATATAAAGGTATATATTTCCCAATTAGGGATTCATATTTAAAGAATCGAAAGAGTTTTTAATAAAACAGAAGTTTAAATTTAAAAATTATTTTTTTGTGGGAAAATTTGATATTGTGTGAAAGTGTCCATTTTTTATTAAAGGTTTTATATTTAAGATTTTTTGTTAATTATCTAAATCTCTAACCCTAAAATATCATCATAATGTATGAAAATTTAATCCTTTCAATTAAACTCGTAATTATGGGTCAATTATGGCACAAGTCATTATAGTTAGTATCATAGAAAGGTTTTGATAACTTTAGAGGTTATGGAATTATTAATAAAAACATTAAATTTATATTAATCTATATATTATATCATCCTGAGAAAATTTTTAGGGTTATCATGTTTCTTCATCTAATCTATATATGTTTTAAAATGGTTTTCCACATAGGAAAAAAGGTAAACGAAGTGGAAAGGCATCAGGGGATAATATCCTTCACAATAAGAAACCCCGAATGATTAGAATTGGAATAGAGAAGTTTGGGGCTATATTAAAATAATTCACACAAGCTATTAATAGTGTAATATATGCCAGAGAGTGTCCAACTCTATATATATAAATATGTCAATAGTGGATCGTTTCATGAAATAGCACCCTTTGACATATGGTGGAAACACAGATCCCATGGTAGCTGAAAGATGGATTGATTATATAGAAAAGATATTTTAGGTTTTGGTTTATTATAAATATCAAGATTTAATTCTTTCCATATATTATTTTGAAGGGGAAGTCAGTTAGTGGCAGTCTCTAAGTAAGAATACCGAGAAAAAAAAGATCAGATTGATTTCATGGAGTGGACAATATTTAAAGATATTTTTCTTTAAAATTATTTTCCTAAGGTTTTCCCAATTAGGATGGAAAATAAATATTTGGAACTAAATAATTCCATATATGAATTAAATTTTAATATATTGAGTAGATATAAACTAAATATCATTTTGTACCATGGTAGAAAAATTGACAGTTCTTACATCGGATTTACATAAAATTTTAAGAGAGATTTAGCCACTCATAAATTCAAAATCTATCAAAAAAATTTTAAAAAAATTGATTAGGTCAAGATATATTTTTCTTAATTTTACAATAACAAATATAATAATTGGTCCATGTTGTAATCGATGGGAAAGAATTTGTCAAATAAATCGGAAGTTAAAAGGTCTAAATTTCACTCTTGTGATAAATGTTGTAAGAAGCATAATGAGTAGTGTTGTATGAAATCTAGAGAGTGTTATCAATATGGT
Organism: Viscum album; assembly: GCA_963277665.1. Classification (NCBI taxonomy): domain Eukaryota; kingdom Viridiplantae; phylum Streptophyta; class Magnoliopsida; order Santalales; family Viscaceae; genus Viscum; species Viscum album. Next base: position 1,382,383,437 of record OY728157.1, read on the forward strand.
ATGTTGAGATATTTGTCTCATGATTGAGAATAAAAGAATCATGATAATGGTTATACAAATTATGATAAGTATATAGTGAGACGTTTTAAATGTAATTATATGGGATATTATATTGATGTGTGTTCAAAGAAAAGCATGAATAAAAGGAATAATCAATCCCATATAGCTAACGGTGTGGAAAATTAATTTTAGAATACCTTAAAAATGAAGGATTATCAAATGATTTTGTGATAGGTATATTACCTTGTTACTCATATTATGCTAAAGTCTTCTTTTTTTCAGGGTCTACACATTCTTTTATTTCTAAGAAATTTTTTGGAAAAATGGAAATATTACCTCAATAAATGGAGAAACATATTTTATTAAAAACTCCTGGTGGAATTATTAAGGTAATAAATATTTATAAGAATTTTCATATGATTATATATGGAATTATTTTCCTTAAAAATATTTTTTTCTTTCCTATATTTCAGTTTGATGTTATTGTGGGTATGGATTGGATTTCAATTTATTAAAATAAGATAGATTACAGAGCTAAGGAAGTTATATTCAATTTTTAGATTGAGTATGAATTTATATATAGTAATGAGTTTTTACCTATGATATCATACCAAAAATATAATAACTGATTAAATATGGTAGTGAAATTTATCTTCCTCGTATTTTTGTAAAGATTGAATTTGTTCAGATTAGTGGTGTGTTATTATAAAATGAATATATAGTTGTATTTCATAATTATTTTTCTAGTTTTATTCCTAATTAGGAGGTTGAATTCACTATTGACTTAGTTCCAAAAGGTAATCCAATTTCAAAACCCCATTATATAATGGATTCATTATAGTTATTTGAATTCAAAAAGATGTTACAAGAGTTTATTAAAAAGTGGTTTTCTTTATCCCAATACTTAACCTCGGGGTGCTCTTATTTTGTATGTTAAAAAGTAGGATGGTTAAATGAGGATTTGCAATGATTATAGATCACTCAATAACATTACTATTAAGAACAAGTATTTATTTTCTTTTATATATGACTTGTTTGATCAGCTTTAGGGAACATGGTATTTTTCGAAGATTGATCTTATGTTTAGATATCATTCGCTGAATGTGATGGAAGAATACATTCCAAAAAATCATGTTTCATACTAGGTATAGGCATTTCAAGTTAGTGCTTATGCACTTCAGTTTGATGAATCCACACATTGTATTTATGGATATTATTTGTGGAGTTTTCTATGATTATTTGGATAACTTTTTAGTGGTTTTCATTGATTTCATTCTATTTTATTCTAAAATATATGAACAATATGTGAAGTATAAAGTTTTTTTTACATACTTTCAAATAAAATAATTTTTATTGAAAATTAAGTAAATATGAATCATGGTTACAGAATATTTCATTCCTTGTGAATATTGATTTAAAAGATGGAATAATTATTGATCCTACTAAAACTAATTTAGTGGAAGTGTAAAATGCCTACAAATTTCATTTATACTTGAAGTTTTCTTGGACCAATGGATTACTATCAAAGGTTTGTTTAAAATATTTCTTGGTTATCTATACCACTAACTAAGTTAACTATAAAATGAGTAAAATTCATATGGATAAGGAATTATGATGAATGTCTTCAGTAATTGAAAAGATGATTTTTTTTATTGATCCATTGTTATCCTTATTATCTATATATGGAGAGTTTTCATCAATAGTGATTTTTTTAAAGGTACTAGGTTTTTTCTTGATAAAAGATGATCACGTAATTGAAAATTCATAACAATAATTGAAAATCTAGGAACAAAATTACCCAACACGTGATCTTGAACTGAATGAAGTATTTTTTGATTTAAAAATATAGACACATTTCTTATATGGTTTAAAATAATAAATATATATTGATCATGAAAGTTTAAAGTATATATTAAATCAAAACGAGGTGAACATGAGGAAAATAAGATGGTTGTAACTGATAATGTCACAAACCAGATCTGGTCTTTATCAAAACTGATGCCCGTCCTGGTCTGTGGAAAGGATCAAGGGTCATTCTCAATCCCCATGGGCTGGAACAAGTTCCTGGGTATCATAAAAAAAGTGTTTGGGAATTATTTACCCAAATTTAGTATCATTAAACAACGAAAAACAATAAATAAACTGAATCAGAAAATTTAATCCAAAAAATAGATTAATAAAATTCAGAACTGAAATACATAGTTTTACACAAAGATCAAGAGGTCCACAACTCAAAAGTAGAAGAAAAAATAACTATATTTCCACCACTTGGAAACCATCATCCCCAATCCTTCTTTACAACACCGTACCAAGAATGGAAGCTAACAACCTGAACCACTGACACTAAAAGCTTTGTCCATACATGCGTAAAAGATTACCAAGTCTACTTACACCCAAGGGTGTAAGTAGGGTGTGATCTTAAGAACAATAGGATCTCCCTCAAAAGATTCCATGTGATAAACATTATAAGATAAAAATAATCCAAGTTTTTATAAACAAGAAAATGTAGCAACAATTTTATAAAGGATGAAACTTTAAATAAAAATAGTTTTCAAGGGAGATATTTTAAGGAATGAACAATTTTAAATAGAATTAAAAAGATACTGAATTTTCCATACAAATAACCATATACCAATGGTGAGTATCAAATAGTCAATGAGCACTAGTCAGAGGAACTCCCCTAGGAACTATCTAGTTGTGGGCTCCAGGTACCTCATATCTTGGTGAAAAGTAACCATAATAAATATTTTTTCTCGTGCATGAGCCACTAGTAGGGAACATACACATAACCTAGTGGTTCCAAAAATCATCATAAGATTATAGTTAGTGTTTTCATCGTCAAACTTGCTACGTAAAATTGGGACTAAACCACTCTGGATCACTAGCATACTAGTACACGTCTGCCCATGTAGATACTCGGGTTTCCCTCTTTGTGATCAATCAAGTTCCACATCTCATAAAATACCATTTTCACATGAAAATTCCATTTCCAAAACACTCACTCACAAAAAATCCCACAATAATTCCACATAGCACTCCATTCACATTCAAATTCATTTTAACATCATACTCACACAAAACAACTTGTAAACATGTTTCACACCCTTCTTACAATTTAATAAAACATCTCAACAATTAATAAAAAGTTATCAAAACGTTTTTCATCACCAGTCATCATTTTCTCTTTCAAAAACCCATTTTAATTGAATACTCCCAACAAAACAGTACATAAACATCTTTTGTACACTTTTTATAACTTAATAAACAGTTTACAATTTTCATAAAACACTTCCAAGAAGTATAACAATTTTTTTCACATAAAACACATTAAAAACCCTATTTAAATGTGAAGAGGACAAAAAAACCCTACAAAACCATTTTTCAGCCCAATCCACCTTTAATAAACCATTTTCATATGTTATAAAATGACCCAAAATGATACCACAATAGTTACAAAAGGAAAAAACACCATTTAAAGAAAACATGTTACTTTAAAATTAAACGCTCAGCCAATTACATCAAAAAAATATTTTACACTACATAAAACAATTGAGGAACATGAAAAATAAGTAAATAAAGCAATATAACTTATCAAGGAATGCATAAAAATATAATCAGCTACCAAAGATGTCAAAAACCCAAATATTTATGCGTAACTTCAAATGCACCACTGCCACACCACAAGGGAGTGAAAATGAACCTAAAACCACAATATTGGACCAAGAAACTCAAAATCAAACCCTAGGTACGAAACCCTAGTTGCTGGAAATTTGGAAATTCAAGAAGGAGGAGATAAACCCTAAGGAAATGGAAGGAACAAGATAGGAATTCAATTACTTGAGAAAATTTGAATAAATCTCCCTCAAAATCTATTTTTATTTGATTTTATAAACCTGCTTTATGGGTGAGCGGGAACCGGAACAAAAGGTTCAAAATTCAAAACATTTCGCTACACCTAAGAAGATCAAGAACAGATTCATCCCCATCTGCCGAAGTCAAGTCGCCTGCAGCCCAAATCATGAGTACCCTTGTCATCGTCACCATCCACCACCGCTGTCGACGTCGTCATTCAACCACCGTACCACCGAATAATGTCAGAGCCCGTCAAAGCCACTAAAAACCATCGCACCACCTAGTCTTTATTCCCCAACGAACTAATTCCAAACCAAAAGATATTGCCATCCATCAACCATCATCGTCGTCGTCCATCACCACAACCATCACACAATACCACTGCCTCTCGTCTTCATCACCACTAACATCGACGCCATCGATGTAAAAAACACCAAAGCAGAAAGTTGTTGTCCTCCATCACCGTTGTCATCCAAAACACCACACAAGAGCGCCAGATGCCATCGAAATTAGTCGTAGCCATGGCACATCACCGTCGGGAACAAACCGACGACCGAAGCAAATAAGAACCAAAATAAACCAGAAACGCAAAATGGAACCATCACTGAACATCTTTTAGAAGAACCGAACCAACATTCTCCGAAAAAAAAAGGTAAGAAATCTGAAAATCAGAAAACAAACCAAAGACGATGTTGATGTCACCTAGAAGGTAGAGAACCAGAATGCCATCAAAGAAGGATGTAAATTCAGGACATCCGAGAAGGACCGTCAGCCTCCAAACCCCACATCCCAAAACTTCAAGAAATAACTGCTCTAGATCTGACCAGGAAAGTAGGAGAGAGACTTGAGGTCAGGGCAGAGACATGAATGACCGAGGGCTTCAGACGATGACAACACTACAGGGAGAAACCAGAGACAAGACCGAACCGACTCAGGAGTACCTGGAAATCCACCAACCTCCAAACCGCAAATCCCAAAACCAGTATGAAACCATCACTCCTGGTCCGACACGGAGAGGCACGGTGTAATGCGAGGTCAGATCAGGGTTAAAGCGGTCGGGGAATTCAAAATCGGACCACCGTCGTCAGGATTAACAGAAACACTTTGAGATACATCATCGATAACAAACCCGAGGGAGAATGGGACATGGGGGGTTCTTTTAGGGTTTGTGGCCTCGAGTGAGAGGTGGAATGACTGAAAAATGTTAAAAAATGAATGAGATATAAAAGAAATAAATTATCTTCTTAAATCTGGAAATGTGCTCACGGGTTGGCCCAATGCCTGAATAAATCACCCAAATACACCATGATTATGAGTTACTAAGGGGTAAAAATGGATATGGTGATTTTAATAGGTCATTAGAGTCCAAGTGGGAAGTGTAATGGGTAAAAATGTTGAAAAAAGAAAGAGTTATAAAAGAAAAAAATGTTTTTAAATCTAGAAATGGGCTCATGGTTTGGCACAAATCTTGAAGAAACCACCCCAATAAACATACACCACAAAAGGTGCCACTAGGAGTGTCACAAATTCAATTCCAAGCCACATCATCTATATACATTCCCTTTAAAAAAATACATGGCCAAATACCATCTAATACTTCCATGAATAATTACTTAGATCAAGAACATCTGAGACACTAAATTTAAACCTGGAACACCCGGAAACAAAGAGAAAGAAAAGAACCAAAAGAAGATTCGAAACAAATCATGGAATTGAAAATCCAGGTGTGACAATTATCCCCACCATAAATCTTTCCATCCCTGAAAATCCATATCAATTCTAGATGCAAAACAAAACCCAACCAATAGACCAAGATGAACTCCCTTTATAAGTTTCTCCTACCCTCAAAAGGACAAAACACCTACAGTTGATCAAGCAAAGGAAGGTATACTCTCACCAACCAATATTTTCACCATTATCCTGAAATGATCAACATTATCACAACTATAATTCAACAAATCCATCAGTTATTCTCCAACCCCAACATTTACCCAAGGAATAAATTTGTGGTTAGCTAGCTTCGAACAAGACTACCCATGGCCACGACAACACCAAGGAAATAACTGATTCACTAATATCTAGATACCCAAATGGACTCTCCACCATAAGAGCCAACTGGATTTCTTGAGATAGATTTGAGACACCAATAGGGGAGGCCTACATGGACTCCCCACCATAAGGTATAGACAAACATTAGATCTATTCCAAGAGAACCTACATGAGAACCATAGTGGGTCTCCCCACTATAAGAACCAACAATATTAACTAACTATCATGGGACGACCTGAAAAAGACCCCATATGACCCAATACCCATCGCAAGGGGGGTCGATCAATGAAACTCCAGGCCAACAGAGACACTAAGTGGTACATCACTCTCATGAACATTACCATCCTCAGCTGATTCCAACCAAAACTAAGATTGAAAGGAGCCTAAATTTATATTCATCCATTAACAACCATACCAATAATTGCACCCATAAGGGTTCAGGAACTGGGTTTGAGAAAACAAAACCACCTCACCTCTCTATAACAAAGGAGGGAATTATCCACCAACGTGGATTACAACCTATGTGGATAGGGACCCCTTGTCCCTTTCCAACACATGGCACCAATTTAAATGAAACCAACACGTCAAAACCTAAATATTTTTACACCTCCCACTCTAGAGACAAAAGTTGAAGCAAGATCTCTTACACCCCTGGAAATTTTCTAGCTATGTGAAAAGCTTCACTCTGATTCTTATGGAAGGAGCACTTATGTTTGAAGAATCTATTGCACCGTAGTTAGCAGATAATGATCACAACACCCCAAAAAATCACTAGCTCAAAAAAACACCTTTACCCAAACATGGACTTGGAAGATACTTATGCATCACTTCTTTCACCCCTAAAAAGAAACAGCATAAGGAAAACACATGGAATAAATCTTCACTTATAACATGGAATTTATAATTCTAAAAATAGAAACACACTTTCATTTAATAAGAATACCTTGAAAGGCTCTCAAAAATTCACATTTTTCCCTTATAAGAAAACACAACACAACAAGACACCACTAAACATGACTCTTGCAAGTGACAAAGTCATTACAAGGAGTGGAACCTTAAACAGAGTTCCATGTTACATGATATTACCGTAAGTGACAATTATAGCAACAAATGACAATATTTTCCACACAAGTGGCTAACATGAACTCTTTCTTAGATGATACTACTGAAAGACCCAAGGTCCCATTAACACATCACTCTACACTGACAACCCCAAATTTCTTTCACCTTCCACACTGGGATTCTCCTTCACCAGTCCAGATGGAACTAACAGACACAACGGTGTCAAACATCACCTTCGATGAATCAGGAAACTTATGGAACCAAGCTGTATTTCAACCTTCCACAACCACTCTCCTTCTACACGAGGACCCAGTTAACTAAAAAAGAAGATGGGTAGAGTCAATATACAAATCTCAAGAAGAAAGTCCTTATGTTGATCAACTAGATGATATGCCAACAAAAAATCACCTATGTCTGCACTTCAATCAGAAATTAACACTTTATGGGGGAATTCCCTAGCCAACAAGAAAATCCAAGGGCCCAAGCAAGATTTTCCTTTGATCAAAACGTACCACAAACCAGGTCTGGACACTTGAGTAGATCAATCTCAAGGGATTCCTGAGACATTTCTCACAAAGTTCCACCAATAAACACTTCAACCCAATATACCAAAAAATAAAAAACCTAAAACATAGTTCAAACAAGAGGGGTTCATAAAATCAATACACCCCACCAAAACATTAAAAAATGCATAAGACACCCCACCCCAAAAACTGGTTATCATAACATGAAATTTCCTTAAAAATAATTTCATTGAAAGTAAATGGGGTCGACTATAGCATCCCGCCTCTTTATCACATAAACTTTCATTACATTTTACAAAACTGAGGATCTTTAAGGTTTAGTGTCTTGGAAACCAGGAACTTTAAACATGAAAACATAAAACATTCTTCTAAAACACTTGAAAGGCTTATCCTCATGTTCATCCTAGGTTCATAACTGCATCACATAACCTGGGAGCATACATCAAAAGAAAGGGTGAGCAAAAATCCCAGTAAGGAAAACAAGAGAAACATTTTACATGTGAACTTGAGATACTTCAATAAGGTCGTGAAAAAGAACTTTAAGGCATGAGAATGAAATAAGGAGGCATGTCATAAAAAAATAACATTTTTCATAACTTTAAAATGTGGCTACATAATTTAACATAGAAAATAATGAACATATCACCAAGGTCCATCCCCAAGGTGTCACTTGAAAATTACCAAGGTTATTCACCAAGGTATCGTGAAAATTGTAATCTCTAGTGGTTACATCATTACCCAATGCATTGGAGCAATATCAGGTCACACCCTTAAATTTTCCATTATTATCATGTGAGCCACATATATCATCATAAAACATTTCATAAAAAACCCATATAGCACAAAATAAATGGGTTTCATTTCGTAATCATAACGTTTTAAAAACTGCTTTAAAGACATGATCTTTACGTCACTTTAAAACCCACAGAAAAGGAAGGTGGGTCTCATGTATGTAAATACCATAATTTAAAATAGAACATTTTGGTATATATGTGAATACCCATTTAGAAGAAAGATCTTTGAGTATTCACTTAATAATATAAAAGAACTTTAGAAAAAGAGAGAGACATTTTGAGACAGAAATTCTGCAGCATAACGACTATGTTACGAGGTTTTAGAAGACATTAAAAAGAGAGGGAAAATGGGTCAAACATTCATAAATGACCCATAAAACAGTATATGGACAGAATAAGAAGGATACATGATCATGGTAATGAAATTTCAATGACATACCATTTGAAATGAAAAACATGGAAGGAAGACAAAAATTAGATTTCTCTTATGAAAGTTCGGCAGCCTAACGGCGTTACTTAAACTTCAAACAAAATGATTTGAAAAGATAGAATAGGGTTTCTCATCATGTGAACATAAGAGTTCAGTATGATAGATATATAGATAATTCCCCAACATAATTAAAAAGGAACTTGAAAGACTTGACATGAAAGTAGAATTTTGAAAAGAATGAGAAGGGTGAAAGAATCTCCTAAAAAATTCGGCAGCCTAACGACACCACTTAAAACTTCAAAATACTGAATTGAAGAGATCAAATGGGGTCTCTCATAATATGAACATAAGAGTCCAGTATGATAGATATAGAGATCATACCCCAATATAACAAAAAGGAACTTGAAAGAATTGTCATGAAATTAGAACTTCAAAACGAGAAGGGTGAAGAACCACTTAAAAATTCGGCAGCCTAACGGCGCCACTTAAAACTTCAAAATACTGAATTGAAGAGATCAAATGGGGTATCTCATCATATGATCATAAAAGATCAGTATGATAAATTTAGAGATCATACCCCAACATAATAAGAATGAACTTGAAATAATTTACATGAAAATATATCTTGAAAAATGAGAAGGGAGAAAGAATCTGTTAAAAAAAATTCGGCAGCCTAACGGCGCCACATAAAACTTCATAAAACGAAATAATGAGAGTAAGAGGGGATCTCTCATTATATGAACATGAAAATGGCAGTAATAGGAGTATAAAATAACATCCTCCAACATAAGAACATGGAGCATAAAAGAAATGACATAAAAGAGATTACTTGAAATGAAAGAGAGAGGTCGGATCCCTTACCTTAAAACATAACTCTTAAAACTCAAAGGTTGGGACCTTGAGGGCTTGGGGGCACCATGGGAGGACTCCTTGGGAGGTAATGAGACCAGAACTTTGTTGGGGGAGAGTGGGGAGTCGAATGGATGAGAGGATGGCTTGGTATTTATAGGGAAAGTGAGGGGACAAGGCATTAATGGCAAAGGGACACCTCATTAGTGGTTTTGGAAAAACCATGGGCTTGCCCATGGTATTTGCCCATGGTATTGGCCACTTGGGACACCTCATACCTTATCTCACTATTCATAATTCGAACATATTGATTAAAAACTTAATACATCATTTAATGATGTCATTAAACACCCGTAACTTAAAAACTGTATTTTCACTATTCATCAAAAATTCAACTTTCTCAGAATAATCCGAAAATTTCACCTTAACCAAATATCAACGCTCTGATTATAAATATGAAATCCATTTTATAAAAATAATTTTCTAAATATTTTTAATTTAATTTTTAAATAAAAACACTATTCACCAAAAATTCATTTTTTTCAGAAAAACCCCGAAAATTACCATAGCATAATATCGGTGCTCTGAGTTCAAAAATGAAATCCGTTTTATAAAAATAATTGTCTAAATATTTTTAATTAAGTTTTTAATTAAAAAACACTATTCACCCGAAAAAACTAATACTTGAATAATAATTTATGAAACCGTTATTTAACCATTTTATTGAATCACATTACTTAATCAAGGTGCCTAGATTATATTAATACTTTCTTTAAGTGAGATTACTAATCCATTTGGACACATTACTAATCCTAATCATAAAATCACTATTCATAGTTTACTATTCATCAAAAATTAAGTTGATCTTATTAGACTCTAAATTTCGTACTGAACATAATTGTAGAAGACCATTTTTCGAAAATCATTACAAATTTTTAATTATTTAAGGTTTACACAACCATTTTTTTTAAAATATCCTTTTTCTAAAATTCATCAAAAATATGCATACTATATTTATCCGGTCATTTGAAAATTCATAAACTTCATCATAAGAAGAAATCCCAATTTTTATTTAAAACAATGGATTACACAAGGCAGTTACGGTCTCATTACATAGCCCCTTATCACACCAACATAGGACCTAAGTGTAAGGTGTGCTAAGGTGAGAGAATCTGAGGGAGGCTCGGCCAACATCGCACGAGTAGTAATTTCTATCAGTTTGAACTTCTCGCAAAGGTGATCTCGTTATAGATTTATACGATGAAGTTCAGCTTGGGTTTGTCCAGAGCAAAGCCCAGTGGTGCTACCTCCTTCCCAAGTTCTGTTAGATGGGCTTCGATTGGTCCAAGACTACTGGGTGAGGCCATCGAATCTTCTTTCTATATTAATTAACCAAGATTACTTGTATTTAGAGACAATAATCAAAACGTTTAGTTTCCAGTGGTCATATTGACCAATGGTCATATAACAGTCAAAAACCAACAGTATCATTTTAATTATACTCATGTTATCAAATGAAACATTTTTGTTGGGTATAAAAATAAAATAACACATAAAATTAGGAAACAAGATTTATTCAAAATTTCGGGTTGTTACAATCTTCCCCCCTTAAGAAATTGCGTCCTCGCAATTTTTTAAAATTAGGTTTTGAAATTTCATTGAAATTCCCACATAGAAAAAGGATTCAGTAAAACTATTACTTTAAAAGAAAGAAAGGGAAGTACGATGGTCACCCGAGTTAGCCCACACTAGGATTCCATGTAGGAAAACATGGACATGGAGGAGAAAACAAAGGGTCAAGTTCTGAGGGAGAGTGATAGAGAACATGATTAGGAGAAAGTTAACCATAAGAAAATCCCAAACTTATGATGTGTGTAAACGATATTTGATTACCTAGTAGGAAACGTAAACCAATAATGTTTTTGTTTTACGTTCCTTTTCATAATTTTGAGGAATTCATTTACAACATAGAACAAAAACATAAGGAAATGTATCTACCTTCATATAGAGTTTCACCCTTTAATAAGTTTCTACCAAAACTAATCTTTTCTCCCAAACGATGAGCATTCCAAACTACTTGGTCTCATAGAAACACAAGAATCATCTTATAGAGAATCACATAATCAACAAAATATTAACTATCTATTTCTTCTATCTTTAAACATTATCCCAAAAACAGAAAGGGTAAGGTTAAACAACTCTTCAAAAAGGAAGAATCCCATAGGAATGGAAACTAATTTTAAATCTTTAATGTTCCATGGTAATACCCAAAGTTCATTATAGACCATCCCATAAATAACGGTCCTTAAAATTCCTCAAAATAAACCAAACTAAGATTGAAACCCAAATACAAAAAGGATTTGATAACATAGTCTTCCAAAATAAACTTCATTGTTCATCTCTAAACAACATCAACCACTCCTAACATCTTATAACAAAATTATCTAAACTAAACATATTTTACCCAAGATAGTTTAATCATTCCCATAAGTAACCTAAATTACTATAATTCCACCATAAATTCATCGATTCTTCAAAATATAAGTCAAACTTACTCCTCAATGAAAATACCGTAGTAATCTATTTACCTCGATCATATAGGGTCCCTAAAATAGTGAACATATTCCAAAATAATAATCATCTTTTAATCCCCAAATCACCTTTGTCATATTAATACAACAATCGTCGCATTTCCTATCACATTGGTTTTTGGGACATGTTCTTCCATTTCCCGCCATTAACTAAGAAAAGAAACTATAATTAGGGGCTTATTTACTTAGATAATAATCATGAAAAGGAAACTTTAAGCATAAAAGGATAAACATGTAGAATAAAAGTATATCCTAACTTGTGATCCCCTAGGTTCCAATCTAGGTTATCCATGATCATATATTCGTATGTGAATCTTTATTTTATTTTATCTTTGTTCCTTTAACAATGGTTCATACTAAGCTTATGAATTTACCAAAGCATATCCCCCGGGAGTGTCATAACCAAGAGTGTAGCAAGGCCCATTTTCGTGTACCAGTTCCTGTTTGAGTCTAACTCAAAGCGGTGTTTTCGGGTTTTAACCCTATGTACATCTGTGCCAGATCCACCTCTACCTGCTCGTATCCAGACAGGGATGTATTTGCTTGGCAACCCATTACTCAATACTCACCAAAATACCAGGAATATTTCCTATATAAAAACTTTTCTATAGGCTTCTTCCTAAAGTTTTCATATCCTAATTTCCACAAATAACTAAACCATCCTTTGATACCAACTATAGCATCCCTCCTCTTTATCACATAAACTTTCATTACATTTTACAAAACTGAGGATCTTTATGGTTTAGTGTCTTGGAAACCAGGAACTTTAAACATGAAAACATAAAACATTCTTCTAAAACACTTGAAAGGCTTCTCCTCATGTTCATCCTAGGTTCATTACTGCATCACATAACCTGGGAGCATACATCAAAAGAAAGGGTAAGCAAAAAGCCCAGTAAGGAAAACAAGAGAAACATTTTACATGTGAACTTGAGATACTTCAATAAGGTCATGAAAAAGAACTTTAAGGCATGAGAATGAAATAAGGAGGCATATCATAATAAAAATAACATTTTTCATAACTTGAAAATGTGGCTACATCATTTAACATAGAAAATCATGAACATATCACCAAGGTCCATCCCCAAGGTGTCATTTGAAAATTACCAAGGTTATTCACCAAGGTATCGTGAAAATTGTAATCTCTAGTGGTTACATCATTACCCAATGCATTGGAGCGCTATCAGGGCGCACCCTTAAATTTGCCTTTATTATCATGTGAGCCACATATATCATCATCAAACATTTCATAAAGAACCCATATAGCACAAAATAAATGGGTTTCATTTCGTAATCATAACGTTTTAAAAACTGCTTTAAAGACATGATCTTTATGTCACTTTAAAACCCACAGAAAAGGAAGGTGGGTCTCATGTATGTAAATCCCATAATTTAAAATAGAAAATTTTGGTATATATGTGAATACCCCTTTAGAAGAAAGAGATTTTATTATTCACTTAATAATATAAAATAACTTTAGAAAAATAGACGGACATTTTGAGACGGAAATTCTGCAGCATAACGACTATGTTACGAGGTTTTAGAAGACATTAAAAAGAGAGGGAAAATGGGTCAAACATTCATAAATGACCCATAAAACAGTATATGGACAGAATAAGAAGGATACATGATCATGGTAATGAAATTTCAATGACATACCATTTGAAATGAAAAACATGGAAGGAACACAAAAATTAGATTTCTCTTATGAAAGTTCGGCAGCCTAACGACGTTACTTAAACTTCAAACAAAATGATTTGGAAAGATCGAATAGGGTCTCTAATCATGTGAACATAAGAGTTCAGTATGATAGATATAGAGATAATTCCACAACATAATTAAAAAGGAACTTGAAAGACTTGACATGAAAGTAGAATTTTGAAAAGAATGAGAAGGGTGAAAGAATCTCCTAAAAAATTCGGCAGCCTAACGACTCCACTTAAAACTTCAAAATACTGAATTGAAGAGATCAAATGGGGTATCTCATCATATGAACATAAGAGTACAGTATGATAGATATAGAGATCATACCCCAACATAACAAAAAGAAACTTGAAATAATTGACATGAAATTAGAACTTCAAAACGAGAAGGGTGAAGAACCACTTAAAAATTCGGCAGCCTAACGGCGCCACTTAAAACATCAAAATACTGAATTGAAGAGATCAAATGGGGTCTCTCATCATATGATCATAAAATATCAGTATGATAAATTTAGAGATAATACCCCAACATAATAAAAAGGAACTTGAAATAATTTACAAGAAAATAGATCTTGAAAAATGAGAAGGGAGAAAGAATCTGTTAAAAAAATTTCGGCAGCCTAACGGCGCCACTTAAAACTTCATAAAACGAAATAATGAGAGTAAGAGGGGATCTCTCATTATATGAACATGAAAATGGCAGTAATAGTAGTGTAAAATAACATACTCCAACATAAGAACATGGAGCATAAAAGGAATGACATAAAAGAGATTACTTGAAATGAAAGAGAGAGGTCGAATCCCTTACCTTAAAACATAACTCTTAAAACTCAAAGGTTGGGACCTTGAGGGCTTGGGGGAACCATGGGAGGACTCCTTGGGAGGTAATGAGACCAGAAATTAGTTGGGGGAGAGTGGGGAGTCGAATGGATGAGAGGATGGCTTGGTATTTATAGGGAAAGTGAGGGGACAAGGCATTAATGGCAAAGGGACACCTCATTAGTGGTTTTGGAAAAACCGTGGGCTTTCCCATGGTATTTTCCCATGGTATTGGACACTTGGGACACCTCATACCTTATCTCACTATTCATAATTCTAACATATTGATTACAAACTTAATACATCATTTAATGATGTCATTAAACACCCGTAACTTAAAAACTGTATTTTCACTATTCATCGAAAATTCAACTTTCTCAGAATAATCCCAAAATTTCACATTAACCAAATATCAACGCTCTGATTATAAATAAGAACTTCATTTTATAAAAATAATTTTCTAAATAATTTTAATTTAATTTTTAAATAAAAACGCTATTCACTGAAAATTCATTTTTTTCAGAAAAAACCCCAAAAATTACCATAGCATAATATCGGTGCTCTGAGTTCAAAAATGAAATCCGTTTTATAAAAATAATTATCTAAATATTTTTAATTAAATTTTTAATTAAAAAACACTATTCACCTGAAAAAACTAATACTTGAATAATAATTTATGAAACCGTTATTTAACCATTTTATTGAATCACATTACTTAATCAAGGTGCCTAGATTATATTAATACTTTATTTAAGTGAGATTACTAATCCATTTGGACACATTACTAATCCTAATCATAAAATCACTATTCATAATTTACTATTCATCAAAAATTAATTTGATCTTATTAGACTCTAAATTTCATACTGAACATAATTGTAGAAGACAATTTTTCGAAAATCATTACACTTTTTTAATTATTTAAGGTTTACACAACCATTTTTTTTAAATATCATTTTTCTAAAATTCATCAAAAATATGCATACTATATTTATCCGGTCATTTGAAAATTCATAAACTTCATCATAAGAAGAAATCCCAATTTTTATTTAAAACAAAGGATTACACAAGGCAGTTACGGTCTCCTTACATAGCCCCTTATCACACCAGCATAGGACCTAAGTGTAAGGTGTGCTAAGGTGAGAGAATCTGAGGGAGGATCGGCCAACATTGCACGAGTAGTAATTTCTATCAGTTTGAACTTCTCACGAAGGCGATCCCGTTCTAGCTTTATACGATGAAGTTCAGCTTGGGTTTGGTCCAGAGAAAAGCCCAGTGGCGCTACCTCCTTCCCAAGTTCTGTTAGATGGGATTCGATTGGTCCAAGACTACTGGGTGAGGCCATCGAATCTTCTTTCTATATTAATTAACCAAGATTACTTATATTTAGAGACAATAATCAAAACATTTAGTTTCCAGTGGCCATATTGACCAATGGTCGTATAATAGTCAAAAACCAACATTATCATTTTAATTATACTCATGTTATCAAATGAAACATTTTTGTTGAGTATAAAAATAAAATAACACATAAAATTAGGAAACAAGATTTATTCAAAATTTCGGGTTGTTACATCGATGGTTAGCGCATTCATAAATGGTATCTCATGGGCCCCACACATGTATTTTTCCATTCCACTATGGTCACCCACCTAGTGCCAACCTGGGTACTCATCCACTGTTCCTTACACATAACCCATGCATGCTGTCACCGATGAGAACACCAAGGATCAAAAAAGTTTTTTACACTTTTTAAAACTGAAACATTTCATTCCACTCAAAACAGAATTTCAAACCCCACTTTAAAATCATACTTGTTTTCCAAACCATCGATTTTGTGAATCTACAAGTTATTATTATAAAAATAAAATATCATATTATACAAATAATATTTCATGAAAATCTTCCTTTTCAAAACCTTTTTCAAAACTATTCTAAAGACCAATTTTCAATCCTCTTTAAAATCACACAATTCCCACTTCAAAATTCCATTTAAAATAGATTTCCAAAACCTTATTTAACACAACTTACACTTTCCCATCAATTAATTTCAGTAAACCAAATGTTTAAATTATGAAAATACAATTCCAATAAACTCAACACCATTTAATCAAAACCATTTCCATTTTAAAATATAGTTTCCACAATTTTCAAACAAGAGTTTTCCAGAATGATTTTCCAAAACCCATAAAGATGCTGAAAAAATCAAGGGAAAACTAGTGTCGATGGGTGACTCGGACATATGGTTGGAGGACATACACCAGTCACACCACTGCTACTAAGAGTGTTCTAGGACAATGTCCCCAACTCCCCATGGATTTCTAGGACCTTAGATCTCACTGAGTCCATCGACCTAACTCCCATTTCATTTCCCAAATAACGAACAACCATAAGAACCAAAAGGCTTAGATGAAACCCGAATTCCCCTCACAACTCAGGTCCTAATATGAGGTGTGCTAACCAGAAACCTTACTCATAAACAGAATATCAAGTTCCGGAAATCCTAGCTTTGTTCTACCTAAACACTTTCCCAAAATAACATGACCCAAAAGAGAGAACCTCACCTTTGATACCATTTTGTCACGAACCAGATCTAGTCGCCCTCAAAACTGACGCCCAACTTAGTCTGTGGTAAGGCCCAAGGGGAATTCCTGATCCCCACGGGCTGGAAAAAGTTCTCGATTATCATAAAAAAAGTGTTTGGGAACAATTTACCTAAATTTAGAAGCATTAAACAACCAAAAACAATAAATAAACTAAATCATAAAATTTAAGCCAAACAAGCCTTTAATGAAATTCAAAAGTGAAATACATGGTTTTAGACAAAGAAAGATAGGGACAAAACCCACAAGTAGTAGAAACAATAACTCAAGGGCCACCACACGGCAAGAGTCCATCATCCCCAAGCCTTCTCTACAACACTCTACCAAGAATGGAAGCTAACAAAACAAACCACATGCACCAAAATCTTTTTCCATACCTGCGGCAAAGAGTACCAAGTCTACATACACCCAACGGTCTAATTAGGGTTTGATCCTAAGACTAATATGTTTTCACCCAAAATATTCCATGTGAGAAACGTTATAATATAAAAAAATTTCAAGTTTTCATGAACAATAAAAGGTATCAACAATTTTCTAAACATACCCTACAAAAGGAGATACTAGGAGTGTCAAAAATTAAATCCCAAGACACCTCATCCTTATACCTTTAAAAAAAATTACAAGTCCAAATACCATCCAAGACTTCCAAGACTAATGACTTAGATAAGAACACCTAACACAAAAACTTTAAACTCAGAACACCCAGAAATTAAGAGAAAACTAAGAACCAAAAGATGATTTGAAAGAAAGCATGGAATTGAAAATTTGGGTGTGAAAGATAAAGGATTATGATTTCATGATTCTCTATAATCCTGGTAAAGAAAACAAGGAAGCAAGTTCATTAAGTTGAAAATATAATGTATTATTAATAATGTTATGTGTAGAACAAGATGCTTTGTTTAATGATTTGATAGATACTGAACTAGAAATTTTGCATGCAATAACTCCCTATATTTTGGTTTAGGTGTCAGTATAGTCATAATTTTACAATATAATTAAGAATTCTTATAAGGAATATCATGGTATATAAAAAACCATATATTTTTTAAGAAGGGTAAGTTTCCTTAATTTAATATTGTAAAAGAAGGTGTCATCAAATTTGGAAAGTGGTTGTGTGTGTAAGGTGATTTCCAATTGAAGAAGGAATTATTGATTAAAGCTTATAGATATTCATTTTTTTTATTATAATAGCACTAATATGTATCGGGCCCATTGAGGATATTATTTATGGGAATGATTAAAGAAGGATATTGCTAATTTTACAATGAAATATTTGACTTCTTAATAGGTTAAAGATGAGTAACAACTACCATAGTGCATGATTCAACCATTTTTGGTGATTAGATAGAAATGGGGGAATATATACATGGATTTAATTTTGGGATTAATAATACATCTCAAGGTAATAATATGAGTTTGTTTATTATTTATTGATTAACAAAAACTATTCATTTTATTTCTATTTAAGATAATATGTCTTTATATTGGATTTATATACTCTACATTAATGAGATATTAGAATTATATGGAATCACCCTCTCTATTGTATCTGGTCGTTATTATAGAATTAACTTTAATTGTTTGAAAGGATTTCAAGATTCATTGGGTACTGAACTAAATTTTAATACATATTTTCATCGTCAATCTGATAAAAATATGAACCAAAAAATTGAAACATTGGAGGATATTATTTGATCTTACTCATTGTATTATTAGGGAATTTGGGATCTTTATTTATTTTTTGTGAACCTTTATCATAATAACAATTCTAATTCTAGTATATAGATGGAACCTTTGGGGGAATTATATTGAAAATGATGTCAGACCCCAGTATATTGGGATAAATTTAGTGAAAAACGTTGTTAGAACCAGAACTGGTAGAATAAATGGTTGAGGAGGTAAAAATTATTCATCATAATATGAGGGTATCTTAAGATTATATAGGAGAGTTTTGAATATAAAATAATGAAATACCTTTCATTTGAGGTGGGTGGTCATGTCTTTCATAAAATATATCCATAGAAAGGTCTTATGTGTTTTGGAAAGAAATTAAAGTTACGCCCATGGTATATTGGTTCATATGAAATTTCAGATAAATATGGATTATTTTTATACTAATTATCCTTACCTCAAATCTTATCTAAGGTATATTATTTGTTTCATGTTTTATTTTTCGGGAAATATATACTTGATGAATCTCATTTTTTAAACCCTGAGATGTTACAGTCACAAGAGAATACTTAATATGAGGAAAATATGGTGCAGATTCAAGATCCTAGAGAGAAGGTGTTACGGAATAAGGTAACTCATATGGTTAAGGTTTTATAGATACTAATATAATGTAATAACCATCATGGTAACCTAAAAAAACAAAAATATCATTACCCATTTAACTAAAAAATGAAATTAGAAAGACCCAATTTCTTAAGGTTAGAATAATTTTACAACCCAAGTAATATTAATAATAAATCAATTTTATTTTTTATTAATATTCATGATTATATTTAATATATTCACATTCATTACAATAATTTTATATGATTTTTCAAATTGAAAAAGAAATAGTTTAATTCTAACTAAAATATTTTCTACGTATTATATGGCTTTATTTAAAAGATTTTTTTTAAAATTTTATAAATTTAATTTTATAAAATTGAATTAATTTTTTATATAATTGTATCAAATTTATATTAGGGTGATTTTTTTATTTTTTGAAAACATTGATTTTTTGGATGAATAGTGAAAAATATCGATTTCTATAAAAATTACCATTCCTTTTCTAGTATTTAAAAAGTAAAATTCTAATTTGGATTCATGTTAAAGTAAAATTATTCATAATTGAATAAAAATAATACAATTTATTTCATATTAATTAACATTATTCATGATTTTCGTATAAATTCGTTTTTTGGCTTGAAAACACATTTTCCACACAAAAACATTCACTGCATTTTGTGAAATTATATTAAAAGTAATTTATACCACTTCTACATATTTAATATTGAAAAATGGGTTTCTTATTTTTAATCTGGAGTTTTAAATTTATTAAGATGTCAAATTTCATTTTTAAGCAAATGAATAGTAACCATGGTAAAAAGTTTTCGCCATGGTAAAGGGTAAAACGGGTTAATTAAGGTTAAAACTAAGTGATAAAGTCAAAATATCTCATCATAAATATTATTGGGTGAGATTACTTTTACACTTATCATATTATATTTATATTGGTTTATATTTAGTGCCACTTTTCCATGAATAAGTTATTATATGATTTTAAAAATTTGAAACATTATAAGGGTTCAACTCACCTCACTTATAAAATGGAACCATCTTTACTCTCTTATTAAAATAATTTAAGAAATTTATATAAACCAATACCTACACAAATACCTTCCCAACATCTTTAACCATGTTCTAGAGGTTCTTATTTTACCAAAATACTTACCAATAATGCTTAAGGTGTAATCTGAAGGTGGTTTTCTAAAGAAGAGGTATAACTCTTAACCAAGTGTTTTTATGTTAATTTATTCTTCCACCTCATTAAAAAATTATATAACCATACTGACATGATAACATCAATATCATAAATATTCTAAAATTTTACTATGTTGATGGAACAATCCTTCTTTATCTCACTTTCTATCCTATGTGAAGTGAATACATCACTCGTGTGTGTGTGTGGACTACCACTTCCAAAAAGCGATGTGTTTCATTTTTCATCACCACCTTACAAGGATGACTATTATGATGGATTTAATGAATATTTATGATATTCATCAAATATTTATTTATTTTTAAAGATAATATATTACCGATATTCTTATTCTTTCATTTGTTGTAAAATGATAATGTCACTAGTGTGTATGTGTGGACTACCACCTTCATGAAGGGATGTGAATAATTTTTTTTGTACGTCTTTCATTTAAATTAATAAAAATTTATTTAATGCATAAACATGAAATTATTTCATGAATAATATTTTTTATAAATTTTAATAATGAACCTTTTGACCAAGTTCATCCTACCAAAGTTATTTTTGGAGTTAGAACCGAATGTCCTCAAAATGTGTGACATAAAACTAACTAATTTAATAAAAATATAAGAAATGATAATAAATGAAATAAAAGGTATAATAATAAGTGAATAAAACTAAAAATGTTCTTAAGAAAGTATAAAATTAATATAATTTTATAATAAATTTTGTAAAGTACGTACGTGGCGAGTCGGTCTCAAGGAAAGATATTTTTCTTTAAAACCTTATTTTAAATGTTTTAATGTTTTTTCTTCCTTTTATACTCCATATACAAGTTCTTTAAAATTTTACTAGTATTTTATGTTTCATTACCTATCCTAGTGGGGCTTGTTCTTTGACTCCCCAAGCCTGTCTCCAATAGGCCATCGGCTAGTGACTAGTGCGGAGTAGGAATATCACTAACATGGGAAGTCATATCCTAATTACTTGCACACACTCACACATATCCAAGCTTATAAAATGATTATATTTAAAAAAACTAAAAAACCATGCATTCATACATCTAAATCCCACAAATAGAGTACGATGGGAATTAAATTAATGTAAACAGGTCCAAATACAATCCTATCACAAAGAGTTTGAAAGCAATATTCTAAACTGAAAATAAAAGGAAAGTTGTCTCAGTTCCATAGGAACACACCTCAGTCTTTTTGGTATCACTAAACATTTTATGGATCTATTCCATTAGGTAACCTTTCAAAATTTCAATCTTCTACAAAAGACATGAAACGTGTAGGAAAAGACCCTGTAGGAGTGAGTATAACAATACCCAATAGGACACCCCGAAACCACAAATCATACAACCAAGAAAATACAATCATCTATACATAGGTATATTTCTATATCACATATAACAAGAATATCTAGATATAATCAACAAAGAAACACAATCTAAAGGTAATTCAAACCCATAGTATGATAGCCTAGGATTCTGTCTTCAATATTCCACATAGCACTCATTCAGGATAAAATACTCTTGAGTCTAATAATGCTGAATTCATCCATATGAGGAGTAATTTCTATCAGGTCTCACCACTAGAATTACATGATAAAGGTCTGAAGAAATACGATACACATATGATAATCACACCTAAGTTCATGCGGTATACCAGCAACTCAATCTGGATTAACCTTCTAAGTAGAGGATTGGCGCTCGCATATTGTTGTTCATGATGATACCAAGAACTACACCTAGGGAACAAAGATGAATAGAGGATCTCACTCTAGGCCTCATGGAAGGATTCCAAAAACTCGATCCAAGAATTCCTACTAAATGGATCATTGTCCTATGAGTATGAGGTGATTCCATACCAAACCTCAGGGAAAGGATAAGGGGAAAGCACCCTAAAAAACTTGTCCAATATACATATAACAAGAGATCCAAACAAACGTTTAAGGAGTACATGACATGTAGTAGGGTTACACACTTTGTACCTTAACCATAGGTCCTACCTATGTAAACGAGCCATGTCTTAATCCATTTCTGTGTCTGTGTAGAAGTACATAGTGTATCGGCTTATAGTGTACCAGTACACAGCTTATCGAATGTACTTTTATAGGCCATGTCTGTGTAGAGAAGTACATGGTGTGTTCCAACCCTTTTTCCCCAACTTGTGTTTGTATACCCTATGAGGTGCATGATAAGTACACCAAAGGGGACCACACACCGTGTGATAGGGTCACATTACATGTGATACTTATCTCCCTCCTATAACCCTATTCACCTCAAAGATGGTCCCACACAACATGTTTCTCCAAGTTACATGTCATGAGGTACAGTTTTCCCCACAATTATAGATATGGAAATATGCATTTTCTTCCACTCATCCCATGCTCATATTTGCTACCAATCACACCCTTAGAATATGGATCTAGGATAACCATGGTCGATCATCGCCTGAGAAGCAATTTCTAGCTATCATATTCGTTTGGAGTCATCCTGAACCCCCACCATCACCTTTTTCATGCCCGATCCAAATTGGGGGTTACTAAACTGGTTCAATTTGTTCACTTATACCTTTTTCACACCTCTTTCATGTTGAGCCAAGCCTGAATCAATGATTTCAAACAATTATGCCAAGAAACTTATGTGAAACATTTGATTGTCCAGTAATACATCGAACCATGGGCTAAATGAAGAACGCTCATGATGAATGGAGAAAGATTGAAGAAAACAAAAAAACATGAAAAAATAGGAATGAACCTTGACCATGTTTAGTTGTACTTGATTCATTTCCATTAGAATGAAAAATTAAGAACCATATAAATAAATAACTCCCAATAAAACTTTACATAATAAAACCCATCACGCAATACTCACGATTCATGGATCAATCTGTATGTCTATTAATCCATTTTCATCATAAAAATTAAGGATGGGTAAATAATACAAATAAAAAAATGCCTTACCTTGATTCAGATCAATCACTGATAAAGAACAGAGTTTTTTCGTGATCGTTGGTGATATCCTTCGATTCCATTGTGTGTTGATCGTCGATCTACGATATGGTCACCATCCATCTGAGGGAGATTCTCTAATCTCTATCCAATAGTTCTCTAATGTATCAAGGGTTATATATCTTACCCTATAATTATATCATAATAGTATACATAAATACTCATCAGTAGTTGAATTAATGAAATGAAAATAGAATAATCTATTTAATTATTTTATTTATTTTATTTATTTTCACAGCCATGTGACTTTTCCACAAACGACCCAGGCCGACCAAATTTATATCACACCTTGGGTAAACCCTATATTCTAAACTCAATGGTTCCCTTATATTTATGATCGAGACCCTCATTTATAAGTTACTTGACTTTTTTTGGAAAAATATGTGTGTTATCTATTTAACATATTTAATACATTTCAAGAATTTATTCTTAGTGCACTGGGACTTGGAATTACACGTTTTCTCAGTGCCTACTCATAAAAATAATCCATAAAATATCCAAAAATATTACATGGAAAATATGAGTCATTAAATTCTCCTCGCCTTGGGGTTTATGTCCCTAAAAAGTCTAATAAAAATATACACAAAAAGATGTGGGTACTGAACACAAATATAAGTGTCCTGCTCCCATGTGCTCTCCTGGAGATTCTTGTGCACCCATCAGACATTCACAAAAGGAATTTATTACCCAAAAAAATCATATCTTGATGATCCTTGATCTATATCGGGTACTCAAAAAAGGTAGATCCATCTTTGATATCCAAATCACCCCAATCGATAACATGAAATGGGTCATCACGTACCTCTTAAGATGCGACACAAAGAACAAATAATGTGCCTAGCCTAACTACAGGGGTAGAGATAAGTGGAATGCCACCTCTCCAAATCTATGTATTATCTGGAAAGGTCCAATTAACCTTGAATATAGATTTCTTCCCCATCCAAATACTCATAATCCACATCGAGGTGAAACCCATAGAAACACATGCTCTCCTTATTTGAACTCCTAAGGCCTCCTTTTTTTTGTCCACATAAGAGTTATAACGCCTCTGTAAAATTCTCATCTACTTATAGATGATTTTTACATTCTCAATAGTTGGTCACAATAACTCTGGGCCCATGAGTACCGAATCTCTTGGGCTTGTCTAGCAAAGTGGTGACCTGAAGGGTCTCCCGTACAAAGTCTCAAACAGTTCCATACTGATGGTGGAGTGGTAACTATTGTTGTATGCAAACTCCACCAGTGTTGGGTGATCCTGCCAACTATGAAAAAATTCTAACATGAAAACTAACATTATTTCCTCCAGAACCTGAATGGTCCACTCTATCTGGATTTCAATTTGGGAGTGAAATTTTATGCTCAAATGTAAGTGAGTCCCAAATGCCTCCTATAATCCCTTCCACAACTGGGATGTGAAGTGGTCATCATAGTCAAAAAACCATTGATGGAAATCCATGGATTTGGACTGTCTCCTTCACATTGAGTCATCCCAAGATCTCGAATGAACTCTACACCTGAATATCTAATAAGTGGGTTGACTTGGTGGGTCGGTCTAAAATCACCCATATGGCATCGTGTCCCCTAGACCTATGTGTTAATCCCACCATTAATTCCATGAATATCCAATCCCACTTCCACTCTGGAACCTCAAGGGGTTGAGCTAAACCCTTGGGAACTTGGTGATTAACCTTCACTTACTGACAAGTAAGGCATTGAGAGAAAAACTCTACAACTCATTTCCTCACCTCGGACAGCAAAACTAATGTTGGAGGTCTTGGTACATCATTTCCATATCTAGAAGTTCCAAAAAAGGAAACATATGAAACACTCTTAGAACCTCCTCCCGCAATGTCACTGATACCATCAAGAACCCTCTGAAAATAAATACATGCTCCTCACCTTTGTAAAATCCATTAGAAGTGTGTCCAGTGGATATCTGAATATATAGGGTCACACAGTCAAAATTCCCAAGTTTGGCCTCCCTAAATCGCTATAATAGTAGGAGATAAAAACCATCAACTAGAAATAAGTTTCTCCATATCCATCCAAAAAGGATAATTATAGCAAGGTTAGCTACTTTGATGCCATGCTTAGACCCTACGAACATGATCTTATGCTGAGAGATTCTCTTACCATGTTCTCTTTTCCATGAGTATAGAAAATTTAAAAGTCATAATCCTGTAGGAAATCCATCCATAACCTTTATATTAGGTTAATATCCTTCTGATAGAATATATAATTGTGACTCTTATGATCAGAATAGATGAAAAACTACTTGTCCATCAGGTAGTGACACCCCATCTTTAGGGCATAGACTACCACTACTAACTCAAGATTGTGGGCCACATAGTTCTACTCATGTGGTCTCAACTAACATAAACCATAGGAAATAATCTAATGATTCCCCATCAGAACATAACCAATCCTAGTTCTTGATGCATCACATAACACTGTATAATGGAAACCATCCTCTATTAAAATCAATAATGGAGCACTCATCAAAATCTTCCTCAAATATTGAAAATATTTCTAGCACCACTCTATCCACATGAAAGGTTTCACATTCAAGTAAAAGTTATCATGGGTGATGATATCCTAGAGAAGTCATGTATGAATATCTCAAAATATCTTTATAATATGATAATTCTTCAAACCTCCATCACACTCTTGGGTGGCTCCCAAGATAACACTTCCTCTACCTTGGTTGGTTCCACTACCACTCCATTAGCTGAGATAACATTTCCTAGAAATTGGACCACCTACATCCAAAACTGACACTTATATATATTTTTGGTAAATCTAGTTCTCTTGAAGTATATAAAAAACCATCCTAAAGTGTATCACATGATCCTTTTCAGGCACTGAGTACACAAGGGTATCATTGATGAAGATACTATGAACTGGTATGAGAAAGGTTGAATGATATGGTTTGTGAGTCTCACAAACACTACTAGGGTGTTCCTCACACCAAATGGAATCACCAAGTACTCATAGAGACCATACAAATGTATGAATTTCATCATCAGTATATCCTCATCCCAAAATCATAGTTGGTGATAGCCTGGCCTATGTTTAATCTTAAAGAACCATTGTTCCCCTCTCAACTGATCAAAGAGGCCATTGATACTCAATAGTGGATGATTTTGCTTCACGATCACCTGATTTCAGCATAATTATTCCACACATAACCTCAGTATCTAGTCTTCCTTCTTTACAAAAAACTAGGGTTTCCTAAGGTGAAACACCAGGTCTAACAATTCCATTACTTTGTAAGTCCTCCAACTGGACCCTCAGCTTTTGAAGCTATGTGGGAGCCATCCAATATGATAGCATAGATATCATTGTTTTCTATGTGTGTAGATCAGTATAGAAGTATATCTCTTTGTGGTGAGGTAAGCCTAGAACATCCTTAGGGAATACATACTCATACTCTGCCACTACTGCAAGAAACTCATAACTCATAACATCAACTAAAATAAGGGTTAGGATATCCAAATGATGAGTAATCGACTACAACCTACTATGCATGAGTCCATCCTACACTACATGGGTTTCCTTTTTACTAGAAAAAGAGAACCCAGTTCCATCACTATGGACACACCATATCCTTCCCCTGAAACAATTAATCTAGGAATGAATTATTGATAACCATTCAATACCTAAGATGACATTGTAAGGAATCATCACTACTACAAAGAGATCCCAATAGAAACTCTCACCTCTAAGATTCAGGTCACACCATCAACACAAGTGTGTGATCATTGAGTTATCTCTAGTAAAAGTCTCCAAGCACAAGGTTCGATCCAAGGGATCAACTGGAATCTATACGTATCAACAAGATATGTAGAAACAAAGTAATGAATAGAACATGTGACTATCAGTACTGTAACTAAGGTAGAAAAGAAACATATTTTACCTCAAATCATTCTTGGAACCTCTGGGTCATAAAATTCGACCGCCTACAGTTTTCCCCTCCCCTGTCCTCCATCCCCCTAAGCCTGGAATGGACCACCTGGGGGTGGTGGTGGTAACAAGTCAAAGTTTCTACCACCTCCTGCTACACTCTCATCTCTTATTCCATGTATTCCACCCTAAGAATATACCTGGTATTACCGATTCCTCTACTTTGGTGGCCCATCCACAGACTCTCTATCAGTTGTACGGTGTGTCAAACAATCTTGAGCAAGATGTCCCCTACCATCACATGAGTAACACCGCCTCTCTCTAGGCTGAAAAAACTCATCCTATGATACCTAAACCATATACCCTCTATCCTAGGACCTCCACCTAAAACGTATCACATGTCCAAGTCCCTTGTACTGAAATTGTCTTCCAGATTCTGAGGTATCAACACTTATAAGCCTTCTACCGGCGACCACTAGATATATCTTCTCATCTAAAAAACTTTCAACTACCAAAGCTCGTTCTAGAACCCCATTATTGGTAGGAATGTATATAGGGAAAACACTAGCTAGTATGTTTCAACATATCCCTTTCTCAAAGGCTTATCCTTGAAGAACTAGTCATGAACCATATCAATCGTGTACCTGGAGAGGTTGGAAAACCTTGATGAATACTCAGCTACTGTTGTGATTCATTACTGGAGCTGAAAAACCTCCTGGATACATACATCCCATGGTGTATCTAGAGGGAATCCATATTTGAAAAGGAACTCAAAATCTGACCATAGTAGAGTCACCTCGCCGTATGTCTAGGCCACTAACCCCCACTATTTTCATGTTGATTCATGAAGAAGGCTCACCATCAGGGCCACAATATAATCTACTATTGTCCTGAACAAACAAAAAACTCAGGTAACATTCTTAAGACAATACATAGCTGCCTATGGTTCGGGAGCTCCTTAGAACCTGAGAGGTCTCTTCCACTAAAACTCGCGAAGTTCTCTCAGCCAACGCACCTCATCTGTTGGTATTGTGGGTACCATATGCTACTCAAAAAGAGTTAGTATAGCTGGTGCACCACCTGGAGGCAGCTCCTTTAGAACTGGTCCATGTATCAATACCTCGTCACTAAAAGGATCATCCTAATGATCATTGATTCACGCTAAAATTTACCCAAGATAAGAAAGTATAACGGTCTTTGTAGTTTAGCTTGGGTTGTCGAATCCTCAGAGACCTAAGAAGTAACCTATGGGCACGTACATTCTATGGACTGTTTTTGGCTATTGAATGGCAAACTTTGGGTTGATTTTAGATGGGTTTAAGTGTACACTAAAATTATTAAGTGAATTCAATTTTAAATTGTGAGTTTATCCTAGGTTATCACTTGGGGTGGATTGGACGTATTTCCTTTTCAATGATTTCAATTTCTTATATTGGAGATGGGTTCATTTAAGAAGATAAAACAACTTTATCACTTACTGGTTTAATACCTACACCCTTTAATACTAATCACATATACACTTGAAGGATCAAAGTTTTTATCACTTCAAGGTAAAGGTCCGTATTAGCACTTGAAGTGTGTGGCCTTAAATTCAACAAGGACGATGGAGTTTAAAAATCATCAAATAAAAATCTCAATTAAAGAAGTGATTAGAAATTAATGGGGTGATAAATAACAGCCAATACATCCCCTTGATACCCCCTTGGATCAACCCATAAGTGGGTTAGCCCTCCATTGATGTTATGGTTTCAATGGAAGCGGGAAGTAGACTCATGAGGGAGGAATTGAAGAAGTAAAGAAAACAATAAAAAGAAAATGATCACTCCACCGTTGTGTGAATAATTTCACAAGGTTTGGTGTGAATAAATTCACACCATGATGAAATAGTATCAAATTGATATGGAGAACAACATAATAAGAGGAGAAGAAGAACTTTTATTAAGAAACTAGGATGAATTAAAACAACTTACATGTGAAGGAAGAATGTTACAAAGACAAATTGGCAGCATAACAATAAGATGAAAACAAATCTCAAATATGATCAACTCCTCCACCACCACTGCCTTAAATAGGCATTTTGGGATCCTTGGGTCGAGTCTCCAATAGTAAAAAGCATCCCACTTGATTATGGTAGGTCATAGGTGGGTGGAAAGTTGAGGAAGAGTTGATTTTTCCACCCTTGACCCGATGTGGCATCCATCTTTCATCCACTGAACAGATGAGCTTTTAAAAACCTTTTAGATGTCCTAATTAGAGTGGACTATATAGAAATAAAATTGATCCCCAGATGTTTCATAACCGCCTATAAAATTTGGGACAATTTGAAGTAGTTGATTCCGAGATATGATTATATTGGTAGGATTTCTTATGGGCCGCAGAATCTGGCCCAGAATTTTATCTCCAAATTGTGCCACCTTAATGACCATCATGGATGCCTAATTAGCACTGTATCATGAATAATTATTTGTTCTTATATATGTCTTCTATAATCCCATGAAATTTGGGCTTCATTGGGTTTGTAATGTGGGTCCCACATTCTCATCAGTGGGCTGGTGGCCAATCTGCCTTCTCTAGAATTGCTTCCTTTCATCATAAAATATACCCATCTTCTTCCTGGAATTCTCCATTGATCCCTGAATGAAAAAAGTTCATATTGAAGTTTAGATAAATTTACCAAAATATCAAATTAAAATATGGATAATTACATTCTTTAAAATCGGATGAATCATTGGGTACTTTAAATGATGTTAAAAAATGTACCACATAATAGTGAATTTTAAGAAGGAATTGCAATCATAATGTGAAATGATTTTCAAAGTGTAAAATGATATAAAATTTTGTTTATGATTAATAAATCACATTAATATTATATATATTAACATTTAATATTAGCCTCATTTAGTGGTTAATCACACCCCCCAACTTTATTTTTGCTAGTCCCGAGAAAAATATATCTCAGCAATATGAAATTCAAATTCCCTTTTCCAAAAAAAAATTTAAAACACAATGATCACCAAAAACTCTTATTCCAAACAATCATGAAACCCATAAAAATATTTTAATACAATATATTTTCACAATCATATCACAACCCCAAGCCCATTCCTTTGTTCAAATTCATTTTCATATTTCAACCAATATCAATTAAGTATGAGGATGTGTTGTGCATCACAATAGACATGGGGGGTACATCTTTATTCAAGGGGGAAATGATGGAAGCGCTAGGTGGAATCACATTTAAATATTAAGATGAGTATTCAATTTTTTTTATTATATATTTTTTTTTTGTTTTTTGTTTTTGCAATTTTTCCATGGTAATTGAAATTGCACTCAAAAGAGTCAACCCCTGTAGCGAGACTTTTTCGATGACTCCCAGGCTCAAATACCTTAGGGAACCAAGTGAAACCCACATACTCAAGCATCATCTCAAGTTAACTCAGTCAAAAACAAATTCAAATTACCAAAAATAGAGATAAAATTACTAACTCTGGGTGAGACAACTATGGAGTCATGATCCCCAAGTGCCAAAATCCACGCATTAGGTTATTTCATTGCTCTACGCGTAAATTTATTGTTTTTATTAAAAAAAATTATTGAATACTCATATTAAAACTAAAATGATCACCAAAACTATTCTATTTATTTGGGGGACCCCATGAACTCAAACTAATACCCCACTATCCAAAGGACGTGCATTGTGATCTTTTTTTGTATTTGGATTAAAATATAAACAATGAAATGTCACATTGGACAGCCACACATTCCAAAATCTATGCTCATGAAATTATACAAGGATTAAAATCAGAATCGGGGCATGAAAAATTATTTTATATTTAGTTTCAAAGTGTGCAATGTGTATTACCATGTTCAAAGTTAAAGGAATTTTTCCTTCTATTTACACACTTTTTTTCAAATCATTTTTTCTACACAAAAGCAATTTTTTTTATTTCATCTCCCCCCCCCCAACATAAAAATAACACTATCCCCAGTGTTTGAAGAAAATAAATTTTATAAGGAGGTAGAGATAGAGAAGATGAGTTCTAAAAGGAATTTGAAATAATAAACATGAAACAAAGTCCCCAGGTGGTTGAAGTTGAAGTTCTTGTTGCTCTAATTTAGTCCTTTGATATCCATGTCACTTGCAGAGTTCCCTAGTAGAAAAAGGGAAAAAAGAGAGAGAAAAAAACAAAAAAAAACCAAAACAATATATATATATATATAAGAAATTATAATATAAGTATATATATAAAAATTATAGAATAAGGAAGTACAAAAACTCATAGGTCAGTGGTAAGTGTGTGCCCCTGTCTCCCTTCGGTCCCGAGTTCGAATCCACACGGCTTCACCGGTTGTGATGGGGTTTTCCTCACGACCTATGATGTGGCCTTTTTATTATTATTATTATATTATTATTATTATTTTTTAACCTTCAAACACATAAAAATAAAATAAAATAAATTGATAATACATTGTCTTCTTTTTAAATTTCTGTGTAAGGTATTAGTCAAGGATCACACCATGTGACATGGATGAATATGGATCTCCCCTTTCATACCCATCCATACTCATAATAGAATAATAGGTCAAAAGTCTATTTTTTTATTAAATATCAAAATTATTAATTAATCCTATTTAAAATATAAAGTTGATTGAAACAACAAAATGATAGGAAACTTGAAAACCATGGGTTTCCTCCCATGAAGCGCTTTGTTTAACGCCGTTAGCCCGACATGAACACCCCTAACTTACCCAATTCCAACTTTAAACATTTTAAGGACCACATGTTTCACCACTTCTACTAGTTTTATATTGATTTTATGTTTATAATTTGTGTCATGTATAAACCTATGTTCTACAATGAGTAGGAAAATCCAAGGAATGTTTGAAATGGTTGATCCAGTTTCCACTGTAGTTTTTCCAAAGACATCAATGGTCATTCCAACTTTTTTGGTTTCAAGAGAAGAATGAATTCCAACTAAAAGTTCATGGTTATATCCTATGAAGGGATTCTTGATCATGTAATAAAGGGCAATAATTTTTATCTCATGTTGGATAGTACATTCAAACACAAGTTAAGATTTTGAATCCAAATCAGTTTCATTTTCAGAATTTCTCCAAAAAATTTGTTCCTTTTTAATATAAGATTCAACCAAAAAATTGGAAAGATCAGTGTTAAGAATGTTTATGGACTCAAATTTTTTGATTTCTTCCAATGGTTCAGTAATTTTTTTGTTCTGAAGAATTAATGGAGTGATATTCAAGACACTCAATCCATGATATCAAATTCTCCTCTTGTGAGTAAAAAAAATCAGTTTACTCTTGATTTAAACACCTATCAACAATTTCTTTATCCTCCTCATCTTCCACTAATCCAAAGGTTTTCACTTTAGTAAATTGATGAGAGTTTTGTGGGAAACTAGACACTTCACATAAGGTTATGGAAGGGACAGTTTGTGTAGGGATGGGTTCCTCACAAGATTTAATGCTTTGTATTTCTAACCTCAATGATGAAAACTCAAAATTAATTTTCACCATTTTTTGACACAATTTTTCAATTAATGGTTTTTTATCATTATGTGCAAGTGGTTTAGAAATATGGTCTATTCCAGGTGGATAATTAAGTTGTTGGAATTTCATAGGAGGGTGTTCAGATCGGCTTTGTGGGGATTGAAACTCATTATATGATGGAATGTTTTGTGTATAATAGGAGTATAAACATTGTAGTTTATTAGGTTTTTTATGACCCCACAATTAGAAATTAGGATGGTCATTGTACATCACACATGGGGTTGGGTGATCAAAGTAGAGATAGGTTTCCCATGTTTCGAATTGTTCAAAATTGATTTCCATAGAAGTGAGGGGGTGAGAAAAGAGAAGAGGTATGAAAAAAAAGATGATAGGTTCTAATATAACTTACTTAGGTCCCCGGTAATGGTGCCAAAATTTGATTCACGCTCAAATTTTCCCAAGAGAAGAAGGTAGAACGGTCTTTGTAGTTTAGCTTGGGTTATCGAATCCTCAGAGACCTAAGAAGTAACATATGTACACATAAATTCTATGGACTATTATTGGCTATTGAGTGGCCAAAATTGGGTTTATTTTAGATGGGTTTAAGGGAACACTAAAATTCTTAAGTGAATTCAATTTAAAAGTGTGATTTGATCCTAGGTTATCACTTTGGATGGACTAGACGTATTTCCTTTTCAATGATTTCAATTTCTTATATTTGAGATGGGTTCATTTAAGAAGATAAAACAACTTTATCACTTACTGGTTTAATACCTACACCCTTTAATACTAATCACCTATACACTTGAAGGATCAAAGTTTTTATCACTTCAAGGTAAAGGTTCGTATTAGCACTTGAAGTGTGTGGCCTTAAATTCAACAAGGACGATGGAGTTTAAAAATCATCAAATAAAAATCTCAATTAAAGAAGTGATTAGAAATTAATGGGGTGATAAATAACAGCCAATACATCCCCTTGATACCCCCTTGGATCAACCCATAAGTGGGTTAGCCCTCCATTTATGTTATGGTTTCAATGGAAGCGGGAAGTAGACTCATGAGGGAGGAATTGAAGAAGTAAAGAAAACAATAAAAAGAAAATGATCACTCCACCGTTGTGTGAATAATTTCACAAGTTTTGGTGTGAATAAATTCACACCATGATGAAATAGTATCAAATTGATATGGAGAACAACATAATAAGGGGATAAGAAGAACTTTTATTAAGAAACTAGGATGAATTAAAACAACTTACATGTGAAGGAAGAATGTTACAAAGACAAATTGGCAGCATAACAATAAGATGAAAACAAAGCTCAAATATGATCAACTCCTCCACCACCACTGCCTTAAATAGGCATTTTGGGATCCTTGGGTCGAGTATCCAATAGTAAAAATCATCCCACTTGATTATGGTAGGTCATAGGTGGGTGGAAAGTTGAGGAAGAGTTGATTTTTCCACCCTTGACCTGAGGTGGAAACCTGCTTTCATCCACCGAATAGACACACTTAGAAAACCTTCTAGATATCTGAATTATAGTTATCAATAGAAGAATAAAATGTATCTATGTATGTATCCTAACTTTCTGTAAAATTTGGTCCCATTTGGAGTAGTTTATTCTGAGATATGACTATATTGGTAGGATTTTTTCTAGGCCGTAGAATCTGGCACATAATTTTATCTCCAAATTGTGTCACCCTAATGACCACCATGGAGGCCGAATTAGCACTGGATCCTGAATAATTATTTGTTACTATATACGTATTCTAGAATCCCATGAAATTTGGGATTCATTGGGTTTGTAATGTGGGTCCCACATTCTCATCAGTGGGATGGTGTCCAATCTTCCTTCTCTAGAATTGCTTCCTTTCATCATAAAATATCCCTATCTTCTTCCATGAATTCTCCATTGATCCCTGAATGAAACATATTCATATTTAATTGTAGATAAATTTACTGAAATATCAAATTAAAATATGGATAATTACATTCTTTAAAATCAGATGAATCATTGGGTACTTTAAATGATGTTAAAAAATGTACCACATAATAGTGCATTTTAAGAAGGAATTACAATCATAATGTGAAATGATGTTCAAAGTGTAAAATGCACTAAAATTGTGTTTATGATTAATAAATCTCATGTATATTATATATATTAACAATAAATATTAGCCTCATTTAGTGGCTAATCAATCATGATGTTGAATCTTAGTTGGAATATGTCGTAGAGGCATCTTGGAAGAAAACAATATGTACCACTACCAATGAGTATATATGAAGAGCTGACTCAAGAAGGACATGGAAAATACAACACTTTCCTTTATGATGCATGTACCATTGTTTTCCCTACAACCAATGTTCTCATGTACCAAGTCAAAAAGAAGGTGATCAGAGTCCTGGTGTATGGACACATCGGTCACTGCACCAACAGAGAATTCCCTATCCTAAAATATAAACTTGAAACACTTAACACTATTTCCCCAAATAAATTTCACTGAATATCGGTCCTAAGGTAGAATATAATACTCTGATACAACTCTGTCACAAACCATCCTAGTGGGGCCCATGTTGGGACTCCCCAAGACTACCTCTAATAGGCCAAGGGTTGGTGACTTGTACCAAGTAGGCATATCACTGACATGGGAGACCTTAGCCTAAGTACTTGTACATGTGACCACATCTCAAAGCCTATACAATGCTAAAATGTAAAATAAATTGAACAAACATGAATACATACATATAAATCACACAACTATAGTATAATAGTAAGTAAAGAAAAGTAAACAGGTCCAAATATAAGCCCACTACAAAGAGTATGAAAAAATATTCCAACCTGAATATAAAGGGATTGTTGCTTAGGTATCATAGGAAAAAACCTTGGTTTATCTGGAATAACTATCACTAAATGGTCCTATTATATCAAGGAATCTGTCAAAAGGTTGATCATCTTCATAAGACACGACACGTGTGGGAAAAGCCCAAATAGGGGTGAGTATAACAATACCCAGCAGGACACCCTAAAACCATAAAGAATACAACAATGAAAATACAGTCATCTTTACAAAGGTATATGACTACAAAACATATAACAAGAATATACATATATACTCAATAAAGACACATAGTCTCAAGGTAAGTCGCAACCATAGTATGCCATCCTTGGATTCCAAATCGAAGATTGCACATATCCTCCATTCGGGAGAACACACTCCTGAGTTTAATAACACTAAGGAAATCTGTCCAAGAGGTAATGCTCATCAAGTATCACCAATAGAAGTACATGATGAAGGTATGAAGAGATATGATACATAGATGAGGATCACACCCAAGGCGATAGGGTATACCAACATCTCAATCTGAATTAAACTACTAAGTAAATGATCTGTGATCATGTAGTGTTGGTCATAACAGTTCCAATAACTCCACCTAGGGAATTCAGATTAATAAAGAATCTCACTCTGAGCCTCATAGAAGGATTCCAAAAACTCTATCCAAGAATTCATGCTGAATGGATGGTTCTACTAAGAGTAGGGGAAAATTACATACCCACCCTTAGGGAAATGATAAGGTGAATACACCCTAACGAAACTTGTCCAATATATAGAGGACAAGAGATCAAAACTAACTTTTAAGGAGTACATGGCATGTAATAGGGTTGCATGTTCTGTCCCATGACCTCAGTTCCTTCCTGTGTAAATGACCCATGTCTCATGATATTTTTGTGTCTGTATAGAAGTATATGGAATTTTGTATTCCCGTGTACTCTACCCATGTACCAATACATGGCTTAGCCTATGTACTTGTCTAGGTCATGTCTATGTAGAGGATTACACATCATGTTCCAACCCATGTTCCCCAACCCAAGTCTGTGTACCCTCTAAGGTACATTTCAATTCACCAAAGGGCACCACACGCCTTGTAAAATGGTCACATGTCGTGTGATACTTATCTCCCTCCCATAACACTAGTCGCTGCTAAGAGGGGCCCACATGGCATGTGGATTCGAGTTACAAGATATGTAGTGTAGTTTTTCCCAGAATTATAGATCTAGAAATCCATGTTTTTGTCCACTCATATCCTACCTGGATCTGTCACTATTATAACCAATCATTCCCTTAGAATGTGGATCTAAGACAATCATGGCTGATCATTGTGGGAGAAGTGATTTCCGGTGATCCCGGTCATTTGGAATAGTCCCAAACCTCCACCTTCACTGTTCACATGTCCAATCCAAATTGGGGATTTCAAAACTAGTCCAATCCATTCACCACTACCATATTGGAACCTCCATCATTTTGATCTAAGTTTGAATTTATAATTTCGAACTATTGTGCCAATAAATGGGTGTACATCATTGGATTTTCCAGTAATACGTTGAATCGTGGGCCAATTGAAGAATGTCTGCGATGAATGAAGAAAGATGGAAGAAAACCATGAAACACGCAAAATAGGAACAAACCATGGCCATGTTTAGTTGTCCTTGATTAATTTCCATTATAATGATAAATTAAGAACAAAATAAATAAATAATTCCCAAATAAAAATTCCTTCAATAAAACCCATCCCACAATACACATGATCTAAAAATAAATTTGTTGGTCTATTGTTCCGTGTTCATAATATAAATTAATAATGGGGATATAATCCAAATAAGAAAACATCCTACCTAAATTCGGATCATTTTTTGATGAATAATGGAGTTGCACTGTAATGGTTGGTGATATCATTTGATTCTATCGTGTATTGGTCATCAATCCATGATATGATCGTTGTCTGTCAAAGGGAGATTCTCCATGCACTCTCCAATAGTTCTCCAATGGCTAAAGGTTTATGTAGACAAACCTAGAATTCTATCATAGTAATCTAATTAAATACACATCAGTCAATTCATCAATGAAATGAAAATAAAATAATCGACTTAATTATTTTATCCATTTTAACAACTGCAATGACTTTTCCACAAACAACCCACACTGAACAATGTTATGCCCCGCCTAGGGTAAACCCCACATTATAAGCTCAATGGTTCCCTAAAATTTCTGATCTAGGCCCTTGTTTATAGATTACTCTACTTTTTTTGTAAAACTATGTTAACATGTTATTTAATACATTTAATATATTTCAAACATTAATTCCAGTACACCAGGCCTCGGAATTGCACATCGTCTCAGTGCCTGGTCTCAAAAATAATCTATAAAAAATCCAAAAATAATACATGGAAAATCCAAGTCTTTACATTTTTAATATACTGAAATTTATTTTAACTTATGTTTTACTTTCTTTATAAAGGTTATAAAAGAATACTTTTAAACATTTTCCAAAGATGTAATTTTGGAAATTTTTACAATAGTATGCAAGGAATATATTTTTAACATATATAGAATGAGAATAATTTTCCATCATTTTGACCATTATTATTTAAGAATCTTCCTATATAATTTTTCATGGTTTTTCAAAGAAAATATTATTTCTTTTTCTTCTAGGAAATTTTTTATTTTAGAACTTTCAAAGGAAAAATATTTGTATCCTTCTTTATACATGAATCCCAAAACTATTTTTGTATATGTGTTAAATGGAATAATTTATAATATTTTATTATTGAAATAAAGGATTATATGTTTTATGTATTTTATATTCATTGAACATTATTCATGAAGATGGGAGAGCCTAATATATATCTATAATTCATTGGGTAATAATTTTTTTCTTCGGGGAATATATATTGGAATTAATCGAGTGGGTTATTCTATTTATAAGAGTGCTTGTAAGAGTGATACAAAGATGATGTCCATTATACCAACATGACTATTATATGCTGGAAAATGATATTTCATGGAACTATATTCGTTTAATAAGTTAATTTAATGGTATTTTGTTTAAAGGAAAGTTCATCTCTCGTTCAATGGTGAAAAGTATTTTCTCAATAAATTATTTTCATGAGTACCCATGTTTTACAAAAAACCATCATGATTATGATTTTTCCTTTAATATTTATTATGATATGTTTTATGAAAAAATTTGGGAAATAAATTTTATTTGATGAATAAAAAAATTAATATTTGTGATCAAATATTAATATATAAAAAGGGAAAATATTATTATGGGATTTTATGATTTTTAAAATAGACTAAAAATTTTCTTTCTTTTTGTATCTTTTACTGTGTTTTTTGTGCTCATACTAAGTTTTCAATTGTTTTTCATGGATCCCAATTATGAGTAAGAACAATAAAAAGGTAAATATTTCTAGAATTGGGATTCAGTTTTAAAGAAGTGATTGAGTTTTGAATAAAAAAAGATTTTAAATTTAAGAAACCTATTTTTATAGAAAAAATGGATATTGTGTGGAAGTTTCCACTTTGTTTTGTAAGGGTTTTATATGTAATATTTTTTCCTCTTTATCTAAAACTATAAACCTAAATTATCATGGGAATTTAAGAAAATTAAATCCTTCCTGAATGGCCCAAAGGCCTTTCTTTTTTATTGATTTTTGATAACCCCCTTTTCAAGGGATGAGGGGGAACCCTTAAAAGGTCTGTAGGCTAAGAGATTACATGACCCATAGGTATTAGGAAATATACATACTAAACTTGGAACTCATCCTCCCAACTTTTTCATCGTAATGTCAACTCTCTACCTTCGCATGGCTGTTCGGCTAGGCTTCTCGTGCAAGAACAGGCTAGTCCTGATGGCAGTGTCATACCCTCTCTTTATGGAAAATCCTTTTAGCTTTTTCTATGGTGAATGTGCCTGCTCTGAATACCCATCTAGAGTCTGCTCCTTGTAGAGTATTTCTGATCATTTAAGCACCATTTCAGGTGGCCCGAAGGCCTTGAGGTGGCCTGAAGGCCTTGAGGTGGCGTGAAATCCTTACTAGCCTGAAGGCCTTGGGTGGCCCGAAGGCCTTAATGGACCTGAGGCCCAAACTGGTGGCCTGAAATCCCAAATGGATGAATAGTCCTGACTACTACAGTTCCAAACAGTTCCTACTATATTTCTGCTACATGGTCCAAGATATTTCAACCAGACTCTCCTTCCGCAAGACTTAACCAAAATCATCACACACTCAATTCAAAGAGTGTTGTCTTTGAAGTAAATAAAATATATAGATATAATATTTATGGATTCGATGCACAGTTACAAGAGGAAACTGAAATTTGATGATTTAGCTTCGTTATAAGAATTAATAGTCTTTAAATTGAAGCTCTGAAGAACTATATTTAGTGAAAATATAATGTGTAAAATACACATTAGAAGTGGAAAGGTTTTTATTTTATAGACACAAAGTAATAATGATTAGAACCAAAGTATCATGAATGAATATCATACACATAAATATATTTTCACCATGATCTTTTACATCAGCTGAGTTTAATTTGAAAATAGTGTATGTGTGTGTGTGTGTGTGTGTCTAATGATTGAGAGAGATATTAAAAAAATATCTGAAGATACGTACTTTGTTCTACACATGTGACCTTATTTATGAAATATAGAAAGATTTAGAGGTAACATTTTTTTAGTGATAGAATTCATTGATCTAATAAATTTATTTATTACCTACCAACACTATTATAGCTAAGAAGGATCATATCCACTAATAAAAAAAAGTGTGTGTGTGTGTGTTTTAACTAAGAAAAATGTATCAAAAACATGAAACAAAAATAATGATAATAAGTCATAGTTTTGTGATGTGAAACATACAAAGAAATAAGAGTGAATGATTAAAAGTGAATAAATATATAAGATGATAAGTGAAAGAATGAAATTGTGAGAAGTGACATGAAAGTGACGAGCTTAGGGGATTTCAATTATCCAATATTTAAAAATGTAGTTATTCATGAAAAAAATGTAACTAGATCTTAATTGATAAAAGATAATATCAACTGACTCTATCGAGCAATTGAGAGGTGATAATTCAACTCCAGTAGTTCATCAACCATAGACTTTAACACATCCAAATGAAATTATTGAATGAAAATCACTACAATCAAACTGATGTTAAATTGTGATGATGTGTTCTTCAACTTTTGATTGATTTAAAATTTTCTTATTAGAAAAATTTTCAAATAAATTATTCTATAAACTTATTTAAAATTTGATCAAGATTAGATATCATAGATTCATTATTTTTTTTAAATGTTTCCTAGAAGAAGAAGAATAAAAAGAATACGATCAAAGAAACTTTATGAATCAAAGAAAAGGGATAATGATAGAGAAATCCCATACCCTAATAAATATTTATCTAACAATCATTTTTAATTAAAACAATAAAATTAATTTTCATATAAATTTAAGCAAGAAAAGAAAATAGGAAAGTTTAACATTAATACCAATAAAAAAGTCCTCTTCTCTAAGCTTCACACTCCACTGAAGCTTCATCATCAATTTCAAGTAGCTCTTTCCTTCGTTTAATGAATCAATTGCTTTAAACAATTATATTTTAGTGAACATGTCTGATCTCCCTGGATTTTAATTCATATTCCCATATTCAATCATAATTCACATCACGATCACCTCTCAACTTCAAATCATCATTGAAATTCATCGTTTCACCTAAACCTCATTAGGATACCCTTAGGTCCTCCGTGAGAAATCCACTTGATTCCTCATTCTCATAATTAGGGTGTAGGGACTTTATGATGGAGATAATATTCAATTTCCTTGGATGGTAGGTAGTTCACCAACCACACCCACCATGTTGTACTTCCATATTGGGTTATGCATATTTCACATATGGAGAAACTATTATTTTTTAAGCCTTGAGAGTTTTAAAAGGTTTTCATGGATTATATTTTTGAAGTCCAATTGTTGGTGGGGATTAGGGGAGGATTTG
The DNA here is from genome assembly GCA_963277665.1 of Viscum album. Taxonomy (NCBI): domain Eukaryota; kingdom Viridiplantae; phylum Streptophyta; class Magnoliopsida; order Santalales; family Viscaceae; genus Viscum; species Viscum album. The sequence continues at coordinate 1,382,425,445 of OY728157.1, forward strand.
TGTCAAACATGGACTCCTCCCACAATGTCTATCTAAGGAGGCCTTGGGGAGCATCCAACATTCATCAGATCTGAGCCTTGAGATCTTATTGTATCTAGTGAAAGATATCCTTGTGATCTCCAAGTGTGATAAGAAAGGGTGGTGTGGAGGGTTATTTTTTTAACCATTGTTATTTTTGAAATAAAAGGTTGGTTTTATCTTCCATTCATATCTCTTTATGATCAGTGAATCACAACACTTCTCAAGGGAATTTTATCGAGCATCAAGCATGCGTCCATCTACAAACTCATAGCCGGAATAATTGGGAGCATATAGGACCTATCATTATCAAAATAGAACCTACATAAGGAAATCACCAGCTAGCATAAGTCATCTGGTCAATATCTAAAAATGATTCTATCAGGACATCAGAATTTATTTGTTCAAGAATCCAAAGGGTAATGGTAGTGATATATGATTTCATTCATCTTCGCATCAGTTTCCCTATTCAAATAAGTTGTGAATTTGATACTTATTTATTATGTTCCTCTCAACCATTAGCTTTCGACCACACTTGAGAATCATCACTTAGATCAGATAGGATGTCATTCACCATCGTATAGGTCATTGGTGATGCTCAAGTTATTCATAATCCATTACATAAGCTTCGTTCGATGGATCTTTGGTTCCATGTTCTTCAAGTTCTCAGTCATGTCATTATTGGGTCTATGATTATTCATCTTCTTTATTGAAACTAGGATTAATTTCTTCTTAACAACCATGAACAGGAACTCCCCATCTTCAATTTTCTTTCCTCAATTCTTTGATTTGGGTTCAATTCATCTTGCAATAGAAGATAATTGTGGATTTTCAAAATTTCATCATCGTGAATGGTCTTTAAATGGGTTCAATGGATTTGGTCTTTTCTTTAAATCAACCAAGGTTAAGTGGAAATATCCTCCCTGGATAGGGAATTAAGGGAGGGACTTAACTGGAATTAATGACTTGTTTTGGTCCTTGATTTTCTTTTCAAATATATTTATGAAAATTCAATATCATGAATAAAAAATATAAAATTTTAAATTCATTGTGATGAATTAAAATTAATTAAAAATGAAACACCATTAAAAATAATTAAATTACAAAACTTAAATGAGATCAAAAAAAATCCAAAAAATTATATTTAAAAATTAAAAACATGGAACTAGAACATTAAAAATTTATCATCTGAGTAATTTCGAAAATATATTTCAATTAACTCATTAAGAGAAAAAAAATCATTATAAAAAGAGATATTCAAAATCAAGACATAGGACATTGGAAATGAAAATTCGAAAGCTACAGAGATGAAAGCATCAATAAAAATAATATTTCAAACAACATTTAAAAAAATATAGATTATTCGTTCTTAAAATATATAAGAGCTAAAGCACAGAATATTTGAAAATTTCAGCACCAAATTTACTTAATTATATTCAACTATACATTAAATTGTGTTCTCATTACAAAATGATAAAATATCAATTATTAATCAATTAAATCACATTTATAGATACCATTTTATCAAAATTCCATTAAAATTATGTAGAAAATGCATTGAATTAAGGTCACATCATATTACCCACAATTAAGATATTGTTTTCCTTAAGAAATCAATTATACAAATTACATAGAAGGAAATAAACCTCCAAAAAACTACATTGCTATAAAGAATTTGTTTTCAAAATTATTTTCCTCAATTGGCACTTTCAAGAAGTAAAAGTGATTGCATCTTTTAAAAAAATATTGAAAAAATTTTATCTATTTTACAAAAAAATATTGAATTTGAAAATTTTGAACAGAATTAAACATGCTTTAATTTTTATCCAACCGAAAAATCCAAAATTTTCTTAGGCTCCAAGTAAAAAAAACACATATAATTAACATATAATAATTATATAGAACTGATAGAAGATTGATTTTAATAATTAAAAAGAATTAATAATTAATTCAATCATAAATCTTATATGTAATATAAATATATCAGCTTGGATTTGAATTTTCATTTCATAACTCATCTAGATGTATATCTTTTGAGTTTAATTCCAATCAAAAAATTAAATTTCAATGATGATTATAAATCCTAGTCCTAAATCTTGACCAAAAGTAATAATTTTTAAGAGATAAATGTAAATTATATAACCAATTAAATCTATAGAGTAGTAGAAGTGAGCCTCCTCAAAGAGGTAAAATAGCCTTCAATATTTAGAAAATTTTTAACCCACTAAAAGTGCTAAATAAAGCATGAAATAGTAAATTTGGGAAAAAATATGAGTATTTTTTTGTGAATTGCATTGGAATACAATTAAGCATGTAAGAGAATTATAATTCACAATGAAAACTCATTATTATCCTCAATGTTAAATTTAAATGTATAATAAACATTTCAACAATTTAAGTTCAAAAAGATTCGGAAATTCATGAGCTAAAAATTCATTTTTAACTTTCATAATCAGGTTCAAAAACAAATTTTCTACTCAAATAGTTACTATATGATATTTTCAGAATATTAGAATGATTTTTCAAGAATTATATATATAGAAACTTAAAATAAAAAAATAATTTCAAATAAACATAAAAACAAGCATGCAATAACACCAATTCATCACTCAAAGAGATTAAAAGAGATTGTAGTAACAACCAAAAAAATTTAGGGATTCCAACAGATAAAAAACAGTTCCAACATTACCTTTTAAGAATTTATCTCATGAAAAAAAACATATTTAAATATAAAAATGATAATGAAAAAGATCATAATCAAAGAAAAACTCCCCTTATTAGTGCAGATTAAATCATTTGTGTTCATAAAATGTGATCCTATTATTTACGATTTGAATAAAACCACTAGTAACCAAATTAAATCTCATAAAAATAAGAAATAACAATATAAGATTCATCTTTTAAATCTCATAAGAAAGTGAAAATGTAGTTTATGTTGAGGGAATGGTGATTCAAAAATTTTCCCTAAAAATTTTAAACTAGGTGATCTAAAATTAATCTCTTTAGGCAAATAAATAGAAAGTGCCACTTCCTTTTAAATCCAAGTAGAACAAGAACTCAAGTGTCTAGTAGTTCAAAACATCAAAATATATCACAATTAATTGAAAATATTGTAAAATTCACTTTGAAACATGATAACAGTAGTGAAAATTTTCCACAACACAGCCATATTTAATTCATATTTCAAATAAAAAATAAAAATGGAAGAAAAGAACATGGGTTGACTCCCATGAAGAACTTAATTTAATGTATTCAGTAAGAATTAGTGAAATATAAATATTAAATAACAAAGACAGCAGTCAATCCCTTAGTTTTCCCCTCAAAATAATGTTTGATCATTTGTCCATTAATTAGGAATGGCATATTCTCCTCACCTACCAACTCCACGGATCAATTGTCTAGGGATTTTAAAATGGTGGAGTCCAGAACATTTGGATTTATCTTTATAGATAATATCATAATTATATAATTAAAAATAAACACTTTCTATCCATCTTTAATGTTTCTATTCTAAATGACATAATCATGAAAAGCCTTACTTCTCTCCCTGTAAATCCCAGTGTTTTTATATGATTCTATATTATTCATTTCTAACCCACTCAGATCAAGAAATCTCCTCCCAAAAGTAGTTTTAAAACCAATATTCAAATATTTAATATCCGATAAATATTTTTTCTTTAAATCCATAAGAAAATGGCATGATTTCTTAAAGATAATTCTATATAGAGACATCATTATAGGAGTTTTAAATGCGGTTTAAAAATCCCATAAAACCTTTTATATATTTAAAGACCAATACTTCCTAGATATAGGGACATTTTTCCCTAAGATATGTTTAATATATATATTTTAAACCTTGTTTTCCTACTAAACATTGGATGATAATAAATTCTAGATTTGTGAACACATTCATATTTATCCATTAAAAATTTTAATTTAATGTTCTTAAAATGATTTTCATTGTCTATGATGAATGATTTGGGCCCTTAAAATCTAGAAAAGATGTTTTTTTAATGAATATTACAACACTAGTATCTTGATTATTAGGAAGTGTCTCTGCCTCTTCCCACTTAGACAAATATTAAATAGCTATAAGAATGTATTAATTATAATGAGAAGAGGGGAATTACCCCATAAAATCCAAAACCTAGACATCAAATTTGTTATCTTATAAAATATATTTTTGTGGGATCTTCTTCTTTTTATTTATATTTCCTAACCTTTGATATTTTTTATAGACTACAAAAATACTGATAAAATCATTAAAATCATAGGCTAGTAGAAACTAGCTCATAAAAAATTATTAGAAGTTCTCTCTCCCCCATGATTTACACTCCATGGTGAAGAGTAACCACTTTCAAGAACAGAAAACATATCTTCCTTAGAAACACACCTCCTAATAATAACATTATAAAACCTCATAAATATAAAATGTTCATCACAAATGTATTATTTTACTTTCTACACTAAATATCTTTCTTTGGTTTTGTGTAAAATCCTTGGTCATGAATATATAAGATATAATATTTTCAAAATATTCATACTAAGAAGATTGATTCACTAAAATAGAAAACATTTTTTCATCTGAGAATAAATAATCGGCCACCCTTAGGTCCTCATTTTGAGTATTGGGTGGCCTAAATAGGTGAAAAATCACTATATTTTTAGCACCATGTTTATCCTTAATCTCCAAATTAAACTCCTAAAATAAAAATATTGATCTAATTAGTCTGAATTTAGACTCTTTCATAGAAAGAAGTTACTTCAAGGATTAATGGTCAGTAAAGACTATGAATTTGGACCCAATCGAGTACTGCATAAATTTTTTAAGGGAAACACAATGGTTAACATCACTTTCATGGTTGTTGTGTAATTTCATTAGGTATCATATAGAAACCTACTAGTATAGTAAACCAAATGATATATTTTATTTATTATATATCGTAAAACTACTCCAACAATTACATCACTAGAATCATATATTATTTCAAATTTAATAATTATAATCAAGGGAAGTGATTATGGGTGAATAAGTGATTTTCTCATTAATATCATTGGATTATTTTAACCACATCTCATAAAAATGATATATATTTGAATAAGGGTGAGCATAAAATCCTTGTGATTTTTTTAAAATAATTAAATCTCCTAAAAACCCAACATGACCTAAAAAGCATCTAATGAATTTTATATTTTCAGGAGGAGGTAGATTGTTAATGAATTTTATATAAGCATAATCTACCTCTATTAACATTATAGAAAATTTTTGTTCTAGTATAATATCATTAGTGAACATGAATTAACATTTCTCTTAACATATCTCCAAAACCAATTCCATATTATGTAAAATGCACTAAAAAATACTTACCACTATGGAAAATTCATCTATAAACACGTCTATATTCCTCTCAAACATGTCAGAAAATAAATCCATCATGAACCTTTAAAAGGGGGATGAACCACCACACAAGACAAATAGAATTTTCTGGTAGGAAAATATCCCAAATTTATAAGTGAAATTGGTTTTATTTAGGTATTACAGGGATATAAGTATCTGGTTATAACTAGAATAATCTTCTAGAAAATAAAAAAAATCATTCCTAGTAATCCACTCAGGAATTTGATCAATGAATGGCATTGGAAAATGATTTCTTCTAGTTGATGAATTGAGTTTTATATAGTAAATAAAAATTATCACTTTGGTCATTGTACATGTTTGATTTTTTTAATTCTTGTAATTGGTTATGATTGAAAAACCACCCTTATTAGAGGAAACTAAGAATAAACTAACCTAAGTACTATCTGAGATAGAAAAAATAATACTAAAAATTAACATATTGATAAATTCTTCCCTCAAAACCTCTTTCATGTTAGGATTCAACCTTATTTATCCCTCTACTCTTGGTTTACGATCTGGTTCCATCAGGAATTCATACAAGAATAATGAACGGTTAATCCCTTTAATGATAATAATAGTTCATCCAATGGAAGTTATGAATTTTTCATGATATATAAAATCTTTTACTCATTAATTTCCTCAATTTTAGTAGAAATTATGATAGACGGTGAAGATTACTCACCAAGAAATGAATATTTTAGGTGATATGGGAGTGGTTTAAGATATATATGCGGGGCTTATTAGCTAGAAGAAAGACAATTAGGTCATAGTATCCCAAGATCTTCAATGTGTCTCCTAATTTGAGTGTAAAAACCGGGAAAATCCTAGAATTTTGTAACAGTGGGAATAACAAAATCAATTTTCTACTCACTAATATCTAAAGTTGATAGATCACTATTCTCTAAAATAATATCTAATTTAAGAAAATATTCCTAATAAAAGTTATAAAAGTGGTCTAATATATCTCCCTCATACTTATAAAATATTTCTTAATTATTTAAATCAATAAAATAATCCCCGATCTCTCCTAAAATTTATTAAGATCATAGATAAAAAATCCATCTTCTAAAAAACTCCTCTTTTAAAGAATGTTCCTCTTATACTTATCAAAAAAATTATCCATATTCTTATTTTTAATAGTCTCAAAATGTTGGGCGTACATTTTTTTAACTTCTAGATAAGGTTCTTTAATCAAGGATTTTTTATCCAATTATTCCATAACTTATAAAAATTCTTATTTAAGATGATCATAAGGGTTATCAAACTCTATAAATTCAATATTTAATAATTTTCATTGGTTTTGGGTTCCTTGATAGTTTAAAAAACATTTAACTATTCCTTTTTCCCAAAATATAAAAATAAACTTCCCTTCAACAACATTAATAATATATCCACTTCTGGCTAAGAAAGGCCTACCTATGAAGATATAGAGCTCCTTATCACAATCCATGTATAACATGAGAGAATTAAAAGGTAAAAACAACTTACTAAATCCTATAAGATAATAATTTTCTCTTACTGTGGGGTGTGTGATGGATCTATGAGCCAGCTATAAGACAGAAGTGGAGGATTGACATTAAAATAATCTAAACTAGTAAAATTGTTATAAAGGGATTAAATTAATTCTTTTAAAAATTTCATAAGGATAGGGAAGTTTTACATTATTCCATGGAGTTAAAGGAAAGAAAAAACTCCCCAGATCATTGAGTTTTTGAGGGATTCTATTTTAAATGATAGAACTACACTCTTTAGAGTGTTTGTAAGTGGAAAATCCTTTAGATTTTCTTATTAGAAATATTTTTTTAATATATTTTAGATTTGAAGAAATATGAATTAAATTTTGAATGAAAAGTGTTCTCACTTGGTGTTTGTTTAAAATCCCAAGAAACTTGAGAATTTCAAGTTTTTGATTTTTTTGGTTGCATATTTTTAAGGAATAGAATGGGTGGGGCCTAATTATTAAGAATTACTGGTATAACCTTAGTTTATTATTGATTTTATCCCTTAAAAATGTTCTTTTTTATTATACATTAATTTTCATCTTTTTTTCAAATGGAATAGATGTAGTTAATTCATTTACATCATTTCAATCTATTTTTTCATATTCCCAAAATTCTATATTCTATTTGTTATATTATTCTAGAATTTAATGTTGAGTTGTCCTCGGGTAATTTTTAGGTTCCTACTATGTTTTTAGAAAATAAATAGTGGTTAAATACATGACATTTAATTTAGTATTAGCTTCAGTTGTACTTGGATGTTTAAATTTTTATCTACCTTCTAATTCTCTAGTCATCTGACTAATTTTCATTTTAAAATTATTCATATCATTTTTTAAGGAAATATTCTGTGATTACATATCATATTTATGTTTTTCTTCCTATGAGTCCATTATATTCAAAATCTAATGAATTAAAACCTCTAATTTTCCCTGGATATTTTAAGACTTTACCTCAGCTAGTTTTGGTATTGTTTCCTAGGTTATTGTTGAAATCCACTGGGAGCAACAGATCTAAAAACCCTTAATCTCTCTATGAGAGATGTGTATGGTTTATATACCTATGGTTATAGGTATTTGAAAAATTATCATCCCTAAGTTTCATAAGTGGTCTTTTCCTAGAAAAAATTTTATTCTCAGGATCTTAGGAAGTCATATAAAAATTAAGACATCAAGAATGTGACTACCCAAATATACCATAGTGGTGGCATTGCTCCCTATGTGTTTTTTTGTTATCATTATAGAATCTACTATCATGGGCCTAAAAATGGTAAATGGAATTATTTTATTTACTAAATATGGTTATTCTTATAGAGAATATGTATTTTTAACTTTCTAATGATGCATTGAATTTGTTTAATTCCTTGTATTGTTTATTACTAAAATCCTTTCCAAATTAATGATTAACTAAATTATAATGTTATGGGGTGATACTTTTATATAATGGGTCTATATGAAACTATATAGAATATTAGTTTTTTGGGAACTACCTTATTAATCCTCTAAACTTATCCTAATCCTTTTGGTATAGCTCACCCTCATCTGGTAAAAATCTATTGATTTTTCATCTTATTACTTTTCCAATTCTTCTTAGGTTGAATTTTTTCAAAAATAAATTAAAAACAAGATCCCTTAAATAAAATATGTCTTCATATAATTATTTGGACCAAGTTATAGAATTTTCCTTGAGTTAAAATGTAGAAAATCTTAATATAATCTCATTCTCACTCAACTATCTAAGTGGAAGTTGTTACAACACACTATAGAAGTCCTTAATGAAGTGAAGAGAAACTTCATTAGGTAGTCCATAGTATTATGGTAGTATATACAAGTAAGACTATTTAACCTCATATATTAGATATCTATATTTTTTCCTAGTGAAATATGGGTTACAAGAGACTGTAGGCACTTTGAACTCCCTAAGCCTCACTCTTTCTATCATCCCATTCCTAGGTGGTGGTGGATTGACATTTTCATTTTGATTATATTTTGTATTGATATTCTCCCAATATTATTCCATTTTAATTTTTTTTATTTATGATAACTTAAATACTTACCTATCTCTAGAATGAAAGGCTCTAAGATATCAGTATAATATCTAGTGTTCATAAACTATTGGTGATCAGATTTTTAGTTTTTTATTTTTTTGAGAATTATTTTTTTTTGACATTTTCATGAAAAATTTTAAGATCAATTTAAAAAAATATTTAAGAATCATTTTTCTTGTTTCTTGACCTCATATTCCTTCTCTATAAATGTTGCAAAAAAATTGTAGAATTCATCAGTCTAACAAATTTATTTATTACCTACTAACAATAGTATAACTAAGTATGATCATATCCATATGGAAGGAAAAAGTGAGTGAGTGTGTGTGTGAGTGTGAAATAAGAAGAAGAACTCAAAAATAAGAAAAACAACTAGAGAAAACAAGAAATAATCATTAGTTGATCAATTGAGAAAGAAATAAGTGTAAATTTATGAAAGTAAAGAAAAAAGAAGATAATAAATTGAAAGAATGAAACTAGATATAAGTGAAAAGAATGTGATAGTATAGAGGAATTAAAATTTTATAATATTTAAAAATGTATTTGTTCATGAAAAAATGTGATTGTATATTCATTCAAAAAAGAAAATATCAACAGACTCTGTAGAGCTGTTGACATAGGGAAAGTTAACTCTTATAGTTTATCAACCATAGACTTTAACTTATCCAAATGAAATGATTAACTAAAAATCACCTCAATCAAACAGATGTTAAATAATGATGCATTATTATTATAATTTTTATTGATTGAAAATTTCCGTATTAGGAAATTTCTTAGATAAATATTTTTTGTGAGTTTTTTAAATTTTGATCAAGATCAACTGTCATCGATTTTTGATTTTTTTGAAAAAGAACCATTTCTAGGATTAATAATTATAATACATAAAAAATAAAAAAATTAATCGAAGAAAAATAATAAAAGTTTAGAAATAAAATTTACCAAAGAAAAATTTATCCAATGGTTAATTTAAATTCAAACAATATAGTAATTTTCAGCAAAATAAAGCATGGAAAGGAAAGAAGAAAGTTGAAGAATCCTTCCCATCGGGAAGTATTATTCTCCAAGATCCACTCTCTATTGAAAATTAATTGATGATGATCCCATTGTGTCTACCAATGTGTTCTATAAAATTCAATCTATAAATAAATGTGAATCAAATCCTTGTACCTTTCCTAGAAATCCTCTTTTATTTTCCTTTAAATTACTGACTTTATGCCTCTACTTAAATTATATCATATCCAGGTAGAAGTGAGAATTTTTTATCATTATATCATAGGTGTTGTGGATATAGTATAAATATAAACAACCTCTAACACTTTCTCAGTCACATTAAATACTACATATATCACCTCCAGTTTAATCAATCAACAATTAAACCATGTATCATCCAAAAAAACTTTAACTAGTATCTCGACATCAATGGATTATTATTCATTAATTTAATTGGTACAGGGATATTTTCTTAATGTTGAATCAATTGAAGGTAACCCATTCCTTAATTGAATAAATAAATTACTTCAAAATTTATATTTTAGTCAATAGTTATGAGCTCCCCGACATTCAATTTGGATTCACGACTTCATTCATACTTTGCATCAAGGTCACCTCATAGCTACAAATCAGCATATAAATTCATTTCTTCACCTATGCATAATCGAGATAACCTATGTTATTTCATGATAAATCCTCTCAATTACTCATTCTTGATGTTACCTTTGAATGATCTCAGTTGCTTCTTCATGGTCTAGGGACTTTATAGGGGCATTTCACCAAGAATCAGGCATTCTTCTATCTAAAAAATCATAGCTAGAGTATTAGGGAAAAATATGACCCATCATCATCAAAATATTACATGTAAAAGGAAAATCCCATCTATAATATGTTTTATGTTCAATATCAAAACTAGATTCCATCGGAAACATCAGATTTCATCAATTTAAACATGAAAATGGTAATAAAATGGTGTTATATGATTTCATTCATCTTCACTTAAATAACACTATTAAAATTAGTAGAGAATTAGATTCTTCTTCATTGTGTTCCTCTCATCCATCCGCTTTAGACCACACTCAATAAACTTCACTTCGATCATAGTAGATGAAATTCATCTTTCTAAAGGGAATCGATTGTGGTTGAGTTATTTATACTCCTTTACATGGGATTCATTTGATAGAGTTAGAGTTCCATATTATTTTTATTTTTATCCTTATCATTTGTGGGTATATTATTATTCATCTTCTGCAATGAAACTTGGATGGGTTTATTCTTAAAAAACCTCAAACCTAAACTCCCCCTATTTGATATACTTCACTATGTTCTTTGATTCTGTTTGGTTTATCTTGAATTAGAAGATAATTCAGGCTTCTCAAACTTCGATCATTATGTTTCATATTTTAATGAGTTCAATGAATTATTTCCCATTTTGAAATAAACTGAGGCTGGGTGAAAATATCTTATACATATGGGAAAAATTGAATAATAAACTTATTTTTCTCTTGTATGGAACCAACCATCCACTACTATGATGGAGGTTTGGAGAGTTCAAACTTGGACTACTTGACATGTTTGGTGCTATAGGATTGGGTTTCACCTACTTTAACCAATCCAGAGACTATTTTTAGTCTATATTTTGTTATTTTTATTTATATGTGTTTTCATACCAATAAATAGGGTGTGTAGTATGTGTTGTAATATAATCTTAGTTGAAGAAATAAAATTTGTTTTCTTACTATTTATATTTTTTCTATGTAATCACCTCTACTAATTCGTATCTATTTTTTTACTACTATTGTGCATCTCTATTTCTACTAGGAAACATGCCCTGAGTGGTATCAGAGAGTTTGAAGGTGATTTTTTTTAGATAAGGGCATATGATATCTACTACCAATCTATTATAATGCAAAAAAAGAGGAAGAAGATGAATAGTTAATGTTCCTATAGATTGAAAATGTTTTGATATTGCCTCAATTTTCCATCCTATACTTTTTTTATTTTTCAATTTTTCAAAAGTTCATTCTGCTTTTCCCAATTTCCACACCAATTTTTTCATAATTTAAAATTGGACATATCTCCTCATTTTTGTAGGATTACACACTTATCCCTTTTTTACAAAGAAAAATAACCTCATTTCTCATCTAAGTAAGCTTAATATTCTCTCCACACCTCTCTTTCCCTCTGCAATAACAAAAATTCTCCATTCATTTGGTGAAATAAATTGTCCTTATCTTCCAAAAAAACATATATATATATATATAAGCCTGTAATTTTGAAAGAAATAGTTGTGTGCATCTTCTATTTTCCCCTCAAAAATAATTATAAATCTCTATGGAAAACAGGATTGCACAATCACTGATCCCGAAACTAATAAAGGAAAAAATACGATAATCAGAGCATTCTAATTGAAGTGATCCTTGGCACCCAAGATGTCATGGATATCATAGTGAATGGTTTCACAAATCTAGAATCCAGAGCAACATTGGATTCTCTTCTAGATGTTCAAAAGGAAACTCTTCAGTTGGAAATGAAGCAAGACTACAATCCCAATTCCATCATCTATCAAGGCCTTGATTAATCCACATTTAATATAATCGCTTCATTTAAATTATAATATGAGATATGGGATAATCTTCACAAAGAATTCAAATGTTTTGACTAATGTGAAGTAGATATGACTCCAATCTATATGATGTGAGTTTAAATCTCTATTTATGAAATTTTCAGAAACCATAGTTTAGTATCATACTCTTGTAATGGTTTTGGTGAACCAAATGCAAAAATATTGACAACATATTGCTGACATGTGAGTGTGTGAGAAATATTTTTGATACTTAGATCCAAAATTTGATTACATAGTAGTTAACCAAGAATAAACTAAACACCTAGAGATGATATCTATCAAAGAACTGGTGGTGTCTCTACAATAACATGAACTAAAGGTAAATCGTTGGAGTGATACCAATGGAGTGGATATTTTCCTATAATCAAATTTGTATCTCAACAACTCTAAAAATGAGCAAGGGGAAATTTTGAAGAGTATAAGGAAGAATATTATCTAGACAAGAATCTGATCCAATAAGATAAGGATGTTTTGGAAAAATCCCAAATCAAGGAGGTCATGGGGATTAAAATTATACTCGTGAGAACTAGGACAAGAAAGAATATGAGGATTCAATAACCTCCAACCAACAAACAAAAGAAATTTTCAATGCTGTAATTTTAAAAAATATAAACATTATATCAATGAATTTGGGAATAAACATCCCATAGAGAATGAAACTAAGGAGGAAAATTTCATCGAAGTAGGAAATATTTTTGGAGAGTCTTACATTTTTAGGGCACAAACATTAACATAAAATCATGGTATATGGTATCTTAACTCTGAATCTTTCAACAACATGATTAGTCACAAGAACTCTTTTATGAATATGGATGAGAGGGTTCAATGATAAATTTCATTTTTTGATCTCTTGATAATATTTTTCTAGGGAATATGAGGTATTTTGATCAAGTAAAAAAGACAGAAATCATGTATTCATCTCTGATGTCTACTATGTACCTGACATGAAGACCAAAATATTGAGTCTCGGGAAATTAGTGGAAAAAATCTTTCACATAAGCCAAAAAATTTTAAAAATGGTGATTGTCAATGAAAAATGAATGATGGTCATAAAAGTATCTATGGAGAAAACCCACATGTTTCTACTTATAATATAACATGACATTCCACAATGTTTGACAATGATACTTGATAATAATGACTGGCTTTGGAATCTCAGGTTTGGACATTTAGAATTTGAAATTTTAATATTATTAGGAATAAAAATGACTATGAATGAGCTTCCAATCATTCAAATAACAAATCAAATATGTGAAGTATCTTTGCAAAGAAAACAACATAGGAACAACTTTTCAATAAAGACCAACTAGAAAGTTGTGCAACTGGAGTTAGTACACCCTGATGTGTGAAGTCCATTGAATCCAAAAATAAAATGAAAAAATGAGGTAATTTCTATCATTTATTTATGATTATATAAGTAAAATAAGGATATATGTACTAAAGATGAAGTCATAAGGGTTTTATATCTTTAAATAATTCAAGGCACTTGTGGAAAATCAAAGCAATGATCGCATACAAACTTTGTGATATGATCGAGGTGGGGAGTAAACCTCTGAGGTTTCTTAAGAGTACCTCAAGAAACATGTAATTCATCGCCAATTGGAGTTGTCCTAGAAACCTCAAATCAATGGAGTAGTCGAACAGAGAAATCACACTATTCTAGATATAGATTGAAGAATACTGAAAGACAATGCAGTGCGCATGACTTTCTGGGATAAAGAGGCTTTTTGGTTGTGTATCTACTCATTTGATTCCCAAAAAAATCTTAAATAAATAAAATTTCATGAATCGTGGATTAATCACAGTCCATGTGTAATCCATCTTATATTTTTTGGTTTCATTGCCTATGCCAAGATCAGAAAGGAAAAATAAACAAAGACAAAGGAGTGAAGTGTGTTATTATAGGATATGAAGATGGAGAAATGGATTATCCCTTGTATAATCCCATCACCAAGAATATTATTTATAGTAGATTTATTATCTTTGTATAAAAGGGGTCTTGTAAATTGAATCAAGATGATGATTCTAGAAAGGAACAACTCACTCTAGAAGATGAAGAAACCATTAAAGAAATAATAATGGATGAATGAGGAAATGAAGAATCAATGACACTATCACCACATACTCCTATATCAAAATAAATTGAATGATAATTTTCTCATATATATCCCCAAAAATTTTGAATCCTTCAAAATATATATGAGAGAATAAAAAGAATATAAGAGTTTGTAAATTTTTATTATCTTTCAGAGAATTTCAATCAATTTAACTTTAAAGAATCTAAATATGATGAAATATAGATCAAAGTGATAGATTAAGAAATAAATTCCACCAACTCCACCAATGGATACTGCAAAAATTAATTCATTGACTATGGTGATGTTTTTGAACCATTGATCAGCCACTCTGATATGTGAAGAAAGATTATGTAAATGTCTAGGTCATCTGGAAAACATGTTCATGGGGGAATATTGAATAATAAACTTATTTTTCTCTCAGATAACACCAACCATCCATTGCTATAATTGTGTCTTGGATAATTAAAACTTGTACCTTTTGATGTGTTTGGTGCTAGAGGATTGAGTGACATCTACTACAACCAATCCAGAGACTATTTTTGTTCTCTATTTTGTTATTTTCATTTATCTATGTTTTCATACCTATAAATAGGGTGTATAGTATCTATTGTAATATCATATTATTTGAAAAAATAAAATATAGTTTCTTAATATTGATATTTTTCCATACAATCACCTCCAGTGAATTTCATCTATTTTTTCATTGTCGTTGGGAAAATCTATTTTTCTTATGAAATCCACCTTCAAAATTAACTTATAAGGATGTGAGTTTAAATGAATTATATGACATGGATGGTGAACTTATTATTCATGTAATATAATTTTATTAAGGGTATAGGAATATATATGTTATGGTTGTACTGCTTCTATATTATATTATGGGCCAACAGATTGATTATCTTCCAAGAGGTTCTCTTATAAGGTAGCCTAAAATATATTACTAGAACAACATGAAATTATATTATGGAAACTTTATACTAATTATCTTATGTGGACATCCTATAATTTCTCTTACATATGAAAAAAATATATTTTCAAATAAATTTTCATGAGCTCATTTTTTTATAAAAAATATAAATTTGTATATTAATTGTGATAAATTAAAATTAATTAAAAATAAAACACCACATGAAAAATAAATGAATTACCAAAATTCAATGAGATATAACTTTTTTCATAAAATAATATTTAAAAATAAAAAACATGGAACTAGAACAATAAAAAGTAATCATCTAAGTAACTTCAAGAACATATTTTAATTAACTCATTAAGAGGAAACAAACATATTTTCAATAAGAGATATTCAAAATCAAGACATAAAACATTGGAAATAAAACTTCCAAGTTATAGGTAGGAAAATAGCCCTAAAAATAATATTTCAAATAAAATTACAAAAAATATACCAAATTATTGGTTTTTAAAATATATAAGAGTTAAATCACAAAAACCATTGAGAATTTTAGCATCGAATTTACATAATTTTATTCAAAAATTTAATGAATTGTGATTCCATCACAAAATGATAAAATATCAGTTATTAATCTATTAAATAACTTTTTTTGATACCATTTTATCAAAATTTCATAAACATTATGTGGATAAAATACATCAAATTAAGTCCACATCATCTAGATATGGTCTCCCTTCAAACTATACAACTTCTTGGAAAATGTCACTTTATTTAAATAAGCTTTTCCTTATTCATTCATACCCATTTTCAATAAAAAGAAAGAATGGGTAGACTTTTATCATAATTCCACAATGATAATAAATACCTCAAAATAGTAATATATTTTAAATAATACTTAATTTGACATGTTTTACTTTACAATGTTTTCTTTTACAAATACAATTAGATTTTAAAGAGAAACATTTACTCTGAATACAATAAAATCCATTTGTGTAAGAAAATTTAACTTGACACACTAGTCCCATAAGATAATTCTTTGATGTAAGATAAAATGGAAACATGTAAGAAAATTAAGATCTTTCTATTATAATTCATTTTGAGTAAGATAAATAACTCTTTCAGTTCTTTGACTTAGTCAAAACATAATATAATTCACTTACAAACACACTTTTCTAAGATGATTTAATTTTAATTAAAATTTATCATGGCCATAAGATAAAATATTTTACAAGGATCTATGTGGAATCATTTTATAGTTCTTAAGTTAATTCAGATATGGAGTTCATCTCATATTATAGAATTTACTTGGATAGAATTGTAATTATATTGTTTGTAAGATGATATTCTTAGTATCTTAAGATAAATGAATTTTAAAGGTGGAAACCATGTAAGATAAAGTCTATTGAAAATTTTTATTAAAAAATAAACTAAAAAAATATTTAACTCATATATTTAAAAAGAACTAATATTTTAATTAATATTAGATATAATCCTAAAATCACTTAAGATAAACTCATTGATAAGAAAATGGATTTTGTGAGTATAAAAACATGTGAAACATTTGGATATGTTGGAATAACATAAGTCTGTTTAATAATATCCCCATTTAAATGATCAAAAAAACAATAACAATGTTAAATATAAAATTCACAGGATTTTTAGAAATTGTAAAACTTTATGTTCTTAGTATAAAATCTTCCCCTTTTGTGATATCAAAAAGTAAGAAAAGTTAAAAAGATAAAATACCTTTAGATTAAACATAGGAATATTTACAGATTCAAATAATATGAAGTGATGAAATGAATAAAGACTTGGAATAAACTTACATAAAAATAATAAGAGAATAAATTAGTATAAAAAGTCAATTAAAAGATAGAAACATGAACAAAATAAATAAATTTACATTCTTGAGCATAAAATATAGAAAACCAGAGCTAAAAAAAGTAAAAAAATCATCAATAATTTTTTATGGGATTAGTGGTTTTGGATTCTGGTTTAGGTTTATTGAAATACTAAGCCATACGTAGAGGTACAGGAGAGGCAGGAAAAGGGGAAATCTGGTCATATGGATAGTGGTTACCCAAAGATACACTAGAACTGATATCTACTCCAATTACAATATAGTCATTCTTATAATCCTTAACCTTAAAACATATAATATTATCACTCACTTCATCATCCTTTATTTTTCATACTTTTTGGAGGTAGTGAAAATAATCTTAGTGGGTGCAGCTGGAGGATAATTTGGTCAAAATGAATCATAATCAAGTTTCTAATTCACTCTGGTAGATGGAGGTAAGATCAAATATCTCCTTTAACTTATTTAAAGATTTAGGATGTTTGTTTAGGATAATAGAACCAAGATATCGTCTACCAAACAATTTAAAGAGTGTATCATCACATATATCAACCCTCCTAACATTTTCATTTTGACATAAGTCTAAAATAACAAGGAATCCTTGCCAGTATTTATATCCAAATGTATTAATATTGTTTTAAATATATAATTTCTATGCTAAACTTCTGATTAAATAATTTAACATGACCACCTTCTCATCTGATAGAAAAACAAATATTTTGATGGCTATAAATAAAACCAAAATGGCCTAAGGTGTTTGAGCCATAATGATATCTTACCTCTTGAGGAAACTTTCTAAGTTGTAAGCTTCTAAAATGCATTTTCTTCTAAATATTCTAAAGACTCAAATGAAATAAAGTCAATAATATATTTATGATTCTCAGTAAAATTATCATAAAGTTAATTAAAATTATGAGATAGAGAACTATATATTTTTATAAGTTTGTAAAATATGGCATGATATTTATCAAGATTTTTGGATGATGTATCCTTCAAGGAATCAAGGTTAACCTGAACTAAATAATATAAATCCTTTAAATATTTTGAAAGATATTTAAAGTCACTATGAGGAACACTTGGAATAGATCTCATCATATCATACATAGCCTTTTGTAACTTCTTGAATTTTTTCTATATAAAAAATTGCATTTCATTGAAGAAACTTGTGAAGTTAGTGAATCAAGGGATGAGGAAACAACCATCAACTTTTATTACACAATTCCTTGAGTATAGGATTATGATACATTTGTTTTAATAGGTTATATGCCTCAAGGTACATGTAATTGTGATTATATAATAAACTTAAACTCTTCTAAATATATCTTGGAGACCATATGGGGTTACATCATAGGTATTATCTTGATATATTCAAATTCAGATACCATTATCTTATTCAAAAGATCCAAATTAGTCTTGGGAATTGAGTTCTTCCTTAGAGATTTCAACACATCTATGGATTCCTTCAATTCATATTTTAAGGAAAAAAATCCCTCACTAAGATAATTATAATCAAAAATATCCTCATAGTGAAAGTATAAAAATCACTGTTGTGCACATCAGAACTATTTTCTTCTTATTTATCATGAACTGGGGATGTGTATTCTCTGTATTTTTCCTCATGAGATAGAGAATATCATCTAACTCCCCTTGAGAATAGGAGGTGAAATTATTCATTAACTTCTTCATCTGAACCTATAATCTCATTTTCAAGAAACCTAATAAATTCTTTCTTGATTATGTGTAGCTCATCCATCTCTCCTTTGGGATAATAGTGGGAATTCCTAATAAATTTCTTCATCTAACCTTATAATCCCATTTTCAATAAACCTAATCTATTCATTATTGATTATGAGATTTACCTTTATAGGCCTAGGGATCTCAAGATTATCCAAGGTGTTAAAAATAGTTGAAATTGTTCTTCTATCAACACATTTAATAGAAACCATATTGGTGATTGCATCACTCAAAGATTCTCTAGAGACAGATTAGGGAACTTCACCTTCCACAACTTATTCATGGTTCATATTAGAAACTATATTTACTTTAAGAAAATGAACTTCAACTATATTATAAATAGGTTTTTCTCTTTGATAACTTTCTTTAAATAAACTATATTCAGTTTATTCTTCAATCTTCTTAGAGATAACTAATCAAACACTACTTATCACATTAAGTGATTGATTATCCATATATTCTTCCAACCCTAGTCCAACACCATCACTTCCAGCTCTAATATCCTAAGCATCAAAATTCATAGTACCAACACCATATTTTTTTATTATATTAGTAGGAACTATGATAACAATTTCCTAATTATCCCCCTCAACTATATTAGAGTCCATTTCAACACCTTCTTCAACTCCAACATATTGAAGCTTATTTAGAGAAAAACTCTAGAGGAATCCACTTATTTTTAGTATTTATAATCCAAATTTTATCACACCATGGAACTTAGAGGCCATTATTTCAAAAAAAAAGTATCACTTTGTATTTTTCAAGCACTAGGGTCAAGATTATTTTGAAAGAGTATAAATAAAAGAATATTTTTTGAACATGAGATATGTATCTCAAATTATATCTAGGAAAGTTCACCCTCTTCTCAATCATAAAATAAATACATAAAATAAAAAACCTAAAATATTATTTTATTGAATTACTAGCTTATATATCTATAATATATTGAATAAAGTTAAAAAAAATATTCCGCTCAAGTTTAATTCACTTGATTGGTTTGTTCTATTTATCCAAAACCCAAAAAATGGATTTCATAATTTAAGTTGGGGTAACTTCATATTTAATAATGAGTGAGGCATTTAAGTCGAAACTATCCTCATGAGAGTAAAGAAATACCTTTCCCATCTCCACTGAAGAAATCAAAAATTAATTTTTTTACCTTTGAACTAATTGAATCTTTACTTTCATAGAAACTAAAATTCACATACCAACAAAACACTCCAATATCTTTTTCATAGTTTAACTATATCATTCTTTCATAAAATATGAAATCTTATCCTTAGATGTTAAAAACCTTCTTCATTAGTATATATGTATTATACAGTCAATAGAAATTGATATCATTCTTGCTCAACAATTTCCACAGTGCTTTATCTTTCTTAAAGTTGTTGGAAGAAACATATTCTTATCTCTTTGTCTTCTATATTACTGAAAAAAGATAGCAATAGACTCTAAGTTATATAGTTCATTGAAGGTCCAGGTTCAAGAAAGTGGCTCTAAGGTTTTTGAGAGTTCAAGTTTTACATGCTATGGATTGGTGTAATATTTTTCAAAGAATATAAAGGGTTACTAGAAGAGTCATGTGATGAAATAAAATAAAATAAAATAAAGTTAATGTGTAAATTTTTTAAATAATATGAATTTTTTGAAATAAACTAACTATTTAATAATTGAAAATTACATAATGCATTTAATATATAAGTTATACATTATCAAAAATAGATATTTAAACACTTAATCAATTAAATGAAATTTGTAATTAAAATGAAATTATTTAAAAATGAAATAATCATAATTCATATTTAATAAAATCAAATCGATCAACAGATAAGGGATTTGTAAATATGTCTGCTAATTGATTTTCAATACAGATGAATTCCAAAGATATGTCACCTTTTGTTCATGATCTCTTAAGAAATGATGCCTTAAATTGATATACTTCATTCTTGAATGGGTTTTTGATTTATTGAAATGTTTATAGTGAATGTGTTATAACATTTGATTGGTACATGACCGAAATTGAATCCAAAATTCATTAAGGTGTGTTTCACCCACAAGACTTGTGCATAAAAATTTCTAGTTGTAATATATTTAGCTTAAGTAGTTGATAATGAAATTGTGTATTGATTTTTTAATCAACTATAAAACAAAATATTTCCCAAAATAAGTGGAAAGTTATTGAGGTACTCCATATATCTAACAAAAACCCCCAAAATTTAGCATCATAATAGGAAATTAAAACAAAATATATCAATTTTTCCTCTATAAATATTGTTTTCAACTAGTTTTACAGCTTTATTCATGTTAATATTAATATAAAAAATCGTAGGATTTGAATAATAATTTTTTATTTCGAGTCCAAACCTTTTATGTATATCATGTATGTACTTACTCTAATTTAAGACATTCCCTAAATATTTTTGATAAATATGAAATCTAGGAATGAAATTTATCCCACCAATCATACTTATTTAAAACTCTTCTAGCATGAGTGTTGAATATTATTTAAACAAATATTGATTACTTGAACCTCAAATCACATCATCAGGAGAAATTTTAACAAAAAAATATCTTTTGAAGACTTTTTATTAAATATAGTTTGGTATTCTAATCCATCATATAATATGTTTGATAAAATAAAATCACTTAATCTTTCATACCAAGATCCTGGGGATTTTTTAATAGTATATAGAAATTTAGTAAATTTAAAAATAGAATTTGGAAAATGGGCATTCTCAAAACCAATAGGTTATTTAACATAAACTTCTTTCATAATAAAAACATTTAAAAAGGAATATTTGATATCAATATGATATAATTTAAAATTATTATACGATTAATAGGATAATTGGATTCTAATAGATTATGAATTAGCTATAGGGGAAAATGATTCCTTATAATCTATTCCTTTTTATTTATTGTAACCTTTGGAAACTATCCAAGGCTTATTTATAGTAATAACACTTTGATTGTCCTTCATGTTTATGAAGACCAATTTAGTTCTAATTATAGTATAATTAGAGGTTTTATCAACTAATTTCCAAAAAATGTTCCTCTTAAACTTGTTTAATACTTCTTACATAGAAACTATCAAACTTTCATCAACCAATCCTTCATATATAGTTTTAGATTTTAATTGGGATATAAAGAAAAAACAATTATCCATATTTCTATCACTTATTCTAGTCTTAACACCTTCACATAAGATTTTTATTATAGATTTCAAGGGATGGTTCTTAAGGGTTCTAGGTTGCCTATGTAACACACATTCAGGTTCTTTAGATTCAAACCTTTTCGGATTGGTTGTTCTTGATCAAGTTCCAATTCATTATCCTTTTAATAATTTAATAGAGGTTTAAGTCTTATATTTTCTATAAAATAAGATAAACTGAGATTTTAGATCCTTTAAATTAATACTATCTTAAATAGATTTCTCCACATACAATATAGAACAAAAATTATCCCTGAAATATTTATTATTTATAAAATTTAAGAATAATTAAACCTATAGAAAATAAAAAAAATACTTTAATTAATTAGAAAATGCATAAAAAATATCATTAAGAACACTTAAAGTTTTAAAAATAATTTTTTCAAGAAATATGGTTTTTCTTTATATATATTGAATTTTTATTTAAAATATAAATTTTTAAATTGCATAATTTTAATTTTACAAAATGAAGTTCATTTTTTAATTTCACATAAGAAAATTATCTTAGGGTGAATTCTTGAGATTTTTCAGAAATAATTGATTTTTAGGATAATTGTGGAAAATATACTGATTTTTTTAACAACATAATTTTTATGACTTAAAAGTTTTTAAAAACTTTTTTATATAAAAATATTTATTTATAATGTAAAATAAGTCTTTTAAAAATACTTATAAAACTCTTGTTTAATTTTTTGAAACATAATTAATTATTTTCATTAAAAACTATATTTATTCACTTATTTTAAAAGATATTTTTTCATAACCTTTAGAAATTAAATATATAAAAATTAATTTAATATTTTAGGTCAAAATGATCATATTATGTAATAATTTAAATTTCAGTTTTGGGTATAAAATTATGATTACTAAGATTAAAGTTAATGATAATGATAATGGGAAAATAGTTATTTTCAATGAATTACCTTATTAATATTGTGTAATGTTTAGGTATAAATAATTAATTTAATATAATTTTTAAACATTTATATAAATATATTATCATTTATTTAATTTTTAATCAATACTAAATAATATTGATAATAATTAATGCGGAAAAAATATTTTTTCTATAAAAAAATTTCTATAAATTAAATGTTTTAAATTAAAAATTAATTTTATATTATTTATAAATTAAATTATATAATATGAGGATTAAATTTAGTTTAATAAAACCCATGTTTTTTAATATGGGTTACCTTTTTTTAAATAAAATATAAACTACTAAGGTAAAAACCACTTATCAAGCTAAAAACCAAAATGGTAAAATGTAAAAATCAAGTAGTAGAAGGCTTGAAACATGTTATAAAAAATTATTAAAATGGATTTTGAAGTATTTATTCAAATTTTATCACCCCAAAATCAATTATTTCTAACTTTTGGAACCATTTACACTAGAATAGTTTCATTCATTATTGAAACATAATGGGTGTTAACAAAAGTTCTATTTTCTTCGATTATAGAAGGTGATCACTTCCACCCACTCAAAGTTAAACATTTGATTTGAAATTTATTATAAAAACTACCCAATTATACTATAATAGAAGTAAATTTCTGGAACTAAATC
Organism: Viscum album; assembly: GCA_963277665.1. NCBI lineage: Eukaryota > Viridiplantae > Streptophyta > Magnoliopsida > Santalales > Viscaceae > Viscum > Viscum album. Next base: position 1,382,449,375 of record OY728157.1, read on the forward strand.
CTATGGAAACCATAATTTATCCTAATCCCTTCATTTCCAATGATACTTTCAAGATAAAGTTCAAGTCCCAAAGTGAGTATTACTTAATTATTATCCTTTTATTCTTAATATTTATCTTCCAGACCTACCCTAACCATAGTAATATAATGACCATAGTATCATTATTAAAATAAAATAGAATTATATTAATTTAAAAAATATAATTTCTTCCTTCTCATCCACTTATAAAAATATAATAATGTTGATAAGGCATATGTGCGGACTACTGCCACCACAAAATGATGTCTTTCATTTTTCACCACTGCCTCTATTCTTTTGTTATAAGAATGGGATTAAATAATAAATTTCACATTGAAAATATGATTATTATTATAAATATACCTATTAAAATCCACCTTCATTTCTTCTCATTCATTGGGAAATTAAAATGTTAACTATGCTTTGAGCGGACTACCGCAACCACAAATTAATGTTTTTCATTTTTCATATTAATTTTTATTATTTATCCAAACAACTTAAAATATGATTCAATAAGATAAAAACATAAAATAATATCTTTATTATTCTATTATAATTATATTATACACTACCTTGACCATACTCCCTCATCGAGATATATCATGTACATGTTTGGGTTGTTTTGACCACCTACTTGAACAACACTCTAAAACTCTATCATAGATGACTTTTGGAACTCGAATAATAATATTGTTATTATTTTTTAATAAAATAGAAAAAAATTAGGTTTTTAAAAAATTTATATTATAATTTTAAATTATTTTTTAAATATCATATTCGATCACTAAAATTATCGGAATAAGTCGATGTCGATTCAATTTAAATAAAAACTAACAAACATAAGAATCAAATATATAGTAAATAAATAGTATATAATAATAAATGGTCCTTAATAGATGAAATATAAATGAATAAGGTTTTTAATAAGGTATCTAAGAAAATTAATTTTATTATTTAGGAAGTCAGGTGCATGCAAAAGATAAATCATGAATCAAGTAAGGATTTCTTATCATAATTTTCACCCCTTGAGACATATTTATTATTATACATAATGTTTTATTTGGAATAATGTATCTAATACCCCTTTAGTATTTTGTATAATTATTCCCTTATATTTAATGATGTTTAGTGTTCTATTCCAATTTTATTCTCTCATGGGTTTTTTACTCAAAAAATACAAAAAATGTAAGGGTTTGTTGTCTCAAATTTCTATCTTTAAGATACATTTGTATTATGAAACTAATTTTTTATATTTTGTATATGCTAATTATTTGATTAATTACACCATGAAATATATTTAATTCATGTTATTATAAGTTTAATTACAATATATCTATTATCCATGTGGTTTTTATTTAAATCTTAATCGGGCTTTAACAGTTTTCTCAGCCCAATTTATTTCTCCTTGAGTCATAAATTCTATACTTTATTATGATCTTATAAGCCAATTTTATCTTGACAATTACTTTTCCCAATGGTATTTTTTATTTTTATATGTGGATATTACTTATTTTCATTGATACAATCTCCTTTGATGAAACATATTCTTAAATAAAATTTTGGCAATGGAAAGAAGAACTCACATTCCTTCCAACGAATCTTTTCATCCATGATCATATTTTCCTTATCACCAAATTTTTCCTATATTTTTGGGAAATATAAAAAAGCATTATTTTCTATAGTCCTCATAATTATCTTTACCTATTTTCAAAAATTAAAATCTAATAAATTTTTTATGAGGTGGGTTTTCAACAAGGGTATTTAAAAATATTTAGAATGGTTTTCCATCATTTCAAAATAAAATGTCTTATCATCCGCTCCATGTTTTCTATATAAAACCTTTATGTGTTTTTCAATAATTAATTATTGGATATTTATTTAAAATTAATTATTTAATATATCTCAAAAAATTTCTTCCCAACCTTTTTAAAAATTATTTTCAAAAGAAACTCATGGCTTTATCTTTTCTATATTATTTTTAAAAATAAGAAAATAAAATTATTTTAAAAAAATTACAAGAATATATTCCTGTAATATTGAATACTACTTACTATTATTCATGGTTTTAATAAGTAAATTATTTCCAAATTAGTCTATGAGTTTTATTTAAAATGGTTTTCATGGAAAAAGGTTCAATTTTATTATGATTTTCAAAGTAAAATTCTACTATTATTACAAAAAATATTCTTTATCTTTCAGTTGATTATTTAATTATGTTTTCACAAATGATAAATGTTAAATCTATATATGATAAATGATACATCATTGAATTTTTCTTTCAAAATAATCTTCAAAGTGTAACCTTAATTCTTATTATAATTTCTTCTTTCTGTGAATACCCTATTTTGATTCCTTTGATTAAAGTGTGTTCACCTATATGTCATGCATCGATTAATTTGGAAAATTATTCACTTAACGTGATACCATTTATCTATATGGTGTAAATACCATATTCTATATTATCTTGATTTAATGGTATTTACTTAGAAATTTGCGGAACATATTTGGATACCTGTTTATTTTCTACAGGTATATCATGTTATAATTAATAATGGAATTATGAATGTTTTCCTTATTTTATTTCATTTTAAAAGGATATGAAACTCATTTTATTTCCATGGGTTATTTATGATATGATGATGATATATTTTATGTGGAACAAATATGTATGGATGGTGATGGGTGGGTTCATATATCACCCTATAATGCATTGGTTTAAGTTTATATCCCATGAGATAGTCAATAATGGACATAATGAGTTTGTTTACATAGATATGGGAATAATAAGTTTTATCACGTTTTGAAGAATGGAAATAATGAGTTTGTTCACATAGGTGTCTAAATAATTAGTTTTCTTATAATGGTTTTCCTATTCTTATGTTTTTTTCATATCACTAAGTTGTTTTTTATATTATTATATCTTTTTAAGATTCATTTCTTTTTAGGCTATATAGAATTTTATGTTTATGAAACTTTTCTAAAATATTTAACAATATTATGTTATACCATTCCTTATTCCATGATTTATTATATATAATTTTTTGGGAATAAGTTTCTTTTTGTATCCTAATTATACTCATATTCTCATCTTATGATCACCTATGATCTTTGATTTTATCACTTATGTTTACCTTTACTAGGCATATGATCTCACCCCATTATTTTGTTTCCATTTCCAAATGTGATAAATAAAAGTAACATGAAATATGTTTCTAGAAGAGAATCTTGTGTGGTGAGTTTTTGGAAATTGTTGAATCCTTATTATGGATTAATAATTTGATCATATAGGTGGAAAAGTTTCCATTAGTTGAAAATACATGGGTTTTTTTGGTTAATTTGTTTTCCTAATTCATTAAAAATCTAAACCTAAAATATATTTGTAATGTATTGTAAAGTGATATTTTCTTTTAAGTCATTTAATTAATATGGTCATAACTACAGGCTATTATAGTTGGTATCAGAGTAGGTTTTAGATAACTTTGGAGATTATTATGTCAGTTGAGGATAATTTAAGTGTTGATAAGTTATTGTTGGTCATAATTTCATAGTTTTAGATAACCCTTTAGGTTATTTTAGGAAATATTTAATATTTTAGTTATTATGATAAGATAACTTTGGTGAAAAGTCTTAGGATAAGTCTAAGTATAGAATAACATCTAAAAGTTTTGGTAAAGTATAGAATGTGTGGTTCTCTTAGAACTTTAATCCCACTCTAGGTACTACAATTGGATGCAGGTTCTAACATAGATATAACTAGGAGTAATAAGCCTAAAAAGGAAATATTGGGTATTAACTTGATACTCATCACGTGTATAATAAATAGGCATAGCTGCACATATAGTTTGAAACTCCTGGGGATATACTATGATTAATTCACATTATCTCTAATTAACCATTATAACAGATTTTAGTATGATGTTAACAAATTATTTTAGATAACCTAGTAATAAAATGACCATAGATAACAAAGGATTGAACAAAGAGAGTCATGGGTTTAACCAAAGGTATCATATTTTAAAAACAAAGGTGTTATAGGGGATGTAATCTTAAAATTGGTGTTTTATATTAATATTTTGTATATTATTAAATAATTTTATATTTTAGTATTTTTTTTAAATAGTATCATGGAAATTATGTTGATAAAGTTATGTACCAAAAAACCACAATGACTTATAACTGAGAAAGGGATAATTTTTAAATGGTTTAAAATCTTAGTTGTCTATAATAATGGAAAGGTGAGTTTCCTAGTTATACTTAAGGTTGTTAGGTTAATATCTTAATTGAAATTAAATATTTATTCACTTAGATATTTTCATTAATCATTGATATTTATTGATAATATTTTGGTATATTCTAAATGTTATGATGATTATGTGAAACATCTAAGGAATTTTCTTTAGTAGTTTTACTTTAAAGTATTGGAAATATATACTAAATGGTTTCAATAACCTTAAAAAGTGATTTTATGATAAGGTTATATTTTTTTAGGTAACTATTTAAGAACATATTATTGAGGGATGGATAACCCTTAGGTTTAAATGGATTATTTATTTTAAGAAAAGTTATTTCCATTGTATTCATAAAATTGAAATTAATTATTGATTTAATTAAAAATATATCTATGATATTTTTGGTTAATTTAATCTCATTTTTGGTATTATTATATTTTTTAGATGGGTTCCTTAGCCAAAGCGTCCAAGGATTATTCATTGAAAAATCAAGAGGTTACAAGAGTCGAAAAGAGGGGGTTTTGAAACATTATATTTAGTAAATGTGAATTAAGCCCAAAGGTAGATCATTCAACCAAGAGAGTTCATTATTGACCCCCTTTTTGTCGAACCCATTAGACACGTATTTTGTATCTAGGTAAAAATGGTTAAAAATGAAGTTTTGGTTTGATAGAAATCCCAAGCACTCTATCCATCACGTGGGGAGACTAAAAGCGAGGTGTATTATGCAATTTCAAATAGCTTGAATAATTTTTTTGGAGTCACTTTTCAACCATAGGTTGTCCCAACCTTTAAGTTTATAAAATAACTTTGCATTGATGATGTCAAGAATTTTTTATTTTTGATAAGATATAAGACCACAATATCCAAGAAAGCAACGAAGAACTTTTCTATTATAATTCATAAATACACCAACACATCCTGAGGGAATACGCTTCCCCTTGGAGGATCCATATGAATTGATTCTAATCCAATTATTAAAAGAAGTTTGTAAATAGACTTTAAGAGTTTCAGAAATAGGCTTTCAAGAACCTCTGTGGTTAAATTTTTTTAACAATGTTTTTGTATTTTTTGACTACTAAAATTTTTTTGTAAGAATTTTTTTATTATATAGGAATCAGATCCATCTTCATCGTATTCATATCATCGGATCCAAAATAATCGGAGGAAAAAATTATTGTTTTTCAAAAGTTTTACATTTTCACAATCAGATAAAGAAATAAGTTGATGAGTTAAGAAGTCATTTTGTTTCTCAATATTTTTTGAAAGAATATTATGAAGTGAGGATTTAGAATGTTTTCATACTTTCTAAATCAAATCATATGATTATTTTCTGATTATAAAGTTCTCACAAATCATGAAAACACTCATGATAAAAGCTTTTGAAGAAATGGGGGAGTGGTTTTAAAATTTTCATAGTTACAGTATGTAGATTCCATCGTAATGGGAATTCCATCATAATGGGAGTTCTATAAAAATCGGAATTCCATTATAATAAGGATTCCATCAGACTAAGCTAATAAAGAGACATAATTCATAAAGAGCTGAAGAGGAAATAGAAATCGTAAAGATCTAAATAGGAAACAAATATTGTAATGAGAGAATAAATAAATAGAAATCATAGTGATTTGAGAAGGAAATAAAATCATAATAATATGAGAAAGAAAAATCATAATGATATGAGAAGGAAATAGAATAGTAATGATCTGAGAAGGAAATATAAAGTGTAATAAGCTGAGAAAGAAATAGAAATTTTAATGAGATGAGAAAGAAACGGATTCTTAATTAGTTAAGAATGAAACATATTAGTAATGATATGATTATGAAGAAGACTCGAATCGAATATTCAAGAATTTTTATAAAGAGTTTAAGAGTTAAAACTTGAAATTCAGTTTTACATAAATCTTAGAGAAATCTAAGGAGGTTTAAAGATGTAAAAGTTGATGTTTAAATGCAATAGATTTTTAAAGTTTTGAAATATGATGAAGAGTGGATGGTTTTCAAGATTCCCACTTTTTCTTTATGAGTTTCCTATAAATACATACTTAGATCATTTATTCATTATAGATTTTTCATTCAAGTGGAAAAGGTGGAGTGATGAAAAAATCAAGTGAAAATAATTTTCAGCTAGAGATCACATGAGGACGATTGAAAAACTGAAAGTTTATTTATCAGATTGAGAAAGATCTTATTGAGAAGATAATATTCAGAAGATCGTATTGAGAGTTTGATAAGAGTTTGAGTTTTTTATATTGAGAATGGGTTCATCATATTTTTTTCATCTTATTGAGAGAATCATATCTAGACTCGTCATATTGAGAGAATCAGATCCAGGCTCATCATATTGACAGAATCAGATCTATATTCATAGAATTTAGGGAATCAGATCCATCCAAATTAGAATAAGGATTTAGATTGGGAAATTATAGATCAGTTTCAACAAAGTCTTTATTCATTTATTTTTATCAATTGTTTTATAAGAAAACATTGTAAACTGACAGGAGTCGGTATAATATTTCCTATCAGGATATAAAATTCATCTAATGGGATTAGGTATAATTTTTATTCACTTCTTCATAATAGTGTATTTCCATAGACCCACGGGAGTGGATATGAAAAGGATGTAGTTTCTTACTCTGAGGATGAAACTTGTAAATCTTGAATAATTTACTTGATTTCTTACTTTTTCATGCATGAGTTTTTAAAAAAGATGATAAATAAATTAATCTTAACAGTTTTCAGGGTTTAAGTTGTGAAATGTATTAAAACTAATAAAAATTAAAACAAATAATTTAACCCCCCCATCCCCCCTTCTAAGTTGTTATTAGATCATTTGTAACTTTAATTAGTATCATAGGGATGTTCCCTTGTTGAATATTTATCATGGATAATATCAATTATATCAATAGTATAGAAATTACTATATTTTATGGAAAAAATTATTATGGATAAAAAAATAGGATGATTCCTAATCTCATATCTCTTGGCCTGGAAGTTATTGATGTTGCTACTATCTGTTTTCCACCTATTTAGAACGATACTCCTATGTTATTTTCAGATAATAGAAATATATAAGTTGATGGAAAGGCTATAAATTCAATCCTTATTTACTTATCAGAGAGTGTTTATTAGAATTTTATGGGTCTCAAAACTTTTTAAAGTATGTGGGACAAGATTGAATGTGTTTTTGAAGGGAATAGTAAAGTTACTGAAGAAAAGCTACAAATCTGGCACAGTAAGTATAAAGATATTAGAATGAGAGATGAAGAGATAGTTGATGAATACTTCACAAGAGTAAATTAAATTGTTTTCAACATTATAGGATTCAGAGATGTCTTATAATATTCTACAATTGTGAATAATCTTATGAGAAACTTTTTAGACATGTTTGATTCTAAAATTTACACTTTATAATATAAGGATGATTTATCTCTTGATGAATTGCATAACTTTCTTGTTACTGATGAAATTAGAAAATATTTAATGTTTAAAAAGAATATTAAAGATTAAATGGATTTTGATTCTATAAGAAAGATGAAAATCCAAGATTTCTAGGAAGATGATCCATGTGATTCTGAAGATAAATAGGATGATGAGTTGAATGAAAAAATCATGTCTCTTATAGCTAAGAACTCTCAAAGGGTAAAATGAAATTACAGAGGTAAACTTCCTCTCAAATATTTTGAGTGTGGTGTAATTGAACACTTTTCTATGAATTTCCCCAAGAATAAAGTTAGAGAATATTGAGATGATCCGATGAAAAACCACAATGTAAGAAGTGAAATAAAATTGATAAAGAAGAAAAGTCATCCAAAAAATACAAGAAGAAGTTTTTTGGGAAAAAAAGCAGCATGTTTAATAATAAATTTGAATCAAACTTAACTGAAAACAATTGTTTTTAAGATTCAATTTCAGAAAAATTAATAATCTTCATAGTGAAATTTGAGAAAATAAAATATTCCTCAAAGAGTGAAGAAGGTGGTAAAGAATCTTATAGAGAGTATCAACTCATAAAAAAACTTGTTTCATATCTTGAGAAAAAAAACTATCAAGAAATAAATTAGAGTAATGAATAAATATTTTGAATAAGATGATTATGGAATAAAATATTTTATCAAGCAGGAGGAAGAATACATCGAGGAGATTTTACGTTATTAATTTATAATTGTTGAATAGGGTAAGATGATTGAAAATCTGAGTAAGAAGTTAGAAGCTAAGGAAGATGAAATTAAAAAGTTTCAATTAATACATCTTAAGTTCAAAATTACCTTGATGAAGATAAATGAAAACATCAAGAAATCTTAGGAAGTAAAATATGATACTTCTAAAGATGCCGAGAAGGATAAATATGAGAATGAGGTGAAATATTCTCTTACCAAAAATAAGGTTTCATCTGATTCTTTTAACATTTTTGGTTTTGGAAAAAGTATTGGGAAACATTAGGTGGATAAATGATGTGAGTAACCTATCAAATATAAAAAATTATAAAACTCACTTGAAAGAAAAGATTGTCCACATCTTTAGTATGTTAGAGCTGAAAGAAGTTACCAACCTCAATAAAATTTCTACAAAGAACGATATTTATTAAATAGAAAATCAAGATTTGATAGTTATTTTTGGTGTTGTGGAATATATGTAAATAGGGAATATAATTTTTTTCACAACTTATTTCAATATAGAAGATGATTTGGGAAAAGTTGAAGAAATAGTGGAAGTAGAATGAGTAACTTTCTTATCCTACAGAAAGTTGAAAAATTAAATTCTCAAGATGTTAGAAAGTTTCTAACAAAAAATAAATTTTAATATTTGGAATAATATTTTGGAATATGTGATTAGGCTGGTCATTATACTGAAAGATGTTTGACACTCCTTCTAGAACAAGTTTCATATGCTAGAAAAGAAAAGAAATATGAAAAGAATAAAGTTGAGGAAAGAGCTTTCTTTGTTGAGACAACTATGAAAGAAAGTAAAAGAAACAAACCATGGATACACGATAGTGGTTATTATTCACATATGATAGGTGATATAAAAATCTTGAAACAAGATGAAAATCATGATGGAGGATCAGTTACCTTTGGTAATGATAGTTCTTTAAAAATCAGAGGAATTAGAATGGCTAATATTGATACCAAAAAGTGGAAACATAAGAAAGTTTTATTTTTTGATGGTCTAAAACATAACTTACTTAGTGTCAGTGCACTTTTTAATGATATAAAAGAAGTTTTTTTAGAAAATATTTTTATATCATCCAAAGTGTGAAAGATGGAAAAGTTATTACAAAATAAGAAATAACTAGTGGGAACTCTTACAAATAATATAATTTAACAACTCCTATTACTTGAGTGCTCAAGAATAAAAAAAATTGTGGCATTGAAGATTTGGCCACCATGGGCAGAAAAAAATGAATAAACTTTATAATTTTGATGCGGTGTAGAATTTTCTAGAATTGAAATGAAGAGATAAAGATGTTTTATTACTTTACAGAAAGAAAATATTACAAACAAAATTAATAATAGAATTGAGATTCAATCTACCATACTTCTTGAACTTATTCATTTTGATTTATGTGGGCCAATGAGACATCAATCAAAAAAATAGATTTATAATTTATCTCTTTTATTGATGATTTCACTCAAATAAAAACATTATTTTTATGAAACATAAGTCAGAGGCTATGAAAATGTTTAATTTTTTTAAAAAATAAGTTGAGAAAGAAATGGGGGCTTATATAAATAATTTGAGAATAGATAATGGTACTGAATTCACAAGAAATGATTTTGAATCATATCTGAGAAAACATGGTATTAAACATCAGTATAGTTCTCCCTATACTCCACAATAAAATAGAGTGGTATAAAGAAAGAATAAATGCTTTGTAGAAATGGGAATAAGTTTGTTAGAAGAATACAAACTTTCAAAGTTCTATCAGAGAGAGGATATTAGTACTATTTTATATATTCAAAAGAGATATTTGTTGAGACTAGAAACCAACATGACTCCCTTTTAAATTTTGTATAAAAAACCTTCATTGAAATACCTAAAATATTGTGTAAGTCCATTTTTTTCAAAATAAAAAATCCAGATTTAGGAAAGTTTGCTGATAAAGATAAGGAAGGAACTTTTATGGGTTATTCACCAACTAAAATAAGTTAAAAATATTATAAAAAATTCTCACAAAAGTTGGTGGACTCATATGATGTGAAAGTTATTGAAAACAAAAATTCCTTTAAATTTTTTTTGAGAATGCTAAAGAGGATAAACTATAGATTTCTAATAATAGTGAAATTAATTCAAAACATCCTTATCAATATTCAGAAGAATAATGTGATGAGGAAATTTCAACTATGAAATAAACATTGAAATTTCCTACCTTACAAAAATAGGTTGAGTCCAAAAACATTATTATAAATTAGAAGGCTCCAGTTCAGATAAGAAGATTTGAGATTAGATAATTAGACTTCACTTATCCCAAAAGTAGAACTGTAATCAATTTCAGAATCTATTCAACACAAATAATGGGTGGATTCTATTAATGAAGAGTTGGATCATATTGAGAAAAATGAAACATGGGAACTTGTTTTATAGCTAGCAAATAAAAATGTTATTATAACCGATTGGGTTTATAGAAAAAAGTTAAATGACCATATAGAAGTTTTAAGAAACAGATCCAGGCTTTTCTGTAATGTCTATTCATAGGTTAAAGGTGTGTATTTTGATGAAGCATTTTCCCCTGTTACAAGGATAGAAACTATTTGAATGTTTCTTTTAGTGTTTACTCATCATAACTATATGTTTTATCAAAAGGATGTTAATTTATGTTTCTTAAATGGTGATATTGAGGAATAAGTTTACATATAACAACCTTGTGGGTTTCCACTTGATAAGGATTAAAAATAATGTTTGTAAATTGAAGAAAGTTTTGTATAGGTACAAACAAGATTCATGTGTTTTGTATTCTAAACATGAAATTTTTTTGAGAATGTAGATATTTTATAATGGAAAAGTTGATAGCAACATATATGTGAATGTTGTTTACTCTAGAACTCCAATTGTAATTGTTTATGTGAGTGATATATTTTTTTGGGGGATAGAGAAGATGTTTGGAAAAAAATTGAGGAAAAAAAGAACAATTTTTAAATTTATATGTTAAGATAATTAACTTTCTTCCTTGGATTACAAGTTAAAAAAAATGAAAAACACGTTTTCTTATCTCAAGAAAAGTATTATAGGGAATTTTTAAAGAATTTTGGGATGGAAGAATCCAAAGAAGTTTCGACTCTTATTTCAGTGAGCACAAAGTTAAGTAAATATGAATCTAGAATAACTGTGAATCAAAAAGACTTTTGAAAGCTGATATAAAGTCTTATTTACCTTACATACTCAATTTATGATATTGTTTATGTTGTGACCTTTTGTATACGGTATCAAAGTAATCTGAAATAATCGAATATGTTGGCAGTAAAGAGAATTTTTATATTTTGAAAAGGAATAACTTCACATGTGTTGTTATACAAAAAAAATAATGAGATGAAGTTTCATGGTTATACTAATATCAATTGGGCTATATATTGTAATGGTGGGAAATAAAACTTAGGAGGAACATTTTTCTTGGGTGAATATTGTGTGAGTTGGCATAGTAAGAAACAAATTTTAGAAACTTTGAGCACATATGAATCCAAATATGTTGCAGTAACTCAGGTTTGTACTCAAATCTTATGGATAAAAGTTTAGATGGAATATTTGAAGGTAAATGTTTCTAAATCATTGAAGATGGATTTTTATAATCATAGTGTAATTGATATTTCAAATAATCTTATCATATATTCATGATCAAAACACATTGATATAAAGTTTCACTTTATAAAAGAGAAATTTGATTCTAGAGATGTTTTTTTGGATTATATTTCAACAAACTATCAGATTTCTAATATCATTAAAAAAGAAATTCTGAAAAAAAGTTTTTTTGAATTAAGTTTTAAACTTCATGTTCAACCTCCTCTCATGTCGTCATAAACTTTATAAGAAATATTCCCCACCATTATTTAGATTATATTGAAATAGGGTAAGATAAAGTAAAGAATTTATAATTTGTAAGAGGTTTTTACTTATCTATCTTTTATAAATATGAATTTTTGGTTATCATAAAATGGTTTATAGAAAAAGAAAAGTGGAAGTGGATAAAATAAAAGTGATGAAACCTCATCTTTATATGGACACAAAATATTCTTTCCATTTCGGGATGGAATTCCTTCAAAAAAGTACTTTAACCAGTAGTGTGGTGTCAGGACACTCTCTTTTGAGAAAGGCTAGGTTTTGATAAAATTATAAAAACTTGATTTTTCTACAAAATTTGAGTTGTGAAAAAATTCTAAGAGTTATGAAATTTGTTTACAAGGGTTGTCAACAAATCCAAAGGGGATATTGAAGAACCTTTGTGGTTAAATTGCTTTAAAAAAAAATTGTATTTGTTGACAACTAACCTATTTGTATAAGAATTTTTTAGTTATCTAAGAATCATATCCATATACATCAGATCCAAAAAAATTGGAGGCTGAAAATTTTGTTTTCTGGAATTTTTCCTTTTTTATAATTAGATAAATAAAGAAGTTACTGAGTTATGAAGTCATTTTTTTGCTAAAGAGTTTTTTAAAGAAGATAGTGAAGTGGGGAGTTAGAAATCATTCATTCTTTCCAAATCAAATTAGGTTATTCTTTACTAATAATAAAATTATAATAAATCATGAAAACTGTCATGATAAAATATTTTGAGGAAATAGTGGAGAGGTTTGAATATTTTAAGAGTTTTAGTAATGAGATTCCATCATAATGGAAATTCCATAATAATAGAAATTCCCAATGTAATGAGTATTCCATCAGACTGAGCTGAGAATGAAAAAAAAATAGTAATGATATGATAAAGAAATAAAATTTTTAATGAGGTGAAGAGGAATTACAAATTGTAATGAGATGAAGAGTAAATGGAAGTCCTAATGAGCTCAGAACGAAATAGAAATCGTATTAAACTAAGGGAGAAATAGAATTTTAATGAACTAAGAAAAAAATAGAAATCATAATGAGATGAGAAGGAAACATAATCATATTAAGCAAAGAAGGAACCATAAATCATAATTATCTAAGAAAGAAATAGAAATTGTAATGATCTGAGAAAGAAATAGATTTATAATGAACTAAGAATGAAACCGATTTGTAATGATCTGATTATGAAGAAGACTCAAAAAGAAGATTCTAGAAGTTTTATAAATATTTTAAGATGTCAAACTTGAAATTAAATTTTGCATAAAACTCGGTGAAATATAAGGAGGTTTGAAGAAGTCAAATTTTAAGTTTTAATGCAAGAGATTTTTGGGGGTTTTGAAATATGAGAAGGCAGGGAAAGATTTCAAATTTCCTACTTTTTCTTTTTGAGTTTCTTATAAATTATTTCACACTTCATTCGTTAATTATAAAATTTTAACACAACCAGAAAAGGAGAAGCACTGAAGAAATCAAGTAAAATTAATTTTTGTCCAGAGATCTTGTAAGTAGGATCAAACAACTGAATTTTTGTTTACCGAATTGAGCAAGATCGTATTAAGAAAATCGTATTGATCATTTGAGAAAAGTTTGGGTATTGAAAATTGAGAATGGGTTCATCGTATTGAGTCAATTATATTGATAGAATTGGATCTAGACTCATCGTATTGATAAAATTAGATCCAAACTCATCGCATTGAGAAAATTAGATCCAAATTCATCGGATTTTGAAAATAAAATCGATACAAATCAGAGTGAGGATTAGAACTAAGAAATTATGGATCAGTTTCAATAAAGTCTTTATTATTTTATTTAGATCAATTTTTTTATAATAAAACATTGTAAACTAATGGGAGTCAGTATAATCTTTCCTATCAGGAGATAGAAGGTGTCTAATGGGATTTGACATAAGTTGTATTCACTTCTTGATAATAATGGGTGTACATATACCCATGGGAGTGTCTATGGAAAGGATGTAGGTTCTCACACTAAGGTTGAACCTTGTAAATCTTATGTACTTTACTTTCTTTCCTACTTTTTCATACATGAGTTTTTATAAAATATGATAAGGAAATAAATATTAATAGGTTGCAGGGGTTAATTTTTGAAAATTATTGAAACTTAAAAAAAGTAAAACAACTTATTCACCCCCCCCCCCCCCCCCGATAAGTTATTATTTTATCATTTTTAACTTTAGGTGTGAATTTTCCTTCAATCTCAAATTTCCACAGTTTAGTGAAATCATAAATTTAATTTTCATAGTGGCCTCTTCGGAGAGTTTTCACCTCCCTAGATATGACAACGATCCTCCCAAGGGAAGATTACACATTGAAGGGTATGAGATTATAAATCTAGGTATTGCATCCACACCAACCAAAGTGAAATAGCTCATCCACTACTGTATGAAACATGTTGTGTAGTTAGGGAGATAAATAGGTATATGTATAGTACTGAAGCATCGACATGAGAGGCTTCATGTCTGGTAGAGGAATATATGATTTTTATGTGGTTTAATTTCTTATAGATTCAAATAGTTTGGGTACAAGTATATTTTGTAGAATATATGATTATGGTATATACATACTTGAGTATATGATTGTATGAATGATTAATATTGTTTGAGGAAGGATAAGTAACTTAGTATAGATGAATTGAGTATAGTGGATATTATGTTAAGAGTTATATCTTGAATGATATATATTTTAAGAATAACCTTTCCTACTTTCATCGGTGAGTGATAATTAAAATTACAAGGTTGAAATTTATTTAAGGGGGTAGAATGTAATGACATATGATTTTAGATCCTTTAAATTAATATAATTTTTGATATATTTATCCACACATAATACCAAACTAAAAAGAATCATAGAATATTTATTATTAATAAAATTTAGGAATAATAAAACCTATAGTAAATAAAAAAATATTTTCATCAATTACAAAATGCATACAAAATGTGATTAAGAACACATAAAGTTTTAAAAAATAATTTTTCAATAAAAGAAGTTTTCTTTATATATATATATTGAATTTTAACTTAAAATTTAAAATTATAAATTTTAGAAATTTAATTTTAGAAAATTAACTTCATTTTTGAATTCCACGTAACAAAATTATATTAGGGTGAATTTTTTAGATTTTTATCAAATGACTTATTTTTAGGTGAATAGTGAAAAATATACCGATTTTTCTAACATCGTCATTATAATGACTTAAAAGTTTTTTGAAACCTTTTTTCTATAAATATATAAATTTCTAACATAAAATAAATTATTTAATAATGAGTATAAAACAATTGTTTAATGTTTTAGAAACTTCTGTAACTTTTTACACTAAAAACTGGATATATTCACTTATATAAAAAATAAGTATTCATCCCTTGTAGAAATTAAATCTATCATAATGGATTTCATATTTTAGATCAACATAATAATATTGTTTAATAATTTTAATTTCATTTTTGGATGTAAAATTATGATTACTAAGATTAGAGTTGATGATCACGATAATCACTCTTTGGTGTGATCTATAATTTAAAAAAAATTGATTTTCAATGATAATTAACCCCCTCAATTAATTAAAACCACAGAATATTAGTATTTTTTGTTGATTTTGAAAGAATCTATAACTTTAATGTAAATTGTCTCAATATATGATTTTTAATGATATTTTAATTTACAAAATTAAATAATGAATCCACACATCGATTTTTTTAAATTTGAAGAAAAATTGGTTGATTCAATTTAGAATTAAAATTCTTAAATGGATTTATTTTTGAGTTTTAATGGTTTATTCATTTTTTGAATTAATTGAGAGTCCATAAATTGAAATTTATTTTAAAAAAATAATATTTTTAAATTAGAAAATGAAAATCAGAATTTTTTTAGAATGTGTATTTAATGTATAAAATGAAAATTAGTTAAGCTTTTACAAAGTATGATTTTAAGTTTATTAATTAAATATTGAACTTTAAATTGATTATATATTCAATTATGAAAATTAATTCAATCTTGAATTTTATTTTTTTATTATTTTTTAAATTAATTTTGAACAAATGTATATACTAAAAAATGTTCACTTTTTGAATTACGCAGGTGGATGAAAAAAATATTTACTACTCAGGTTTTATTTCATTAGAGGAACTCCCCTACTACAGTCAGAAGGATGGAGCCTACTTCCATTAGCCTTGCTATAGAGGAACCAATTCAGCTACCTTTACTGTTATTCTTGTTAATATCAGTATGTGCCTGCTACCCTGCTATAACTAGAAGAAAATGATCCATGTTTTTAATAAAAAGCTGTGTAATTTCTCCCTTGTTTCTGCTTCTGCCATTGTTCTACCATTTCTTTCTACCTCCCATAATATACTATGAAATAAAAGGTATACTAACATTATTTTTTTATACTACCACTACTGTGAAACCAGTCGAGCTTGAGAAACCATTGAAGTTTACCAGAAGAAGACAAACCCTTGCATGCTAAACAAAATCCAAAAATCATTTTCTCAATGTTGAAGACTCGAATCCGACATATAATTAATTGCAATAAGAATTGTGAAATTTTATAAGATTACGAGACTAGTTCTTAGGTCAGATGAATGAAGAAATAAACCTTTAAATCGATGATGCACCACTCTATTTAGATGAATCCCAGCTAAACTCGATTGAAATATGAAATAGAGATCACTGTTGATGAATCTCAAACCCTAGATGTTGTGAAAACAAGAATACACATCACCTAGATGTGTGATGAAAATTGTAACCCTCTTGATTCAAATCATGAATATCTCTAGATGAGTCTTGCAGTTGAAGTTTAAACTGAGGCAGATGAAGAGAATAAAGCTCACCAAGAATGGAAAAATAAGTTTGATCTCACCACCATAAAAAGAGTGGGCTAATGAATTCTAAGAATGAAATTTGATAATATGAATCCATTGGTCCCAAAGTAACTCATTGATCAAGGAAGACTAAATTTATTAATTTTTTTTATTTTTTTGTGTAGATTCTAAGACCGAAAACACCAAGGTATCTTCCCCATGCAACAATCATCGTTTTAAAGAACATTTCAAACCATCCATTTGATGAAATATATCAATGATCATGTTAAAAATTTCCATCCCCAATCTACTATTACATCACCCCCATTTTGGGATACCATAAAAACTTGTTTGAGCTTTTCCTTGAAGACCCATCTGCACCTGATGTTCAAAAAAAGTCATGCCTAGAATTGCTGATTGATCTTCTTCCATATTGTGTATTCCCTTTACAGAACCGAAGATAATCTCTCCAAGATAAGACCTCTTTCTTATCCAATCATGATGCTTTTAGATATCAATCACCAATTTTTATCAAAGGTATTTCAAGCTCGACACCTTGAAGATATTGAAAAGGCATGTATCTGGGTATGCCTAGCCTAAAGTTCACATCAGGCCTAGCTCTTATAGTACATCACTCCAGTCGGTATTAACTTAAAACCGGACCACTTTTCTACTGGTTCACCAAATATAGTATATCAGGTAACACTTGTTTTCATTGTAATTGTGGTATAGTGAAGAAAATCATCTTTTATTTCTCTTAGAAAGGTATGGATCTTGATTGTGGGATGAATATATGAGCTATAAAAGTAATAAAGATTCTCATTACCTATAAATATTTCCCCCTTTCCTCACAATAAAGTAGATCTATACCTTGGACTTCATCATGGTTTTTATTATATTGGGATTTATTTTCTATGTTTTAATACAATTCAGTTTAGTTATTTATTGCTTATGTTTTGATGTTCTCTTCACCCGCTTTTATTTGTGATTTATTCAACCTTTCTGATTCCCTAGTGGTCTAAATCTTTATAATCATGGAGGAAAACCCCATTTTTAGTAGTCTAAGGGGAATCCTAATGGTTGACTATAATCTATGTACTTAAATTTCTCTCTCTATTTTTCTCTAATTCTAGTGTAATAGTTAAGATAGTGTCTGCAAGATGTGATCATCACTCTACATTCCATTAACACTACTACACTCCTCTAGTTTTTTCACTTAAATGTATCTCGTCATTTTCATCATAATTTATACCAATGAAGTCATGTGATTTTAATGGAATAATGGAATGAAATTTCTACCAAGTGAGTGTGTAATTCTATTCACTCGATTAAGGAGTGTGTGTTCCCGTTCATCAAGTAGAATGTTGGGATTTTTGGTTTGATCAATTATTCTTGAGAAGATTATAAATTTCATACAAAATGAAAACAATGGAGGATGAATGGACGAATTATATTGAGTGTTTTTCATTTATTTAAATGATTTATATCAATTTTAAATGATGATCCAACCCACTATAATTCAACCTAGTACCTATTGTATCTATTCCTTACCCCATTTCTATATTTATTTTATATAAAATTAATTTTATCATAAAATAAAACAAAGAAACATCTCTTTATTTCTCACTTTAAAAATATTGGAAACAAAATAAACATTAATAAGTAATTTATAATAGTGAAGAATTGATCCTTACATGCTCCTTAAGAAATGAACTTGGTCATCCCTATATTACATTCTAATTTTTCTATAAAATAAAAATTTTGTTTGACTATAACCCATGACAACAGAATGATAAACTTGGAATCATTTTATAGGAGTAAGATTTGAGATTCACATTTATTTTTCACTTTATAAATAATTTCTTGATTTTAAAATTTAAAAACAAAAAAATGGATCATTAATTACTATAAACAATTGTGGGGTGACTTATTTCTATGCTTAAATGAACAAATATTAATGTTCCATTTAAACATCTTGATGAAGTGATGGATTTATATGATGAAATATTGTTGGATTTTTTTAGATCTAATATTGAAGGGGTAGTGATAGTATATCATGGACCAAAACTTAAAACATATGAAGAAGACATCTTAGAGGTAAAATTACTGAAATATATCACTCTTCCACATAATTCTGAGATGATACTCGAGGAACACCAGGAGCAATAATAGGTAATATCTAAATAACTTGAAGAAGATACCTGAACTCTTAAGTCTATTGTAGTTAATTCTTCTCAAAATCAATTGGAATCTGACCCCCTTATTTTTATGATATAGATTTATCACCTTGGGAGTGCACTTTAGAGAGTGATAAATCTAATCTTTACTCTTCTTATATTGATATCTTGCAAGATGAACTCTCTTATAAGCTATTATATATTAATTTGGAAGATTCAAATGTATTATTAGAGCACCTTATTTAAGAAGATAAGATCCCCCACAAAAATACCATAAATATCAATTAGAGTGAGGCACAATAGTATAAGAATAATTACAAGTGGACTATCATGAAGAAATAGAAGAAAAACTTTCTACCTATGAAAGGGATAATTTATATTTGAACTCAACCTATTTTAATATTATACAATGTGAAATATTTACCAAATATCCCTTTGATGAATACTATGAAAAAAATCTAATAAAGTTTCTACTATAACATGAAGAGGCCATGATAGCTATGGAAGAACCCAAAGAGACCCCATATCTTCTCCTTCCACCCTTGATTTATTAGATACATAATAATATGAATAGTATGGATATGCATCACTCTATTAAAGGGTTCCTATAAGAAGTAAAGTTTAGAAGTTTCATATGGATGCTAATTTGGTTATTTGTATCATATAAAACTAATCCTTCAATGGATTAGGGATGACCACCAAACATTACTACTATGTATAGTCTAAATACAACCCCTCTTGGGAGGGATATCCCAAGAATCTCTTTTTTTCTATTTATCTTTCCATTTAATAACTTTTTAATAAAAAAATTGTGTTTATTCTATTTTTATAGGTTTTCCTTAAATGGAAAAAACCTATAAGAATATATCAGTTTTCTACAACATTCCTGGGGAGATATTAACTCAAAAACATTATCATTAAATAACTCTAGGTTATACCAATCATTTTACACTATTTAATCACTGTAATTTTGATGAATCCCTGAAAAAACTTAAATAAACAATAATGAATAAGTGTGGAAAGGGGATTCAATATTATTTAGGACTAGATTTAAATGATCTTTAAAAACTATTTTATAATCTAAAAAAATATCTAGTCACTTTTTTTAGTATTCTTTAGTATGTCATTTTTTCAAAATATAAAAAAAACACATAAAAAATAAATAAAAAACTAGTTTTGTTTGTAAATATTGTATATATCCTTTTTATAGTTTTCATTTTGATTTTTTTTAAATTTTCATGAACTATAATGTTTCCCTACCTAGTTTAAATATCATTATAAGTTTTTATGATACACTAGTTCTAAAATTGTAAGATTTTTATGAATATCGAGTGAATTTTACACTATATTTATAGAAATTTGGTGTTAAAACTAGTAAATGGAGTTTTAGTGGAGATATTTTGTAGAATCATAATTATAAAATGAGGTCACTATAATTTTAAACATAATATGAGGTAACTTGACCCTTGTGAAAAAGAACATATTAGGGAGACCAATCAAAATGAATTCATATAATTTCTTTGAATTTAGAGTAAAATGGTAAATTAGGATACCATAGTGAATATTTGAGATGTTAGGAATTGGGTGTGTGAGTCATTTTTATTTTTATATATTTTCAAAAAGTTCCTTTTCATAGTACTTTACACATACATGGCTGAGAAAAATTTAAAAAAATGAATAAAGTTCCTAGTAATAAAAAAATAATTCATTCAGGTGAGGGTAATATTGAACCTATATGATGAAGTAATGGGAAAATTGACTTATAAAAAATCCAGATGAGTTGTATCAATGAAGTTTAAATTAAAACAATAGTTTCACAAACTTACTATAGAGGGATAAATTTAAGTATTTCTTATTAAAACTTTTATAACACTTAAATTTAATCTGATCCACTCATGGACTTGAAACTCTCACTTGGATTTAAATGTGGAATTGGAATGATTCACATAAGAGGAATGATAATTCTAATATTGGAAAAATATATTTTTTATTTAAATTATATATTATATATTTAGATCTAGGCATGATGATTTTTTCTCTTTTTAAATAGATGAAATTCAGTGATATAATTTCCTAGGAATGCAATAAATCAAGTGTGGGGGAATAACATGAGATAGAATTTTCAAAATATATAATTAATTTTCAGTGATAATTAACACCATAATTTAATTAAAACCCAAGAAAATTTATAATTTTTGTTTATTTTGGATGAATATATAACTTCAATATAAAATGTATCAATTTTTAATTTTTAATGATATATTCATTTTGGAATTAAATAGTGAATCCATACATAGATTTTTAATATTTGAATTAAAATTGGTTGATTTAATATGAAATTTAAATTCTTAAATAGATTTATCTTCTAGTTTAAAGCATTTATAAATTATTTGAATTAATTTAAAATCCATAAATCTAAATTGATTTTAAAAATGAAATATAATTTTTAAATTGGAAATTAGTTTTTTTTTATTTTTTTAGAATGCGTTTTTAAATTATATACTAAAAATTAATTGAGTTTTTTTTTTAAGTATGGTTTTCAATTGATTAATTAAAAAATTAATTTTAAATTTATCTGAAATTATATTGTGCAATTGAATTCAATCTTTTATTTTATTGTTTTATTATTTTTTAAAATTAATTTGTATAAATTATTACACTAAAAAATGTTTGTATTGTGAATTTTATAGGAGTGTGAAAAAAAATTATAACTATGGTCTTATTCCATTAAAGGAAATCCCCTACTATTTCTAGAAGGCAGAAGCCCACATCTATTGGCCATGCTACAGTTACCCCAATTCTACTACCGGTAATGTTATGCTTTATACCATCAGTCTGGGAACACTATCCTTTTACCATTAGAAGAAAATTTCTACTACTTTTAGTAAGAAAATGTACTTCCCCTCCCCCATTTTTTCCTCCACCATTGTTATACCATCGCTTGTTACTGCCCATATGATATCATGAAACAAAAAAGCATGTTGTCATTCTTCCATTATTTTACCACTACCGTGGACCCAGCTAAACCCAAGAAAACATTGAAGCTCACCAGAAGCATATGAACCCTTATGCACCAAACCAAATCCAAAGATCCATAGCTCAATGTAAAAGACCCAAAACCATCTTACAACAAATTGGAAAAATAATTTTATGATTGGATAAGTCGACCAAACTGATGTTGAGGTTGTATGAAGGAATATCTCAAGCTTCTAATTGAAGTTATTCTATCATGTCATAATGAATCACATATGAACTTGAGAGAAATGTGAAATTGATCCCACGAGTGATGAACCTTGAAACCTTGATTCTATGAAAACCACATGTCTCCTGGATGTACAAAGTAGATTGTAATCCACATGAGTTCTAGAATAAATAACTTGAGTCGTTCCATCCAATTGAAGGACTAACCGAAAAAGAGAATGAAATTGAATCTTTCTAAACATAGAGAACCTAGTTTGATATCATGACCAAAAAATAGGGGTTAAATTCATTCCAATAATGAAATTTGATCTGATAAAGTCATGGAAGTCGGGTGAACCTTTTTGATCAAAGGAGACCAAATTTATAAAATTATTTTTGGTTTTGTGCTTTTTCTATATAGATTTCAAGACTAGTGAGGATGAGGTATCTTCCCCATGCATCAACTATTGTTTTGAAGAATATATCACACCATACATTTTTTGAAATTCTCCTATGAGCATCTTGGACTTTTCTATCCCAAAAATAGTAAAAAATAATCCCAATTCCAGGTTTCCATACAGACCTATTTATGCTCCTCCTTGAATATAATTTGCACCTAATGTTCGAAAAAATACATGCCCAAAATTCCCAATCAAGTTACCTATCTATCATGTATTATATATAAATAATTGAAGACAATCTCTCCAAGACAATATCCCTTGCTTGGCCAAACTTGAGGCCTCTAGATACCAATCTCCAATTTTGTTCAAAGGTTCTACAAGGTTGATACCTTGAAGATATTGACGAGGATCACATCTGTATATGCCAAGCCCAAAGTTCATATTAGGCCCAATTATTTAAGATCATAACACTGGTTAGTATTCACTCAAATATATCCCACTTACCAGCATGTGAACCAAACTAAACATGTTGGAAAGCAACTGTTTTTCACTAGATATACAATTCAGTGAAGAAGATCATCTTTGATTTCCCATAAATATATACGATGTTTGATTGTGGGAAAAATATCTAACAAGGGAAATTTAAGGAATATACTTATCACCTATAAATTTTTTCCCCTCCCCTCCCCTTGTTGTAAATGGGATAAATATTGTATCCTTCATCCTAATTTTTATTAGATTGTGATTTATTTTCTACATTTTTAAAATAATTTAATTCTGTTCTATATTTATCATGTTTTGACATTATCTTATCTCTATTTTTATTGTAATTTATTCAACCCCTATGGTATTCTAGTGATCTTAATCTTTGTTATCTGGGAGAACTAACCAATTTCTAGTGGTCTAATGGGAATCCTAGTGGTGCATTTGAATTTTTGTGCTTTAATTTCATATACTATTTTTCTCTGATTCTAGTGAAACAATGAAGATAGTGTGTAGAGGAGGATATTGTCACTCTACATTCCATTAATAATGTTTCACTCCCCTAATTTTTGTGATTCAATGTCTGCAGTCATTCATATCACACCTCATATAAATGGAGTCATGTGATTTGAATAGAATAATGGTATGTGATATCTTCTATGTGAGTGACTAGGTCTATTCAATCGATTGAGGAGTTTGCTTACCCAATCACTGAGGATAATTATGTTATTGTTGGTATGATTTATGATTATAGAGAAAATGAGAAATTTTATATTGAAGGAAAATATTGGAGGGTGTATGAATTACTGATATTAATAAAGTACATTGATTTAGAAGATATAAAACAATTGTGAATGATTATCCAACCAACTGGAATTTACCCCAAGTCCTCCTGCATTTCACTCTAACCCCATTTTTTGAATTTATATTATTTAATATGAATTTTATCAGAAATTAAAACAAATAACACATGTCTTTATTTTTTACTTTTAAAATATTGAAAACAAAATAAATATTAATAAGTGATTTTGAATAGTGAAGAACTGATCCAAACATGCTACTTGAAAAATGACCTTAGTCATCCCTATATTTTATTGCATATTTTTAATAAAACAAAAATTATGTTTAATCATGGACCACAATAACTACATGACCACTCATTAAATTGGTAAGAAATACTAAATAATATTAAGATCACTTAATGGTGGAAACAACTTTTTTTTCAACAAAATAGTTTTTCTATATATTAAATATTTTAATTTTAAAATTAATTTTTTATTTATAAATTAAATTATATTACATGGGAATTAAATTTAGGTTTATCACACCAAAATTTAGTCAAAGGGGTTATCTTATATTTTTAATCTAATATAAAATACTAAGTTAAAAACTAGTTACCAAGGTAAAAATGAAAATGGTAAAATTTAAAAACCAATAGGTAAAAGGATTGAAATGTGTTTAAAATATGTGTAAAAATGGTTGTTATGGGATTTGTTAACCATATCTAACCCTGAACTTCATTATTTATCACATTAAGTACTATTTAACCTTGAACAGTGTCATTCCATTTTTGGAAAATAATGGGTGTTCATAAAAGTTCCCCTTTATCCACTTATAAAAGGGGATTACTTCCTCTAGCTCAAAGTGACACATTCCCTAAGAAATTACCTTGAAACCCTTCCCAATTTTTATATCTTATAATTAAATTATGTGGCCTAAATCCCTTAATATCATAATTTATCCTAATCTATTTATCTCTAATGAGACTTTCAAGAGAATGTTCAAAATCCCAATGTGAGATTTATTTAATCCTTATCCATTTTTTATTAATATTTCTCTTCCAAACCAACCCTAACCATAGAACTATAATTAAATATTTATTATTAGTATACTAAAGTATTATTATATTGATGTAAAAAATCTTATTTATTCCTTCTCATCCACTTACAAAAACAAAGGAATGCCAGTCGTGTCTTTGTGTGAACTACTGCCACCACGAAATGATCTCTTACATTTTTCACTAACACCACACTTCATAGGTTATAAGGATTTAATTGAAGAATAAATGTGATATATATAATATAATTATGATTATTCATGGAAAAATTATAATCCATCTTTATTCCCTCTTATTCATTGGGAAATGAAAAGGTTAACTTTTCATTGTGCGTACTATCACCTCCACTAAGTAACAGTTTTTTTCATCTTGATTTTCATTATTTTTATAAAACACTTAAAATATTATTCAAAAACTTAAAAAAAAATATAAATAATATCATTATTATTCAATTATAGTGATATTTTACACTTCTTTAATCATACACACCCATCGAGATATAGTGTGTTCATGTTTGAGTTTGTTTAACCACCTACTTGAAAAAAATACTATAAAGATATATAATAGATGAATATGGGAACTTAAAAAATATTATTATTATAAGTATATAATAAAATAATTATTTTTATGGTTCTAAAAAAATTATATTATATATTTAACTTATTATTAAATTATCATATTTGATTGCTAAAATTATCTAAATAAGCCTTCACCGATTCAATTTTCACACAAAATAAGAAAAATATATATAATAAATAAATAAAATATGATAATAAATGGTTATTATTAAATTAAATATATTTGATAATTTTTATAAGAAGGTATCTAATAAACTTAATTTTATTATTCAAGAAGTTGGGTGCACGTGCAGAATGAATCAGGAACAATGTAAGGGTTTCTTGTCTCAATTTTCACCCCTTGAGACATATTTATTATTATACACCATGTTTAATTTAGAATAGTGTATCCACTAACCATTTATTATTTTATATAATTATTTAATTATATTTCATGATGTTAAAAATTATATTCTAATTTCTTTATCTCATGGGGCTTTCAGTCAAAAATTAGAAAAGTTTTAAGGTTTTGTTGTCTTAAATTCTTTTCTTTGAGATACATTATCATTATGAATATAATATTTTTTTTATATGGTGTATATGCTACCTATTTGATTAATTAAACAATAAAATAAATTTCATTCATGGTATTATAAGTTTAATTTTATTCTCTCTCTCATTTAATGGGTTTTAATTTAAATGTTACTCATTCAATAAGGGTTTTCTCGACATAAATTCCTTCTCCTTAGGTCATAAATTCTATACTTGATTATAATATTATAAGCCCCTTTTATCCACCAAATTAATTTTATCTATATAAATTTATCTTATTCTATGGGTATGTCACTTATTTTAATTGATATTATCTTCATTAATTAAATACCTTCTCAAATAAAATTTTGACACTAGAAAGAATAACTCCTAATATTTCCAATGGATCTTTCCCTTTGAGTCCATATTTTCCCTCATATAAAGTTTTCCTCTATTTTTAGGAACTATAATATGGATTATATTTTATTATTCTCATAATTCACTTCAACATTTTTCTAAAAAGAAAATTCTAATACACTTTTTATGGTGTGTAATTTTCAATAAGGTTATTTAAAAATAATTTCCATCATTTCAAAATAAAATATTTTATCTTACACTCCAAATTTTCTATATAATAACTTTATGTATTTTCAAATAATCTATCATTGGATATTTATTAAAAAATAATATTTTACTATATATCAAAATTTTTCTTCTTTTTCTTTTTTAAAATGACTTTTCAAATGAAACTAGTGACTTTTTCACTTAGACTTTCTTTATAAAAATATGAAAAGAAACTTATTTTTAAAATTATTTCATAAAAAATTATTTCCTATAATTTTTTGTCTCCCTTACCATGATTCATGGTATTAAAAAATATATTATATTTATATTATTCTATGAGTTTTATTGAAAAGTTTTTTTATATAAAAGGGATCATTTTCTTCATTATTCTCAAAGTAACATTCATTTACTTTTCTAGAACCATTCTTTATCTTCTGTTTGATTCTTCACCTGTGTTTTCACAAATGAGAAACATTAAATAATTATAATAGAAATGATCCACTTATAACTTTTTATTTCTTAATAATCTTTGATTTATAACCACAATTATTATATTTATGATTTTCCTCTATGAATATCATGTTTTTCATTGATTAAAGGGTGTTCACCTAGAAGTCATAAATCGATTGATTGGAGAAATTATTGACTTAACTGTATACCCGTTATCTATATAGTATAAATACATTATTATTTATTATCTTGATTAAATTATATTTATATATAAAGTAACTATATATCTTTGGATACCTATTTTTTTACATGAGTATATCATATTATGAATGTTAATGGAATTATGAATTCTTTTATTATGTGATTCCATTTGAAAGGGATATGAAACCAATTTTCTTTCCTTGGTTTATTTATGATATGATTATGATTTATTTTATGTGGCACACATATGTATGGATGATTATGTGTGGGGGATTAGATTACCCTATAATTAATTTGTTTATATTTATACCTCATGATATAGTTAGGCGTGGAAAAATTATTTTGTTCACAAAGGCATGGGAATAAGGAGTTTTCTCACATTTTCAAGCATGGACATAATGGTTTTGTTCACATAGGCATGATATTAATGAGTTTTCTCAAAAAAATATTATGATTATTTTTATTTCATATCTCCAAGTTGTTTTCATGTTATGCCAACTTTATAATATGCCTTTTTTTATTATATGTTATATTCCATGTTTATGCTTCTTTTATAAGATATTTCCTACTTTTGTATTGTCTTATGATTTATTCCATGATTTATGATCTATGGTTTGTTGGGTATAACTTTATTATGAATCCAAATTATACCCATATTCTCATCTTATGCTTACTTGTTATTATTTATTGTTATCACTTATGTTAACCCTTACTGAGCATCTGAGATCACACTTTTTTGTTCCCATTTCTCCAAGTTATGAAGAAAAGTAATACATAAGATGTGTCTAAAAGAGTATATTTTGTGAATAATTTGTGGTAAATATTAAATACCTATTATGGATTAAGTATTTAATCATATAGTGGGAACATTACCATTAGTATAAAAATACATGGGTTTTTAGGAAAATGTTTTTCCAAATTCTCTAAAACTCAAAACCTAAAAGAAAATGGGAATGTATTATAATATGAAGTTTTATTTTGTTTCATGTGATTGTGATATTAATTTCCACAAGGTACTATATATAATCACTTAAGTTATTTATTTTAATCTTTTAATGATCAAAAGGATCACTGTCATCAAATTCGACAGGAGTGGATTATTCAATTATCTTTGACTTTTTATTAAAAATATTATTAGCCTTAGAAGTGGTAGAATAACCTTGGATGATTCCTTCATCATCCTTTAGATTGAACTTACAAAGATTATCCTTGGATTTCAGGATATACACTTTACATCCAAAAACTTTAAAGTGTCCAACCTTATGTTTTCTATTATTCCAAATTTCATTAGGATTTTTATTCAATATTGGACTTATTGAAACTATATTGATGACATAGAATGTTTTATTTAAATATTAAAATCAAAATTAAGTAGGAAATATATATTCAATATATTGAGACCCATATATTTTTATTAGTAATTGAAAATAAATAAGGGTTGTTTATTGTTATCTTTTTTTGTTAATTCATAATTCACTTGACAATATTGTGCTTTCCTTATGAGGTTTTCATATGAATCGCATTAAATAAAGAAAAATAAAATTAATGGATAAAGGTAATCAAACAAATTAGAATGGAATATGGTGATTGTATAAATGATAGAACCAAATTATCATACAAATGTTTTCTTAGTTCCATCAGATATATTTTTTCAAACAAAGAACAAAATAAGGAGATGTTTCAATTATATTAAAAGAACCAAACATCATTTTCATACAAATATATTCATAATTATAGCCTAATATGGTAAAAGTAAGTAGTTTTCAGAACTTAGTGAAACAATGGGTTCTAGATGAAGAATTTATGTAAGACCATCAAAGAGAGAAGTGTTTTATAAGTTTCAGATAGAGAAAGTCAGATAATTATTTATGAGTTAATCAGATAGAGGAATGTTTGAAGAAGATCCATAAGATGAAAAATGAAAGTTGTGAACAAAATTATATCATATATAGAGAAGTATGAAGATTTTCATATGAACATTGTGATTCCATTATATATAGATAGTAAAATGGAGGAAATTTGAGTAAAATCATCAAACATAAGTCTCTAATCTAGTTCAACAAATAGAAGTTTTTGACTAAATTATTTATATATAGTAACTTGAAGAGCTCAAGATAGAGTAAACATGTAAATATTACTAGATTTAAAATTAGTAATATTACTGAAAAAATAATTACCGGATAGATAATTCCTCATGAAGTTATACAATATGAAGGTTTCAAAAACTTTATAAATATTTATAAGGCCATTAATGGGATGATACTAAGTTATTCATTCAATTCTATAATAATCATGAAGGAAGGATCATGATTCTAGCCATAATTCCATGATTATTTAGATAAGAACATTGATACTAAGTTTTAAGGTAAGTATTTATGAATTTTATTGATTCCTATTTACTTATAGGTTTGAAGGAGATAGAATAAATAAAGTTTTGAGCAGGATATTTAAAGTTTGGGTATGAAATTTTAATTTGATTTTCATGCTCAACCCATATTTTTCAGAGAAACAATGCCTATATAAAGGGGATTCGAGTGTTGTGATCGAGTTCTTGTTCTTATGTGTGTTATTAAAGAAGTGATGTTATAAATGAGGATCCTGAAATATATTCTATCATATCATTGGATGCAGTGACACTAGATAGAGGGTATTAGATATAGATACCTACCTGAGTGGTTTCAAATCGAGTGATACCGAATATAGGGTATCTAATATAGGGTACTGAACTAAGTTTACCAGATGGAGAAGTTATCAGACAAATAGGTTCATAAAATGTTTAATTATATGTTCTTGCTCATTATTATATAAGAAATTAAAGAGAAGGAAGAATAAATTCCAGTAATGTGGGTGTGAAGAAATTTCAAGTAGCACGGTGACAACAATGAATCTCATTGATTAAGGTTCTTTTTATTGCTAAAAATATTTTTTATATTATTTTCTGTGTTATGATCACATGAAATGTCAAATACTATAGTGCAATGTAATTTATGGATATTCTATTCTTTTTATAAACCACCAAAGGATTATTTTTAAGTGGATGTGTGGTCTTGGATTATTTATGAACCATGACAAGTAATGGCTTCTCATATTGAGTAGTGAACCTTATAAATATCTATTTTCTTGTGGGTATTTTTGTTTTATATTTTCCAACAAATTCAATTATCACTAATTAGAGGTGAAAGTTGTTCTAGAGAAGAAAAAATGTAAAATTTAGATAACTGATTCACCCCCTAGTGATTACTCAAATCCTGATTGGTCCTTTTAATTTGTATCATAGAAAGATTCCTTCATTAAATATTTATTGTGTGATGTTTTAATAATAATAATGCTACCATGGATGTTCATAACAAATTTAATGGTAAGGTTATTTCTATATTTTATGAAAATAACCATCATATCTAGAAAGATATAATGATACCCTATCTATTATCTATTATTTATAAAGTTCTTTAAGATGGTATAGATGGTTTCTATCCTCCCATTGAGAGTTCTCTATTAATAGCTATAGATAATAAGAATCTAGAGAATGATAGGCAATCCATAAATATTATACTTCCCTCACTCTCTTAAAGTGAATTTATAAGGGTTAAGATAATTAAAACAACTGAAGGAATCTTGGATGAGTTAAAAAATATTTATAAAAAAAATATGAAATTAAAGAAATAAATTTTATTAGATATTGATATTAAAGTATGAAGATCTCAAAATGGGAGATGATTAATCTGTTGGTGATTTTTTTATAAGGGTTAATGACATTGTTAGCACCATTAGATGTTTTAGTGAGAATTTTAAAGTTTTAGCTATTATTAAAAAACATTATAATAATTATACATGGTATATTTTATGCCAATGTATCATATTTAGAATATAGATATCTAAAAACTATCTCGGAATTATTTACATAGAATTCTAATCACATATAAAATGAGAAGAGAAAATACTTTCAAGAATAAAGAAAAGGCTTATCAGGAAATCTATTTCAAGGATGATAAGTAAGGAAAGTATAAGAAATTTCATGAGGAAGAAGTTAGTGAATCATACACTGGATATTAAGTATGAATTTTTTTTTATGAATTCAGGTATTTTTTTCTAGAAAGGTGAAAAGAGGAACTGGTAAGTATAAAGTAAAGTTATCATTGAAGTGCTTTACTTGTGGAGCCATTGGAAATTTCATGACAAACTATCCAAGACTAAAATGAAATGAAAATATTGGTGTAGAATATATAAATACAATAATTCATTTTAGAATAATATAGGAAAACAAAAGTCCTTTTTAAAAGGAAAATATAATAAGTTCTAAAAATTAAAAATAGAAAACAAATTTCCAAATGTAAGGAAGAGGATGATAGTGAAGTGTGTGATAAGAACTCCAGTGATGATGCTACTAAGAAGTTTCTCATTTATAAAGTGAATAATGAAAATGTTACCAATGATGAAAGTATAAATTCTAAATAAGAATAAAATAACAAGACTTATATGAAGTTAATTATTTAAAGATAATTGATAGAAGGTCTCTCAAAGATTATTAAACCTAAAAAATAGAATAAGAAGATAAAGAAAGAAGATATATCAGAAAATAATATGTAATCCATTCTTGAAGATAAATATAGGTTTTTAAAAAATATTGATGATATGAAAAATTTACTTGATAAAGAGGAAAACCTAAATATAAATCATGAAGAAAAGATAAAGGTGAAAAAGAAAGAACTTGATCTTGTTAAATATTTCTTATTGAAGCTGGGCAAGGAGTAAAAACTTCCAGAACTCAGTTTTAGAAGTTGGTGAAAGTTATAAGAACTGTAAATATTAGAAATATCTATAAGGATAAACCTAATAGGTTAACAGAAAGGTTGAAATTGTTAAGAAGAGGAAACAACCCAAGAGGATCACCTATGTAGAAAAAAACAAGTTAGGGGAAAATTTCTTAAATTTTTTATGAATTAAAGTGTAAAGAAAAACACTATTACAATTGGAGACTCTCTTAAGGCTAATAAGAAGTCTAAGATAAATAAATATGATGAAAAATGGGTACATAGTTCTAGTTATCATACAGATTATAGAGTAAAATATGATTTCAATGTATATTTCATGGAAAGTGGGTGATTTTGACTTATGGTAAAAAAATGGTTCAATAATCAATGATATAATGAATCCATAAGTTACTGGAGGTATATTTTGAAGGGGAGTTAACCCACTCTAAGTGGAAAAGCTAAAAAATATAGTTTAAATACTAAAAATAGATTTCAACCTCTAGAAACTATTTGTGGAAGATTTTATAATATTGGATATATTATAAATGTATGTCTTATAATGTTACCAAATTAACAAAGTTTATATGAAAAATATCAAAAACCATGTGTGAAGAAAGGAAACATCAAGGAAAATGCCTTAGTCTTTGAAAATGATATTAAGATTACCAAAAGAGAATGAACATGGATATTGAATAGTTGGTGTTCTTTACATATGATTGGATATATGAATTCATTAAATAATATAAAATATTACAAATAAGGGATGATGACTTTTGAAAATGATCATTCCCTTAGAATCAAATCCATTGAATCTATGCTCATTTGAAAATAATGATTGAAATCCATAAGTTCCTTATTTGTTGAAGGATTTAAACACAACCTTCTAAGTGTTTTACATATTTTTTATAAATATAAAGGAATTGTTTTTATAAATTATGGTTTTTTAGTTAAAATTTTTAAATATTATAAAGTTGAAATAAAAGGAAAATGAAATAAGGGAAATCCATTTTGGTTTGGAGATGGATAGGGTTCATGTTTTCTAAACATGATGGAAGAAAATCAGGTAAGGAATAAAATTCTTGGACATATATTCCAAAGTAATAAAAATAATATAACAAATAGATAAATTATTTTTGACGTTCCAGATATGATAAGAATAATATTCTTGGGTTTTTTTATATTCTAGAAATTGAATATTTCAAATTTAGTATATAAAAATGTTGAAATATATACAACTCATCCCCTGAGATTATTCAATCTAAAATTTTTAGTCTAATCAGAATGAAATAAAAAAATGGATATAATTACTTTATTTTCCTTATTGATTATTTCAATCATATTACATGTATTATTTTTTTTTAAACATAAATCAGAGGGTCCCAAAATGTTTAAAAATTTTAGGATAAGTGCATAAAAGTAATATGGACATTCTATGAAGATGATTCAAACTGATAATGGTTTTGAATAAAAAAGTGGGAAGTTCAATGATTATCTTTAAAGGAATGGAATTGATCATGATCTTAGTTCACCATACACACCACATCAAAATGGTATTACTTAAATAAAGAATAGAAGTTTTTTTGAAATGTATCGAACCATGTTGATTGAGCATGATACATCTTGATTCTCTTGGAGACAAGGTATTAGGGAATTAGTTCACATTCAAAATCATTATTTCTATAGGATTAATTATTATATGATTCTATACAAGAATTACTATAAAGAAACCCCATTTTTGAAATTATTAAGTGTTTTTTGAATCCCTTTCATTATCAAAGTTAAAGGTGAGAATCTTGGGAAGTTCGATAAAAGAGTTTTTAATGGTATATTCCTTAGCTACCCTCCTAATGGTAGAGGATACAGTTTTTATAACAAGAAAACTAGAAATATTTTTGAATCTATAGAAGTAAAATTATTAAAAAATTGTGATAAAAATGGATCATAGTTATATGCAGATAAAAAAGGAAGTAAAGATAAATTGGTTTTTATCAAACATCATGACAATGTTTCTTATGGAAGATATGATATGGAAGTAATTTAGGATGAAGATGTTGATTCAACCATTATAAGTGGTGAGGGGAAATTAAATTCTTACCATCCATGTATTAGGAAGATATTTGAGGTCCAAAATATCATTGTAGATCAAGGACAACAGGTTTAAACTAGAAGAACATTGGGGATAGTTTCACATGCCTCTTTTTATTCATAGGTTAATCCCATAGATATTGAAGAATATTTGGATCATCAAGAGTGGATTAACACCATGAATTAAGAATTGAATAAAATTTAGAAGAATGAGAGAAGGGAACTTATTCCTAAACTAGAATATAAGAATATGATTGGAACAAAATGGGTTTTATGACATAATTTGAATGAAAAAGGTGAAGGGATAACAAACAAGACAAGACTGGTATATAAAGGTTACTCAATGGTTGAAGGCATTGATTTTGATTATACCTTTTCCCCAATATAAAAACATAAAACCATCATGATTTTTCTTGATATTACTTTACAACAAAGATATAAGATATTCTAGATGGATGTTAAATTGGACTTTCTCAAAGGAGAGCTGGATGAAGAAGTTTATATTAAGAAATAACACGGCTTCTTTCTTTATTAAGATGAAAGGTATTTTTTTAACTTAAATAAGTATTTGTATGGGTTGAAACAATATTTGATATATTGGTATTATAAACTAGGAACTCTCTTGAAGAAGTTGAATTTCAAGAAAGGAAGAGTTGACAGTAACTTATACATAAAATAATCAAGAGGTTTCACACATTGTGATTATTTATATTTATGGTATCATATTCATAGGGAATGATAAAGAAATGTTTTAATAGTTTGATGGTGATATGAATAAGTTAATTTAAATTTCTATGCTCAGAGAAATGAAATACTTTATTACGTTAAAAATATCTAAAAATAAAAAGTATAATTTTATTTATCAAGATAAGTATACTAAGGAACTCTTGAATAAATTGAATTGATATAGTTTAGTCAGGTTGTTTCAATTAAATAAGATCCACATATGTTAGATTATTATTTTTGGAAAAACTTTGTGTGAGTTTTCATATAAAGAAGAAAATTTTAGTAACTCTCATCACTCTTGAAGCTAAGTGTGTAGATACAACTCAAGCTACAACATAGCTAATATGGATGAAGTCATAGCTGTAAGTTTTATTGGTTGATGTAAATCAAAACCTTATCTCATGTTGTCATAATTGAAGTGATATTAATCTCACATTCCACTGCTCCTCTCCTTATCATATCTGGAGTGGCGGTAACATTGAAGTTTCAGGAGGTGTGGTTCGACGGCCATAAGGGTTCTAGGTGCGTATCCCCCGAAAATGGATTTGGTATTTTGTTTTTCTTCCTCATGAATTTGGTGATGGTTTGTTTTCTTATTATCAGAAGTAGGTCTAATTTCTGAATTTTTTGTGTTTATATTTTTTGATCAAGTTTGTTTTTTCTTAAGTTTGGTTATGATGATGATCTTCGGGTTTCTCTCGATGGCACTAGGGTGATGTTCATACTCTTCATCTCCATATTCGCGGTATGTTTTTTTCTAATTCGTTTGGGGGTGACGATGATTTGGTGAAGTGATATGTTTCATTGTGGGTTTGATGGTTTTTGATGATCTTCGACAACCAGTTTTCATGGTGGTTGGAAGGTTATTTTAATGCAATTATGGATGTTGATGGTGACGGATGATATTTAGTGACAGGGTGTTGTGGGTGATTATCAAGCATGATTCTATAATATGGTGTGCTTTTTGAATTTTGAATTTTGAACTTTGATGTAGCTGTTATTTGGGTTCCCTCTTGGTCTATAGGATACTGCTAATCCATAAAAGAGGATTTTGGAAAATCAAATAAAAACCTAATTTTCAGTTAACCTCACTCTCTTCAAGGCTAAGGTATATTATTTTTATCCCCTCCTGTATCTTGTATTTGGATAGTTTTGTCAAAGGGTAAGAAAATATGCAATATAAATTTATAAATTGATATATTATTTACCTATTTTGGATGAGAATATATTTATGGGGAGTTTTTTAAAAGGGTAATCTATTATTTCAGTATGTGTGAACAATTTTAATAGTTTTTTCATGTGGATACATGAACTTGTTGTAGTCTATTTTTTTTATGATTATAGAGTTGTGAGTTAAGAAAGAAGTTAAAAAAAATTATAATAATTGATTTATCGATAACATAAAATTATTTTTTCAATGATTCGTATTTCTTACACTTAGTTAACTCACATAGGCTTAAAATTGTTGGACAGTGATTCACTGCTTGAGTTTTAGTGATTCAATGATTTATGTTCTTGTTTGATAAAAAAATATAAATTAGGAGATTATTAAGACCAAAAGGTGTCAATTAATGGTTGAAAATAAAGAAGGATTAATTGGTGTTTTCTTTTATTATCAATCCATTAATCACTTGAAAATTTTGGGATTTTATTATGAAATTTCTAAATGAATCACATCAGATGTAGAAATATAAGATGAATGGAAAAAGGTAATCAGATAAAGTATAACGGGTTTTAGTGATCATATATATGATGGAACCAATTTCTCATATGAATTTTTCCTTAGTTCCATCACACAAAGATGTCCAAAAAAATAAAAAAAAATAAGGTAATTATTTTATGATCTTAAAAGTACCAAACATTATTTTTATACAAATATATCCATGACTTTATCCTAATTCGGTTAAGGGAAGTGGTTTGTGGAACTTAGAGAAACTATGGGTTCTAAATGAATAATGTTTATAATATCATCATATGGAGAAGTGTTTTTTATATTTAGGATAGATAATTTTATATGATAATTTTTGATTTTATCATAAAAGGCAATGTTTGAAGAAGTTACGGATGAAGAATCATAGAAGTTACAAACAAAGTTATATAAGAGGGAAATGAGTATAAATTTTTTCAGATGATCTTTTTGAGTCCATCAGATAGAGAAATAAAGATGGAGGAAATCCAAGAAATTTCATTAGAAAAAAGTTTTTTAGTAAGTTCATTGGATAGAAGTTTCAAACTAAATTCTTCAAACATTGTAACTCATACTACTCTAGACATGGAAAATGTGAAAATCTTACAGATGAACAATTATGACGATTATCATACAAATAATTACTAAATACATAATTCCCCATGATTTTATACTAGATGAAGGTTTTATAAAATTTACAAAGGTTTTTAAATTAATTAATATGATGATGCTAATTTGTTCATTCAATTCTATAATAATCATGAAGGAAGTATCATGATTTAATAAATTATTCAATAAAGGTTTGAGGAAGAATGTTGGTGTTGAATTTTTATGAGAGTCTTTAAGAAGTTTTTTAAATACTATTTACTCAAAGGTTCGATGGTGGTCAACTAAATAAAGTTTTTGGTGGGATATTCAAAGTTCAAGTAGGAATATTAAATTTGAAGTTCACACTCCTCTCTTATTTTTCAGATAAACAATGCCTATATAAAGGGGGTTTGAGTTCTATGATTGAGTTGTTGTTATTGTCCACATTGTTGAAGAATTGAGGTTCCCACT
Source organism: Viscum album (assembly GCA_963277665.1). NCBI lineage: Eukaryota > Viridiplantae > Streptophyta > Magnoliopsida > Santalales > Viscaceae > Viscum > Viscum album. The sequence continues at coordinate 1,382,487,161 of OY728157.1, forward strand.
AAGGATCTTGATAGATCTTCTACCAAAGTACAAAATGTAGTGGGACCCATTAGAGGGTATTAGAAAGAGATACAGGATAAAGTGGTATCAAATAGAGTGATACCAAATATAGGGTATTAGATAGAGGGTACTAGACTGAGGTTACTAAATGGATAATCTATTGGATGGATAGGTTTGTAAAAAAATCAGATATAAGTTCTTTCTCGCTATTGTACAATAAATTTAAGGGAAGGAGGAATAACTTGTATAAAGTAAAGTTTGATGAAAGTCCAACTAGAAAATTGATAACATTGAATCCTATTTTTGAAGGTTAATTTTCCTGTTGAGAAAATTATTTTATCATATTATCTATGCGAGGATCACATTCATTGTTGAAGGAATATAGTTCTATGTAATTGATTGATATTACCTATTTTTTTTAAACCACTAAAGGTTTTTTTTCTAATGGTTGTGTGGCCTTGGATTATTTCTAAACCCTATCAAGGACTATATACTATTATTAAGGTGTGAGCCTTATAAGTACTTGTTTTCTGGTGGGTGTTCTTATTTATAGTAATTTCCTGCAAGGTCTTATTCCTCTTTTCAATAATACCATTCTTTTGATGTGTATGAGGGGAAGAAAATGTATATTTATTTACATTTTTGAGAAAAATGAATTGAACTCATGATTATAAAACTCTCCCCAATGGTCACTTAAAGAAACAAATTTGATACCTTTTCCATTTTTTATTAGTTTTCAAAATATTATAAAAATATAACTTGATTAAATTTTAAGTTCTAAGAAATAAACTCATGTAAATATTGAAAAATCATCAACCAAAACATAAAAATAAATATTTAGCAATGAGGCTAGTTATTCTATATAACCAAAACAGATCCGTGTGAATAATTTCTGGGGGTTTATAAGTAGCAACCTCCTTAATTGTTTTGAATGATGATTATTGTTTCTTTCCCATTTTACATGAATAACATAGATTATTTTTCCTAATTTAAGTTTAGAGAAATTAAAATCAAAATATTTATAGAAAATTTTCTCAAATTATGAACATCACAATTTCCATGACTTTTTTGCCAAATACAAGATTCATTAATTTCAATATTCAAAAAATTTACATTTTTGTACACAATGAATGAAGATCTTGTGTGTAAATATTTTCAGTTTTAAGTGATATAATCTTAAGAAATATATCATTAAAAATAGAACTAGAATTATTATAAAAAATAATATAAAATCATAAATACATATTTGAGAGATACTTATCAGATTATACTTCAAACCTTAAACATAAATAAAATTTTTAATAAGCATTGAATCTAGATTTTCAACTTAACCAAATACAATTATATATCCTTTGTCATTGTTTTCAAAAGTGACATAACCTCCATCAACTTTATAAAGTGAGTAAAACTTAAAAAATTCACAACTCGTATTATCTAAACAACCACTATCTATATACCATTTTTTATTTTTGTCCCAATGGAATTTTTCCTACAAGTAAAAATCAAATAAGAATATTTTTTGGTACTCACATTCTCTTGGGTCTTGTAGCATTAATAAGAAAATTCCTAAGCAAAAGTATTTTTTTATATCTAGTAAAAATTTAAAATTTAATATCATGTACTTTTATTTTAATGTGAGCATTTTTTATTCCAAAAATTTTAGGATTTTTAAGACTACATGTGTTAGTATAATGTCTAGAAGTCCTAAAATGAAATCAGGTGATATTAGACATGTTTATTTTTTAAAAACTAGTCACAAAATAGTTTATATATGGTTTATTTTTTCCCATTACTTAATATACCATATTTTTTTATATTATTTATTTTAACTAAGGATTTTATTTAGATAATTATCCCCCTTAGTAAAGATAGTGGCAGCATATTTTAAATATTTTACTTCAACCATTAATTATTTTATTTATTATCATGGACAATAAAACTAGAAGAATACTTTTCTGTATAAGATTTAAATTCTAATATTTATTAGATTATTTAAACTTTTTATTTTTTCATGACGTCTTAATATTTTCTAAGAGACATGTTCTTATTATTTATATATTCATATTTATCTTATAATATAGAAAAGTATTCATTCAACTCATCAAAAAAATAGTTTTTAAATTAAGATTCATAAGAGGAATAATAAATAGAAGATACCTCATTTATTTGTACCATAAATCGCATATTAGTCTTTTGATTAGATTGTTAAGCTTCTGAATTAGTATATAATTAATTACTTGAGTCTACTAAAGCACTCCAATTGGATTTCATAACTTTATTTTATTTCTTCTTATAACTAAATTTCCTAAATAACATATTCTCATACTCTTTATTGTCCTTAATCTAAGGAAAATAAAGTTTGATAGGTATCGTCTTCATGTATTTAAAGAATTTGAATTATTTTGTACTCTCATAAATCTTATTATTCCTATTGAAGGGTTTACTGAAACCTATTATCTTATTGTAAAACTTTTTTAATTTTACATTAAACTGACCAAGTTCACCATATGATTCTAAGAATCTTGATTATTTTTCATCATATAATTCATATAGTAATTTTTCTTTGATTTTACTTTTATCCTTTAAATTAGATACTCTTATTTTTGTATTCTCCTTATTGATCAACTTATTATCATCAACTTATTCTAGAATCTTCACCTCATAAATCATGAGAGTACCAATAAAATATTTTATTTTCAAATACTTTATAGGTTTAGACTGTTTGGATATAGTATATATTACACTCATTTTTAAAGGTAAGACTTTGAGAACTTTTAGTACTTGGTCTAGTTAAGGAACAAGATTTCCCAAAGTAGTAAGATTATTGACAATATCAATAATTCTTTCATTAATTAGGGTTATACACTCACCATCTTTCATTCTAAAGGTATTGAACTTGAGTTTAGTAGTATTATATCTCAGATGTCTAATATTATCAGTACCTTAAAATGTGATTGTGATAGTTTCCAACATTTAATTTTCTATAAGAAATTGTGAAACTCTATTAAATTAATTAGGTACTAATTTTTTTATGATATTATCCATAGATTTGAAATTTAAATCATAATTATCTTCTTGAGAAACAGACCATAGCTCAGGTTCACAACTAGGTATTTTTTAAGATTTAACAGCTTTTAGATAAACTTACAAACCAATATTTTTCAATTATATAATCATTATATATTTCCAATAACCATAGTTATCTTGATTAAAAAATGGATATATTACTATATAAATTTATTCATTTAGTAAATTTTATAAACATTATAAGATTTATCTTTAGACTACAACTGATAAAGGTTGTGAACCCAAAAATTACTTACTATAATACCAATGTTTGGCACATTAGGGATTACACAATGACACAATATGGGTGTTTAGTTAAGATCTTAAAAATATATAATTTAATACCACCCTCTTAAAAATTTAAATGAATATTTTTTATACCCTTTATCAGATAAGTAGTGTAAAAAAATAAAACATAGCATAAAGAGTAGTACATAGGAATTTTATAGTGGTTCGGGGCACAAAGATCCCCTAATCCACTCCACTAATGCTCTGTTCCATGATCCTAGTGATTTTCACTATACCATACCTTTTTAAGGTTAATCCAAGATGAGTGAAAGAATTTGTCACTTTATACAAGGTCCAAGAGATTTTAACCAGGATATCTCTTCACAAGACTTATCCACAATCTTCACATACTCAGTACAATAAGTACTCACTTGGTAACAAAGAAAATAGATGAATAAAATATTGACATATTTCTTGCACAGTTGTAATAATCAACTCATAGTAGATGATTGTTATTATATATACAAATTAATAGTCTTTAAAAATTAGCTCTGAAGAACTCTATTTGTTATATATATAAATTGTAAGCACATAATAGAAGAAGCAGTATGGTTTTCTTTTTATTTTTGTGCATTAAGAATGATAATAAACATAGTTTCATGAATGAATATTCATGTACTTATATATTTTCACCATGATCTTGTGCATATTCCAAGTTTAATTTAAAAGTTGTGTGTGTGTGTGTCTAATAGTTTAGAAGCATATTAAAAAACATCTGAAGATCCAGGCTTTTTTCTTTTCATTTGACCTTGCTTCTAAAAATATAAAGATCTATAGGTAGTATTTTTTTAACTAATATCTTCCTTGTAACTATATATATTCTTAGAAATATAAAATTTATTTAAATTTTCCTTTCATTATTCAAAAATACCCATTTTTTGGATGAAATAAAAGCGCGGGTTGACTTCACTCGTAATACTATAATGATAATAAATACCTTGAAACTGTAAGATATTGTAAATAGTACTTAATATGACTTTTTTCCTTCATAATAGATTCATTTATAGAGATATTAAAATTTTGAATACAAATATTTACTCTATGTTAGATAAATTCATCGGCATGAGACAATTTATCTAGAAACACTCATACTGTAAGATAATTCTCTAATGTACGATAAAATTTCTATGTGTGATGAAATTGAGATATTCATACAATAATGTGTTCTTTGTAAGATAAATAACTCTATTGTAACATTGAATTAGTCATTATATAATATAATTCACTTAAAAATTCACTTTTTTAAGATGATTTACTTTTAATTTTATTTTACCATTCTCATAAGAAAAAATAATTTACTAGATTCCATTGGGAAACATTTCAAAGTCTATAAGATTATTTAGTTAGGAATAAATTCTCACATAAGATAATTTACTTGGTTATAATTTGAATCCCAATTTCCAAAATATTATATTCTTGGTATTGTAAGATAAATTCCTTTTAATGGTTTAAACTATGTAAGATAAATACCTTTGTAAATTTTCATCAAAAACTCAACTAAAGGTATATTTAACTTAAGACATTCAAAAAATATATTTAAATAAATATGGTATATAATCCTAAAATCACTTAACATAAACTCATCCATAAAATAATAGTAATTTTGTAAGCATCAATTCAAGTGAAACATTTGGATATATTGGAACAACATAAGTATGTATAATAAATCTCGTGTACAAAATAAAAAAAAGTATAAAAATATGAAAACTTTACCTATTTCAATCTTGAGACCTCATATAAATCTCTTGATACCCTCAATCTATCTCATCCTAATCCACCAAACATTTAGTACTCTGACCTAAAAAATATATCATAAGTTCTACTTTCCCACTAGGGTGTCCGTGCGGGGTGTAAGCATATAACTCAACAAGGTCTCACCAATAACCCCTAATATATGCCATCATATACATATATATGTAAGATGAAAATAAATACAATAAAGAACATTATATTTAGATAATAATGTGCTAACCCATCCACTATGAAACTAGATTAGGTACACATTCCCATTAGGTCACCCGGTGTTAACCAAGCCATCATGATTCCCAACTATACCTGCTTAGGTGCCATGTCAGAATCCAATCATTACCCCATTACATTGTGTATGATACCTATCCCATACCCAAGGAATCAGGGTAGGGTGTCATCAAAACCTATGCCTTCTACTGTAAGGAGCAAGGTATGGTCATGAGTCCACATCTTAACTCGTTGTATAATCACTCAAGGTGGGGTACATCGTCCATGTATCTCATTGGGTCATGAACCATCCCTCTCACTCATAGAATTATACTACCAAAATCTAATACACTCTTATAAAGGGCCTTTTTCATCCATTAACCCATGCCATCTCACTCAATATATGGTCGACTAAGCCTTAGTAATTAAGGAAAAGGCCCTTCTGCAACCACTACCTTATCACTCAAGGTATGGCCTATATTTCATGCACACTGGGAATTCATCTCACTCATGGTATTCCTAGTATCCATATCACATATAAAGATTCCATTCCTTTTTATACAATCTCCAATTGGAATATGTCTACTATCACATGCACGCACATGCAACAACACACATGTTCAATAGACTGTCGTGCAACTCACCTGCTCATCACCTAAGAGCTAGTTACTCAGACTAAGCATCTCATCTAAAATGCATCTCATATCACCTATTAGGGAATCCATTGGTCCATATAGACCCATCATGATCACTACTAATTTTTACTAACTCACGTATGTCTCCTTTTTTACACCACTACCCATAGGCACCTCGGACTCAAACCTCAAGGACCGATCCAACCTCATCAAGGTCCTTTGTCACTTCTAGTCCCACTACCCAGGGACCATCCCAAACCCCCAAATTTTACCCAACCCTTTCCTAAATATGTGGGGCCCAATTCCAAACCAAAACCCCTTTGAAATACTAATTCCAAGTCTCTAACAACACCCATAACCCTCACATGGGTCTCATCACACATCTCATAAGGGAGATCCCTCAAATCATCACCTAGAGGAAACCCCTCCCTATCAAAACAATTTCACCCAAACGGGTCATCCCACTCAAGGCACAAGTATAGAGTTCATTCAACCCTCAATAGGGTGTTTACCACCACACATTAGATGTATGAAAGTATTTTTGGTCATTCCAGAATCCAAGCCTCTCATACCTATTTAATATCCCTATAGAACCACCTGGGATATTCCCAAAACTCACCTCACATCCTAGAACCTTCTATAGGTATCTTATCAACTCAAACAAATCCATCTCCCCTTGGAGACATATTCATTAGGGGATCACAAACCACCTAAGTGATGAAATAACTTAGCCTCCTCCAAGGGGCTCAATACCACCCTGATATCTACCTATAGTCATCTCTAAACCCTATCTCTAACTAAACCCACGTTTTATGAACACACACATGAACACTCATGTATAAACATAAATATGAAATTTTATTATTGGGGATACCCACAACCACTCTCCAAGATCTGTTGAGCCTTATTGACACCCATAGAGCTTCATCCATACTTCTAATCACCTATCTCACATCAAGTATCACACATAATTAATTATAACACTTTATAACTAATTATTAAAATATATATAAATATTAATAACCATTTAAAACTCACTGGGAATCATTATTTCATCAAAAACATCGAGAAACATGATATAGTCAACTCTCGACACCAAACCAAAACTAAGACACAATAAAGTCCCAAACATTACTCTTGATTCAATGGCCAATTTCAACCAAACTCATAAAATTCCCTAAATAAAATGGATATGCATCTTACCTCAATTGAAATAATGAAAGAATGCATGCATAAATAATCTCGTGTCCTCCTCTAGCCACCACTTATGAAACTCCCATTTATTTTTGCTAATTACATTATTCATTGGTGGAATCAGCACCAAACACTAACCAAAAATAAAGTTAAACCAAATGGTAGTGATTAGAAGCCAAAACGAAAGAATATGAGAGGGGAAAAACATCCAAAATCACTACTAAGAATAATCCCCAAGCATGGGGAATAAAAGTATGGGAAGAATAGGAGAAGAGTCGGATGAACAACCCCCCCGTGTGCATTCCTCTCGACCTAAACACAAATGAGGACAAACTCCAAATGGTTTTTCCCCTATTTAAAAAAAAATCCCAAAAACAATTCATGGTGTGAACCGCTAGTTCATGACTTTAAGAATTCAAGGCAATGGGGTTCTCCCCTCAGTCAACCCCATTTATGGATTGAACCCATGTTCATGAGGTGAATGGTTGCAAGCTGCTGAAAATTCATCTCTCGGTCCACCCATCCCTTCTCTGATGCTCACTCTAGCACAAACTTCCTCTAATGAACCTCAACCCACATCAAAAATAATAATTTAAGGATTTATAAACATTCAAATTTCTGATCTGAATCTCAGCTATTAAAATTAACCACTCGCCAAACTAAAAATTTAAATTCCCTCAATTATTTAAAACTTATAATGACACAAGTCATTATAAACTCCCCACCATAATGCTTCAAAACCCAAAGAAGTTTTCATAGTCCTAAAAATATGTCTTCTGGTCTTTCATGGTCATTAAATCACTAAAGACCCAATTTTGTTCCATCTATGAACCACCAACATGCTTTTACGGAAAAACTCCAAACACAAACATATTATTCACTAATATAAGAGCCACCCACTCTCAAATAGAGTTATTAGTGATATAATGTCCACCACTCTAATATATCCTAAAACATCTCAATGTCATCACCCGATACAATATGAGGATTACAGTTCTCCCCACCATAATTCTCCACTCATGAAGGCCAATTCCCTGTCACAGTTCTCCCCACTATAGGAATCACCTACTAAAAATGCACTTCCAATGGTACAATAACCTATAAACTACATATTGAACAACACTCATGATGTAAGTTCCAACTCACCACATCCATCCTTATACAAAAACACCATTCGGACCACCTATAGATGACTTTACCCAAAACTATTAGTTTCTTCCACTAATGTGTCACCACCTCAACCTAATCATGAATCCATAACTCACTATGACATCATGAGATCATCTAAATGCCAACACCGAAGTTTGAATCCTGAATCCTAGTGTAATTATATAGTTGTTTCATAAACCACTTCACTGTCCATCATTATCTCACCCTAATCATAAGCACACCTCTAATCTGACTCACTCTCAAATCATCTCAACTCTATATTGAGCCTTATTCAAATTCACCAACTCCAACCACCACTACATTTGAAATTCCAATATGGTATTTAACTAGGGACTAGATAAAATCGGATCTTCCCACACATCAGTATCCTAGTGCAACCTCTAATGTCCACTAACTAGTTTCACCACCTCCATGACCTTTCTTACATGAGGGTCATTTACCCATGCCTAATATGATGTTATTTACCATAACAGTATCATTATCATTTCCTGCCAAACCTAAGACCTATACTCTACAAACCATTCTCTATATATTACCAAATTAAATGACTATGAATGTTCATCCCTCTCATACATAATCACAAACCCAAAACACCATTTTTTTTATTCCCAACCTACCTGGAATATTGTTCTACAATAGCCAATGGTGTTCTTTACACCATGTGGAATTCCTTATACTTCTCCTCGAGCACTAACCCAAATAGATCCCATCAACATGTATCTCTGGAAACACCCCTATCAAGGCCCATACACTAGTTTAGTGTACCATGGTGCCTCGATCTATCACTGATCCAATATATCACAATTGAGTGACATATTCTAACTCACCAATCCATGTTCCACCTTTCATGTGATCATCTCACCACTACACTACCATTATAGCTCCACTCTATTTTATCTACAACCCAAAAAAATCCAACAGACCCACACACATCTCATTCATTAATCTGTAACTCAACCAGTAATTCACATAACCACCACTCACATGCCCTCACACAACTAAACCATTCAATTAAATTCCATGAAAATTAAAAATATCCTTTACTAATGCTAGATCATTTTATTAAGTAATATATCAAATGTTCTCACCTACTACCTACCCACTCTCACTCGAACCTAATGGATTCCCACTCCCATACAACCTTGTCACACATCACTAGGTTCATTATCTCTAATTCGCACCCAATCTAACTTAGGCACATGCTCTTAACCCGCTGACAATGACCACATTCATGTAAGTTTCATCCAATATACCAAGGAATCTCCCTCATTATAAATATAACCTCAGAGTCATATGACACATGGGTATATTTCTAAAAAAGTGCATCCTGAGAACCATAAATCCATGCATCCAACTAATAATTCCCTCTCATCCCAACCTAGATAACCAAAATTCATGTAGTGTTTCAAATCACAAAGGACCAAGGCATTAACATTCCTTTCTTTAACTTCCTATTTTAGTTAAGTGGAATTCCACCAAGAAGTTATATGGGAAAACACCATATATGTTATTGTTGAAACTTTAAGTAACTGAACCTGTATCTTTAACGAAATCTATTCTCATCCTTAGATCGCATCTCAAGTATGTAATTCCTTCATCGAGTCATCACTAGGGTATCAAATTCACATACCAACCAACAAAGGGTCTTGTTATATCCCTTGATAAAGTAGATGTATTACCATCACCAGAAAATGTCCTTCGATAAAATCCACATTACCTTTTATCAAAATTAAATACGCCATGGTTGAGTTGAGTCGAATTTTACCATTAAATTATATAAGAAAACTATTTATAAGTTTTTTTATAATTTGAACAATGAAATCCCTCATCAAAAAACAAGCATAGGAAAGAACATGCATTTCATGTGAGTCCTTTATGCCTGATCATAATGAATTTTCATGACATCCTATAAATGGGATAAGATACAAAACTCATAAATCATAATTCCAAAACTCATGTGTCTCACCTAAGGTGAAATCATACAACCATAACATTAAATGATAAAAATAATGATCCCATGCCCCTAGTAACTAGGATTTCCTATCATAAAAAATGTATATGATGCCCCAAACCAACATCCTTCATAAGCATCAGAACATTCTTAGACCCCATTTCTACCATCTCCCCAAATAATAAACAAAACAAAAGATATCAAACCATTTTTTGACACCCCCACCCTGGGCCACCTGGTAGTGCTCAGGCCAATGTTTCCACATGGACAAAAGTGTGCCTCCCCATATGCTAGAGGATGATAACTAGGGTAAATGGCTTAAAACATGCATTGGGGAGACTATTACCTCAGTATCACAATAATAAATAGTGGTAAATAACTAAGAAACATGCACATTAGAGTATGAAGAATAAATAAACACATCCAATAACATTTGTGATGCAGTCATAGAAAACATACACTGATAACCCACTAGGATAATACCATATGAAAAATAACAAAATGAAATAAAATACACACACTTTCCCTACTGCCATCCTCATGCCTCATCTAAGTCTCTTGATAACCTTGAGTTATTTTAGTCTGGTCTATTACATGTATTTTCCTCTAATCTAAAAATAAAACATAATTTTTTCATAAAGACCAAGGTTCCCATGTAGTGTGTGATCATATAACTCAGTATGTTCTCACAAATAATCCCTAACATAAAATGCATGATATATAGATGGTACACAATGCCCAACATTTGGGTTCACAACAATTGTACTAGAATATACCACAACCACCATTTCTCAACATGTTAACCATCACAACCTCTATCACTACTATATGAAACACATCAAACCACCCCCACACAATATACACTACATTTTCCACTTTCATTTATCAGTTATAAACTTCTAGATATATTAATTTCCACTAACTTTCAATACTAATCCGATTCATTCACATTTACACATCTCGTTCATTTAACGTTCAGCCCATTGAATCTATTTACCACGAAACCATTTCCATCACATTTAATTTTTTTTACTATCCTATTTTTTCATTTTATCATCTTAGTTTATTCCATCGATAACTAGGAAACTAACACAACCTTCATAGAACAACTTACCCATATCACTTAAACCACCATCACTGTACCGCACCATCCAAACCATCTTACCATAACAACTGCACATTGCACAACCCAGCCACATATTACAATACAACTACTACACACAAACACTATACATCACCACCACACATCATCACCACTACACAACTCAATCACTTCATACCACAACCACTATGCACCACAACCATTGCACACCACAACCATTGTGCACCACATAGCACAACTTCCCATAGCGTACAACTACCCACATTGATTCCATGCCAACCAACCACCACATCACATCCCCAAGAATCACACAACCCATATAGTCACCTCCATCACTACACAATAGCCCAAACTATGCAGGGAAACACAACATGCACAAGCACATACAACAACACACATCCCAGCTTCTACATTTATTCAAAGGATTTAAATTCATTATTTACTTTTTTATTATGGGTGTTATCACATAGAACATATTCCATATGAAACCAATTCATTAACCATATATACATTCTTTAGACTTTTATTTAGGGTGTTATCACACAAAAACATAGTAAGGGTCTCATCAAATATCATCTATTATGCCATCAAGGCTCCCAACAACTATTATTTTCAACAAAGAAACCACATGGAAAAATCATAAGAATAATATATATCAGAACAAAAAAGAATACGATATACCCCCATACCCATTAGTTTTATTAGAACTTAGTTAGTTTTTGGTTTTATTTGTTTTAAATATATTAATATGTTGATGAAATAAAGTATGTTGAGAATGTAATGAAAATCCAAATTGAATAAGGGTGTGACTAAAGTTATCAAATTGGATCCAGAACCATAGGGATGATAATTAGATCCAATAAGATCAGATTCAGAACCATTATAATTGGATTTAGAAATTGGAACCATCAACATCAGATCTATAAATCATCATGATTCAATGGATCCATGTAATTTTAATGAGACTTTGATAAAAATTCAGAATCTATTGGAAATCATATTGAGTATGGAATTAAAGTGGTAATCATAATAAAGAAGTTGTTTCATAGTCAAAATGGCTCTAATATGAATCTGAAAATGATTTTTCCAATTTTTATTTCAAAAATATCATAATTTATTTGGATAAATTATATTGAAATCATTATGAAGGTAAGGGAGTGAAAATTTGTTTCCAATCATATTTAGGTTTGATTAGAAATAAAGTTATTTTAGAATATAGGTAAGTTACGATACTTTCCTTGGTAATTCAGATGATAATAAAGCTAATCTTCAACATAATCAAAGTCATGAAGGAATTCATGCTTATAAAAAAAATTTGTAATAAGTAAGTCTCTAAATTAAAATATTTTCAATTGCATATCATCATATTCAGATTTTTTTTTTAAAGTTGGGAAGGTTTACTTGATCGTAATGAGAGAAACTGAAGGTGCTGGTTTTCGGTCAAAAAAATGCCAAATATTTAAAATATTTAGAGAATGAAGTTGATAAGTATTGTAATAATAAAATATAATGAATTTGGGTGTAGAAAGATCTTTTGTATCGCATTCAGAAAAGAATAAGTAGAAGCAGTTGAAGAAGTTTGAAAGAATCTGTTGTCCCCATCATAGTGAAGAAATAAAAATGCGAGTTGGTTCTAAGAATTTTAATGAGAATACACATGTTTTCCTCCTTAAATTTTAATAAAATAAACATAATAAAGAAACTATTATTGAACATATGCTTTTATTGTATTGATGAAATCAGAATGGGTCGATAGTCTTTCAGGTGGTGCAGAGCAACATAATGAAATATATCCAGTTCTGGTTTGTTTTCAAGACGATTAAGAAAATTTGAGTGACTAAATGTCTTGGTTTTAATGAATAAATTGTATTGTAAGATCATAATGAAGAATCATAATCGGACTAAATAATTATAAGAAGTCAGAAGTGATCTAATGTTGTGAGAAGGTTATAGAAGAGTTGATGTGGAACATCCTTATGATAGGAATTTCAATGTTTACAACAAGTCGTAGTAATGGTTCATCTTTAGTATTTAATATGTATTAATCATAATGAATAATTATAATGAATAATCAGACTGAATAATTGGAATGAAGAAATGTTTGTAAAATTGAAGAAGTCAAAGATTGATTTGAGATTTATGGATAATTAAAAAAGTTGAAGAATTCAAAGAAAGATTAGATATTTAAGGAATATTGAAGAACCATGAAATTTTGTAAAGTAGGAAAATATTTTGATAATCATGATTAAAACATTTTGAGGTCCCTATAAAAGTAAATTTGAGTACATTTTTAAATTTTGGCTTTGGACAGTTCAAGTGCTCGATCTATGAAAATTTTAGGATAGGTATTGAGTACCCAACCAAACTTTTTTGTTTCAAGTTGAAGCTGAGGAAGATAATATGATTGAAGTTCAATATAATAGTCCAAGAAATATCTATATGAGGAAGTTCTAATGGAATTAGATACATCAGAATGAGTCCATCAGACCAAGGTATATAGGACATAATAAAGTGAGAAGCTGATTGAGTTCCTACTCAATTTAAGAATGGAGATTAGAAGGAGAATCATACTGGATTGACCATCATCAGACTGAGGTTTCTAGACTAGGAATATTGGATTAACACTACTAAGAAATTTTTCTAGACTGATGTTCTTGAATAATTTTCAATACCAACAACTTCCTTTGTGAATTTTTGAAGTTCTTGAAGTTTTTATGCAAGTAAATTTTGAATTGGTCTACTTGTGGATGAAGTTAAGACTTTATGAAGTGGATCAAAAAATAAGAAGAAAGTGATGCATGTGAATATGAAAAATTATCAGTTTCTGAAAAGAATAATCTTGGAAAGTGGATACTGGAAAGGATAGTTGGGGGGTATAACCAACTATAACTATAAATTTACTACTATGATTTTATAATTATTCTTTTCTTGTGCCTTTGTATTCTATAAATAAAATAGTGAAAGAATCCATGTTTGTGGGACTATCTAACATGGAGAAAAGTAATACTTTATACTAAACCTTATAAATATTGTGTTTTTCTCCATATTTATATTTGTTTCATATGAAAGGTGAGATTTTAAGTTTATATTTTAGTGGATTATAAGTCTAACAAGTTTTAGAGGTTAATAAGTTTTTTAAAGAAATAAGGATAACTTTATTATAAAAGAAAATGGAACCATTGATTTCCCCCCCCCCCCCAATTGTATTGATCCAACTTGGGAACAACAATTGGTATCAGAGGGATGGTTGCCTCAAAAAGATCAATCTATGGAATGGATAATTTCAATTCTATGGACTATAAAAGGATTATAGTTTTTAATGTAAATAAATATCATATATAGAAATATTGAATGCTTTCATATATTATGTCCATTGGTTATGATTATTCAGATGTTAATACAGAAGGATTTCCTCCTCATATTGAGAATGCTCCTCTTACTACTACTAATAAGAGAAATATTTATAATGATAGAAGAGCTAAAAATATTTTTTTCTCATCACTTATTGAAAGTGAGTTTCTTAGAGTAAAGGGATTTTTAAATTCCAATGTTATTTGGGATAAGTTTAAAAACATTTATGAAGGCAATACAAATATGAAGAAAGAAAAGTTATAACTTTGGAGGCTGAATTATGAATATATGAAAATGGATTATTAAAAATATATTGGTGACTTATTTACAAGGGTTAATGATATTATTATAACCATAATATGTCTGGGTGAGAAATTGGAATACTCACCTATTTTGGAAAATATCCTGAGAATTATTTTTGATAATTTTGATTACAAATTTTCATCTTTGGAAGATAGATATCCTAAAACCATATATTTGGATGATCTAAATATTATTCTTGTTACTTATGAAATGAGAAGAGATAATGTTGTTAAATAGAAATAAAAGGTTGATCTATAAATTTTATTCAAATATTTTATAGAAGGGAATAAAAGATATAATGAAATATAGAATAATAAAGTGATTCAGAAGGAATGGAAGAATCTAAATATTTCAATACAATTATTTCCCTTCTTTCAAAGATATATAATAAGGGAAAATTGAAAAGTAAAACTCTAAAATGTTATAATTGTGAAGGGAAATGACATTTTGAAAAAATAAATCCCAGGAAAAAAATTATAGAGTATGAGTCTAAAGATTATGATGAGAAATATTAGAAACAAATGTTGAAGAAATATAAGGAAATATTTCCTTGTGATAAGAAGAATAAAAGTTATCTTAGAAGAAGAAAGAAGAATGATTCGTCATTTGATGATGAATCTGATCATCAACACAACTTTATTACTCAAGTTAGAAATGGAATTGATTCTTTAGGTATTTATGATAATGATGAAATGATGATGTAAATAAAATGGATTATAAAAAGGAAATTGTATAATTAACTTGAAAAAAAATACTTAACTCAATAAAGAAAGAATAAAGTTAAAGAAAGATGTTGAAGGCATAACTTTTGAGAATTGTGAGCTTGAAAGAAAACTAAAAAGATATGAATAAAGTTCAGATGGAAATTAAAATATCAATATGAAATAATCTTCACTTGTTGAAAAAACTAAGAAGGAAAGGTTGAAGATATCTGAATCTAAAAAAATCATAGATGTATATAAAAGTAAGTTAGTTGAAAAAGAAGAAGAATTTTTAGAAACACAACAAATGTTTCTTACAACATAAGGTGAGGTAAGAAATGTGATAGAAAACTTCACCAAGGAATTTTATGTTAAAGGTGAAAAGAAATGTTTACAAAAGAAAGTTTTTTAGAAAACATCTTTCACGAAGAAAGATAGGAATTCTTCATGAAATTATCCTCCTTAGAAAAGTGGTCCATGGTTTCTGATGAAACGAAATAAAAAATTTCTAATCATTTTTACTTTCATTCCAAAAAATAAATATTTAGAGGTCACTATTGGTGTTGTAGAATTTTGGGACACAGGGCTTATTCATGTTGGTAAAACATGTCTCTACTAGGAAATAGGTATGAATCAAGGTGGGATTTTATGAGAAAATAATATCAAGATTTTCTAAAAAATTTGTGAAACCGAAAAAGGAAATTCATATGATAAAGAAAGATGAGTATGTTAATAAAGTTGGTATAAGTAAACATGTTGATTCTGAAAATAAGTAACTCTTAGTTATTTGGCCAGAACAAGTTGACATGGCTATAAAGTTAGAAGAAGTTCAAAAATTAGCTGAAGAAAAGGGGAAGAAAAAGGTTTTTGATTATGTGAGAAATGGTGATAAAAATATATCAATAAATTTTGGTTTAAAAATTCATAAAATATTCAAGAGATGTTATCAAGAAGGGCATGTTACTAAAATTTATTTTACTATCCTACTAAAATAATATTAAGGCCTAAAATAATTATTACAAACTCACTGTAATAAAAATATTTAAAAAATGGAAAATAAATTGAAATCATTCTTATAAGAGTCTATAGATAAATAGAAACTTGTTATAAAATCTAAGAAGGATGAATATAAGGAAGAAAATACATCAAATGAAAAATCTAGGTAGAATAAGAAAAATTCAAGATAGAGAGAAAAATATCAACCGGAACTTTTCCTTTGAGAAGATAAGAGGTTCCTCATTATTCCAAAAATATTTTTATTTGTAATAACTTTTAGTGAATTGAAGTATTGGAGGTAAGGAATATGATTTTTTTGAGTCTCTTACTATTCTTTCAAAATAATTTAATGATGTTATGAAAAGTTTGTTTTAAAAAGTTTTTTTTATACTTCTGAACATTTTGATATGTTTTTTGAGATGGTTTCAGGTTAATTCTATCTTAAACTAACTCTTTCAAGGATTTTCCCATTCAATAAAATGTAGAAAAATGCATGAAAATGTATTTCATGAAAGTTATATTATGGAAAACATTAATAACATTGATTATAAACTCTTATTTTCTATGCTGGTTTCACCCATGTAGACTTATATTTTCTTAGTTAAAGGATATTTGTTAAGAAACTCATGTGATACTTAGGTTCTCCTAAATAAGACTTACAAGATTGAGATGAAAAGTTCCAACCTTTTAAATTGATACAAATTTTCAATAAGGAAGGAAACATTTCATGATTACCCCTTTGAATTTGATTTTCAATAGGGTAGAGAATATATTAAGGGGGATATAAGGAATAAGGGAGCAATAAAAGAAGACATTTAGAAGAAAATGTGAGAAAATAAAACAATGCCACTTATTGTTTTGAAGTGTTTAAATTTAGGTATTGAAGTGGGTATTGACAACAAACACAAAGGAGGATATTGTTGGACCCCAGTTAAGTTTTGGTTGTATTTTTTGTCAATAGACCAATATGTTGATGAAATAAAGAATGTTGAGAAGGAAATGTAAATAAAAATTGAATAATGGTATTATTAAAGTTATAAAATCAGATCTAGAACCATAAGGATGATAATTGGATCCAAGAGGATTGAATTCATAACCATTGTCATCAGATGCATACATCAACCCCATCGATATCAGATCCATACATCATCGTGAGTCAATAGATCCATGAAATCATAATGAGACTTTGATGAAAATTTATAAGCTGTTGTAAATTGTATTGAGTCTAGAATGAAAGTGGAAATTATAATGAGGAATCTATTTTGGAGTTAGAATGGCTCCAATATGAATCTGACAGTTCTTTGTTGATTTGTATATAAAAAATATCATAGGTTTTTTTTAGAAGTTGTGATGAAATACTTATGCAATTAATGGGAAATTTGTTTCTAATCATATTAATGTTTGATTGGAAATAAAGATGTTGATGGAAGATAGGGAAGTTACAATACTTTCCTTGGTAGGTCAGATGATGCTAAACCTGGTCTTCAATCTAATCAAATTCATGAAATAAGTCATACTTACAAGAAAACGTTTTTGTAAGAAGTAAGTTAATGAAGCAAAATATTTATTGTCTAATATTATCATATTTAAATTTTTTTGAAAGCTGGGAAATTTAGCTTGATCATAATGAGAGAAACCGAAGGTGATGGTTTTTAATCAGACCAAAATCCAAAATATTTAAAGTCTTAGAAGAATGAATTTTATAATTATCATAATCATAAAAGAGAAAGAATTTGAGTGCTGAAAGATATTTTGTATTGTATTCAAAAAACAAGAATTAGTGATTGAAGAAGTTTGGAATAATCTATTGTCTCCATTGTAATGAAGAAATCAGAATGATAGTTGGTTTCAATAATCATAATGAGAAGGCCTATATTTTCCTTATTAAATTTGGTGTAATGAAAAGTAATGAAGAAAATTTTATTGAACATATGATTCCATCGAATTGATGAAATCAGAATGGGTAGATAGTTTTTCATGTGATGTAGATAAACATAATGAAATATCTTCAGTTTTGATTTTTTTACATGAGGGTCACGAAAATTAGAGTGACCAAATGTTTTGATTGTAATGAAGAAATCATATTAGGAAATCAAAATGAATAATCATAATTGGGATAAAGAATTCTAAGAAGTTAGAAGCAAGCTGAAGTTGTGAGAAGGTTCCATAAGATTTGATACGGAACATCCTTATAATAAGACTTTAAATGTTTACAAAAATTCATTGTAATGGTTCATCTTCAGTATTTAATATGTCCTCATCATAATTAAGAATCATAATTAATAATTGGAATGAATAATCATAATGAAAAATGTTCATAAACTTGAAGAAGTAAAATATTGATCTGAGATTTAAGAAAACTGAAAGGGTTGAAGAATTCAAATAAATATTCAAGATTTAAGTAAGATTTTAGATTTAGAAAATTTTGTAAAGTGGAAAAACCTTTTCAGAATCTTGCTTAAACAATTTTTAGGTCCCTATAAAAGTAAATATGAGTTAATTTGTAAAGTTTAACTTTGGAATTTTCAAGTGCTCAAGCTCCAGCAATTGTGGAATATGTATTGATTACCCAGCCAAACTTTGTGTTTTAAGTTGAATCTAAGGAAGATCATAGGATTGAAATTCAATAAGATCATCCCAAAAAGATCTATCTAAGGAAGTTCCAATAGAATCATATCCATCAGAACGAGTCCATCGTACCAAGGTATATCTAACATAAGAAAGTGAGAAGCTGATTGAGATCCTACTCAATTTAAGAAGGAAGTGGATAAGGATAATCAGAATGGACTGGACATCAATGAACTGAGGTTTATGGACTATAAATATCAGACTGAAACTACTAAGAAAGATTTCTATACTAAGGTTATGGAATAAGTTTCCAGACCAACAATTTCCTTTTTTAATTTTTTAAGTTCTTGAAGGTTTTACGCAAGTAAAGATTAATTTATATTACTTGTGGAGGAAGTGAAGAATTTCTAAAGTGGATCATAAAAGAAGAAGAAGGTGAAACTTGTGACTGTGGATACTTACCAGTTGTTGAAAAGGATTGTATTAGAAATTGGATACCAGAAAGGACAGTTGGCAGGTATAACCAACTATAGTAGAAAATTTTCAATGGGCATTATAGAATTTTTCTTTGCTTATGCCTTTGTATTCCAGAAATTAAATAATTAAAGAATCCATGTTGGTGGGACTATCCAACATGGAAAGGAGTAGGTATTTGTATCGAACCTTGTAAATATCATGTGTTTCTCTATATTTATACTTGTTTTATATGAAATTTGAGGTTTTTATTTATATTTGATGGTATTGTAACTCTAAAAAGTTTCATAGATTAAAAAGTTTTTTGAGTAAATAAAGAAATATTTATTATAAAAGAAAAAGGAACCACTGATTCCCCCCCTCTCAATGGTCTAAATCCTACTTGTGAACAAAAAATTTCAATTTTTCTAATTAATTATATTATTAAATTGACCCTTACCATATACCCAAAGGAAATAAAAATAATTAAATACTCACATATAACACATAAATAGGTGATAATGAGGATTCCTTATCTCAAATAAGCTTTTTGATATCACTGTGCATCATAGGGAAAAGAATGAACAACCTAAAAATCACAACCACACACACAAAACTACGATCAACCACAACTACAAAAAAGGGTTATAAAACATGCATCCAAAACTCACCCCAAACCAAAGAAACACCACCTAAGTGGATCTATAGAAAAATAATAGAAGGAAACATGGGTATAAAGAGGAAGGAACTCACCACAGATTTCCAACGAGTAACCACCAAAACCAAAGTATCGTGGTGAGGGAATATGGCTAGAAATTCTCCCGAAATATCCTAGGGTTCTTCCATAATGAGAGAGATAATATCACCCAAATTAAAGTAGAATAGGTTGAACAAGGTTTATAAAAAATCTATAACTTTCCCAATTTACAGTGTAAAATATAATTTTACACCATAAATTCCATGGACCCAAAAAACTCACACTGTAAAACCAACCTTTAGGTCATAAACCCCTATTCTTCCAAAAAACATGCCACTTCGGGATGGACTTAACTTATGTTGTAAATCCATCTTTTATAGAAAAAACCCATTTCATGTAAACCCCTCTACCATATACAATACATAAACCATACAACCTTATAAGCCATAAAGCACAAACTTATAGAGTAAACCCCTCTTTTATGTCATAAACACTCTACTACTGCACAACTATATATATACCTCTATATAACCCTCTAAGACCTTATCCAAGAGATTTCCAACCACAAAACTAGCAATGTAATGGGTTAGGAAGTCACATACCATTAAATTAAAAACTTCTCAAACAATTATCATCCTTAGGAATCAAAATAAAACCTGTAATAAATGAAAGGGATCCAAACAACCACCCTGCGAGATACCTCTCAAGGATCTCGTTGCACATCAACACTACCACCATCCAAACAATCTAAACCAAAATTCCTGCAAAACATACCATGAAATCAAATCACAACCTCTATTTGGGCACAACAACACTAATTCATTACCATCCATAAGACACTACTTTCCAAACAACCATCCAAATCAACATCTCAACCTCCACACAACCCAAACCAACCACTTCCATAACCAACATATGGTACTTCATCAAGCACAAAAAATCCTAGAATTTCATCCTCCATATCAAGATATTACCTTATTTGGGAACCACTTACTCACCCATGTGGTTTTAATCGTGTCAATGTATAACTCTTATTGATTAGGAATTAGTTATTACCCTATTTCATATTTTGGAAGCATTATCACTCATCAAAACAATAAGGAAACAACACATCTCAAAAACTAAAAATATCCAAACATTTCATAACAAGAAAACCAATAATGTAAAACTCAAAATAACTCCAAGTAATAGGAATTCATTTGCGCCTCTCACTCCTAAGTACTCTCCTCTAGGGCACCATGCATCCAAAACACATGAACCAAGGGAATGGTTCATCAATGAAACACCTTCTCTCAATGATCCTAGATATATAATGTCCAATATAAAAACATCAATTCATCCTCAATATCCAACTCTCCCCAGTAAATTATATGAGATTCATTATGGTGATACCAATGAAGTTGCGACATATGGAAGATGTTGTGGATCCTCTCTAACTATAGTGGAAAAACCAACTAGTAAACTACCTCTCTAACATGCCTGAACACCTCAAATGGTGTTATCCACATAGAGGGGAGTCTCTCAAGAACACATGGTCTCCAAACATGAACTATAGGGCCTTTCACCTATGATCATCATATGCCTTCTGATGGTCATGAACCACCCTCATCCTCTCTCAAACTAACTGGATATTCTCATTCATACTCTGCACCACATCAGGGAAAATAACTACTGACTCTTTTTCCTCTATCTAACACAATGGAGAGTGGAATATCCACTCCTAAAATGCCTCAAATAGTGTCATTTCAATGGAAAAGTGATATTTATTGTCGTATAAAAACTCGTCCAGAGGCAGG
This sequence comes from Viscum album, assembly GCA_963277665.1. Classification (NCBI taxonomy): domain Eukaryota; kingdom Viridiplantae; phylum Streptophyta; class Magnoliopsida; order Santalales; family Viscaceae; genus Viscum; species Viscum album. The sequence goes on from OY728157.1 coordinate 1,382,509,388, forward strand.
TTCCTTACCCATGATCCACCAAAGCCCAAGATACAATCTCGCAACATATACTCCAGTGTTTGAATGTTCCTCTCTATCTCCTCATCTGTCTAAGGATGTAAAGTAGTGTTAAGTCACAACTTAGAGCCAAAATCATGTTGAAATACTCTCTATACTCGTGATGTAAAATGAGGATCCTAATTAGAGATGATATTCCTCAATACCAAGTGAAGCCTAAGCACATCATCCATATACCACCTCACGAAAACACCCATGGAACTTGACTCATGAATCCCTAGAAGGTGATACATCTTCATCAATCAGTCCACCACCACCCAAACTACATTACATCCTCCCTAAGATTAGGGTATCCTAATGATGAAATACATTGATATTTCTTCCCATTTCCAATCGGGAACATCTAAGGAATACAAAAAACTTTCAGGAACATGGGGTTCTAATTTTCACCTACTAACAAATTAGACACCTCACCACAAACTCTTCTACTTTATTTTTCTTCCCTATCCACCAAAACTATCTCCTCAAACCTTGATAAATTTTGTTCACACCAAGATGTACTGTTAAAGGTGATCTTTGAAAATCATGAACAACCCCATCATGCATAACCTTTGGAATGAACAACCTCTCCTAGAACAAAATCTTATTCTGACCATCCTTCAACTATCCTTATAGAGCATCACCATGGCCAACACAATTGGGCATCACCTATTCCTCTAAGTATCCCCATTGAGACTCCTCCACCTTTCGAACAAAGGATGAATCAACAGTAATATAATAAATACAATAATGTAAAATACTCTCACCCATGTCAAGACACATCATCTTAAGGTCCTCCATCCCTTTCCAAAAATTTGTAAACTCATGATACACGTCTCCTTGGGACATACGAATCAACACATCGGCAAAAAAAATACACTTTCTTGGGTTGTAAGATATCTCAAAATCATAATCCTAAAGGAACTTCATTCACCTCTTTAAGAGACCCAGCCTTTTCTTACATTACTATTACATGATTTAAAAGATAAACAACATAATAGTATTACACATAGAGGATCCAACGGTTTAGTGTCTTGGGAAAACTAGGACTATATATAACAATTACAACATCAAGCATAAACTTTTTTTGTTCATTTATTCTTCTCTAGCTTCTTATTAGCACTTGAACTCTCATTAGTACATGTATCCAGCTGAGGATATACATCACGAGGGGTGATCTATAAGCCCACTAATAGGATATATAATAACAATATAGCATGGGGTGAGCATATTTATAACATAGGCAAAGAATCATGAACAAGAGAGGAAGCATTAATAAGAGACTTGAAATGTGGCAATGCATAAAAATAAAACATCATGTCTTAGTGGTTAAATACCACACATTATTGTGAAAAAATATAGAATCTTGTCCATATAATTTCACATTTACTCATGAGATTAATCTCTTTACCCAATGCATTTGAGCTCTGTATAATTTCGGGAACACTTGTCACATTTAAACATTCATACTGCGCTATATAATTTCGGGCGCACCCGTCACATCATTACATTATCATTTGTCATGAATGGAATAATGAACATATAACATAAATGAACATAACTAACCCATGAAAAATAATGGTTTTCATCTCAAAATTACACATTCATAAACTTTGGGTTCCCAAAATAAATAGGGAATAACATACTTGATACAAGAACCGTCAATCTTGAATGAGAAGTAAAAAAGGAGTGTTCTTGAAAGAAGAGTTCTTTTGGAAAACATTTGGTTTGTCATAAATGCCAGTGACAAACATTTATATCCCAGAAAAGGAAATAAAATTATGAAAAAATTATTTTTAAGGAGTAACCATAGCAAAAATGAGTGAAAGAGGGAGAACCCGAAGGATGAAAGTTGGGTTCGAGAATTTCCCCTTACCTTGTATTCGAACGCTTCCTTCACTTTAATGTCATGTATAATGACATTATATTCATTAATTATAAATTAAATAACCTTTTATAAATTAATAGGGGTAATTTTTATTTCATTATGTTATTTTATGGGCCTTTTGATGAGTTATAGAGTTTAAAAACATTGTTTGGGAATGTTTGTTTTTATGGTTTTCATGAGAGTTTCACATGTATTCACGAATTGAAGTTTGTTTAGAACGTGGGTAAACATAAAGAACATATATTACATGTTATTAATGATATTCCATAAGTTAAAATGATCTTAATATAAATTACATTGTATACCATGTGGATGAATCATTATATAGGAATTTAATGATGATCGTTTGGGTTAATTTGGGCGGTTTTTTGACCACAATGAACTTGTTTTGTTTACTCATATATAAATATGTATATAAGTTATTTAAATAACTTAAAATAGGACATATTACATATATAATATTTTGGTTCAACCATAAAAATGGTTTCATGACCAGATCTGTATGTAGAAATGGAAAAAGAGAACATGTCATTCTTGAAGGTGATAGATTAACACCTTACGAACAACGTTTTATTTTATAAAATAAAAGGAAGAGGAGAAAGGTTTGGATGGTATACTATCCTGTTAGTATCAAAAAATTCCAGTATATGTATGATACTGGAGTTACCATACCATTTGGACAAATATAGGTTGGGAGGGAAGAATAAAAGGACTTGAAATTGAAAGGGAATTAAAGGAAAGAGGAAGAGAAATTACCTCTTGAATCCCCCTCTTGGGATCGTCCTTAAGGGGCCTAAGCTTGGCCTTTTGATGAGACCATAATCTCTTGGACGTGGGGGAGGGTATAGGAAATATGTTTGGGCAGATTTTAGACAATTATTGAAGCTTTAGAGTTGTGGTTTGGCAAGGGGAGGGGGAGGGGTTATTTATACATGAGGAGGTAGGTGTTTTTAGAATAAAATAATATATCAAAAGTTAGACTTGTAATAGTAGTTTTTTGACATCTTAAATCATATATTAATATAATTTAATTAGTTTTAGGATTTAATTCATCTTTATAATTTGAATTCATTAATTTATTAAAAGGAAAGTGAAAGAAAGAGAAAAAAGACACTTTAAGAAATCACCTTTTGACTTTAGACTTTGGAATGTTCTTTTTAGGTTTGAAAATTGAGTTTATTGTATTTTAAGGAACCATTTATGAATTTTAATATAATTTGTCCTAACATAATGTTCTATAATGTTTATTTCATCATTAAATCATTAATAATGCAATTTAGGATACACCGGTTTTGTGAAAAACTGTATTTTTTACTATTCACCCGAAAATTGAAGTATTTCAGAAAAATCCCAAAAATTCACCCTAACCATTTTTTGACATGTAGAATAAAAAATGAATTCCATTTTTCAAAAATAATTTTCTAAATATGATTAATTTAATATTTAATTAAAATCATAATTTACTTGAAAAATACTGTTTTTAAAATTAAAACTGATTTTATAATGCTTTCAAAAATTACGTAGGGTCTTATAAAATTATCTAAAAACTAGAAGACATAGATTTTATAATTTATGAACACATTTTAAGAAAATATATTTTCTTTTAAATTATAATTAATTATTTATGACTTACAAAATTACCAAAACGTTTACTATGGTCAAATTATCACTTTCTAAGATGCCTAAATTTTATTTAATTATTCATGGGTAAGGTTAATCTTATTTGAAAGATTTACTATTCATAAGGGTCATACTACTATTCAAAAGGGTAGGTTACTATTCATATGGGTAGGTTACTATTCACCAAAAATTATGTTTTTCTTATTGGACCCCAAAAATCATCTTGAACACAACCGTGTATGTCGGATTTTTGAAATTCCAAACACAGAAGTGACAAACTTATGTTTAAAGGTCACTTAGCACTTAGTAGTTCATTATTTTTTGTTTTCATGTGATTTTATGACATATTTTTAAGTAGGTAATTTCCATTAAAATACTTTGGGTCGTTACACCTCTAGTGGTGTAGATTCAGATCTCGCTGAGAAAAAACAAATTTTAGGATCATGTGGTCTATTAAAACCACAATGTGCTTACTAATGACGTAGTTTTACTACATCCTTAGTGAAAACACAACTGAAACCAACTCCAGATCGTGGGTGGAATAGTTACATTAATGGGGATGTAACTTCCTAGACCCATAACAGATCACTTCTCTCTGCTTTATCAACACACATCCCAATATCATACATGAAGCGTCATATAAAATCCTCTAACAACACTCCATCCTCATGAAACCAAAGCACTAAAGCACTAGAAAACTTATCCTTCAGGTAACTAAATGAGTCCAAACAATGATAAGTCCACACAAAATCTTGGTCCTTCCTATTCAAATCTGTTAGTGGGGATGAAAATTGAGATAAATAGAGCACAAAAATATAATAATATCCTACAAGACTAAGGAAACTATGAATATATTCCACGTTCTTGGGTTCTTCTCAATAAAAACTACTTATAAATTTAATGGGTCAACTACCACATCCTATTGAGACACGGAATGTCCAAGAAAATTCACTCATCACATTCATAACTCACACTTGGAAAACTTTACATATAGCTGGTTTCATTGAAGAACCTGCAAGAAATATTTAATATTTTCATAATTATCCTCCTATAACTTTCATTATATCAATATATAATCAATTAACATGACAATGAAATGGTCCAAGAACTCTCAGAACATAGATTTCATGATCCCCATGAACATAGCTGGCATGTTCATAACATTAAACGACATGACCACAAACTCAAAGTGGCCATACTTGTTTCTAAAGGTAGTATTTGGATATACTATTATTTCACCATCAAATGGTGATATTCATACCATAGATCAATAATTAAAAACAAAATAACACCTCTCAACTAGTTGAATTGATCTTCAATCCTTGGAATAGGGTAACAGTTCATGATTATTTTCTGATTCAACCTCTCGTAGTCTATACACAACCTCAAACTATTATCTTCATTCTTAGAGAACAATATTGGATCACCCCATAGATACACATTGGGTTAGATAAACCTCCTCTACATTAGATCATCCACCTATAATCTCATCTTTTTTAACTCCATAGGTATCATTCGATAGGGATACATTGAGATCAGAGACACACCTAATTGAAACTTCATCCCAAAATTAATGTTGCATTGAAGGGTAGTGCCATAACATCATCCAGTAAAACATCCAATAACTCCTCCACAACCCTAGGAAAACCCTATACCTAATATACCATTGATATCTCCACCAACTAAGAAAAAATAGGCTCTACTTTCCCACCACCCATTCAATAACCTCTCTCACCAATGAACTCCACTAACAGTTCCTCCATATAAATAAATAAAACTCTCATACAAAAATAGATGATGAATTCATATAGATAATATAGTCAATATATGCCAATTATAACATAATATGGTTATATCTGTAATAATAGGAAATATGACATGGACTAGTGTTTCCCCATCACCAATTTATACCCCTGATACATCAAGCAAAGCATCCTGATATTCAATCAGCATTGATGACACTGCGGGAAATATAAGTCTCTTCACATACAGTCCCAAAGAATGAAAAAATTGGGAAAAACAAAGGAGTTTGAGTCTCCTGAATCAAACAAGTCATAAATAAGGGTAGATGATAAATTGATCGTACCTCAAACAACCCTTGACTCTATTATCACTATAGACTCTAACACGTGCATATGACCCCACCCATATCTTCTAACTCTCTACTATAATACTCCATGATAACACTCTATACTAGGTCTTTATGGATAGGGACCATCATGAGGATACCCTCTACCAACACCATCTTCCCTTGGTAGCTGAACAAGCATCGGCAATCTCTATCATTGAAACTGCCTTAGAAGCAATTGTTGTTTCTATTGAAAATGGGAGTGAACACCTAGATGATACTAGAATTTATGAGTGGTTTGACACTAATCCTGGTAGTGTCTATGTACTCTATATACATATCGAATAAACGGAAATCCCCTGGTAGGTGATCAGGAGCCACCTGTACCAAAATAAAGGGATGAGATTTTCCACAGTCAGAACCCCACTAGTCAAAACCCAAACTTCCTAAACATCCATGGCCCACTCCCTGGAACTCTAATCCTTGAGGCTCCCTTATGGCCACCCTATCTAGGATCAAAACCCAAGGAAAGAATCTAATTGATAACATTTTCTTTCTTATATACCTCTAGGTTTGTAGGGATCATAAATAGAGTGATCGTATATCCAATCTTTGGGCGTAAATCCTCCTATATACACCAAACTTTGGACTCCTTATTTGGAAAAAACATCTGGGATAAATCACAAAAGGTCCTTGAACCTGATCCCAAGATTCCACACACTCATTATCTCTTACTGAAGTTAAATAAACTCTTTCCACTTTTCTTCCTTCATCGTCAATGAAAGGAACTCTTAAATAAACTCCCTCTAAAATTCAGGCCAAAAGACATTAATCACCTTATGGTCACCAAGAAATAGTTTCCACCATTGATACATAACTCCCTACAACTGACTAAATACCAATGAAACCCAAAACCCATCCCATTATCATATCATACCAAAAGAGATCTCAATCTCCTTTAGACAGTGATCTCTCTCTAGATATGAGATGTTCCCCCTCATTCATTCCTAAAATTTTCCACATAAAGGCACACAAATCCCTCTACCAAAACTCATCCTCCTCTGTTGGGTCAACCCTCTAATGATCTACCGAATTAGACTTATGAGCCTCAACTATATGATCCACTCACAAATGATTACTAGGATCCATTCCTAAAATTCAAGGATAAAATATTAAGCCAAGTTTCATATAATTTCATCAAATATTATTTAATTCATTCATTTTAACTTTCCCAAGAACACCCAACTCAACATGAACACAATCAATCATGATTCATGTACCACTCCTAGCTCTCTACCCTACAAACTGGTCCACCTTTCTCAATCATTCAATAAGCTTAGAGTCCATGCAATAGATCATGTGAGGTCCTAAAATCAGGTGTCCTTGCTAGTCTCTCTGGCCTATGACATGCACCAAGATCAATTGGAATCATTTAACTAATAACCCATGTAATCCTTACTATACCTATCTTCAAACTCTATCCTATATATCAAAAAAAACCTATGATACCACTCTATAAAGACCCCCTCCCTCTAAATATTTCATAATTAAGGAAGAGAGATAATGACCCTTGAGTCCCACCTCTAGTAGTCCCTGGGTTGGTGACTAGCACCAAGGTTATAAAAATCTCACATATGGGAGGCATTATCCTCTATAAATAAAACAGGATTGGGATAGAGGATAAAAACAACCAAAAAACTCTATAATATAATATAAAATTAACCTAAAAACTATCCCACAATGTATGAACATAAATAACCCAATACAATAAAAATTCTCTTATATATACCAGAATACAGTCCTATAGCAGCAACTCAATAGTAGCTTTAAACCCAAAGCTAGAACTGTCCATATTGATCTCCAAAGTCATCCTGGAAACTTGAAAAATAGTTTTTAATCATATAGTGATAATAACATGTATACTCAGTAGGGACATAACCAAGGTCTCAAGTACACATGTAGAAATAGAATGCTAATTTCCCAGTGAACAAATAGGACAACCAAAAAGCACTTAAACAGGTCAACTAACAAATATCAACCTCACCATGACTCACTCACCAAATCATGCATCCAATATAGTGATATATCATCGAGATCATAAAAAATCAAGGCGCCCTGCTACCGCTTCCCCACTGATTTTCTACTATCACACCCCAACATCGAACATCCTGTGATCCCATCCATTACATAAATATCATATAATATCACATAAGAACCATATATCTTTAATGCGGGTTAGGATAAATCCCTACCTACCCCACCCTTTCAAGGTCTAGAATCTGGTGCTAAAATTAGGAATGATCACATCTTGTCTCACCTAAAGAAATGCGGTCCATAAAAACACATCACTCTTGAAGACACCTAGGTCATCACACCACATCTCATCACATAGATAGAGTAGTAGGGTATCAGGACTGTGAAGTATATTAATATATTTCCCTCCTCCTTATATGCGTGACACCCACCATATATCACATTGCATCTCTACCTCATCACATATCATCTTGCATGAAAACACATGGGTCATCACATCACATCTCACCCAAAGTCACTTGGGCGATCATTACTGAAGGAAGAGTGTGGAAGACGGGGAGGTCATCCATCCATATCACCACCATCCTAGATTTTGTTGAAAACATATGAAACTGATAAACTCTAATCATTAGTAAGGTTATCTAACTAAGGTGGGGAACATATAGAAATAACATAAAATACATGATATATAGATAGCACACAATACCCAACCTATGGGTTCACAATAATTGCACCATCATATGTTTTCACCACTACTGCACCACATGTAAACCATCACAACCATTTACACTACTATATGTAACACACCACACCACCACCACACATTCCACACAATATTTTCCACTATAATTTATGGGTTCACCACTTCAAGATATAACAAGATCCACTAAATTTAATTACTAATACACTTAATTAACATTTACACAACTCGTTCATTTAACATTAAATTCACTTAATTCATTTACCACAAAACCATGTCCAACCCATGTCATTTATTTAACAGCCTATTTTATTTTTTTTTATCATATCGATTTATTCCAAGTATTATCGGGCAACTAACACAACCTACGCACAACAACTCACCCATCTCAAATCAACCATCATCATCACAACTCACTATCTAAACCAAATTACCATAACAACCACACATCACACAACCCAGCCGTATCTCACATCACAACTGTAGCACACAACAATTACACATCACCACCACACATCATCACTACTAAACTCAACCATTGTATGCCACAACCACTATACACCACATCACATAACTTCTCATGCTGCACAATTATCCATGTCATATTCATGTCAAACAACCACCACATCACATCCACGTGTATCACAAAACTCATTTGTTCATCCCTGTCACTACACAGCATCCAATCCATGCAGGGAAACACAACAAGCACAAGAACACACAACAACACACATCCCAACTTCCATATTTATTTGAGGGATTTCATTTCATTATTTCTTTATTTATCATGGTTGTTATCACACAAACCATATTCCTTGTGAAACCAATTCATTAACCAGATATAAATTCTTTAAACTTTTATTTAGTGTGTGATCACATGATGACACAGTAAGGGTCTCGTCACATATCATTTACTATGCAAGTAAGTCTCTCAAGAAAACTCATTTTCAATAAGGCAACAGCATGGAAAAATCCTAACCACAACATATATCAAAACATAAAATCATGCAATATATCCTCATACCCATCAATTTAAATTATTCAAATCAATTATTTTATTACATTGACCCTTACCATATAACCAAAGTAAATAAAATGCATTCAATCCTCACACATATAATACAAACATATTATAATAAGGATTACCTACCTAAAATAATCTTTTTTCTCTCATTTTTCACCACATGGAAAATAAAAAACAACCCACAACTCACAATTGCACACAGAAAACCAAGATCACCCTAAACTAGACCAAAGAGTTATAAAAAATGTATCCCAAACTCACCCCAAACCAAAGAAATGCCACTATAGAAGATCCTTGGAATAATAAAAAAAGAAAACACATGTATAAATAGGAAGTAACTCACCACCGATCAACAAAAATAAACCATTGGAACCTAAGGATCAAGGTGAGGGAAGACAGGCTGGAAAGTCTCCCAAAATCACTTAGGGTTCTTCCACAATGAGAGGGAGATGATCATCCAAATTAGAGGATAATTGGAAAAAATGGGTTTATAAACAACCTGTAACTCTACCAATTTATGGATAAAATTACATTTTTATGCCGTAAATTCTATGGACTAGAAAAACCTATTCCATAAAACCAACCTTTAGGTCTTAAAACTCTTTTTTTCTAAAAAACATGGCGCTTTAGTCTAGAATTAACTCATACCATGAATTCATATTTTATGATGTAAACCCATTTCTCGTAAGCCCCTATATTGTGTAAAATCCATAAACCAGCCAAACTTATAAGTTGTCAGGCACAAAATTATGGTGTAAAGCCCTCTTTTATTCCATAAACCTCCCTACTACTACACAGTTGTAGCTCAACCTCTACATTACCTTCTATAACCTCTTACAATAAATTTACAACCAAAAAATTAGAAAAGTAACCATTCGGGAGGTCATATACTATTACACACTACCTTATCACTCTAGGCAGGGTCCATCATCCATGACTCACATCACGTTATGACCTAGACCTCTCACTCAAGGTAGTCTACTACTATGGCCCATGACACTCCTAAAAAGGTCCTCTATCATTTATCAGCCCATGCCTTCTCACTTAAGATATAGTCGACCAGGTCTTCTCACTCAAGACAAGTCCCCTTCCATGACCATTACCTTATCACTCAAGGTATAGCTTGTATTTCATGCATTCTATGACTCTATCTCACTTAGGGAGAGGCCAGACCTTGGGATCCACTCCCCCCACCAGCATCTATTTCCTATCATAATAACACACATGAAACATCACACAAGAGACCACCAAACATTACACTTGATTCATTTTCCAATTTCATCCAAACTCATCAAAACCCTAAATAAAATTGGATAACATATTACAACGACTGAAACAAAAAAAAATATGTTATGAATACATCATCTCAGTTCCTCCTTTATCCACCGTATATGAAATCCTAATCAATTTTTACTAATTCTACCATGTTCTAGTTGAATCAATGACAAACCATAATAAAAAACAATCCAAATATAATTTTAGTGAGTGAAAACCAAAATGAAAGGATAGGATAGGGTAAAAAACCTTAAATATCCACTAAGAACCATCCCCTAACATGGGGAATCAAATGGGAGGAAGAAGAGGGGAGGATTCGGTTGAATGGCCCTCCTATGCACACTACTCTCGACATAAACAAAAGAGGGGGTAACTCCTAAATGGCTCTCCCAGAAAAAAAATCCTTAACCAAAGAATATTTCAATCCCCTATCACTCCACATCATGACCAGTTTCCAAATAAAGTTCCCAATGGATTATATTGTCATAATTAGAGGGATTGAATCAGCATAGACAAGTTTTATTGATTTATTTTCTCTTTTAATTTCCAATCCTGATAATTTAACCTCTATAACAGTTAGGATGTATACATTCTTAATCATTCCTAATAAACATCACCACATGAAACACATTAAATAAATAGAAAATTATAACACACAATATTTTACAAATGTTTGAACTCAATGTGGAAATATAATCCTTGCAAATTTTAGGTCTAGCTGAAGACATGAATTTTACATTATATTTAAGAATGATTATAAGTTGTGTGGGAAGGTAACATCATTAACCCAAAATTGTTTCCCAAAATTTATATCTTCTTGTTGGTACTTTTTACTAGCTCCCACTAGTTTGAAATGTTCATCCTTATACCCTTATGAATACTATTTTGAGTATTATTTTGGATGTCTCTACTTCATAATGTTAGATATCCTTCCTCAGAAATATTACTTAGTCTTCCAATAAATTAGAAACATAAAATTCATGCATGGATTCCCTATTCTATTGATATTTATAATGATCAACTTAATATTTTGTAAGTTTCTCTAATTTTTTTTCCCCAAATATAGGAATATTCAAAATATGTAACTTCAGAGTTAATTTATTAAACTTCCTTGAATAATTAGATCATTTCGAACAATTAGGTAAGGTAAAATAACTTCTAGTTTAATAACTTCTAAAGTATAAACATCTTCATGCAGTGCAATGTTAATAACTTAGGTATTCTAGCACAGAATAATGGTCTTGCTCACTAAATTCTAGTTTCTTAACTTTCATACTCTTCAAAACTATATAATTTATAATCTCAAATTTTTTATTCATCAAATTATTTTAACCAAAAAATATATGGAACTTGAGGTTTGGCTTCTCTACTTGCACACAACTATATGTTTTCATAAGTTAACTTTAGTAAATTTATTGTCGCATAAGTATATTCATGAAACTAATTGTATCATAAATGTATTCATGCAAGTAATACTTTCACATAATCCTTACATGAGATTTAAAATTTTAAATATCCTAAAAAATATTCAATAAATACTTAATGAAGTGGTTATTAGGGTTAGGAATTCCCATTTTATTTTTGTAACCCTTCACAATTTTGTAAAATACTCTACTTCCATTCAAAATTTCATTGGGTTCATGTAGCTTAACTTTCATGGTTGCTTGACATTTATGTTATTTTTCCTGACTTATACAAAAGTCATTCCTTTACTCTAAATTTATGATTTCCCTTATTATAAAACTTTTAGATCATTATTACATAGCCTTTTTGATCTTTGAACTTACTTATACACAAATCCTGATATAGTGTAAATATTCTTACATAGATTCAATAGATCAATAGAACTCTAGATAATGGAATCTCATGAAACTTCAGCACAAATCAACATTGAAACTTCTGATCTTATTATATTTAAAACTTTGAAAAAAAATTATATTCTTTCTATGTAACTTCTGATCTTATGGACTTAGTAAAATTATCATATTAAAATGATTTCTAGGCTAACTCAAGAAACTTCAAATTTAGTTTCATCTTTTTATTTAAATTTTGTTAATTTGTTCTAACCTCTACTGATTTGGATATCATCTAATTTGTCTAAAACAGTCAATTATATGTGCATCACTCTAACTCTTTCATATTTACATCAACCAAAGTTGTCAACATTACTAACTAATATTTATTCTTGGATACAACTTTCATTATTCATAGATCCCACTTCTAGAATTTTATTCCAATGCATGATGTTCAAAGAGAATCCTTAACATCTCTTGCTTAAGTTTTTAAATTTACCTTCCAAACACACTCAATATTGGCCTTATAATAATTTTTCCTCCATCAATTACCATAGTGAATTTTAAAACCACCATGATGTATGTTACATTCAAATAACATCATATCATCATCTATCTTGACTTCTAAACTTTTCAGTTAGATCAGTCTTTATAGCTCCCTTAAATACCTCATTTTATGGATGCACTCAAATTAAGAATCCATATCTCATATTTCAGTAGTGTACACATTTATCAATACTTCATTAATTTGAATTTATGTATTCCTTTATATATAATCTTCTGGATTCACTTTAACTTGGCATCTAAAACTCATCTAATAACTTTCAGACAATATCTTCTAGGTTATCTTATATGTATACATATTTTGAAAATTCTGATTTTAGACCTCGTCCGTAGATATTCTCATTTCCTTAATACTTATTCTATAATTTTATCTTCATTGAGTATAAATTCTTGATAAATCTTATGAAACTTTAAATTTATTCATTATCCGAGTTTGGTTTAGTATTTCCCTTATTTTGATGGAACTACTTCCTCATCTTCATCTCATGTATTTCAGAACATACATTCAATATTTGTCTTAAATACATGTTCTGAAACTATAGCAGATAGTTCTCCTTGAATAATGTTTTCTTCACCATTAGAAATTGATGTTTATTCCCATTAATTCCATCTCAAAAATCATTATATATTCAAGTTACTCCTTAATATATTCATCTTCAAATGGCAGTATCATTAACTACATTACTTCTAGAAACATATCCTCCTATATCATCAAGATTAATCATCTGGACTCAAAATCCTTATTAATATTACATTCTAAAATTAGAATCAGACATTACTTGTATCTAGATATTTAACATTAGAAACTCCTATTGTAATTTCAATTAAAATTTTATATATAGTGTTAAATTTTAAAATGAAATATTCAAAACTACTTATCTTTTGAATCTCTGGTTGAGAATTCAACTCATTTTTTTCTTCCCTCAATTGATACTTTTATTCCATGCATATTTCTTCATCTTAATAATCACAAGAATAATAATATTTTGGAATTTATCTTTACCTTTAGAACATATTGAAATTTTTTTCTCATATAATTTGATTGACATTGAAAAAAAATACAACACACTTCATCACAATTTATTTAGGATCTTTATTCTCCCCTTTTGGATATGTTGTCAATACCCATTTCAATTACAAATTAAATATCACTCTTAGTTTATCTTTAATATGTTCTTAGTTTTTCTCCCCATTATTGATAATAAATTAAAAGTTTCTTTTATCTTCTTATTTTGTAAATATTTTAGTAAGGTAAAGTCACACCCATTCCATGGTCTAATCATGACATGAAATTTCATATTCTCCCCTATATATTCTTTGTACTAAAATTGAAACCTGGTTTACTTGAGAGAATAATTTTATCACATTTCCTAACGAAATTATACATCGATAAATCAACTCTAACTCTATTTCAGAAATGCTCAGTGTAGAAAATAAGAGAGATTAACATAGATATCAAAGTTATATATAATTACTCCAATATTTAATATAAACTGAGAAAAATTATTTCATGTATTTTTTAAAATATTTTCAAGTTATCTCCTACATATAACTTAACAAAAAGATCAAAAACATCCAAGTAAAAGAAGTTATATCCCCTTTCAAGTTAAGTTTCTCCTTATCAATGGCATATTTTCAATTTCAAAAATTTCAGAATATCAAATCCAAACATTATAATTATCTAGAATTCAGGATTTTTACCTAAATTTATTAAATTTCTAGAATCACTAGATCCATCACTTATTAGGATACAAGATTTTTATGAGATATATATATTTAGAAAATGTTCAAATCAGCTCCTTCTCAAGAGGTAAACTCCATCAACTCAAAATCATGGTTGATATTAATTAAAATGAACTCCAATCATATCCTTTTGATAACATTTAAAAAGTTTCATGGAGACATTATTTTAATAGTCAAAGTATTCCATGATAGATATCACTTCATAATATATATTTATCATAGTTTTAATCCAATTCTCCCATATGTTCATCACTTTCAATTACCTACACATAAAAATAAGAAAATATATATGGTAATAAGGTAAATCCTTCTTCGCTTATTAATGAGAGAAATATGGATAATATTTTATTCTCAACCCGGAAACCCCTTTAGTTAAATCTCCAATATTCTTTATGATCTCACCCTTGATTTTTCATACACTAATCACCTTGGGAAGCATGGTCTTATTATTCTTTTAAGATATCTCCTTATATATAATAGTTCATTTAACATAAGTTAGAAAATAACTTTCATTATTTTATGCTTGATCCATTTTTTATCATTTTCTAGTTGTGTTATCCATATGATCATACACTCCTTAAAAACATGTTAATCTGTATTCTTGTGTGAAGACTCACTTTTATAGCAGTATTCTTGGAACATGAAGTCAATGTTACTTTTACTTTGATTTCTATTATCTCCTTGTATCCTGATATCCATGTCATGTATTTTTCAAAAAAAAATCTATTATTATTTCACCTTCCACATAAATTTTTTAAAGCCTTAAAGGTACCTTTATTTAGTAACGTTTCTAATTGTTAATCTTGGATGTATTCCACCAAACCAATCCTTATATTTCTCTCTTGAATTAATTCTATTTGATTCTTTATATTGATTCTTATAACTTTGATATTCATAGAATGTTTTCAATGTTCCATGATGTGTCCTAATATATAATAGTATAATTATATCTTCCTTGTTGTAGCATATTTCACAACATTCTTCTTAGGTGAACTTTGATTAATATACTTATTTTGTTTACACCCTAAGGAAGAATCATTTCAATTTCTCTTTTTCATATGTTGTGGTATTATTCCATTGAAGGGTTGGGGAACATGTTCAGTTGATCCATACCATCACTCTTCACTACTATAACCACCTTTGATACAATTTTCATAAAAATTATCAAGACATTCAAATATATTCTTAGTGAACAGATGTTTATTTTTCTATGAACATTACCTATACTTTGTGGTATTCTTATTAAATTTAGATCTTATCCACCATG
Organism: Viscum album; assembly: GCA_963277665.1. Lineage (NCBI taxonomy): Eukaryota > Viridiplantae > Streptophyta > Magnoliopsida > Santalales > Viscaceae > Viscum > Viscum album. The sequence goes on from OY728157.1 coordinate 1,382,525,400, forward strand.
ATACATGCCTTCTTTGATTTCCATAAATTTAAATATTATACCAAAATTAAATGGTCTTATGTCCCAATATTCTAAAGCTTAAATATTGTAAAATAAACCTTGATTTATTCCTTCATGAAATATTCTAGAGAACTTTTTCTATTTTTTGTTTTCATGTAAAGAAACATTACATTAATATCTTCTCAAAGAACTAAAAACTCAACTCTTGATCACATCTACCTTTAATTAATTTATGGGTTTCTTAGAATATTTCTCCACCCATATTTGTCCAAATTTTAATTTGTAACATGTAATATCAAATAAAACAAAATTAGTTTAAAAATAAATTTATAGAACATGTGTTACATTTTTCCATTATCTTGTAGTAGATTTATCCTTAGATAATTTAAAAATCTTCTAGGAACTGAAATGAATTTTTCAAAATTGAGACTCTTTTCAGAAACTTTCATTACAACAAATTTTATTTCAACATCATGTGGAGATTCATCTTGATAAAATTCCTTGTTTTCCAATTTTACTTCCAACTTAAGACACTTTATATTTAGATTTTTTTCTAATCTTTAAGAGATTTCACTCTATATTAACATTACTTTATCATTTATGAACTTGATATTCATGTAACTTACACATTTCTTGTAGATAATTGTTAATATCCTTCACTTTTTTAGCCTTGATTTACAACTATAATTCTTGAAATCATCAGTAGATTTATGAATTTATTCTGGTGCATGGATCCTCACCTCACAATATTTTATGGTCTTATATTTTTCATCAATTATTTTTTACAACTATTCTTCAGTTAGGGAGTGTCTTCTTTATAAAATTATAAAAAAAAATCTTTTTCTTTAACATTTATAATGAGAGTGTTACACTTCTTCACATTCTCATATGATTACTTTTCCATAACATTAGCTTTCAACAATAGTTATGGTTTCTCTTCTTGTAGACCCTTGATAATTGAAAGTATATATGTGATAATTCGGTAAGGTCATTTTTTAGATAGTATTTAACTTTAGAGTAAAGGTCACTAATCAATTTAATTTCTCAATAATAATTACAGATTAAACTTGATTATTTAAGAGTATAATTCTCCATGTATTCGATAAATAAAAAACTACTTTGATCACTTCAATTAGTGGTGTATCCTATTTATCCTTTGAGATCCTTCTCAATTTATTAGCCTCTTTATTCTGTCTTTTTTAAAAGGTTTTATTTAAAACCTTTATGTTGGTACAGATAGGGATGGGAACATTATTTGACATCATAAGAAACTATGAATTTTCTTGAAATATACACTTCATGTGAAGCTATTAAAACAACTATGAAAGAAAATTGATCTAATCACATGGAACCTTTCTCTGATACTAATTGAAGTTCTCAATGGATCAAGCAGTCACACTGAGAGGTGGGGTGAATTAGCGTAGAAAATTTTTATTGATTTATTCTATCTTTTAATTTCCCTTATTAATAATTGAACCTATATATTATTTAATATGTATGGATCTTCTTATGTGTTCCCAATACACACCACCACAAGCAACGCAATAAATAAATAGGATATAGAAAAATGTAGTATTTTTACAAGGTTCATCCCTAATGTGGGAATCTAATCCTTTATGTGTTTAAGTCTAATATGATACATAGATTTTCCACTATAATCAATAATGATTTCAAGTGGTATAGTAAGGTATCATAATTTACCCAAAATTATTTCACAATAGATATATCTTCTCATTGGTTATTTATACAGGATCCCACTAGTTTACGATGTTCCTACTTCTACCCATATTAAAAAGATATCCAATTTTATTCTAGATATATCTATATCACAATGTATATTATTTTTACTAAAATAAATAGGTATTTTACTACCAATAAATGAACAAAATAAAAAATCATGTAATATCTATTATCTATATCTTCATAATGATAAACTTATGATTTTAGAAGTTTCTTCAAAATTGTATTCTTCCTCTTCTATATGAATATTAGAAAGATGTAACTCCTAAATCATTTCACTCAAATTAATCAATTCAAAATATCCTTCCAATAATGTAGGTTAGTCTCAATAAATTCAATTTTCTTAACATTTAAAGTATTAATGTCATTAATGAATTCATCATTAGGAACTTATGAAAACTAACATAGAGTGAAGGTCGTGCTCATTAATTTTTAGTTTTTTAACTTCCAGAATCTTCTTATATCTATACTTTAGAGTCTTGAGTTTAATTTACACAAATTATTCAACCCAAACTATATAAAAAATTATAGTTCAGCTTCTATACTTTGGTTCAACTATATATTTTTGTGAGATAAATTCAGGTATTTGATTGTCACGTAAGTATCTTCATGAAATGGTCTTCATTTTTGACTTCTACACATCGATAAATGGTTAGGGTGAATTTTTGTAATTTTTCCGAAACAATTGATTTTTTGGTGAATAGAAAAAAATACAGTTTTTAGTTTCAGTGTGTTAATGACATCATTAATGATATAATAATGATGTCATAAATCTGGTCAACTTGTGTATAGTTAAATAATATGTGAGGTGTCTCAAGTGGATTATACCATGGGAAAATATCATGGGTAAGCCCATGTTTTTAAAATACCACTCATGAGGTGTCCCTTGAAAATTATTAAAATAATCCCTCACTTTTCCTATAAATAGCAAATATTCCCTTTATTGAATTCATTACCAATTCTCCCTCAATGAAGATCTGGACTCCTTACCTTCATAGTAGTCCTCCCAAGTTTTCCTCAAGCCCCCAAGGTCCCAACCTTCAAGTTCTAAGGGATACTCTACAAGGTAAGAAAATTCTCAATTTCTTTCTTTTTCCTTTCAAGTTCTCTTTTATGTGGTATAATTTTCAAGTTTCCATACCATGTTCTTATTTATTTCTTATTTATTTCTTATTCTTGATCTTATATATATTATTATTCATTTCTGTATGGGTTACCCTTTTCCCCTCTCTTTTTAATATTTTCTAAAACCATTTTGTGTAGCCATTAGCTGCCGAATTTTTGTAAGCGATTTCACAATTATTCTTTTATTTTGAGTTCTTTCCTTATTCTTTCTTCATATCTCCTTATCCAAGAGGCATGAAATATCGAGAAATTATTTATATTCTATATTTTATCATGTTTATGGAAAATTAATCATCATTATTCTTCTTCTCTCCCCCTTATTTAAATAATAAAAACATTGTCTGTTTGTGTCGAATTATCGACATCGTGGACAATGTGATTTCAATTTCCATTAATTCTTTAAATTCTGGTTATTAAACCATTTATATGGTTGAACCAGGTTATAATATATGTTTTATGACTCACCCATGGTTCTGTAACTCTTTTGTAAACATCGTTCTAATTTATAAGACAAAACGGGGTTGTTATTATCAAATAACCACTAAAATGATCTAAACAAACATCATTAATGTTCTAACTTATGAATCATACTCATGTAAGAATTAAAAATTATGAATGGAATATTTTATGTTACTTTATATATGTAAATACTACTCCATTAAAATTCTATAGTTTCACTTCCAATCGACAAGAATTTTCATCATGAACCAATCATGGAAATCATGTTAAGAACTCACCCAAAAACAGTGCAAAGGGCAAAATACTAACAATTAAGGGTGAAATGATGTTATGAAATGATCATATAAGATGTTATAAACATGGAAATGTTTCTGTAAAATATTAATAACACTATTTTAACCATTATACATGAATTTTAAACAAGTTTTAAGTAAGACAAACCCGAGGTAAGGGAATTCTTAACCTGATTTCCATTCTTTGGGTTAACCATCTACTTCATTATTTCTGTGCTTTTTAAAATTGTTTGTGTGATGGGTTATATTTATATTATGTTTTATTATGTGTATTTAAAGTATATATACATACTCCATCCACTCTATTAAGTCTCTATTCAATTGTATGATATTTATAAGAGGCTTTTCTTTAAAAATCCTCTTTTAAAATTCGGTTTTATGAAATTCCAAAGCAATGTTTTTATGGAATCATTAATATATTTTGATTATGTTTTGGTTCTTGGGAATTATTTATGATGAAGGTTGGGACCTATATTTCCCTTCAATTCATTGTGTATGAGTAAGTTTGAGGTTGGTCGTATGGTTACTCCAAGTGTGACTGTGATGGTTACACAAAGTAAGGTAGTCGTAAGGGTTACAAATTATAAGGTAGCCAAGAATGGTTAAAAGATTATGTAATTAATTCCCCAAGATACCTTTATGATTATATTTATATTCTCATGTTTTTTGTGGATCTTTTTTAAATCTCATGTTACACAAAGTAAGTATATATGGGTGACAAGAATGTCTTTTGAAAATGCTTTCATACGTTATGAGTATTCATGGACTAATGTGATCTTTCTTTCCTTTCCATCCCTTACTGAGCTTTTGTGATCATACCAAGTTTTTAAATGATTTTTCACAGGTTAATGGATTTTTAATACAAGGAAGAAAGACATGTTAAATGTTTAAGAATTTTCAAGGAGTCTTGTTTTATGTTTTAATGTTTTATATTTTGAAAAAAATTGAAATTGTTCTTATGGTATCCACTCTGTAATAATGTGTAATGTCATGAATATATTTTCCTAATTATCTAAAGCTCTAAACATGAAAATATATTCAATGTAAAATGAATTGTTTTATTGACTAAATTAAAGATTATGTATGTAATAAGGTCGGGTCTTTATAGTTGGTATCAGATGATGGTTTAGATAACTTTAGGGGTTAGGGTGATGTTAATAGAATAACATAAATGATTTTCACTCTATGATTAATTTGAAATGTTATATAATTTAAAGATTGTCATGTTTCTTTATCTAAAACATGTTTGTTCAGAATGGTTGTCCGCAGAAGGAACAGGGATGCTGAAGAGGAGAGGCACCGACAGAATGACATCCTTCCGGAACTACAGCCCGGAATGGTAGGGATTGGAACTGAGCAGCTTGTAACAGTAATGGCTCAGCTAACGTAGGCAATAAATGGTGGTGACATCCATGCAAGAGAACCAATAGAGGGACCACAATGTAATATGACAGTAGTGGAACATTTTATGAGACAACATCCTCCTGAATTCAATGGATCTTCTGACCCAGTAGCAGCTGAAGGATGGATCAGAGCCCTTGAAAATATATTTGATGTTATGGGATGTCCAGACAAGCAAAAGGTAAGTCTTGCCATTTATCATTTTAAAAGGTAATCCGATCAGTGGTGTTCAATGGTAAGGAATATCAATGGTAGAGAGGATTTTTATACCTTATAGTGGGATGAACTTAAAAGTATTTTCCTTGAAAAATATTTTCCTAAGGTGGTGCGACTTAGAATAGAGAAGAAATTCCGTGAATTGAAACAGAAGGAGGAAGATTCAGTGGCTGTGTATGAATTGAACTTCACCCAACTGGTGAGGTATGCACCAAATATTATTCTGGATCTTAATAGAAAAATCAACTGCTTTTACTCAGGACTGAAGCCAAGGTATCGAAGGGCGTTAGCCTCCTGTGAATTCAAAATTTATGAGAAATGTGTCCGATGTGCTGAGAGGGTAGAGATGGAGTTTTCTGATGATCATGTGAATTTTGGAAACAAAGAGAAGAAAAGGTCCAGTTGGCAAGCAATGGGTAAGAATCAACCAAATAAATCTGATGGTAAGAAAATCCAATTTCTAGTTTGTGAAAGTGTGGAAAGAAACACCCTGGGGAATGTCTTGGAAAAAATTGGAAGTGTTTTAAATGTGGTAAGTTTGGACATCTGGCCTGAGATTGCAATAAAAATGATCTTAAGAATAATCCTACTAAGAAAACTGTAAAGTGTTTTAAATGTGGTGAAATGGTTCATTATGAAAATGTCTGCCCAAAGAGAGATCTGAATGATGCAAAGAAGCCAGACTACAAGCAAAAATGTGTAGTGAGATCATTTTCGACTACGTCAGAATATGTTGGGCCATCCAATGAATTTGTATCAGTTAATTTGTTTGTTCACTCAAGTTTTGCTAAAGTTTTGTTTGATACGGGGTCTACACATTCCTTCATCTCTGAGAAATTTTCTGGTAAATTGGAAATATCACCTCAACAAATGAGACCCGAACTTGTTGTTAAAACACTAAGGGGAAATGTTATAGCAAAGAGGAATTATAATAATCTTTATATTGTGGAATGTGGAAAGACATAACCTACAAAGATTGTTGTTTTACTCTTAGTCAAGTTTGATATTATTCTGGGGATGGACTGGCTCTCTGATTATCATGCTAAGATTGAATATAGATCTAAAGAAGTTGTTTTTTAGAAAGAGTTTCAGTTTGTATACAAGAATGAACCCATGTAATTGATAACATATCAGGAAGATGAGAAACTATTGAAATATGGAAATGAAAGTTATCTTGCTCATATTGTTGAAAACAAGGGAACTATTCAAATTAATGATGTGCCAGTGGTAAATTAATACCTTGATGTTTTTCCTGATGATCTATCCAGTTTCATACCTGATCAAGAAGTTGAATTCACAATTGACTTAGCTCCTGATGCTAATACAATTTCAAAACCCCCATATCGTATGGCTCCAATAGAACTTCTTGAATTGAAAAATCAGTTGTAGGATTTTCTTGACAAAAGCTTCATTCATCCTAGCACTTCACCATGGGGAGCCCCTGTTTTGTTTGTTAAAAATAAAGATGGTTCCATGAGACTTTACATTGATTATAGAGATTTTAATAACATCACTATTAAAAACAAGTATCATTTTCCTCATATTGATGACTTGTTTCATCAACTCTATGGAGCTCAGTACTTTTCCAAGATTTAATTGAGATTCGGATACCATCAGTTGAAAGTGAAAGAAGATGACATCCTGAAAATAGCCTTTCGTACTAGATATGGGCATTATGAATTTGTTGTTATTCCATTTGGATTAACTAATGCACCTGTTGTATTCATGAATCTTATTAATAGAGTATTTCATGAGTTCTTGGATAAGTTTTTGGTTGTAATTATTGATGATATTCTGGTATTTTCTAAAAATAAAGAGGAGTATGAAAAACATCTAAGGGTTGTTTTAAAAACATTAAAATAAAAGAAACTATATGGAAAATTCAGCAAGTGTGATTTTTGGTTGAAATAGATTTATTTTCTTGGGAACATTGTAAATAATGATGGAATAACAGTTGATCCTGCCAAAACAAAAGTAGTTGATGAATGGCCAAGACCCACAAATGTTACAGAGATTCATAGTTTTCTGGTCTTAAAAAGTTATTACCGAAGGTTTGTTAAGAACTTTGCACAGTTATGTAGCCCAATAACTAAGTTAACATGAAAAGGAGTTAAATTTGTTTGGACAGAGGAATGTGATGTTTTCTTTCAAGAACTGAAGAAGAGATTGTTGAATGCTCCAGTTTTGGCCATACCTTCCTGAAATGGTGATTTTTTCATCTATAATGATGCTTCTTTGAAGGGACTTGGTTGTGTTTTGATGCAGAATGATCAGGTAATTTCATATGCTTCAAGACAACTTAAACCTCATGAGTTAAATTATCCCACACATGATTTAGAATTGGTAGCAGTGGTTTTTTCTTTGAAAATTTGGAGGCATCATCTATACGAAACCAAATTCCAAATATATACTGACCATAAATTTCTAATGTATATATTCACTCAGAGGGAATTAAACATGAGGCAGAGAATATGGATAGAACTGATAAAGGATTATGACTACACAATCAATTACCATCCTGGGAAAAAAACAAAGTGGAATATGCCTTAAGTTAGAAACATCAAGCATCACTAACCATGCTACGTTTGGAACGTGATCCCTTAATTAATGATTTGATGAATTTTGTCTTAGAAGTTTTCGGTGCAGGGAATACATCTATTTTGTTTTAGGTTTCAGTGCAGTCTTTGATGTCAGACAGAATTAAGAAAGCGTAGAAGGAAGACCGTGAGCTATAGAAAAAGGTAGAATTGGTTAAAATGGGTAAGTTTCCAAAATTTAATCTTGATAAAGATTGTGTTTTAATATTTGGAAAAATGTTGTGTGTTCATTATGATTCCCAGTTGAAGAAATAATTGTTGTGTGAAGCTCATAGTTCTCCATTTTTTGTTCATCCTGGAAGTACTAAGATGTAAATATACCTTCAGGAGTATTATTGGTGGGATGGAATGAAAAGAGATATTTTTTATTTTACCATGAGATGTTTGACATGTCAAAAGGTTAAAGCATAGAGACAATTACCAAAGGGGATGCTTCATCTTTTGCCAGTGCCAGGGTGGAAATGGTAGAATGTATCCATGGACTTCATGGTGGGACTACCAAAGACTTCTCGAGGTAACAATGCGATTTGGGTTATTGCTGATCGACCGACAAAATCTGCACATTTTCTTTCTATTAGAGATACAATGTCTTTGGATAAGATTTCTCGATTGTACCTTAAGGAGATTATCAGGTTACATGGATTCCCTCTTTCCATAGTGTCTGACCGAGATCCCAAGTTCACTTCTAACTTTTGGAAGGGACTTCAGAAGTCGTTGGGCACAGAGTTAAATTTCAGTACAGCTTTTCATCCTCAATCAGATGGGCAGTCAGAACGAATGATTCAAACTTTGGAGGATATGCTTCGATCTTGTTTAATGTACTATCAGGGAAGTTGGGATCAGCATCTTTCTTTAGTTGAGTTTTCTAATAATAACAGTTTTCATTCCAGTATTCAGATGGAACCTTTTGAGGCCTTGTATGGGAAGTGGTGTCGGACTCCAGCGTTTTGGGATGAATTTGGTGAAAGAAAGTTTATGGGGCCATAATTAGTAGAAGAAGTGGCTGAGAAAGTGAGGATGATCCAGCAGCACATGAGGAAAGCTCAGAGTAGGTAGAAAAGTTATGCCAATAATAGAAGGAAAGACTTCTCTTTCGAGGTAGGTGACCATGTTTTCTTTAAAATCTCACCTTGGAAAAGTGTGATGTGTTTCGGTAAGAAAGGGAAGCTAAGTCCACGGTTCATCGGTCCGTTTGAAATCTTGGAGAAAGTTGGAACAGTTGTATACTGCGTAGCTTTGCCTCCGAGTTTGTTTCAGGTACATAATGTTTTTCATGTTTTGATGTTGAGAAAGTATGTTCCAGATTCATCACATGTCTTGAGCCCATAAGCAGTTCAGCTGGAAGAGAACCTTTATTATGAAGAGAAACTGGTTCAGATTCTTGATCGAAGAGAACAGGTATTGCGGAATAAGGTAATCCACCAGGTAAAGGTTTTGTGGAGAAACCACATGGTTGAAGAAGCAACATGGGAGTCTGAAAATTCTATGAGAGAAAAATACCCTCAGTTGTCAAATAAGTAAATAAAATTGTGAGGATACAATTTCAAGAAGGTGGGGATAATGTAACACCCCAAGTTTTTATAAAAATAAATAGAAATGCATGCAACTTTGTTTTAAGTAGATATTTATAACTATCCTTTTAACAAAAAATTTTTTTCAATTCTATGTTTTGAATTTCAAGAAATTGTCATCTACAATTGTGTTCAGTATATTATTTGGAGTCTATTAGAACCAACTTGTTTTTTTGGTGAATAGTAACATACCCTTATGAATAGAGATATTAATAGTAATATGAACCTAATGAAAAGTAAATTTTATTATTATTTTATTTTATTAAGGATTTAAGATAATAGCATCTAGGTTAATTTTTCATTGTGATAAAGAAGTAGTTGTAGAATTAGAATTGTTAATTTTTGAATTAAGTACGATTTTATTTAAAAATTAAATTAATAATATTTAAAAAATTCTTTTCAAAAAATTTAATTCATTTTTTAATTCTACATGTCGATAAATGGTTAGGGTGAATTTTCAGAATTTTTCTGAAACAATTGATTTTTCGGTGAATAGTAAAAAATACAGTTTTTAGTTTCATTGTGTTAATGACATCATTAATGATATAATAATGATGTCATAAATATGGTTGAATTTTGTATAGTTAAATAACATGTGAGGTGTCCCAAGTGGCTTATACCATGGGAAAATACCATGGACAAGCCCATGTTTTTGTAAATACCACTCATGAGGTGTCCCTTGAAAATTATTAAAATAATCCCTCATTTTTTCTATAAATACCAACTCTTCCCTTCATTGAATTCATTCCCAATTCTTCCTCAAAGAAGATCTGGCCTCATTACCTTCATAGTAGTCCTCCCAAGTTTTCCTAAAGCCCCTAAGGTCCCAACCTTCAAGTTCTAAGGGTTACTCTACAAGGTAAGAAAATTCTCAATTTCATTCTTTTTCCATTCAAGTTCTCTTTTATGTGGTATAATTTTCAAGTTTCCATACCATGTTTTTATTTATTTCTTATTTATTTCTTATTCTTGATCTTATATATATTATTATTCATTTCTGGATGGGTTACCCTTGTCCCCTCTCTTTTTAATAATTTCTAAAACCATGTTGTGTAGCCGTTAGCTGCCGAATTTTTGTAAGCGATTTCACAATTATTCTTTTATTTTGAGTTCTTTCCTTATTATTTCTTCATATATCCTTATACAAGAGGCATGAAATCTCCAGAAATTATTTATATTCTATATTTTATCATGTTTATGGAAAATTACTCATCATTATTCTTCTTCTCTCCCACTTATTTAAAGAATAAAACATTGTCTGTTTGTGTCGAATTATCGACATCGTGGACGATGTGATTTCAATTTCCATTAATTATTTCAATTATGGTTATGAAACCATTCATATGGTTGAACCAGGTTATAATATATTTTTTATGACTCACCCATGGTTCTGTAACTCTTTTTTACACATCTTTCTAATTTATAAGACAAAACGGGGTTGTTATTATCAAATAACCACTAAAATGATCTAAACAAACATCATTAATGTTCTAACTTATGAATCATCCTCATGTATGAATTAAAAATGATGAATGGAATAATTTATGTTACTGGATATATGTAAATACTAATCCATTCTAAATCTGTAGTTTCACTTCCAATATACAAGAATATCCATCATGAACCAATCATGGAAATCATGTTAAGAACTCACCCAAAAACAGTGCAAAGGGAAAAATACTAACAATTATGGGTGAAATGATGTTATGAAATGATGATATAAGATGTTATAAACATGGAAGTGTTTATTTAAAATAATAATAACACTCGTTTAACCATTATACAGGAGTTTTAAACAAGTTTTAAGTAATACAACCCCGGGGTAAGGGAATTCTTAACCCGATTTCCATTCTTTGGGTTAACCTTCTACTTCATTATTTATGTGATTTTTAAAACTATTTGTGTGATGGGTTCTGTTTATATTATGTTTTATTATGTGCATTTAAAGTATATATACATAATCCATCCACTCTATTAAGTCTCTCTTCAATTTTATGATATTTATAATAGTCTTTTCTTTAAAAATCCTCTTTTAAAATTTGGTTTTATGAAATTTCAAAGAAATGTTTTTATGGAATCATTCATATTGTTTGATTATTTTTTGTTTATTGGGAATTATTTATGATGAATTGTGGGACCTATATTTCCCTCCAATTCATTGGGTATTGAGTAAGTTGGAGGTCGTCTGTATGGTTACTCCAAGTGTGACTGCGATGGTTACACAAAGTAGGGTAGCCGTGAGGGTTACAAATTGTAAGGTAGCCAAGAATGGTTACAATATTATGTAAGTAATTCCCCAAGATACCTTTATGATTATATTTATGTTCTCATGTTTTGTGTGGATCTTGTGTAAATCTCATGTTACACAAAGTAAGTATATATGGGTGACAAAAATGTATTTTGAAAATGCTTTCATACATTATGACTATTCATGGACTAATGTGGTCTTTCCTTCTTTTCCATCCCTTACTGAGCTTTTGTGATCATCACAAGTTTTTAAATTATTTTTCACAGGTTAATGGATGTGTAATACAAGGAAATAATACATGTTAAATGTTTAATAATTTTCAAGGAGTCTTGTTTTATGTTTTAATGTTTTATATTTTGAAAAAAAAATGGAAACTGTTTTTATGGTATCCACTCTATAATAATGTGTAATGCCATAAATGTATTGTCCTAATTATCTAAAGCTCTAAACTTGAAAATATCTTCAATGTAAAAGGAATTATTTTCTTGACTAAATTCAAGATTATTTATGTAATAAGTTCGAGTCCATATAGTGGATATGGAATCCTTCCTTGGTGGAATAAGTGTGACGCGTTATCGGTGATAGATCAAAAAACACAAAGGGAAAAAGGTGAGATTTTGGGTCTTGGTGCCTTTTCATTATCACCCCAACTATGAGAGATCAGTACTGTTAGAGTTTAATCTAAACTCTGTCATTTTAAGTGTTTCAATTTCAGTATCATTTTGGTTTTAAGTTATAAATCTTTATGTTTTCTCTTGTTCTTTCTATTTTCAATCCTTGTAGCATTTTCTTTTTAGTATTAATAAAAACATTTCATGGGTGGTGGTGTTCTTAACATGTGCATAGGTCTTCATGGGACCGAATCATATTAAATCCTTGTGTTATTTACTGTTTTCTATTATAATATTTTTCTTCTTGATTTCTATTTAAGTTGGTTCTATAATTTTCATCTTCTCACTTCAAAGATAGAGCTCATTACTATTGTTTTTTGGTTCTCTCCACTATTCGGATAACCACCTAACCTCATAAAGTGGTATCAAATCCTCACTGTATTTTTGTTACTATATATTTTGATTTCTCTTCCCTTTTTCTTTATTTAAAGTTCTAGATTATGTCTTGATTTTTTGAACCTTAATCTCACTCTTAAATTTTCATTTTATTTCTTAATTGAATTTATTTAAATCTATTTTCCCTTCAATACTTCTCAGCATTTCATATATCTTTGAATATAACATTGTTTACTCAAGATATTGGTTGGTTTCTGGTGGTATATGTTTAACATTGTCCAAAATAAATCAATGTTTACTCTGTGGGTAAACATGTCAATAATGAGATATGAAATCAAGAAATTTTATGGGGAGAATAACTTTAACCTATGGTTAATTAAACTGAAATCTTTCTTGTACAGCAGGGCCTCATTGATGCCCTCTTTGGGCCTACGAAACCTGTTATCATTGTAAATAAAACTAGATGACCTATTACATAATATACAGATGTTTCCCATGATGTGTTAGTTAAATCACATAGATTTATTTTTCTTTATTTAGCTGGTAAATTCATTATATAAGTATATTATGTGTCTACTAATACTGGAATTTGGCTTAAAATTGAAAAACATTACATGACTGCTTCATTATTATATAGGATTTATAAAAAACAGCACATGTTTACACTCAAAATAAAACCTAGTAGTTTAATTAAATTCCATCTAGATAGGTTTAATAAATTCATGTTATATTTATCCAACATTAATGTTTCTTTTAATGATGAGGATCAATAAATTTTCCTCTTAGTATCTTTGGATAATGCCTATAGCACCCTTGTTGAGACCATGATGTATGGCTGAGACTCTTTAACCTTGGCAGAGGTAAAATAAACCCTTATTTCTAAGGAACCACATTCTAAACCTTGAATCAAAGGTGAGGATGAGATATTTTTCTCTAGGGATAGAACTCAAAATAAAACCAATAATAAACAATTTAATAAAGATAAGATTAAAATAAATAAGGAACCCAAACCTAGGTCTAATTATAGGGAAAGAAAGGTTACCTATTTTCATTGTGTAAAAACAAGACACGTTAAACCCGAGTGTAGGAAACTCAAGAATGAGTTAGAGTATAGACAATCCACTGATCAATCTCTTGGTATAGACTCTGGTTATGAAACTATTAATGTTCTTAATGTCTCCACCCATACACTCAATCAAGAGTGAGCCCTTGATTTAGGTTTCTCTTTGTATATGTTCCCTTTTAGAGAATCCTTTCTAGAATTTGTTGAGAGGGTAGTAGGAGATTTCCTCTTAGGTAATAATAAGAGGTGTACGGTTGAGGGTATAGGTTATGTTTTGTTAGAACTTATTGACCATATTATCATTACTTTAGTTGATGTTAAGTGAGTTCCCAACTGTCAAACAAACCTTGTTTCCTTAGGGATCCAAGACTAAAAGGGCTTTACCTTCAGGTATGAAACATGTTATCTTAAAATTTGCAAAGGATATAGAACCATTATAAAGAGATATTTAATCAATGGGTTGTATTTATTGAATGTAAATACCCATTAAAGGCATTTGTGTAGTGTCTATTCAACCAATACTAATAATACTATGCTTTGGCCTAAAATATTGGGGCATGTTAGCTCCAAAGGCATTGAGAAACTCAACAATCAAGGGATTTTGAGTAATATAACACCAAGAAAACTTCCATTTTGTGAATATTTTGTGATGGGAAAGGCTGAAAGGGTTAACTTCGTAAGATCTAGTTTCAAGGCCACCAACCCCTTATAATATATCCACTCTAGTTTATAGGGTCTATCTAGGACTTCCTCACATGGTGTAGGTTCCTACTTTGTTACTTTCATAGATGAATTATCTAGAAAATTGTGGATTTACATTATTAAAAACAAATATGATGTCTTCAAAACATTTAAAACTAGGAAATATTTAGTTTAAAACAAAACAGGGAAAAAAGTTAAAGCTCTAAGAACCGAAAATGGGCTTGAATAGATATCCACTGAGTTCATAGAGTTTTGTGAATATGAAGGTGTTAAAAGTCATATAAAATTTATGGAAACTCACCAATAAAATTCATTAGTATAAAAATCAATATGACTATCCTAGAAAGAGTCTGGAGCATGCTTTCATGCTTCGGCCTCCCAAAATTCTTTTGTCCAGAGGCTTCTAGTGTTTTTGTTTACCTAATTAATAGGTTTCCATCTTCTTCTAATGAGTTTAAAACACCAAAATAATTGTGGAATGGTAAACCCCCATACTATAACTACTTAAGAGTCTTCAGTTGTACAACCTATTTCATGTTAAAACTGATAAGTTAGAACCAATATCTCTAAAATTAATATTCTTTGGGTATCTTGATGGTGTTAAGGGGTATAATCTTTAGGTAGATAAACATGTCAATAAAAAATTTATTATAAGTAGAGATTTATTCTTTCATGTGTCTTCTTCTCCTAAAACCAATATTTCCACATTCGGCAGTAGTGAACTATACCTTCAACAGGCAGATGAAACTGAGATTCCAACTTAGTTTGAGGCACCTATCCAGCCCTCTCCACTTTAAGAATACCCTTTTACATAGTCTGATTATTCTTATAGTTTTGATTCAGATTCTGAATCTGAATCTAAATCCCCAAATAGATACTACCAACTGGCCCGAGACAGGTAAAGGAGAGTTTCAAGACCACTTAGTCTATTTAGTCAGTATGATATGGAATCTTATGCCTTTCGTGTAGCAAAGGATCTTATAGATGATGATCCTAAAACTTACAATCAATCCATAAATAAAAAAGACTCAAAAAAATTGGGTCTTTTCCATGAACTAATAAATGAAATATTTAAAAAATAACAACACTTAGAGTGTTGTAAACAAACCAACTAATACAAAAATAATTGGTTCCAAGTAGATATTTATAAGAAAATAAGATAATGCTGAGAGAAATAAAATCAAGTATAAAGCAATATTAGTTGCAAAATATTTCCTCTAAAGAGAGGGAATTTATTACTCTAGAATTTTTCCCCCTGTTTTTAATCATTCTTTAATTAGAATTTTATTATCCTTTTCTTCCTATAATGATATGCATATTGAACAGTTAGATGTTAAAACTACTTTATTGCTTGGTGATTTAAATGATAAAATTCATATGAAACTTCCTAATAGTTATCCTAATGAATACAAATTGAATCAAGTATGCCTTTTAAAAAATAATTGTATGGCCTAAAACAAGCCTATGGGAATTGGTACTTAAAATTTGATTCATTTATGTTGGTTAACCAGTTTATTAGGAGTCAGTTTTATGTATGTGTTTATTTTAAATCAACCAAAAACTACATGATTTATCTACTAATATATTTTAATGACATGCTTATCATTTGTAAAAATATGAATTTAATTTCTACTATTAAATCACAATTAAAAGGAAATTTTGAAATAAAATACATAGGTTAATTTAAGAAGATATTAGGTATTGAGATAATTTGGGATAGATCAAATAGTGCTTTATTTATCTCAGCATGCTTATATTTCAAAAATACTTAATAGATATATGTTTGAATCTCTCGAACCTGTTAGTATACCTCTTGGAAAATACTTTAATTTTTCCTTATCATAGGAACCCATATCTACTGATGATATATACATTATGTATAAAATACCATATTTTAATGTTGTGAGCAGTGTAATGTATTGTATGATTTACATCCACCTAGATATTTCTTATGTAGTATTCACTTTAAAAATATTCATGGACACACCTGGGAAGCTTCATTGGCATGTTCTTAATTGGATTTTAATATATCTCTCTTGCAATTATAATATTTCATTTTCTATGGTAAAAACATGGATACTACTGAAATAATTTCCGGTTGTGTTGACACTAACTATTCTAGAGACATTGATACCCATAATTCTTTTATTGGTTATGTTTTTAATGCTTTTGGTGGTCTTATTTCATGGAAATAAAATATGTAACCAGCGGTTTCTCCCTCAACCATAGAATCTGAGTACATTGTAATTACCCAAAATTTCATTAATGAAAATTAATCTTGATCTAATTAAATGTCTTATTGTGTAAAATGGTTATATAACATATGAACTTCCTTAGTTTTATGTTTTTGGATTTCAAAATACCATTAAGAATTGTTACTGTTGATAATATAGTCGTTGAACACTGATCACATGATTAGTATAAATATAGAGCTTTAACAAATCCAATTTACTTAGACAAAGAAAGTGATGGCCTCATCCAGTATAATTGCTCCATACGAATCTCATTTATCAAAACTCGGAAAGGAGGTGGTGTCATTGGGATTCACTCTTGACCAATCCCAAGCCGAGCTTCAACACGTTAAGCTCGAACGGAACTGCCTACAGTAGAAGTGGAAGTTGGTAGAGATTACCACCCAAGTGATGTTATCCGAGCCACCCCAAGAGTCTCTCACCATCACACACCTTACCCTTTGGTCTTATGCGGGTTTTATAAAGGGTTATATAATGATACCCTAGTACTATGATTATGTACATCATTTTTTTATAGAGAATATACATTGATTTTATAATTGTTACTTTGTAAATAGATTTTAAAACAAAAATATAATTTTTAGTTAATTAAGAAATCTATTTTGATGAGTTGATGGATTTTTGAATTAAATAATATTTTAATAAAATATTATCACTCAATTACTTGTTATTGAATATAAATGACCGTATAATTACTATTAATACAATTGTGATTTTTATTAAGGTTTGAAAGCAATTTTGGTCAAAACCCATGAATTTTCGATAAATGTAATTTTTTATTTTAAAATTAAAAATTCACATATTTAGAAAATTATTTTGATAAAATGAATACTATTTTTGGAATTATTATGTCAAAATTATCCAATGGTGAATTTTTTATAATTTTCTGAGATAGTCCAATTTTTGGGTAAAAATTAAATATCGTTTAAATATATAATGTGTTTTATGACATCATAATGACCCAATAGTGATGTAATAAAATACTATAAAAATTATTTTTGGAAAACATATGTTTTAAAATTAAAATAATGTGATTTTAGTCTTGTTTTATTTATTATACAAAGCTTTAGTGGACCCTCCAAGACTTATAAAACATTTTATCTTTTTAAATTGATTTCCTTGAGAGTGTGACTCACCTTCACATAATCAAGCCTAATATTTCAAGAAGTTTGTACATTGGCCATATAAAATATTATTTCCCATTCCCCTTTTTAAAAAACCATGGGCAAAAACCATGGGCCGGTTTGTAGTTTTGATGAGTTTAATGTGTAGGGTCCAAAACCTAAATAATAAAGAATTCCCACCTTTTCCTATATAAACCCACCCAAGATCCCACTTCCTCTTTGCTCAAAGCCTTTGAAGATCAACAAAACTCTACCCTCCTCTATATATAATCCTAAAAAGTTTCCCCAATCTCCCAATAAGCCTCTCTCAATCCACTCTCAAGCCTTTGGGATCACACTTCCAAGTAAGGAATTTCTTCCTTTCTCATTTTTGTTCAAATTTCATTATATTGTTATGACCTTTTATTTTCAATTGAAAATGTTGGAGTATTATTTTTCACCTCCCCCATACTTCCATATTTATTTTTGAATGATTATATATCCCTTTCTCTCTCATTAATAACTCCCATTTACACTCGTTAACATACCAAAATTCCGTAAGGAATTTCTCTCTTGTCATTTACATTCAAGTAATTATTTTGTATTATGAAGATAAAATTCCATTAATTATGTTGGTAAATGTGTCTATATGACCCCGTTAATTTAAATTTTATTTAAATATGATGAGACACCCATTTATCTCTCATCAACCATTTTAATTAATTCTTATGTCACGTTGTTATGCTGCCAAAATTGCACCGCGATTTTCCAAGCCAAAGCCATTGTATCATTAATACCATGCCCATTTCTCTATCAAGGGTATTAACCTTTATGCACATTTACTTATTGATTATAGAGTTTCATGTATTAATTCCACATTCCTTTATCATGGAACAAATTATTATTTTTAATGAATCCATGTTATATGATCCTAGTGGCACACTTACGCATAAAATGAAATGTTTAAGAAGGGTGCTCCCTGAGGGTGCTCCAATGCATTGGGTAATGATTAGTATCATGATAAGTAAAATTCAATGATGTTTTACTCATTCTAATTAAATTTAAATTATGGTTTACTCGTGATCTATGTTCAATGGTCCTTGCCTCATGCTAATATCATGTTAAATGTTGATGCCACATTTCCAAGTTATGATAATAATTCTATATCATTCCTTTATGTTCATATTTCTATTATGCTCCATTGATATACCTATTGACTAAAATGTATTTTATAATTCATTTTATTCCTTGTTAACTCCCTTACTTGTCTTTATATCTCACCATTTTCACATGTATTTCCTTAGGTTATCCCATGTAATGCTAAGTACGAGGGAATGTTGTGGTCATATAAAGAAAGTTTTCAATAAATAAGTTGTGTTTTATTTTTTAAGTTTCTATGTAATGTTCATAACCCCAAATACACTAGATCTCTTGATATTATATGTTGTATCAGGTGAAGTTTTTATGTAATAAATCATTTTTAAGTTTGTAATAAAAGAGCAGGGTTTTTATAGTTGGTATCAGAGGATAGGTTTAGTTATTTTTGGGATTAGGGTTAGAAAACCCTAGTGAAAGCCTTAGAGATAAGACTAAGTATAATAAAAACATCCCTAAATTTTGGGTGAGTATTGAGTAAGTGGTTTATCAAAAAAATACATCCCTGTCTGGATACGAGCAGGTAGAGGCGGCTCTGGCAGAGAAGTACCTAGGAGTGAAAACTCTTACAAGGAGTTTCAGGCTTGACCTGAGGTATCCTGGTACACGACAATGGGACTTACGGCACTCTTGGTTATGACACTCCGAGGGTATATTATTTGGTAAATTTATAAGCTTATTATGAACCATTATTAAGGAAATTAAAAAAATGTCCCTAAGAATATATATTGGGAAGTAGATCATGGATAACATATATTGAAGCCTATAAATTCTTAAGTTAAGGAAATAAAAGTAATTTATTAGTCATCCATTTTTTTCTTTGGATTACCCATTATGTGTTACCCCTAACTTTTTTTTTATTCCAGTCAATGGTTGGTAATAATAGGACTCGGGCTAACAACCGATGTGAAGATCCATGTGATGATTGTTCTAATGAGATGTCCAATCCAATGAGAGAGGGAATCGTGAACATTATCATGATACTCTCTCGGTTAACTCAATTCTTGAATAGAAGTGTGGGTCAACAGGAACATTCAACCCCCCCCCCCCCTAAGAAATAACATGTCACAATCTATAGCTTCATGAGACAAAGTCCTCCTACCTTTGAGGGATCGTCTGATCCCTCAATTGCCGAACAATGAATCAACTCCATTGAAAAGATCTTATCCATCCTTAAATGTTCTAAAAAAGAGAAAGTTATCCTGGCTACTTATTGTATAGAGGGTGAAGTTGATCAATGGTGGACATTGGTCAAAAATACGAAGCCTGATGAGGAGATCAAGATGTTGGAATGGAAGGATTTTCGGAAGATGTTTTTCGATAAATATTTTTCATATACTCTACAAATTTAGATGAAAAGGGAATTCCTTGCCCTCAAACAAAAAGACAAAGAATACATAGAATCATATGAGGAAAACATCACAAGGCTTACACGATATGCCTCTAGATTTGTTTTTACCCCCGAATTCATGGTTGAACGCTTCTTTGGTGGGCTAAAACCAAGCCTACAGAAAGCCCTAGAGATCCGTGACTTTGAGATCTATGATGAAATTTTCCGTTGTGCCCTCAAAGTCAAAATAGATATCAGTGAATCTCAGGGGTATCATGGAATGGTTTTCCAGTGGATAAATCCAATGGTGCTAAGAAATTACAGCACCCCACTTTCCAAAGGTGCGGAAAGAATCACCCCATAAATTTCCTGAAGGGGTGAGGAAATGATTTAGGAGTGGAAGAGAAGGGCACCTAGACGTTAACTGCCGACAAGAGAAACCTGTAGTTGTGACAGAGGAGAGGAACACTCCGTTCAACCCTCAACAAATTGTTCACTAATTCAACTGCAAAGAATCATGGCACTTTTCAAACCAGTGCTCCAAGCCAAGGGTTTTCAGAGGCAACCAATAACCTCTAAGGGAGAAAGGGATAGATTTTTCCATCACTACTTCCAAAGTGAACCCCGACAATGAAGTGGTGAAAGGAACGCTAGTTATTCATTCAAGAATAGATAACATACTTTTTTATCCTAGTTCTACTCATTCTTTTATATCCTAAAAGTTTAGTAGTACAATCCCAACACCACCAAAAATCAGGGAAGTAAAGATGTCGATGAGTATGGAAAATGGGGCAATCATCGCAACCCATGAATATAACTCCTCCCCTATCACAATATGTGGATTTAACTTCCCCTATAACCTCATAATACTCCCTCTGGTGGAATTTGATGCAATTCTTAGCATGTATTGACTTTCCTTATATAGATTCAACATAAATTTCCGTGAGAGGGAAATCACTCTCTATATGGAGAATCGATCCCCGATTCTATACAAGTGCAAGGAGGAAGATGAATCTTCTTTAGAACTATCATCTCAAGAGTGGATATTACTACCCAATGATCATGCGTATATTTCTTAGATGATTGAGTCTAAGGAAGCAACCATCCTTGAAGACATTCCTATTGTGAGGGAATTCACTGATGTGTTTCCTGAGGAATTTCTTGGTCTTCCTCCAAGAAGAGATGTTGAATTATCTATTGGTCTTATACCTGGGGTGTTTAAAATATCCAAGACTATGTATAGAATGGATATTGTAGAGATTTAGGATCTGAAGAAACAACTATAGGAGAATCGAGATAAAGGGTTTATACTCCCAAGTGCGTCACTAT
This sequence comes from Viscum album, assembly GCA_963277665.1. Taxonomy (NCBI): domain Eukaryota; kingdom Viridiplantae; phylum Streptophyta; class Magnoliopsida; order Santalales; family Viscaceae; genus Viscum; species Viscum album. Next base: position 1,382,546,991 of record OY728157.1, read on the forward strand.
GGGGTGCACTAGTCCTCTTCGTCAAGAAGAAGGATGGTTCGATGCACCTTTGCATTGATTATCATGAGATTAACAAAATCATGATAAATAATAAGTATCCTTTAACCCGAATTGATGACTTTTTTTATTAGCTACATGGAGAACAATACTTCTCCATGGTGGATTTTCGGTCGAGGTATTACCAAGTAAGGATCAAGAATGAGGATATCTCCAAGACTGCTTTTCATACAAGGTACGGGCACTTTGAATTCATAGTAATACCTTTTGGACTCACTAATGCTCCAACAATCTTCATGGACTTGATGAATAGAGTCTTTAGAGATTACATCAACAAATTTGTGGTAGTCTTTATAGATGATATTCTAATAGACTCCAAAACCAAGGAGAAGCATGAGAAGAATCTAAGCACTGTACTAGAGACCTTGTGAAAGGATAAGCTCTATGAAAAGTACAGAAAGTGTGAGTTTTGGTTGAAGGAGGTCACATTCTTGGGTCATATCATTACAAGCAATGGGATATCTATAGATCCCTCCAATATAGTTTCAATAGAGGGATGTCTGAGGCCAACATCGGTAACAGATATTCGTAGCTTCCTAGGGTTAGCTAATTATTATCACCGATTTGTGAGAAATTTATCACGATTGTCAACCCCTCTTACCAAGATAACTCATAAGGGAGTCAAATTTTTTTGGAGTGATGAATGCGAAGAGAGCATCAAGGAGTTGAAAATGAGGCTTATCACTGCACATGTTCTCACATTACCCACAAGTGGAGAACTTTTTGTGGTATTTAGTGATGCTTTGAATAAGGTTATAGGTTGTTGATGAAAAATGAAAAAGTCATTTCCTATGCTTCAAGGAAATTGAAAGTTCATGAGAAAAACTATCCAAAACATGATCTGAAGTTGGCTACAGTAATCTTAGATTTAAAAATTTAGTGCATTACCTCTTTGGGGAGAAGTGTGAAATATGTATGGATCAAAAAACCTCAAGTATATATTCGTACAGAAAGAGTTGAATATGTGCCAATGAAGATGGTTAGAGCTGATCAAAGACTATAACTGCTCAATACATTACCACCCTGGGAAAGCGAACAAGGTGGCAGATTCTCTAAGTAGAAAGGACCCAGCAATTCTATCATTGATGAGAATTGAAAAAATCCAATCTTCTTAGATTTGATGAAGCTGGACATGGGAATCATAAACAAGGTAACATCATCAATCCTTTCACAAATGATTGTTCAACTGTCTCTTTTGGAAAGGTTAAAGGATGCTCAAAAGGATGATGTGGGAATTTAGAAGAAAGCGAAAACTGTCAGAAAAGGGAAGTCCTCAGAGTTCAATGTTAATGAAGAATGAATTGTGACATTTAGGTCAAGACTATGTGTTCCATAAAATCCCTAGTTAAAGAAAGTACTTTTGGATGATGCACATAGTTCAAATTCCTCCATCCACCCAGGAAACACAAATATTTACCAAGATCTCCGAGAGAATTATTGGTGGGATAACATGAATAAGGAGATCACTGAGTATACATCAAAGTGCCTGATATGTCAACCAGTGAAGTCTGAGAGGCATAAGTATAAGAAGATGATGCAACCATTACCCATACCATCATGGAAATGGGAGAACATCACCATGGACTTTGTCATAGGACTTCCGAAGACATCCAAAGGAAACAATGCTATTTGGGTTGTTGTGGATCATCTTACAAAGACTGTACACTTCATTTCAATTTGAGAGGATTTCTGATTGAATAAATTTGCAAGGATATATATCATAGATGTGGAAAGTTTTCATAGAGTAGCACTATTTATTGTATCCGATTAAGATCCAAGATTCACCTCTATGTTTTGGAAGAGTCTTAAACATGCTATAAATAATGATCTAAACTTCAGTACGGCTTATCATACTCAAACAGATATCCAGTATTAGTAGACTATCCAAACATTAGAGGAATTGTTGAGAGCATGCTCAGTGGACTTCAAAGAAGTATGGGATCAACATCTTCCTCTGGTTTAGTTCTCTTATAATAACAGTTTCCACTCAAGCATCCAAATGGATTCTTATGAAGCCCTATATGGGAAGAGGTGCAGAACATCGGCATGTTGGGATAAATATAGAGAGAGAAAACTCCTAGGTCCATAAATGGTCAAAAAATATTGGAGAAGGTTAAGACCATCCACCATCACATTAAAGCAGGTCAGAGTCGAAAAAAAAGCTATATTGATAATCATCAACGAGACCTAGAGTTGATGTCTGAGACAAGGTATTCCTCCATATTTCTCTGTGGAAGAGAGTTATTAGGTTTGGGAATAATGGAAAGATTAGTCCAAGATACATCTACAATTTTGAGATCCTTGATCACATTGGATCAGTGGCCTATCGACTAGAACTCCCACCGAACCTATCTCAAGTACATGATTTATTCCATGTATCACTCTTGAGGAAGTACATACCTGACCCATCGCATGTACTACATCTAGAGGTTGTACCATTGGAGAATGACCTCTCCTATGAAGAGAAGTCGGTAAAGATCTTAGATTGTAGGGTAAAAGTTCTAAGAAATAAGACAATTCGCCTCATGCAATTATTAGGTAGAAACCACATATTTGAAGAAGATATGTGGGAATCGGAGGAAGTGATGAAGTAGAGCTACCCACAAATGTTTAGTGTGGGAAAAGAAAATTTCAAGAGCGAAATTTCTTAAGGGGGGAAGATTGTAAAGACCCAAACTTTCATTAATGAAAATTCATCTTGATCTAATTAAAAGTCTTATTATGTAAAATGGTTATATAACATATGAACTTCCTTGGATTTAGGTTTTTGTATTTCAAAATACCGTTAAGAATTGTTATTGTTGCTAATATAATAATTGAATAGTGATCACATGATTAGTATAAATATAGAGCTTTAACAAATCCAGTTTACTTAGACAAATAAAGTAATGGCCTCATCCTGTAGAATTGATCCATACGAAGCCCATTTATCAAAAATCGGAAAGGAGGTGGTGTCATTGGTATTCGCTCTTGACCAATCCCAAGCCGAGCTTCAACACGTTAAGCTCAAAAGGAACTGCCTACAGGAGAAGTGGAAGTTGATAGAGATTACCACCCAAGCTCCCACTTACTCTTAACTCAAAGACTTTGTATCTCGACCAACCTATATGATCCTCTCTCTCTAGAATCCTCACAAGGTGCCCCAAGCTCCCAAGAAGCCTCTCTCAATCCTCTCTCAAGCCTTTGGGATCACACTTCCATGTAAGGGATTTCTTCCTTTCTCATTTTTGTCCAAATTTCATTATATTGTTATGCCTTTTTATTTTCAATTACAAATGTTGGGGTATGATTTTTCACCTCCCCCATACTTCCCTATTTATTTTTGAATTATGATATACACCTTTCTCTCTCATTAATAAATCCCATTTACACCCGTTACCATGCCCAAATTTTATATGGAATTTCTTTCTCGTCATTTACATTCATGCAATTATTTTGTATTATGAATATAAAATTCCATTAATTATGTTTGCACATGTGTCTATATTACCCCCTTACTTTACATTTCATGTACATATAATGAGACACCTATTTATCTCTCATCAACCATTTTTATTAATTCTTATGTCACACTGTTATGCTGCTGAAATTACACCGCGATTTTCCAAGCCAAAGTCATGATGTCGTGAATACCATGCTCATTTCTCTATCAAGGGTATTAACCTTTATGAACATTTAATTATTGATTATATAGTTTCATGTATTAATTATACATTCCTTTATCATGGAATAAATGATTATGTTTAATGAATCCATGTTATATGATCCAAGTGGCACACTTACGTATGAAATGAAATGTTTAAGAAGGGTTCCCCCTGAGGGTGCTCCAATGCATTGGGTAAAGATTGGTACCATGATAAGTTAATTTAAATGAGGGTTTACTAATTCTAATTAAAGTGAAATTATAGTTTACTCATGCTCCATGTTCAATGGTCCTTATCTCATACTAATATCATGTTAAATGTTGATGCCACATTTCCATTTTATGATAATCATTCTATATCATTCCTTTATGTTCATGTTTCTATTATGATCCATTGATATGACTATTACCTAACATGTATTGTATTCTTCATTTTATTCCTTTTTAACTCCCTTACTGGTCTTTATAGCCACCCTTTTCACATGTATGTCCTCAGGTTATCCCATGCAATGATAAGTATGAGGGAATGTTGTGGTCATGTAAAGGAAGTTTTCAATAAAGATGTTGTGTTTTATTTTTTAAGTTGTTATGTAATGTTCCTAATCCCCAAAGACACTAGTTATCTCGATCTTTTATGTTTTATCAGGTGAAGTTTTTTTGTAATAAATCATGTTTAAGTGTGTAATAAAAGATCAGGGTTGTTATAGTTGGTATCATAGGATAGGTTTAGTTATCTTTGGGATTAGGGTTAGAAAACCCTAGTGAAATACTTAAAGATAAGACTAAGTATAATAAAAACATCCCTAAATTTTGGGTGATTATTGATTAAGTGATTTATAAAGAAAATACATCCCTATCTAGATATGAGCAGGTAGAGGCGGGTCTGAAAAAGATGTACCTAGGAGTGAAAACTCCGACAAGGCATTTCGGGCTAGACCCAGGGTATCCTGGTACACGACAATGGGCCTTGCTGCACTCTTGGTTACGAAACTCCTAGGGGATATGCTTTGGTAAATTCATAAGCTTATTATGAACCATTATTAAGGTAATTAAAAAATGTTCCTAAGAATATATGTTGGGAAGTATATCATGGATAACATAGATTGAAGCCTATAAATTCTTAATTTTAGGAAATAAAAGTAATTTATAAGTCATCCATTTTTATCTTTGGATTACCCTTTGTGTGTTACCCCTAACTTTCCTTTTATTCCATCCAATGGCCAGTAATAAGAGGACGCGGGCTAACAACCGATGTGAAGATCAATGTGATGATTGTTCTAATGAGATTCCCAATCCGATTGGAGCAGGAATTATGAAATTTGTCACGATACTCTCTTAGTTAACTCAAGTTTTGAATAGAAGTGTGGGTCAAGAGGAACATTTAACCCCCCCCCCCTAAGAAATAACAAGTCGCAATTGAAAGCTACATGAGACAAAGGCCTCCAACTTTTAATGGATCATATGATCCATCAATTTCTGAACAATGAATCAACTTCATTGAAAAGATATTATCCATCCTTCAATGTTCTCAACAAGAGAAAGTTCTCCTGGATGCTTATCGTATGGAGGGTGAAGCTGGTCAATGGTGGACATTGATCAAAAATAGTAAGCCTAAGGATCAGATATAGACGTTGGAATGGAAATATTTCCAGAAGATCTTTTTCGATAAATATTTTTCCACACACCCTCCGACTTTAGATGAAAAGGGACTTCCTTTCCCTTAAGAGAAAAGATAAAAAATCCGTCAAAGTGTATAAGTAAAACATCACAAGGCTTATAATATATGCCTCCAGCTTTGTTGTTACCCCTGAATTCAAGGTTGAATGCTTCTTGGATGGGAAAAAACCTAGATGATGGAAAGCCCTAGGGATCCGCGACTTCAAGAGCTATGATGAAATTTTTGGATGTGCCCTCAAAGTTGAAATTTATATCGGTGAATCTTAGGGGTATCATGGGGATAAGAAGAGTAAGGTGGAATTAAATTATATTAGTCCAATGGATAAATCCAATGGTTCTAAGAAAGTATAGAACCCCACTTTCCAAAGGTGTGGAAATAAGCACCCCAAAAAATGCCTGAAGTGGACGAGGAAATGATTTAGGTGTGGAAGAGAAGGGAACCTAGTCGTTAACTACCGACAAGAGAAACCCACGGCTACGACAGAGGAGAGGAACACTCTGTTCAACCCTCAACACATTGTTCATTACTTCAACTACAAAAAACCATGGCACTTTGAAAACTAGTGCCCCAAGCCATGGGTTTTCGGAGGCAACCAATAACCTCCAAGGCAGAAAGGGTGAGATTTTTCCATCACTACTGCCAAAGTGAACCCCGACAATGAAGTGATGAAAGGTACGCTAGTTATTCATTCAATAATAGCTAACATACTTTTTGATGTTGGTTCTACGCATTCTTTTATATCCTGAAATTTTAGTAGAACAATCCCAACACCACCAAAAATCATGGAAGTAAAGATGTCGGTGAGTACGGCAAATGGGGAAGTCATCACAACCCATGAATATAAATCCTCCCCTATTACAATATGTGGATTTAACTTCTTGGAGAACCTCATCGTAATCCCTCTGGGGTAATTTGATGAAATTCTCAGCATGGATTGGCTTTCCTTATATATATCCAACATAAATTTCCGTGAGAGGGAAATCACACTCTATATGGAGAATCGACCCCCAATTCTATATAAGTGCAAGGAGGAAGATGAATCTTATTTAGAAAAAATCATCTCAAGCATGGATATTATTACCCTATGAGCATGCCTATCTTTCTTAGATGATTGAGTCTAAGGAAGCAACCATCAATGAAGACATTCCTATTATGAGGGAATTCGCTAAAGTGTTTCCTGAGGAATTTTCTGGTCTTCCTCCAAGAAGAGATGTTTAATTCTCTATTGATCTTATACCTTGTGTGTTTTCAATATCCAAGACTCCATATAGAATTAGTATTGTAGAGATTGAGTAGCCGAAAAAACAACTATAGGAGAATCTGGATAAATGGTTTATATGCCCAAGTGCTTCACTATAGGGTGCACCAGTCCTCTTCGTCAAGAAGAAGGAAGGGTAAATGCACCTTTGCATTTATTATCATGAGATCAACAAAATAATGATAAAGAAAAAGCATCCTCTAACCCGAATTGATGACTTGTTTGATCAGCTGCATGGAGCACAATACTTATCCAAGGTGGATTTACTGTCAGGATATTACCATGTAAGGGTGAAGAAGAAGGACATCCCCAATACTACTTTTTGTACAAGGTAAGGGCACTATGAATTCAAAGTAATACCATTCAGACTCGCTAATTCTCCAAAAATCTTCATGGACTTGATGAATAGAGTCTTTATATATTACCTCGACAAATTCATGGTAGTCTTTATAGATGATATTCTAATATACTCCAAAACCAAGGAAAAGCATGAGAAGAATCTAAGCACTGTACTAGAGACCTTGTGAAAGGAGAAGATCTATTAAAAGTATAGAAAGTGTGAGTTTTAGTTGAAGGAGGTCTCATTCTTGGGTCATATCATTACAAGAAATGAGATATCTGTACATCCCTCCAATATAGTTGCAATAGAGGGATGACTAAGGCCAACATCAGTAACAGATATTTGTAGCATCCTGGGGTTAGCTAATTATTATCGCTGATTTGTGAGAAATTTATCATGATTGTCGAACCCTCTTACCAAGATAACTCAGAAGGGAGTCAAGTTTTCTTTGAGTAATGAATGCGAAGAGAGCTTTAAGGAGTTGAAAAGGAGGCTTATCACTGCACCTGTGCTCACATTACCCACTAGTGGAGAAATTTTTGTGGTATTTAGTGATGCTTTCAAGAAGGTTCTAGGTTGTGTGTTGATGAAAAATGACAAAGTTATTGACTAAGATTCAAGACAATTAAAAGTTCATGAGAAAAACTATAAAAAATGATCTGGGGTTGGATATAGTAATCTTCGCTTTAAAAAACTGGAGACATTACCTCTTTGGGGAGAAGTATGAATTATATATGGATCAAAAAATCCTCAAGTATATATACACACAAAAAGAGTTGAATATGTTCCAATGAAGATGGTTAGAGCTGATCAAAGACTATAACTACTCAATCCATTACCACCCTGGGAAAGCGAACAAGGTGGAGTATGCTCTAAGTAGAAATGACCCAGCAATTCTATCATTGATGATAATTGAAAAGGAAACAATCTTCTTAGATTTGATGAAGATCTACATGGGAATAATAATGAAAGGAACATCATCAATCCTTTCACAAATGATTGTTCAACTGTCTCTTTTGGAAAGGTTAAAGGATGCTCAAAATGATGATGCGAAAATTCAGAAGAAAGTGGAAACTATCCGAAAATGTAAGTCCTTGGAGTTCAATGATAATGAAGAAGTAATTGTGATATTTAGGTCAAGACTATGTGTTCTATAAAATCCATAGTTAAAGAAAGGAAATTTGGATGATGCACATAGTTCAAATTTCTCCATCCACCCAAGAAACACAAAGATGTACCGAGATCTCCGAGAGAATTATTGGTGGGATAACATGAAGAAGGATATCACTGAGTATACATCAAAGTGCTTGGTATGTCATCAAGTGAAGTTTGAGAGGCTGAAGTATAAGGGAATGATGCAACCATTACCCATACCAGCATGGAAATGGGAGAACATCACCACAAACTTTGTCATCGGACTTCCGAATACATCCAAAGGAAACAATGCTATTTGGGTTGTTGTGGATCATCTTACAAGGAATGTACACTTAATTGCAATTAGAGAGGATTTCTCATTGGATAAATTGGCACAGATATATATCAGAGATATAGTAAGGCTAGATGGAGTACCACTATTGATTGTGTCCGATTGAGATCCAAGTTTCACCTCTATGTTTTGGAAGATTCTTCAACATTCTCTGAATATTGATCTGAACTTCAGTATGGATTATCATCCTTAAACTGATATGCAATATTATCGGACTATCCAGACACTAGAGGACATTTTAAGAGCATGATCAATGGACTTCAAAGGAGTATGGTATCAACATCTTTTTCTGGTTGAGTTATCTTTCAATAACAGTTTCCACTCAAGAAACTAAATGGATCCTTATGAAGCCCTGTATGGGAAGAGGTGCAGAACACCGGCATGTTGGTATAAAGTTGGGGAGAGAAAACTCCTAGGTCCGTAAATGGTCGAAAAATAGTGGAGAAGTTTAAGACCATCTAGCATCACATTAAAGCTACTCAGAGTCAAAAAAAATAGCAATGCTGATAATCATCAATGAGACCTAGAGTTAATATCAGAGAATTGGTATTCCTCCACATATCTCCATGGAATAGAGTTATTAGTTTTGGGAATATGGGAAAGATTAGTCCAAGATACATCGTTCCTTTTGAGATCCTTGATCGTATTGGAGCGGTGACCTATCGACTAGCACTTCCACCAAACCTATCTCAAGTACATGATACATTCCATGTATCACTCTTGAGGAAGTACATACTTGACCCATCGCATGTACTACATCCAGAGGTGGTACTATTGGAGAATTACCTCTCCTATGAAGAGAATTCGGTGAAGATCTTAGATCATAGGGAAAAATTTCTATGAAATAAGACAATTCCCCTCAGGAAATTGTTGGGGATAAACCATATGTTTGAATAAGAAATGTGGGGATCGGAGGAAGTGATGAAGATGAGCTTCCCGCAAATGTTTAGTGTGGGAAAAGGAAATTTCGAGAGGGAAATTTCTTAAGGGGGGAAGATTGTAATGACCGAAACATTCATTAATGAAAATTCATCTTGATCTAATTAAATTTATTATTATGTAAAATGGTTATATAACATATGAACTTCCTTGGTTTTATGTTTTTGGATTTCAAAATACCATTAATAATTGTTATTGTTGCTAATATAGTCATTGAACAGTGATCACATGATTAGTATAAATATAGAGATTTAACAAATCCAATTTACTTAGACAAAGAAAGTGATGGCCTCATCCAATAGAATTTCTCTACACGAATCCCATTTATCGGAACTCTAAAAGGATGTGGTTTCATTGGGATTTGCTATTAATTAATCCCAATCCAAGCTTCAACATGTTAAGATCGAACAGAACTGCCTACGGGAGAAGTGGAAGTTGATAGAGATTACCACCCGATCGATGTTATCTGATCCACCCCAAGAGTCTATCACCATCACACACCCTACCCTTCGGTCTTATGTGGGTGTTATAAGGATTTATGTAATGGTACCCAAGTACTATTATTATGTACATTATTTTTTTATAGAGAATATACATTCATTTTATAATTGTTACTTCGTAAATAGATTTTAAAGAAAAAATATAATTTTTAGTTAATTAAGAAATCTATTTTGATAAATTTATGTATTTTTTAATTAAATAATATTTTCATAAAATATTATAACTAAATTACTTTTTATTGAATATAAATTACCATATAATTGTTATGAATACAATTGTAATATTTATTAAGGTTTGAAAGTTATTTCTGTCAAAACCCTTGAATTTTTTATAAATGTCAGTTTTTTATTTTAAAATTAAAAATTCACATATTTAGATAATAATTTAGATAAAATTAATACTATTTTTAGAATTAGTATGTCGAAATTATCCAACGGATAATGTTTTATAATTTTCTGAGACAGTTGAATTTTTGGGTAAAAATTAAATACCGTTTAAATATATAATATGTTTTATGACATCATAGTGACCCAATAGTTATGTAATAAAATAATATAAACATTATTTTCTGAAAATATATATTTTACCATTAAAATAATGTAATTTTAGGTTTTTTTTATTTATTTTACAAAGCTTTAGTGGACCATCCAAGACTTATAAAACATTTTATCTTTTTAAATTGATTTCCTTGAGAGTGTTACTCACCTCCACATAAGCAATCCTAATATTTTAAGAAGTTTGGATATTGGCCTTATAAAATATTTTTTTTCAATCCCCTTTGGAAAAAACCATGGGCAAAAACCATGGGATGGTTTGTGGTTTTTATTAGTTTAATGTGTAGGGTCCAAAAAACTAAATAATAAAGAATTCCCTCCCTTTTCCTATATAATCCCACCCAACCTCCCACTTCCTCTTCACTCAAAGCCTTTGGAGCTCGACAAACATCAACCCTCATCTCTCTAGAATCCTCACAAGGTGCCTCAATCTCCCAATAATCCTCTCTCAAGCCTTTGGGATCACACTTCCATGTAAGGGATTTCTTCCTTTCTCATTTTTGTCCAAATTTCATTATACTATTATGCCCTTTTATTTTCAATTAAAAATTTTGTGGTATGATTTTTAACCTCCCCCAAACTGACCTATTTATTTTTGAATGATGATATACCCCTTTCTCATTAATAACTCCCATTTACACCTATTACCATGCCAAAATTCTGTAAGGAATTTCTCTCTTGTCACTTACATTCAAGAAATTATTTTGCATTATGAATATAAAATTCCATTACTTATGTTGGTACATGTGTCTATATGAACCCATTACTTTGAATTTCATGTACATATGATGATACACCCCTTTATCTCTCATCAACCTCTTTTATGAATTCTTATGTCATGTTGTTATGCTACCAAAATTGCATCGCGATTTTCCAAGCCAAATTTATTGTGTTGTGCATAACATGCCCATTTCTATATCAAGGGTATTAAACTTTTAGGACATTTACTTATTGATTATAGAGTTTCATGTATCAATTCCACATTCATTTATCATGGAATAAATGATTATGTTTAATGAATCCATGTTATATGATCCAAGTGGCACACTTACGCATGAAATTAAATGTTTAAGAAGGGTGCTCCCTAAGGGTGCTCCAATGCATTGGGAAAAGATTAGAATCATGATAAGTCAATTTTAATGAGGGTTTAATCATTAAAATTAAACTGAAATTATGGTTTACTCATGCTCCATGTTCAATGATCCTTGTCTCGTGATAATATCATGTTAAATGTTGTTGCCATATTTTCAAGTTATGATAATCATGCTATATCATACCATTATGTTCATGTTTCTATTATGCTTCATTGATATTCCTATTTCCTAACATGTATTGTATTATTCATTTTATTCCTTTTTTACTCCCTTAATGGGCTTTATAGCTCACCCTTTTCACATGTATGTCCGCAGGTTATTTCATGCAATGCTAAGAACGAGGGAATGTTTTGGTCCTGTAAAGGAAGTTTTCAATAAAGATGTTGTGTTTTATTTTTTAAGTTGTTATGTAATTTTCCTAAGACCCAAAGACACTAGATATATCAATCTTCTATGTTGTATCAGGTGAAGTTTTTATGTAATAAATCATGTTTAAGTGTGTAATAAAGGAGCAGTGTTGTTATAGTTGGTATCAGAGGATAGGTTAAGTTATTTTTGGGATTAGGCTTTGAAAACCCTAGTGAAAGACTTAGGGATAAGACTAAGTATAATAAAAACATCCCAAAATTTTGGGTGAGTATTGAGTAATTTGTTTATCAAGAAAATACATACCTGTCTGGATACGAGCAGGTAGAGGCGGCTCTGGCAGAGATGTACCTAGGAGTGAAAACTCCGATAAGGAGTTTTGGGTTTGACTCGGGGTATCCTGGTACACGACAATGGGCCTTACTATACTCTTAGTTATGACACTCCTAGGGTATATACTTTGGTAAATTCATAAGTGTATTATGAACCATTATTAAGGGAATTAAAAAAATTTCCCTTGGAATATATGTTGGGAAGTAGATCATGGATAACGTAGATTGAAGCCTATAAATTCTTAAGTTAAGGAAATAAAAGTAATTTATAAGTCATCTGTTTTTGTCTTTGTATTACCCTTTATGTGCTACCCATAAATTTCCTTTTATTCCATCCAATGGTCTATAAAAGGACGGCTAGGGATAAAAACTGATGTGAAGATCAATGTGATTATTGTTATAATGAGATGCCCAATACGATGGGAGTGGGAATAGTGAACTTTGTCATGATACTCTCTCAGTTAACTCAAGTCTTGAATAGAAGTGTGGGTCAAGAGGAACGTTTAACCCCCCCTAAGAAATAACAAGTCACAATCGATATCTTCATGAGACAAAGGCCTCCTACTTTTAATGAATCATTTGATCCCTCAATTGCCGAACAATGAATCAACTCCATTGAAAAGATCTTATCCATCATTAAATGTTCTAAAAAAGAGAAAGTTTTCCTGGATACTTATTTTATGGAGGGTGAAGCTGATCAATGGTGGTAGTTGATCAAAAATATGAATACTGATGAGTATATTGAGACATTGGAATGGAAGGATTTCCAGAAGATATTTTTTGATAAATATTTTCCACGCACCCCCCAACTTTAGATGAAAAGGGACTTACTTTCCCTAAAGAAAAAAGACAATGAATCCATCAGAGAATATGAGGAAAACTTCACAAGTATTACACGATATGCCTTAAGCTTTGTTGTTACCCCTGAATTCAAGGTTGAACTCTTCTTTGGTGGGATAAAACCTAGCCGACGGAAAGCCCTAGAGATCCATGACTTTGAGAGCTATGATGAAATTTTTTGATGTTCCCTCAAAGTCAAAATGGATATCGGTGAATCTTAGGGGTATCATGGGGATAAGAAGCCTAAGGTGGACTTATATTATGGTGGTCTGATGGATAAATCCAATGGTGCTAAGAAAGTACAGCACCCCACTTTCTAAAGTTTCAGAAAGAATCACCCCAAAAATTTCCTAAAGGGGACGAGGATATACTTTAGGTGTAGAAGAGAAGGGCCCCTAGCCATTAACTGCCGACAAGAGAAACTCACAGCTGCGACAGAGGAGAAGAACACTATGTTAGACCCTCAACACATTTTTCATTGCTTCAACTGCAAAGAACCATGGCACTTTACAATCTACTTCCCCAAGCCAAGGGTTTTCAGAGGCAACGAATAACCTCCAAGGCAAAAAGGGTGAGCTTTTTCCATCACTACTGCCAAAGTGAACCCCGACAATGAAGTGGTTAAAGGTACGCTAGTTATTCATTAAATAATATCTAACATACTTTTTTATGATGGTTCTATGCATTATTTTATATCCCTAAATTTTAGTAGAACAATCCCAACACCACCAAAAATCATGGAAGTAAAGATGTCGGTGAGTACGGTAAATGGGGAAATCATCACAACCCGTGAATATAACTCCTACCCTATCATAATATGTGGATTTAACTTCCTGGATAACCATACTCCCTATAGTGTAATTTGATGCAATTATTGGCATGGATTGGATTTCCTTATATAGAGCCAACATAAATTTCTGTGAGAGGGAAATCACACTCAATATAGAGAATCGACCCCCAATTCTATACAAGTGCAAGGAGGAATATGAATCTTCTTTAGAAAAATCATCTCATTCATGGATATTACTGCCCTATGAGCATGCCTATCTTTCTTAGATGATTGAGTATAAGGAATAAACCTTCCTTGAATACATTCTTATTGTGAGGGAATTCGCTGATGTGATTCATGAGGAATTTCATGGTCTTCATCCAAGAAGAGATGTTGAATTATCAATTGATCTTATACCTAGGGAATTTCCAATATCCAAGACTCCTTATAGAATAACTACTTTAGAGATTGAGTAGATGAATAAAAAACTACAAGAGAATCTAGATAAAGGTTTTATATCCCAAGTGCTTCACCATGGGGTGAACCAGTCCTCTTCATCAAGAAGAAGGATGGGTCAATGCGCCTTTGCATTGATTATCGTGAGATCAACAAAATCGCGATAAATAACATGTATCCTATAACCCAAATTGATGACTTTTTTAATCATCTATGTGGAGAACAATACTTTTCCAGTGTGGATTTGCAGTTGGGATATTACCAAGTAAGGGTGAAGAAGAAGGATATCCCCAAGACTGCTTTTCATACAAGGTATGGGAACTATGAATTCATAGTAATACCTTTTGGACTCACTAATGCTCCAACAATCTTCATGGACTTGATAAATATCGTCTTTAGATATTACCTCAACAAATTTGTGGTAGTATTTATAGATGATATTCTAATATACTCCAAAACCAATGAGAAGCATGAGAAGAATCTAAGCATTATAATAGAGACATTAAAAAAGGAGAAACTCTATGAAAAGTGCAGAAAGTGTGAGTTTTTTTTAAGGAGGTCTAATTCTTGGGTCATATCATTACAATCAATGGGATATCTATAGATACCTCCAATATAGCTGCAATATAGGGATGGTCAAGGCCAACATCGGTAATAGATATCCGAAGCTTCCTGGGGTTAGCTAATTATTATCGCTGATTTGTGAGAAATTACTCACGATTGTAAAACCCTCTTACCAAGATAACTCATAATAGAGTCAAGTTTTCTTGGAGTGATGAATGTGAATATAGCTTCAAGGAGTTGAAAAGGAGGCTTATCACTACACCTGTTCTCACATTACCCACAAGTGGAGAACTTTTTGTGGTATTTAGTGATGTTTTGAAGAAGGTTCTAGGTTGTTTTTTGATGCAAAATGATAAAGTAATTACCTATGCTTCAATTCAATTGAAAGTTCATGAGAAAAACTACCCAAAATATGATCTGGAGTTGGCTACAGTAATCTTCAATTAAAAAATTCACCAAAATTACCTCTTTGGGGAGAAGTGTGAAATATATAGGGATCAAAAAATCCTCAAGTAAATATTCACACAGAAAGAGTTGAATATGTGTCAACGAAAATGGTTAGATTTTATCAAAGACTATAACTGTTCAATCCATTACCACCCTAGGAAAATGAACAAGGTGTAGGATGCTCTAAGTATAGAGGACCTAGAAATTCTATCATTGATGAGAATTGAAAAGGATACAATCTTCTTAGATTTGATGAAGATGGACATGGCAATCATAAATAAGGGAACATCATCAATCCTCTCACAAATGATTGTTCAACTATCTCTTTTGGAAAGTTTAAAGGATGCTCAAAAGGATAATGTGGGAATTTAGAAGAAAGAGGAAACTATCAGAAAATGGAAATCCTTGGAGTTCAATGTTAATGAAGACGAAATTGTGATATTTATGTCAAGACTATGTGTTCCATAAAATCCAAAGTTAAAGAAAGAACTTTTGGATGATGCAAATAGTTCAAATATCTCCATCCACCCAGGAAACAAAAAAATGTACCGAGATCTCTGAGAGAATTATTGGTGGGATAACATAAAGAAGGAGATCACTGAGTATACATCAAAGTTCCTGGGATGTCATCCAGTGAAGTCTGAGAAGCGGAAGTATAAGGGGATGATGCAACCATTACTCATATCAGCATGGAAATGGGAGAACATCACCATGAACTTTTTAAAAGTACTTAGGAAGACATCCAAAGGAAACAATGCTATTTGGGTTGTTGTGGATAGTCTTACAAAGACTGCACACTTCATTGTAATTCGAGACGATTTCTCATTGGATCAATTGGCACGGATATATATCATAGATTTGGTAAGGTTACAGGGATTACCACTATTGATTGTATTCGATTGAGACCCAAGATTCACCACTATGTTTTGGAAGAGTCTTCAACATGCTCTGAATACTGAGCTAAACTTCAGTACAAATTATTATCCTCAAACTGATATCCAATCATAGTATACTATCCAGACACTAGAGGACATGTTGAGAGCATGCTCAATGGTCTTCAAAGGAGTATGGGATCAATATCTTCCTCTGGTTGAGTTCTCTTACAATAATAGTTTCCACTCAAGTATCCAAATGGATCCTTATGAATCCATGTATGGAAAGAGGTGCATAACACTGACATGTTGGGATGAAGTTGGGGAGAGAAAACTCTTAGGTCCATAAATGGTCGAAAAATGTTGGAGAAGGTTAAGACCATCTAAAATCACATTAAAGCTGCTCAAAGTCGAAAAAATAGCTATGCTAATAATCATTAATGAGACCTAGAGTTGATGTCGGAAACATGGTATTCCTCCACATGTCTCTGTGGAAGAGATTTATTAGGTTTTGGAATAAGGGAAAGATTAGTCCAAGATATATCGACCCTTTTGAGATCCTTGATCACATTGGAGCAGTGGCCTATCGACTAGCACTCCCACCGAACCTATCTCAAGTACATGATTTATTCCATGTATCACTCTTGAGGAAGTACATACCTGACCCATCACATGTACTACATCCAGAGGTGGTACCATTAGAGAATGACCTCTCCTATGAAGAGAAGTCGGTGATGATCTTAGATCGTAGGGAAAAATTTCTATGAAATAAGACAATTGCCCTTGTGAAATTTTTTGGGGAGGAAACACATGTTTGAAGAAGATATGTGGGAATCAGAGGAAGTGATGAAGTTGAGCTACCTGAAAATGTTTAGTGTGGGAAAAGGAAATTTCGAGAGCGAAATTTCTTAAGGGGGAAGATTTTAATGACCCAAACTTTCATTAATGAAAATTCATCTTGATCTAATTAAATTTCTTATTATGTAAAATGGTTATATAACATATGAAATTCCTTGGTTTTATGTTTTTTGATTTCAAAATACCATTAATAATTGTTACTGTTGCTAATATAGTCATTGAACAGTGATCACATGGTTAGTATAAATATAGAGCTTTAACAAATCCAATTTACTTAGACAAAGAAAGTGATGGCCTCATCTAGTAGAATTGATCCATACAAAGCCCATTTATCAAAACTCGGAAATGATGTGGTGTCGTTAGGATTCTATCTTGACCAATCCAAATCTGAGCTTCAACATGTTAAGCTCGAATGTAACATCCTATGGGAGAAGTGAAAATTGATAGAGATTACCCCCCGAGCGATATTATCTGAGCCACCCCAAGAATATGTCACCATCACACTCCTTACCCTTCAGTCTTATGCAGGTGTTATAAGGGGTTATGTAATGATACCCTAGTACTATTATTATGTACATTATTTTTTTATAGAGAATATACATTCATTTTATAATTGTTACTTCATAAATAGATTTTAATACAAAAATAGAATTTTTAGTTAATTAAGAAATATATTTTGATGAATTGATGGATTTTTGAATTAAATATTATTTTAATAAAATATTATCACTAAATTACTTTTTATTTATTATAAATGACCATATAATTATTATGAATACAATTGTGATTTTTATTAAGGTTTGAAAGTTATTTCTGTCAAAATCCATAATTTTTTTATAAATATCAGTTTTTTATTTTAAAAGTAAAAATTCACATATTTTGAAAATTATTTAGATAAAATGACTACTATTTTTGGAATTATAATATCAAAATTATCCAATGGAGAATTTTTAATAATTTTCTGAGACAGTCGAATTTTTGGGTAAAAATAAAATATCATTTAAGTATATAATGTGTTTTATGACATCATAATGTCCCAATAGTGATGTAATAAAATACTATAAACATTATTTTCGTCAAATATATGTTTTACTATTAAAATAATGTGATTTTAGGTTTTTTTATTTATTTTACAAAGCTTTAGTGGACCCTCCAAGACTTATAAAACATTTTATTTTTTTTAAATTGATTTCCTTGAGAGTGTGACTCACCTCCATGTAAGAAATCCTAATATTTTAATAATTTCGGTCATTTTCCTTGTAAAATATTGTTTTCCACTCCCCTTTTTCAAAAAACATGGGCAAAAACCATGTTATTGTTTTTGTTTTTGATTAATTTAATGTGTAGGGTCCAAAACCTAAATAATAACGAATTCATTCCCTTTTCCTATATAAACCCACCCAAGATCCCACTTCCTCTTCACTTAAATCATTTGGATCTCAAAAAACCTCTTCCATACCCTCTATATAATCCTCCCAAGGTGTTACAATCTTCAAAGAATCCTCTCTCAAGCCTCTCCCAAGCCTTCGAGATCACACTTCCAAGGGATTTCTTCTTTTCTCATTTTTATCCAAATTTCATTATGTTGTTATACCCTTTTATTTTCAATTAAAAATGTTGGGGTATGATTTTTAACCTCCACCATACTTCCCTATTTATGTTTTAATAATGATAGATCCATTTATCTCTCATTAATGCCTCTCATTTACACCTGCTACCATGCTGAAATTTCGTAAGGAATTTCTCTCTCCTCATTTACATTCAAGCAATTCTTTTGTATTATGAATCTAAAATTACATTACTTATATCGATACATGTATCTATATTACCCCATTTATATCCATTTCATGTAAATATTATGTGAAACCCCTTTCTTTCTCATCAACCATTTTTATTAATTCTTATGTCACGATGTTATGTTGCTGAAATTACACTGCGATTTTCCAAGCCAAAGTCATTGTGTCATGAATACCATGCTCATTTATCTATCAAGGGTATTCACCTTTATGCACATTTAATTATTGAATATATAGTTTCATGTATGAATTCCACATTAATTTTTCATGTAATAAATGGTGATGTTTAATGAATCCATGTTATATGATCCAAGTGGCACACTTATGCATGAAATAAAATGTTTAAGAAGGGTGCGCCCTGATAGTGCGCCGATGCATTGGGTAAAGATTAGTATGATGATACATCAAGTTAAATGAGGGTTTAATCATGATAATTCAATTTCAATGAGTTTTTACTCATGATCCATGTGCAATAGTCCTTGTTTTATGCTAATATTATGTTAAATGTTGATGCCACATTTCCAAGTTATGATAATCATGTTATATCATGCCTTTATGTTAATGTTTCTATTATGCTCCATTGATATTCCTATTGCCTAAAATTTATTATATTCTTTATGTTATTCCTTTTTTAATCCCTTACTGGGATTTTTATCTCACTCCTTTCACATGTATGTCCTCAAGTTATCCCATGCAATGCTAAGTACGAGGAAATGTTGTGGTCATGTAAAAGAAGTTTTCAATAAAGATGTTGTGTTTATGTTTTAAGTTGTTATGTAATGTTACTAATACCCAAAGAAACTATACCTATCAATATTATATGTTGTATCAAGTGAATGTTTTATGTAATAAATCATGTTTAAGTGTGTAATAAAAGAGCGTGGTTGTTATATACATTGCCTTAACCGAGGCAGTTAAAGAAGATTTGTGGATCAAAGGTGTGTCTTCTGAACTTTTCCTCTGTAATTTTTTTATCAATGTGTATTCTGATTGAAAATATTTAATTCACCTATCTAGAAATTTATTGTGTCATTGTAAATCTAAGCACATAGATATTATGTTACATTTAATTAGAGATTTTGTGGAATTAGATACCATGCGTTCCAAGAAGATATATATAGACATCAACCCGATTGATAATTTTATTAAAACTATGGTGTTGTAAAAATTAAAGTTTTGTTTAGATAGATTGAATTTGGTTCTGATTCCATAACCATGGGTGCAATAATATCACCAATTTTAATTTAAAATGGTGGATATTTTTGAATTATGGTTCCTAATGATCATATTTTCATATTGAAATTATCCCATGCATTTTCTACCCATTTCAATTATACTTTCATTCAAAATCATGTTGATTTATAATTATTTAAATGATCAATTATTTGATCTTGGGATCCTTCCTAGTACCCTTTTATTCTATTTGGACTTCTCCTGTTGGTCCTTGGATTTTGTCAGGGTGCGACTTGCAGTAACTGCTTACTTAGTGATCCGCGGGTTGTTTTTTTGTTCCTAGGTTGTTGATCAGCCACATCACCTTTTTGATCTTTGTCATTCATGTGGTTTGGTTTATCTTCATTATTTTTTGATTTTCTGTTTCATGTGGGATCATGGAACAACCTTCTTGGGTGTTCTGTTTGATGCGGGAAGACCATTGTTAGAGGGTTTCATATCCCTTGTGTGGTGTCGCTTTAGGTGTTCGGTCATTTGGATATCCTCTGTGGTTATTCTCTCACTTATCCCTCATTAAAATCCTAGTTTTATGCCTTTTCATAGCTCTATCCTAGCCTATCGTTCTTACAACCTTCCTCTAATATAATTTCTCATGGTGAAGACAACATCCTTCCTTGGTTGAATAAGTGCAGTGCCTTATCAATGACATATCCACAACCACGAAGGGAAGATGGTGAGATTTGAGGTCCAAGCACCTTTTCACCATCAACCCAGCTCCAAGATATCATGAATTCTAGTGTTCATTATAAACTCTATCATTTTAAATTTTTTAATTTCAGACTCATTTTTGTTTGAATTTGTAAATATTTAATTTTGTTTATGCTTCTCTTATTCTTTCTATTTTCAATCCATGTAGAATTTTCTGTTGAGAATTAACAAAACTTATGATTGGGTGTTTATTTTCTTACCATGAACATAGGTCCCTACAAGACCGAATCACATTAAATTATTTTTTTCTTTACTATTTTATATTGTACTATTTTGTTTCTTACTTTCTATTTAAATTGGTTCTGTAATTTTCATCTTCACGCTGCAAATATACAGTTCGATCCTATTATTCTTTGGTGATATCCATTATTCGGATCACCACTCAACCTCAAACAAATGTATTCATGTATAAATACTTTTACATAACCCTTATATGAGAATAAAGATTTTATATATCTCCAAAAATCATCAACAACTACTTAATAATGATGTTAAGTGATATTTATAGGCATAATCAATATATCCAGGAAACCCTTCATGATTATAGAAAATAATATGCCACCATTCAAAAAAATAAATGGGTTCTCATAACTTAACATCCATGACTTCCTAACATGCATGTGATTTTACCTGACTTACATAAGAGTCTATCCTTCACTCCAAAATTCTACAGTAATTTTTTCCAAAAAAATTGAATAACTCTTACATGGTCTTTTTTGATCTCCAAACTTACTATTACAAAACTCTTTAGATTTTCAAATAATTATTTTATATCTTTAACACACCATTAAAACATTGGTTTATGATATCATTTGTAACTTTTTCCTAAATTATCTTCATAAATTTTGATATTATTAGATTCTGAACTTATGAACTTTTTTAGATTTCTATCTACTTAACTTAAAATCTTCTGGAATTAGTAAAGTTATCATCTTGAAATGATTTCCAAGATAACTAAAACAACTTTAACTTTAGCTTTTTCTTTATCTTTTTTTTTATCTGCATCAGCCTCTACTAATTTGGTTATTATAACCATAAAAATCAATTATACTTGAATAACTCTAACATGTTCAAATTTACATCAACTAAATTTATCAACATTACTAACTACTCTAGATTCTGAACTTTATATTCCATTCTCCTTAACATTATCTTTTGTACTTTAATTCTAGTGAAACATTCTCCAATACCATCCTTGAAATTTGTTGATTTAGCTTTTTAATTCACCTTCAGAACACACATAAGATGGTTATCTTATTGATTTTTCCATTGTCAATTCCCATCCTAAATCCATGTTGGACTGAAACTAACCGTGAAAGGTAACCCAAAATATTTAATAATAAACTTTTTTTTTCTTGTATGGAACCTACTCTCACTATTTTAATAAAGCATAAGGATTTCTGACTTGGGATGCTTGACGTGTGTGGATTTGAAGGATTGTGAGGCACATACTATAACACAAACTTTGGACTTTTATTTTCTCTATTTTATTTGTTTTTTTTTGTATGTTTTGTATCCCATTAAATTAGGTTTGTTGTAAGCATTATATGATTAATTCCAAGTAAATAAAAATGCCATTATTTTTGCTGTATTTTGGTTGTTCTGATCACCTCTAGTGATTTGTGTCTATGCAGTTGTGTTTTCCACTACCTAAATCCACCTTTATTGGTATAAAATTGAGGTTTAAGGTGAGATGTATCAAAGGATCTATGAGATCTACATCCTTTCATTTGTAGTGAGGAAATGGATAAGAAGTTGAATAGTGAAACCCATCCCACTTTTTTCCATTATTTGTTAAGAATTGTGCTTTGGAATTGGGTAAAAGGTATTTTTTCCATTATACTTTTCCACACCTCCCTCTTTCAAATTATCTTCTCCTTTTGTTTCCACACCCATCCCTTTCAAAAAAAATTACCTTTTGTTTTTTATGATCCTCTCATTCCCTACCCTTAAATATCTATCTCTCTATCAAAAAATAATAAAACACATCATTTAGTTCCATTATTATCACTACTACCAATATTTCATTCTACTACACAAAAAAACAATTCACATTCATCTGTATTACACACAAAAACAATTTTTGAAGTCCCTAATTTCCAAAAAAAATCATGTGCAATTCAAAAAAAAATCAGCATTCTGCACTACTAAAAATATATATAGCAGTTTTCAACTCCAAAAAAATTCACCATGGTGAATTTAATTACACAAGATTTTGTCTTGAAGATTATGAAGAACAATTATGATGATTGGTGCATCAAAATTCGAGCACTCCTTGGAACCCAAGATGTCATGGACATCATAGAGGATGGATACATTGAGCCAAAATCCAAAGCAGAGGAGGATGCTCTTCCAAATATTGAAAATTCCACTCTTCATATGTAACAAAAATGGGATAGCAAGGAAAAATCCTTCATTTATCAAGGCCTAAATGAACTTACTTTCTAAATAATCTCTTTGTTGAAATAATTAAAGGATATCTAGGATAAGCTTCACAAATCATTCAAAGGAGATGAAAAAGTGAAGCGGATTCAGCTTCAATCTCTATGAGGAGAGTTTGAATCACTATTTATGAAATATTATGAGACCGTTGTAGAGTATCATTCTCATGTAATAGTTGTGGTGAACCAATTGAGAAGAAATAGAGAAAATATTTTTGACATGATGGTATGTGAGAAAATTTTGTGATCCCTTGAGCAAAAATTTGATTATATATTCATCACCCTGTAAGAAACAAAGGACCTATAGATGATCACTATCAAAGAACTCATGGGATCTATAAAATCCCATGAACTGAAGGTGAACCACCGTGGTAAAACAAATAGAGTGGATCATGCCCTGAAATCAAATTTGTATCTCAACAACTCTTAAAAAGGAGTAAGGGGGACATCTCAAAGAACCTGAGATTGAGGATTCTATGGATAGGAATTTGATCCTAGAAGAGGAGGATGAAATGGAACAATCTCAAATTGATGTGGTCATGGATTTCAAAATTATACTCTATAAGAATTAGGACAAGGAAGAAGGTGGGATTAAACAATCATCAACCTAACAAAATAAATATTCAATGCTATAATTTTCAAAAATATAGACATTATAGTAATGAATTTTGGTATAAGAAACCAATAGATAATGACACCAAGGAGGCATATGTATTTGAATAAGGAGATACTTTTGGGGAGTCCAATGTGTTAATAGAAAAAAATTCAACACAAAATCAAGGTATGTGGTATCTTGACTCTAGGGATATACACCACATGATAGGGCACAAACACTTATTTAAAAACATGGATGAGATGGTTTGAGGAGAGATTTAATTTATTGGTCTCTCAATAATATTTTTCTATATAAGAGTAGATATTCTGATCAAGAAAAAAAGATAACAATCATGCTTTCATCTCTGATGTCTACTATGTACCTAACATGAAGACCAACGTATTAAGTGTTGGAATGTTGGTCGAAAAAGTATTTTACATAATCCTAAAAAAATAAATAAAGGGTTATTCTTGATGAAAAATGAAGGATGATCACAAAATTATCGATGGAGAAGAATTACATGTTTCCACTTATGATCTAACCTGACATACCATGGTGTTTGATGATAGAAAATGATGATAAATATTGTCTATAGCATCTCAGGTTCAGTAATTGAAACATTGAAAGATTAATATTATTAGGAATCAAGAATATAGTGAATGGGATTCCTATCATTCAACACCTGAATAAACTTTTCTAAAGTTTTGTTTTGGGAAAACAATATAGAAATAGCTTTGTAACAAAGGACAATTGGAAAGATTTAGCACCACTAGAGCTAGTTCACACCGATGTGTGTGGTCCATTGAATCCAAAACCAAATGGACAAAGGAGGTATTTTCTGACATTTATTAATTATTATAGCAGAAAAACATGGATATATTTTATAAAGATGAAGTCAAAAAAAATTACATCTTCAAAGAGTTCAACACGTTGATGGAAAATCATAGAAAACATCACATACAAACATTGTGATCTGATTAAGGTGGGGAGTACACCTCATATGTGTTTCAAGAGTACCTCAAGCAGTATAGAATTCAGCACCAGCTAACACTATCTTACACACCTCAACTCAATGGAGTAGCTGAAATGAAAAATTGCACCATTCTCAACATGGAAATAAGCATGTTAAAAGACAAAGGAGTGCCCATGACTTTCTAGGATGAAGTGGATTTTTGTGCGGTGTATCCACCCAATATATTCCCAACCAAAAATCTTGAAGAAAATATTCCACATGAAGCTTGGAGTACTCAAAATCCAATTGTAATCCATCATATAGTTTTTGGTTCTATTTTTTATGTCAGGATCCCAGAGGAAAAATGGACTAAGATTGAGGAAAAGGGAATGAATTGTGTCCTTATGGGATATGTAGATCGAGCAATGGGGTGTGTCTTGTATAATCCCATCACTAAGAAGATTATATTCAGTAGATATTTTATCTTTGATAAAAATAATTCATGGAAGTGGAATCAAAATGAAGATTCAAGAGAGATACTGCTCATTCTAGAAGATGAATAAATCATTGAAGAAGTACCAATGGAGGAATGAGGAATTGAATAACTAGTGACGTTGTCACCACATACACATACATCTGAATACATCGAATGAGAACTATCTCATATACATCCTCAAAATATTCAAACACTTGTGGATATATATGATATAATAGAACCAATGGAGGAGTATGGAAATTTTTATTTTCTCTCAGATATTTCCAATCCAGTTAGATTTGTGGAAGTTAAAACTGATGAAATATAGAAGAAAGTGATAGATGAGAAAATCTATTTCATCGATTCCACTGAAGGTTACAAGTAAAAGGAAGGATTTGACTATGGTGAATTTGTTGCACTT
Source organism: Viscum album (assembly GCA_963277665.1). NCBI lineage: Eukaryota > Viridiplantae > Streptophyta > Magnoliopsida > Santalales > Viscaceae > Viscum > Viscum album. Next base: position 1,382,572,666 of record OY728157.1, read on the forward strand.
GTTGGTCATACATCGATATATGATGCAAATTATTAGGTTATAAAAAAAATTAATGGGAGATGTTGAATAATAAAAAAAATTCTGGGACAGCACCTACTCTCATTATTGGAATGGATTCATGATGGTCTTAGACATCAACTTCTTGATGTGTGTGGATCTGGAGGATTGGGTGACACCTATTGTAACCCAAACTTCAAAAATTTATTTTATTAATTTCCTTTGTTTTTTTCTATAAGTTTTGTATCCCTATAAATAGGGTTTTTTGTAATCATTGTATGGTTAATTTTGAGTGAAGAAAAATACCATTATTTCTACTATGTTTGTGTTGTTTCAATCACCTCTAGTGATCTATGTCCACACAGTTGTGTTTTTACTTCCTAAATCCACCTTCACAAACCCCATTGATCACCGAAGGAAAATTAATTCCTCCTCACATGTTGATGTTTCATGCAAACTCCCTCCAATTTCGAGTGTGAATAAACCAAAAACTACAACAAGAAATGGCCAATGCACGTTGGATGTGAGTTGAGGATGGAAGAAAACGTGACCTTTCCTCCTCCCCATCCTACTTCTATGACTTCTAGAACCATGTGGATGTAGTGGCATGCCTAGTTTGTGCAAAGTAGTGATGAGGTTAGCTTGGGATGCATAGGGAAGGATCAAGGTATGAGGCCTATTGATGCCACAATGTAGGCGAGCAGTAGAGATGAAGGAGTTTTAGTGGTGTTGGCTCGTTGCGATGGAGCTCGTACAAAAGGGTGTGTTTGGTATGGTGGAGGAAGCACAGAAGCGGGTTGAGGAGGGAGGCATGGTAGGTTTTTCAAATAAAGACACGAGAGACTCCCCCAGAAAATAAAAAATTTATATTAAAATTAATAATAATAATAATAATAATAATAGATAAAAAATAATTATATATAATTAGACAGATAAATATATAGATTGATATGTGAATATAATTATATATATTAATATAATATATTAATAGTTGGAAAAAATTATTGTCTATACACATAACAATAATAATACTATTGTTAAATGGTAATATAAATTAATAATAATATTAACCTAAAAGTAATACTACTATAAATAATAAAATATAATGTTAAAAAATATGTTAAAATAATGTATAAAATTGATATAAACTAAGAAAAATACTAATATTAATCTATAATTTACAAAAACACAAAAACACCAATAAAACTACATAACAAACCTAAATACTAAAAAATGGTTAAACTGGTCAATTGAAACTAAGTTAGAAGATTATAGAAAATGTTAGTGAAATCTATGTGTGTAGAACCCTCAGTTTCAAGTAAGTAACCTTTTCTTTATTTATTTTAAGTATGTAATTTGTTTGGGTGAAGTTTGGGATGATTTGGAGGACTTTTGGAATGTTTTGGGGATTTTTTTAGATGCAAAATTTGAGCATAGCTAGTATAAACCATGAAACTCCTATAGGAAACTGTGAAAAGAGAGGAAATGATATCTAGGTAGGTTAATGGTTAGGCACATGGTTTTTCCAAACTATGTGGCCACTTAGGAGTAACTATGTAATGTGGAACATAGGGAAAAACACAGTTAGCGCACATTTTATCTAACTATGTGATCCAACCATACAAAGGCTATTGGGACGTAGTGGTTAGTGAATGATTAGTGCATGGGTTTCCTAACCGTGCGACCCAATCATGTACGGTTAAATTTTAGGTCCTAAAAAAGTGGATCTCACTCATTTTTACCTCTAAACCACTCATTTTTTCTCCATTTCGACCCTAAATCAGTTTTTCCTCATACCAAAGGTCTTGGAAACTTTCCCCTTCGATCCAAGAGTGATTAATTGGAAAATGTTGGTGCTTTGAAGGCCATATTTCTTGGTAAGTCCCCATTCTTGGTGGTTTTCCTTAGATCTATTCTTATCCCCTCTGTTGGATTCATAGATCTGATCCATTGGGGCTAGATATATGATTTTGGATTCCAATCATGATGATATTTTTCTGTGTTGATGTTGGGGAATGAGATCTAAGGTTGGTTTTTGGAGATTCAACCCAGTTTTGTTGAATAATTCATATCATTCTTTATTTCCTCCATAATTTCAAAGGTAGGTGGATTCACTCTCAAATCCTATTTTTAGAACTAGAATGATTTATTTCAAATTGATTATTTTTATTGAAATTTATTGTAAAATTATTTTTAAATGATTGATATAAAACCTCTTTTGTGACAATTTATAGAATTTTGAAAATTAGTAGTTGTGTAAAGTGGTTTATTTATAGATTTTAAAATGATAATTTTAAAATTTTAACTTTTTTCAATTCATGTAAATGGTTTAATGGTAATGTTTTTTATAAAATAAATGTTTTATTGAAATGGAGTTAAATGGTTGGTTTGGATTTGATTTTTGGAATAATGCATAGTGTGTGTTTATGTGCATTCGGGATGGATAAAGGTATGAGGTTTCCCCCATAAAAAGTGGGATGGATAATGGTATTAAATTTACCCTATAAAAAATGGGATAGATAAGGGTATGAATTTTCCCCCATCAAAAGTGGGATGGATAAGGGTATGAACTTTCCACCGTCAAAACGGTTCACCAAGTGATAGCATGGAGAAAGGATAAATCACCACTTGTGAGTATAGATATTTCCATGATTTCATGCATGGTTAGAGGTGTGGATATGTGGAATGGAATTGTATATATCAAAATGGATGTTTTGAAATGATTTTAAAGAGTTGTTTGGTTGCTTTCCTTGGAATTTTCTTTAGTTTGGAAATTGTTTTGATATAAAAACTGTTTTTCTTAGAGATGGTTTGTATTTGATATAAAATATTTTAAAGTGTTTTATAAAAATTGTTTTATATAAATGTGATAACATGTTATATCCTAGTGGTTTTATTAGGAAATTCATTTGGGGAAAACCTACTAAGTTTCATTACTCACCCCCTACTTTGGAAATTTAATGCTTTTGCAGATATTTCTTATCGAGAAACAGGTAATGGAAAAGTATCTCATTTATTTAGTGATGCATCATGATACTTTGTGTTGGATTTTGGAGTTAGATCATGGAGCATGTTGGTATTTGTGGTGTTATGTATTTGGAGTCTTTAAGCTTTGTGATTTAGTCTTCTGATTTGGTACTATGATATTGGTTATGGTGTAGTTTGGTATTGTTGTCTTTTGGTATTACTTTTAGTTTTATTACATTTTTATCATGAATCATCTAGTGGTTTTTGTTATGGTATGATTGTTTTTGGTTGTTTCTATTTTCAAATGGGAAATCGTCCCCTAATTGTATTCGAGCCCTTGGAATTTATTTCCAGCCTTTGGCATATTGGGGATGTCGCCTAAGGCCTGGTAGCAATTCTACCTTAACTCAAACCAATGAGGAGGTGAGGGATGTTAACATTTGAATCATAACTCCATTTATCCATTACTTCAAAGTAAATTTCAAGCTTCAATTCTATTCATCTTCTAACCTTATATATATTTACAAAACTTCATAAAACATACAGTTGATATCATATAAATATCAAAATAATATAATTGATTTTTATAACCAATAAAGTTGTAAGGAAACATCTAGTCTCATGGAGTCATCAATATATTCAATCATATTGAATATCATTTGACATACTTGGTATTACTGAGTATATGATACTAAAATTCCTTAAATCGTTGATGTACACAATAATATTGATTACATGAGTGGTGACTAATATTCCTTTGATTATTTTTCATATAATTCCTTTGAAATAATGAATGAATCACTCTATGCTTCCATAATAATCTATATCCACTTGTTGAATAATTTCATTACTTGGTTACTTGGGAAATAACTATTCTATCACATAGAATTATCCTTAAGAACTATTCTTAAATTATCAATCTTACTTAAGAACTTTTATTTAGTTTCTAGTCTTAAGATATAATTTAATTGTGCTTATCATTATCAAGGATTGATCACAAAATTTAGCATGATGATGATGATATATCTACAATATAATCTTGTTTCATACTCTACTACAAAAGTAGATTTTAACACCACGCAAAGAGGACTTTAACAGTGCTAAGAACTGATGTTGTCCTAAGCACCCTTAAAAGGGGGTCTTTTTTATCAATGCTGAAAAAACACTAATAAAGGTCCCTTTTATTAGCACTAGCGCTAATAAAATTCAAAAAAAATATAAAGATTTTTTTCTCCATATTAAAATATATTCAGAGGTGGGCCTCCCCATTTTAACAGTGATTGAATCCCCCTTTTAATAACACTCATCTAGCCTCCAACCACCCCTTTATCAATGCTTGAAACCCACACCACCCTTTATTAGTACTAGACCACCTTAGTACATACCCACATGCCACTAATCCTGAGACCTCCCCTTTATTGATCTTCACCTTTACCACTAGCTTATATTGTCTTTTTCTTCTTTTTATGATATATCTATTTATTTATATGTATTTCATCACTTTTTTATCCATATATATATACAATTATATATATATTTAATTATATATTTATTTATTTATTTATTTATATATTTATATATATATATTTATTTATATATTTATATATATTTATTTATTTATATATATATATAATTATATAATTATTTTTCAATATATTTATAAAATAAGTTTTTTGTGGGTGTAAATACATTCATACACACATATATATATTATGTGTGTGTTTATAAATATAATTATACATATTTATATTTTTTTCATATATTATATATTCATATTTATATTCATATATTAGAATATATAGATAAATATATATATGTTTGTTAATATACACACACAAATATATTTCTATATATATAAACATTATATATACTTTAACTATATAGCTATATAAATATATTCAGATATTTTTATTTTAAATAAAATGGATCTTATTTTTTATTTAGATATGGTTTATATATTTAGAACGATATTTTATATGTAAATATGTTTACATATTTATTTATATAATTAAATTTTTATGTGTGAATATATACAAATATGTATATGTGTATATATATTTAATTATAAATAACAATAAAATGTGAAAAATAATAAAATTTTAACATCATAATATTCATATTAGTTCAATCCTTGATAATAAATTTAGTCCCCACCAAAAAAGTATAAGAAGACTCCCTTAAACGATGATGAAATTCTATGAAATGTTAAAAAATAGGGGTACCCTGACAAAAAAAAACTCAGTTTCTGAGTCTTTCTAGGACCTTTTTTACCCTAATAAAATTATTATTGGGCTTCCCCTAGATCACCATAGCATATATCATTTCAATAGATTCGATTTTATATGTGTTAGAGCTCAAACAGACACCCAGATCAAAATTTATGACCGTTTGAAGTTTGAGTCGCATTTTCAACTTATTTTCGATTGTTTATTAATTTTTTGTTTTTTTTATCTTAAAATTGTTATTAAATGGATATTAATATGTAATAATTAGAAAATTATTAATTAATATTAAATTTTTAATTATTTTATAATCTATTTTTCACTAAATATCTTATATATTAAGTGTAAATGTGTATTTAGACTTATATAAATCATATTTTATAAAATATATTATATTTATATAAATATAAAAATATTTATGTATTAATATATTATTTTTAATGAAAAATAAAATTATTTATGAAATATACCATTTATCAGTGCAAAAAACAATTGTCTTAGCACTGATAAAAGGTGTACTTTTATCAGTGCTGATAAAGGGGTGATTTTATCAGTGCTAAAAAACTGATAAATGGGTACTTTATTAGTACTTTTTTTAACATTGATAAAATCACCTTTTATTGGGTATTTTTTAGTGCTAATAAAATCACCCCCTTTATCAGTGTTCTTTTTAGCGATGATAAAGGGTAGCACTAGATTAATCCAATTTTGTGGTATTGAGATGAGTATCGTGTATTATTAACCATTTACTAAGGAATTTTATTAAATGGTCTCCCAATAAAATGATGACCCTCTATGTGCATCATGTCTATTAGTAGGAAAATATCTATATTTCACTAATAAATGAGTCTGCTTTGGCATTCCTTTCACGATTTAGCTATTCAGGTAGGTCATAATCCTAATCAAATCATATATGCCTCTTGGATAGTTGAGTGGGAAACATTTTCTAATCTATAATATGGATAAACTCAACTTCATTCCTATGGTAACAAAATCATATTAGGGTCTCTTGGATAGTGTGACCCAATGAAAACACCAAAAATAGACTAAAAAGGATAATCCAGGGGAACCATGATTTTTCATAACCTACCCAAAGATGATCATATGTCACTTATCCTTACTTTCCTTACACAAGATAATCTAGGGGCACCCATATTTGGCATGAAATTCCTAGTTGGATGATCGAGGTTGTAAGATCCTGAACTTTTATGAGATTCATTTTCACTTTAACCTTCAGTTATAATCATTTAATTCTGTTTAATTAAATGTTTCCCTAGTGTATGAGGGGTCATGAGGGTGTTTGGTGGGTTTATAACACAAAAAAGTGGAAGAAATGGTTATTCAATGTATGTTACATGGTTGGCGCATGGTTAGTTTAACTATGTGCCATAATCGTGTGGGGTGTAGTGTCTTAGAAAGAACTAAGGTAACATCCCTCGCATAGTTTAACAACTATGTGGGCCTCCCTAGATAACCATGTGGTTGGGATCTCTCTTAGACAAAGGCCGCCACACAGGAACCACATGGTTTGTCAAACCATGCGGGTGACCCCAAGAGACCATGTGACCTGGCCCCCTCTTGGACAGAGGGACCCGTACGGTTGGTGTATGGTTTTTCCAACCATGTGGACAAACCATGCACCACTTAAAAGTGTGTAAAATTCCCATTTTTTCCTCTTCGTATTTAAGGGTTTTAACTCGATTTTTTCCTCATTTTATTCTCCAGCATCTTGTGTGAAAAACCTCTTCCTTCCAAGATTCAAAGGGATGATTCTTCCTCAATTACTGGTTGTTTGGAGTGTTTTTTATTGTGAATCAAAGCTCTAGGTAAGTATAACACTCTTATTCCTTATATTTTCTATAAGATTAATGTATGAATGATTTCTCTCCTTCTGAATCCCTAAACCCTTGATTCTCATGTAGATTCTTGGTTTGGGCATTGAGGTTTGTTTGGAATTGAATAAAGGGTCATGTTTAAGTAAGTGTTCATCTACAAACTTGAGGTAGGTGGTATACACTTGTTTCCCATAGTTTTGATACCTTTTTATTATGTATATGGTTGTATAAATGAAATATTTTATAGTGAATTTAATTATTTATTCTATAATAGTAAATTAAACCTCTAATCAAATTGAAATACCATTCACAAACCCTGTTGTGTCAGTTTATTATTATTAGGTTTAGCCTATGGACACCCATGGGGTGTACACCTTTGAACGTGTTGAGATGGTTTGTGAAATGGTTAAATGGTGGTTTTTATGATATCAAACTAGTTATGATTGCATTAAATGGATTATGTGAGGACTATGGGTAATGTTGATAAATGGTTAAAGTAGGATTGACCTTAATGTTGGTTGGTTAAGGGATGTTAAATGGAAAAGTTATCAATAATGGAAAAAATGTATTATTGTAGAAATTGGTTAAATGTTTTGAATGGAATGAACCATGGAAATATGATAAATAAGATGCTTCACCATTGATGTTTTTTCTTTTTAAAAAGTGAAATTATGATAAACCTTAGAAATTGTTAACTAATGGTTGTTGGGATGATGGATTGATACTCCAATCCCTTTAGCGGTCTAGACTGATGATTTAGACACCCCTATGCATAGTCATTTTTGGATAAAGGATTGATTCTCCTAACTCCAAGGATATGGACATGGAACTCCATATAACGGTTGGGATGGTCAAACCTGGAATTAAGAATCTTGGTTAGATTCATGGACTGAGGCTCCTTGTTTTCCAACCTATGACCTTTTGATACATGATTTAGATGACTGGAACAGGCTGGAGCAGGTTTGAGAAATATGGGTAAAACATGGAACTAAGAATAAAATTTCTTATTTTAAATAATTTTAAATAATAAAAACTAGTTGAATTTTACTATTTTAATTATTATCTATAATTTCTCATACACTATATTAGATTAGATATTTTGTATACACCGTTTTTGGTGGCCTACTAAGTTGTACTCACACCCTTATTGGGCTTTCATTAGGTACTCGAGTAGACTTCATGGTTGTAATTCAGGACAAGGGAAAAGGACCTATTCTAGAGGGTTGATTTGATTCTTAGGGATGTTGATGTATGATGGGATCAAAACTATTGTCAGGACCTATCTTAGTTATTCTTCAACATGTAATTTTTTGGTTTTTTCTTTACACTTGGAACTATATGACATGGCATGGCATGTTTACTATTTGGTTGTGGACCTATACCTAGTTTCAATGAAATGTTTTGGTGATGCATGATTATAGTTTATATTGTTCCATTATTTATTATTTTATCTATTGTGTATTACTCTAGTAAAAATGGTATAGTCTCCCCATGTTTTCCATTAGACCCCTATTTCTATTCAGAGGTCTCTGGCATACAGGGAGGCGTGCCTGAGGTCATGTGGAAAATCGGACCGAGGAACCCAGGTGAGGATGTTACAAAGTGGTACCAAAGGGGGTTTATTTTCTATTAATTATTTTTTTAGGTAATTTGGATAGGATACTAGGAGGAGTCAGACCGTTTAAATAAGCTTGTGCATGGGAGTATCTAACCCATTCATGGGGGAAAACCCAAGTACCCAGGGTGGGATTGTTTTTCTTGATGTTTATCATTGCAGTTGGGTGTTATTTTACCTTAGGCGATGCACTTTTCATGTGATGTTATTATTTTCTCAGATTTTATTTGTGGTTGTCAAGGCATGAGGTTTGTATATTCATGCATCATTCTAGGAACTTAGGGATATATTTGACATACATCATGTTATTAACACATGGGAAACTGGTTTTGGTTAGGTATGGGAATTAAAAATGCATCTTGATTCTATTGTGATTTTAAATAAAAATTTCCTGTTAAATTTGTTAAAATTGTATAAATAATAGAACAATGGTTTTGATATAGTTAAAATGTTTTTTAATGCAAAGTGAAATTTGGGGAGATTGTTTTAGCCCATGTTATTCATGAACTAGGTTAGGTATGGTTGATAGTAGTGATGGGGTTATGATTATATCTATTTGTATGGTGTGTGTAGAGTGGGTTTTCTATGGATAGTTGTGAGCCTTATTTTTCATATTTTTTAGAATCTTATGTTATATGTTTTGATGCATGCATTTTTCATTGTAGAGAGATGACACCATGAAAATTCCTACCTGTTGGGTGATAAGAGGATATCACCAACAATTATCCTCCAATATTGGGGAATAAAACCCTATTGATTTTGGGTAATAGGGGGAAGATAAGTTCTTTGAGAATTTCACCCATTTTATACATTTAATGGAGAAAGACTCGTGGTGGGTTGTTCCAAGTACATTTGACTTTACAAGAGAGTTTCCACAATAGCACCCTCCTAAGTTTGATGGAGAATGTAGAACTGAGGTAGATGAGTTATGTATTAAGTATATCCAAAAGATTTTATATCACTTATAGACTCCACTCAAGAAAAGAGTTAATATGGAAACTTATATTTTGTGAGTACCAACAAAGAATTTGTGGATTTATGGTCTTGGGATGAGAAGATGGAGGGAATGGCATAGAAGTACTTCCAGGAGAAGTTACTGGATCACTTTTACCCTAAGACCTTAATGTAGAGGAAAGATGAATATTTTACATTATTGACTCAAGGAAGTATGATGGTGATGGTTATACTAACCACTTTACATATTTTTAGCATTTCACTCCATCATTTACAGGAGATCAGGCGGCTATGGTAAGGAGTTTCTAGAATGGTATTATATGTGAGATCAATTCCTAGGTAAATATCTTCCATTTGAAGAGGTTTTTAGATGTGGTGGATTAGGATATAATTTCTGAAGGGAACCTGAATGAAACTTCTATTGGAGGATATATTGTTTTATTTTAGTGATATTTTGGTGAATCTTGTGGTAATAGGAAGAGATTTTATAAGAATTTCCACTAGAGAAGTGGTAGGCAAAGTATCTAGGAAAGATGAACTGTCTCTTAGGGAGGTAGTTCATTTCTCTACTATCAGTGTGATAGACCAGACCACATGTGAGTTCAGTGTCCTCGACCACGAGTGGAATTTAGATCATGTGTAAATATGGGTTTTATACATATATTCTCTAGGAACCCACAATAGTTGGGTATTGGTGGAGGATCTAGGCCATTACAGAGCATCGGTAGGGGGTTAGCTACCCTGTATCATTCAGACAGTTAAAGTTCCTATGATCGTACTAGTCATGGTGGGGGATGTGGTGATTTAGGACAAGAGAATTCATATCATCAGGATAGTGCATAAATAGGTACTTATAATGTATCCTAGGTTATATGGTAGGTTCAGCTTCATGTAGTTCATCATGCACCTGACAGCGGCTAGGTTGGACCATCGACTGTTCGAGGTACGATTCTTATAGCCTTCATGCTTTCTAGTGTTTTGTTTGATAGAGGATCCTATCATTATTATATATATAATCATTTTTTAAGTGGTTAAAAACTAGTATTAGAGACCTTGTGTGGGACCATGTCGATCGACATGTTGTTGGGGGTGCGATTGGAAGACATCTGCCTTTATAGGGAATGTTCCCTCGAGGTTAGTGGGTACCATCTCCTTTGGAACTTGTTTGTGCTTGAGATTTCAATTTTTTACCTGATATTGGGAATGTATTGGTTGGTGTTTTATCAATCCCACATTTACTATTAATAATTAATGTTCATGTTCATGTCTCTTGAGATTAACGCCTATGTTCACCGTGGGGAATGGGATATTCAGGCTGGACATGCAGGGCCATTTCATCAGCAGTTAGGTGAGATCACAACCCAAGTGGAATGTATTGCGCTTTATGATGGGGGAGTAGAGTATGATGTCTTTACTCCTATGGTGTATTGGTTTTAAGACATATTTTCTAAGTATTTCTTAGGGTTTCCACACAAGATATATGTTGATTCCATGATTGAGTTGATTCCTAGAGTTGAGCTAGTTTCCAATCCTCCTTAAAGTATGGAACTAGAAAAGATTCAAGAAATAAAGAATCAACTAGAGTAGTTGGGGGGTAAGGGATTTATCCATCCAAGTGTGTCACCATGGGGTTCACCAGTCTTGTTTTAAAAAATATGATGGATTTTTATGCTTGTGTTTCGATTACAAGAGGTTAAATAGGATGATAGTTAAGAACTGATATCATATTCAGTGTATTGATGACATTTTTGATCAGTTTAGGGGTGATTTTTTGTTCTACAAGATTTATTTGAGGTTGGGTATCATCATATGAGATTAAGACATTATGATATACCATTAAATGATTTCAAAATAAGGTATTGTATGTATGAGTTTATTTTGATTTCGGGTTAAAAAACGCCCATTCTATGTTTATGGCCTTAATGAACTGAATCTTACACCCATACATGGATCATTTTTAAATTGTCTTAATCAATGAAATCTTGGTGTACTCTTAGAAACATGATGATCATTCCAAACATCTTAACATCGTCTTGAGTACATTGAGATAACATTGGCTATATGCAAATATATCTGAAAGTAGTTTCCAGATCGACATGGTGCATTTATTAGGTCACATTATATCTAAGGAAGGTGTGTCAGTGGACCTAGATAAAGTTAAATTATTTGTATCTTTGGAGTATCCCAATAATTTTTTTGATATCTGAATATTTCTAGGTTTGTCGGGTTATTATCGAAGGTTCATTAAAAAAAATTCTCATTTAGAGGTTCCACTTTTAGGATTGACTAAGAAGGGTATATATTTGAGTTATCTAAGGAATGTTAGAATTATTTTTAGAATTTAAATAAATACTTGACCACTACACTAATTTTGATCCTACCCAGTCTGGGTGAGTAGTATACCTAGTTTTGTGATGCGTCCAAAATTGGACTTGGATCAGTGATAATGCAGGGAGATCGATTCATGGTGTATGGGTCATGATAGTTGAGGAAACATGAATACAATTACCCTAATCGTGATCTTGAGTTGGTCATGGTGGTTTATTATTTAAATTGTTGGCATCATTACCTATTGGGAGAAAGGTTTATTGTGTATACCAACTATAAAAGTCTAAAGTGCATATTTTCTTAGTGATATTTAAATCTATTGCAATGGAGATGGGTTGAGTACAGGAAGTCATTAAACATTGAGCTAGCCTATATACCTAAATATTGAAATAGTATGTTTCATGATTTGATATGGAATACATGAACTCATGTTATCCAGGAGTCTAGTTTTGAGTGTAAGATGATGGATTTTTTTTGCTAAGATGCATATAGAGATCCAGGAGGGCCAAGGTCAAATGATCCTCATATCCTTGTCAGTTGATTCTACACTTCTATGTTAGATCAAGGATAGGTGGTATGGGTATATATAGTGCTTGGATTTGAGGTAAATACTTGAAGGTGTGGGGGTCACCTTCAGAATGGACTATTGATTATGATGAGATTGTTTGTATTTGTGGTCATGTTATTGTGTCTACTTGTATGCAAGAGGAGTTGTTACATGAGTTCCATGCCTCGAAGTGGGAGGTGAATCTTATTTTGACCAAAATGTATCATGATCTTCATATATGATATTATTGGATATGGATTAAGAAAGAGTTTGCAGGTTTCGTGATGTAGTGCTACACTTGTCAGTAGGAGAAGGTTGAGCATCCACGACCAGGTGATTTTCTACATCTGTTTTCCATTTGATAATGGAAGTGGGAAAATATCACCATGGACTATGTGGAAGGTCTTCCAAGAACCCCTCAAAATAATTATGTTATATGGTTTATTATGAACCGATTGACAGAAGTGTTCCATTTTTTTCCAATCTGGGAAAATTTCATGGTTGATTAGTGAGAAGACTTATATGTTCAAGTGATAGTGTGTTTTCATGGGGTGACTCAAAGTATAGTTTCAAATCATGATCCACGTTTTACTTCACTCTTTTGGAAAGTATTACATAAGGAACTATATACACAGGTTTTTTTTAATATGAATTTCCACCTGCAGACAGACGGGAAATCAAATAGTACAATCCAGGTGCTAGAGGACATGTTGATAGCATTGATCCTTAATTTTGGAGAAACTTGGGAAAATAACTTGGTGCTTATTAATTTCTCCTATAAGAACAGTTACTAGGTGACTATTCATATAGAAACATATGAGGTTCTCTATGGAAGTCCATGTAGATCATAATTGTGTTGGATGGATGTAGGTGAGTCAGAGTTGTTGGGATTGAGTCTTGTGAATGAAATTTCAGATTAGGTTCATTTGATTTGGAAATGTATGGTTATGGATCTGATTATGAAAAATTCATATATTGATTGACAAAATCAACCTCTTGATATTTAATTGTGTGATTGTGTTTTCCTTCACATGTCATTGAGGTTGGTGCATCATTGGATTCATAAATAGGGAAAGTTATCACCCAGGTACATGGGGTTGTTTGATATTTTAGAGAGGACTAGACCAATGGCATACTGATTGGATTTTCTATAGCATTATAATGGTATGCATGATGTTTTACATGTGTCAAAATTATAAAAATAGCACCCAAACCCATATCATATGATTTATGTTGATGATGTTGATCTTGAGGTTGATGAATCCTTTGAGGAGCATCTGATTGGTATTGTCGATTGCAGTGAGAAATTTTTGCAGGGTGGTACTATGTCATTATTCCAAGTGTTGTGGAAGCATGGTAATGTTCAAGAGGAAACATGGGAGAGAGGTAGATATGAAAACCCAGTGGCCCAATATTTTAACCTTGGAGGCTAAGTGATGCTTGGGAGAGTAGCTTGAGGATGAGATGTTATAAGGTGGGGATGTTATAAGATCCCAAACTTTTATGAGGTTTGTTTTAACTTTAATTTTCAGTTTAAATCCTTTTATTTTGGATAATTAAATGTTTCCCTAGTGTATGAGGGATCTTGAGGGTGTTTTGGGGGTTTAGAACATAAAAAGGGGGAAGAATTAGCCGTCAAGTTCAAGTTTCATAGTTGGTGCAAGGTTGGTTTAACTGTTCACCTAAACTGTGGAGAGGTGTGGTGTCTCGGATAGAATTGAGGTCATGGACATTAAAAAGTTTAAAATCGTGAAGGCTTACCTGGACAACTGTGCGGTTGGGATCTCCCTTGGATAGAGGCTCACACACGAGCACCAATTGGTCTGTTAAACCATGTGGGTACCCCTAGGAGACCGTACGACCTGGATCCCTCTTGGATAGAGGGATATGGACAGTTGGTGCACAGTTTGGCCTACCATGTGACAAAAAAGTGTTCCTTTTAAAAGTGGGGAAAATTCATGTTTTTTCCTCTCAGGATTTAAGGTTTCTAACCTATTTTTTCTCTCATTTAATCCTCTATCATCCTGGGTGATAAAACTCTTCCTCCCAAGATTCCAAGGTATGGTTTTTCCTTGATTATTGGCCATTTTGAGTGCCATTGGTTATGAATAAAAGCTTCATGTAAGTCTAACACTCTTCTTACTTCTATTTTATATAATTGTCATGGATGAATGATTTATCTCCTTCCAAATACCTAAACCCTTGCTTCTCCAGTAGATTATTGGTTTGGGCATTGAGGCTTGTTTTAAATTGAATAAATGGTCATGTTCAAGTGAGTGTTCATAAAAAAAATTAGGTATGTGGTATGCACTTTTTTCTCATAGTCTTGATACCTTATTCTTATGTATGTGGTTGTAAAAATGCATGTTTTGTTGTGCATTTAATTCTTTAGCCTGGAATAGTAAATTAAACCTTTAATAGAATTGAAAGACCATTCATGAACCCCATTGGATTTGTTGATTATTATGAGGCTGAGCCTATGGACACCCATGGGGTATGACACACCTTCAAACTTATTGAGATGGTTTGTGAAATAGTTAACTATGGGGTTTATGATATCAAAATTGTTATGATTATATTAAATGGATTATGTGAAGACTATGGGTATTATTGATAAATGGTTAAAGCGGTCTTAGCCATGATGTTGGTTGGTTAAGGGATTTCAAAAGGTCATGTTATGAATAATAGAAAACTGATCTTGTTATATAAATGGGTTAAATGTGATGAATGTAATGAACCATGGAAATGTGATAAATAATATGGTGTACCTGTGATGTTTTTGCTTGTAAAAAAGGCTAATGATGATGAAAATTTGAAATTTTAAAAAATGGTTGGTGGATTGATGGGATGATACTTCACTCCCTTGGGTGGGCCATACTAATGCTCTAGGAGCCCTTATGCATAGTAGTTTTTTGAGAAATAAACAATTCTCCTAACTCTAAGGGCATGGACATGGAATTCTATATCATGGTTGGGATGGTCATACATGGAGTTCTGAATCCTGATTGGATTCATGGACTAGGGATCCTTGTTTTCCAATCTATGTCCCTTTGATACAAGGTTCATATGATCGACATGGTCCAAAGTAGGTTTGATGAATATGGGTAAAACATGAAACAAATAATAAAAGTGCTTGTTTTAAATAATGTTAAATGATGTAAGTTGGTTTACTTTTTTTGTTTTCATTATTATCTATACTATTACATACACTATATTAGACTGGATATTTCATATACACTATTTTTTGTGGCCTATTGATTTGTATTCATAGCCCTTTTAGGTTGTCATTGGGTACCCAAGTAGACTTCATGGTTATAGGTCAGGACAAGGAAAAAGGTCATATGGTAGAGAGTTGATTTGGGTCTAGGGATGTGTATGTATGAGGGGACCAGACCTAATATTGGGACCTATCATGGAGATTCTTAATCATGTATTTATTTTGGGTGCTCCTTCACACTTGTAACTATATGACATAACAAGGCATATTTACTATTTGGTTGTGGGCCTGTACCTAATTTTGGGGAATTATTTTGGTGATGAAAGATTATGGTTTATATTGTTCCATTATTTCTAATTTTATCTATTATATATTACTCTGTTAAAGAGATTACAGTCTCCCCGTGTGTTCTATTAGACCCCCACCACTAGTCGGCAGCCTCTAGCATATGGGGAGGCACACTTGAGGTCATATAGAAAATTGGACCGAGGCACCAGATTAGTGTCACCCCAGTTGGGACGTTACAGAGGTCTTGAAAACTACCACTTTGGAAGGAATTTAACACTTAATATTTTAAGGGTATTTTAATCTCACCATCTTATCTCATGTTATTACCTTTTATGTATGAATTCTTATAGTAATTTAGTTTGGAATATTATACTCTCCACCATACAAATATGTTCAAACTATATTGATATGAAACTCTTTACACAAATTGTAGGTTTGTGTTACTCACCCAAAAATAGAATTCAAACATGTTTATACATGTCTAAATGCATCATATGTAGAAGGTACATGAAATTTTAATGTAAAGGCACATGAGTAAGCCTGGAGCAACAGATAACCAACCCCATTCATCAGCCTAGACAAGCCATAAGCTTCCAGGTGGGTAGGTAGTCTGACCCCAAATCCCTCTACCCATGGATACTTTACTAAAGAGATAATTTAATTCATCTTAATTATATAACATAATATTAATAAACTCTATTCAATAAAAAATTCAAATTTATAACTTCAATGAAAAAACAAGGTCGAGTTTGATGAAAAAATAAATTTATTATCATACATATCATGTAATCCAAGGCTCTATATCCTAAAAGTAGTTTAAAAGTTAAACTAAATCAAATAATATTCATCATATAAATTTTTTATAATTATGAATAAAATAGGGAATAACTTTTAAATAAATGAACATTATTTAAACATGAGATAAATATTTATAAACAATTCATGAATAAAAGATAATTATAAACATTTTATAAGTTTATCTTTATATTATGAACATTCCATAAATATTAACATAAAAATTTTATATTAATTACAATATAAAAAATTTCATATTCATCATTATATGGAATTTCAATTTTAAATTTATGATATTATATGAATTATAAACAATTTATAATCCAATTTCTATTACATGTACATTTTATATAATCTAAAAATCATATAATTAATCATTATTTATACCTTGATCATATCATTCATCAAAATACTTTTTTATGTGGATTAAATAATATCCAAATAAGAACCCTTTTTTAACAATTCAAAATAATTAATTATAAATAATTCAAAATTTAAATATAAACTTCTTTATATTTTAACCTTATTTCATATTTTATAATCCTTTATAAATTAGCACTTATTATTTCTAAATAAAAACTTTTATTTCTATATCATAATTCATATAATATAATTTTTTTAAAAGGTATTTAAAATATTGACATTTAATATTTTTGAATATAAAATTTCCATAAACATTTCTTTAATGAATTATAAACCATTTATATTTAACTTATTTATTTATAAATTTCTTATAAATTAAATTATCCTAAAATACATTTTACAATTATTTATAAACATTTTATATACCATTCAAAAAAATTAATGTCATAAAAACAATTTCAAAAGAATTTTTTCTTACCCTTATGCAGAATCCTTATTCTGTGTAAGGGTAGCATACCTCTACCCTTATATAGACAACCAAAAAAATGGTAGAATTATATTTCCTTTATGTAGTGCATGATACGTAAAGGTTCACCTGATATTACTTATATGTATATCCTATTACATAAAGGTAAGTCACACTTTACCTTTATGTGAACTCTTCATGTAAGGCTAAGCATTGATCTACCTTTATGTAAACCTTTAAAAAATGCATTACCTTCACATAAATCCTACCTGGATAAAGTTAATTTAATGTCTACCTTTACACAAATAATCTATAAATATACTGCGTATAGGTAGATTGGGTGACCCTTAGGTAGAACTCTTCTATGTAATGGTAACCTTAAAATTCCTTATGTTGTAGATTTTGGGTGCAACAGAGGTGCTAGATAGGGAATGCACAAATTATATTTTTTTATTATCAATGATTAATATGATATGTACATTGATGATAAACATAATGAAAAATAGAATAGAATTAAATATTAATTGATGAGAGAACACTGTAAACAAATATAGGATCATTACATAATTAATTATAATTAATTTAAGCAATTAAATAATTACCATACAATGGATTATTTCCTAATTTATGAATATAATAATGTATGTACATTTTATCATCATTTTATTATAGGAATAAAATGTATATTCCCTCTATAGATGATCCATACATGCTCCACGAACCTATGAATTTTGTCGTGGGAATCTCTGAGTGCTGGTGTGATAGATCTTAACACTTTCATCGTCCGTATTTGATTTCCCAAAGAATCACTTCAAGAAGGATTCTCTTAGATCTCTCTAGAAATGATAGTGGTGGAGTAGGAGGATCACTCTCCATTATTGAGATATTTATTAGAGAAGGTATCTCTCTAGGGACTTGAGATATTTCTCTAAATATTGTTGTGTAGAACCAAAACAAATAAAAACCAGCCCTTAGAAATAATATAATTCGGTTTAAATAGTATTGGGGTTAAAAATAATAATTTTATATGTAGCCTTATTATTTCCTTAATCCCTATAGAAACTCATGTCTATAATAATAATATTATTATTATTTCTTGACATGCTCAAAACACACAAATTAATTAAATATTATTTATTAAAATAATATTTAACATATATTATTTTTTATCGTACCATTAAAATCAGTCCACCATTCCTCCAAAATATTTATTGAGCCTTAAATAATTTCTATTTATTTAATAAATATATATCATTGCATTATTATCTAATAAATAAATATTATATTCACTAAATAGAAAATAAATATTTATTAAATATCATGCTCGCAAAAATATTCTCTCAAATAACTAGTGGGAAAATATGTGTAATCAATCAAACATGAATAATTATTAAACCATGTGTGGGAATGATATTTACTCAACATGTTAAAAAATAAATAATATTATTATTTAACTGAGGTTCTGGATACACTTAGTGTGTGTACCTCTAGGCCTCTTTCTTAGTGGTATTAAGACAAGCATCCCAAAGTCCAAGGTTAACATCTAGTAACACATCAAGGAACCCATATATAAAGAATTTTATTTCAAAATGACATAAAACCTCATACAGATACTTACTGTATAATATAATCCCTTTATCATGATATCTCTAATCAAGAAGGTTATTTGTTGGTTCCATCAGCCTATATGATCGATGTCTCTTTCTTTTAATTTTTATAAATTGAGCTTTCCTAAAAAACACTATGACCATAGATTTATTTGGGCTATATCATTTTCATAAAAGGGCCTAAGATATAAAATTATAAGGGAAAATCATTTCTCATATTATTCATTAATGAAATACTACTCATGACACACCCAACGTATCCTACTTCACCATGAACATATGTCATCACATTTTTCATAAATATATCAAAGTACATGACTCATAATATCCATTAATAATATTATTAAATTATAAGGATAAATACACATGTCTGTAGATAGGAACATCCACTAATATATATTAATGTGGATTTCCTACTAGAGGCTCTTATTGTCATAATCTTCTATAATTGAAATTACCAAGGTAATACACCATGATAAGGTGCATCAAAGTTCAGTGGGTCTTCACCCCTGATAGACAGTATCATTTTTATCCCTCAATTTATTTCATTAGGCAATATACCATATATTTAAGAATATTTTTGTGTCACTTCTAGGTTATCATCATAGCGGGGAACCGCTGTGACTAATTAGTGTGGTATCTAGTCTTAGGACATTATTACATGCTATGACACATATAAGAACAATCATGATGTGATAAGTGATTTATTAATATTAAAAACTATGAATAAAATTAATAATAAAGTATATAGAAGTTGGTTCTAGGGAACCAAATCCAATAGACTCTAACTTGCATGAGAGCCAACTACTAACACCCTTTAGTCCACTAGATCTCACATGATACTCAAAGAATTTATAAGATAATGCTTTAGTCAAGGGGTATATCATGGTTTCTTACATGGAAACTCTACTTAATAAAAAATCACCCCTCTGAGAAAAGTACCTCGAGAGGTGATACTTTTAGAGTATGTGATTTTTCCATTGGTGTGACCTTGGATCTTTTTCAAGAACCACCACTACAGTATTGTCATAATATAACATTATATGGTCTTTATCACTAAGTACCACATCAAGATCCTAGAAAAATTTTCATATCTAAATAGTTACTTTGGATGCATCATAATTTGATATATACTTGAAATACACTATAGAATCGAAGAAAACTAGAAGCATTGAACTCTTCCTACTCACAACTCCTCCATTAAGACTAAAAACATATCCTGACTATGACTTCAGATCATTTTGATCTATTTGAAAACTAGCATCAATATAACCCATGATTAATATCTATCATCTCTTCCATACACTTGGAATATATACATAGTTATTCTAAAATACTTAATGATGTCCTTAATATTAGACCAATGATGTTCACCTAGATGATTGCTTCAATCCATAAATAGATATCAGTAACTTTCATATATTTTTTGCATCAATTAGAGTTATAAACCCTTATGGTTGTGTCATATATACATCTTCTTGAAGGTTACCATTAAGTAAATTTGTTTTGATACCCATCTACCAAATTTAATAGTCATGTTAATCCATTGTAGCAAGTAGAATTCTGATGGATTTAAACATGGAAAATAGAGAAAAGTTTTATTTTTAGTCAATATGTTGACACTATTTAAACCCTTTATACACTATACATTATTTATAGATACTTACTTTACCATATATGTCTAGTTTTCTCTTTAATACTCATTTTTACCCTGCAGGATTTACATCAACTAGAGAATCGAGTATAACCCAAACTTGGTTCTAATACATGGAATCCATTTCAGAATTTAGGGATTTCTTATCTTGTAGATTATGAGCTATCTACTTCCTCTTTGTGGGAGAGAGTTTCATTATTTTCAACCAATAATGAGTCGCTATATTTAGTGACTAAAAAACCATATATCTCTAGTTCTCTTACCTCTCTAGTGCTCTTATGGATTACTTATGTTTCATGAACAACTTCTTCCATGGAGACCTATAGAATTTGTTCATATACTAAATCTTATGTATATTGAGCATCAACTTCATCAAAGTCAGTCTTTATCCTACTATCCTTCTTGAGAATTTTCTCCCTTTCAAGAAATACAACTTGTGTAGAGACATACACTTTCTTGTCTGATGGGTTGTATTGGTTGTATCCCCTTGTTTCCTTAGGATATCCAATAAAGATGCACTTTGTGCCCTGGGGTGCTAGTTTGTTGCCTAATATGGCCTTAACATAATCTTCATAACCCCATACAGGTTTATATGATACAAAAGGTTTATTTTCCACTCTATATCTTGAAGGGAATTCTATTTTCCAACTTAATTAGTACTCGGTTTAGTGTGTATGTCATAGTTTGTAATGAATATCCTAAAAAGGATAATGGAATATCTGCTTGACTCATCATCAAACTTATCATATCTAGAATTGTATGGTCTCTCATTTCACTAACACCATTCCACTTTGGTGTGTAAGGTGGAGTGATTTAAAAAATAATCTCAAACACCCATTGAAAGTCGATAAACTCTTGGTTAAGATATTCACCACCTTG
The DNA here is from genome assembly GCA_963277665.1 of Viscum album. NCBI lineage: Eukaryota > Viridiplantae > Streptophyta > Magnoliopsida > Santalales > Viscaceae > Viscum > Viscum album. The sequence continues at coordinate 1,382,594,400 of OY728157.1, forward strand.
ATCATATCGAAGATTCTTTATCTTCTTTCCAAGTAGATTCTCTACTTTTTATTTAATTCATTAAATTTCTCAAAGTAATTAGACTTATACCTCATCAATTATACATATCCATATCTACTAAATTAATCATTAATAGTTATTAAGTAAGAATGCCCACCTCTATGTTTTACTAGAAATGGTCCAAAAACATCAGTGTCTACCAATCCTAGAAGCTCTATGTCCCTTTAACCATATTCACCAAATAGTGGTTTGTAAATTTTTCCTTTTAAAAAAACATGACATCTTTAAAGTGAGTTTATATCAAAAGATTATAAATAACTATCATGATAGATCTTTGTCAAACACTTCTCATTTACATGACCAAAATATGGATGTCGCAGTTGGGTGTTATATGAGTCATGAGAACATGATTTGTTATCAATTTCTAATACCTTTTTCATAATTTAATACCTAAAACCATTATTTAAATGTTTCATACCATAACATATTTTGTCTTTATAAAAAAATAGCTATTATTTGGAAGGATGTAGAAATTTTATTTTTGGTAATAGTTGGTGCATAATAACAATATCTTAAAACCAATATCATTCATGTTGGTAACAAAAGGTGTTAATATACAATGGATAGAGCATCTAGACTCACACCATTGGCATCTTATAAATCCACATCTCCTCCGGTAATATTTTAGAATCTACTTGGTTCATATATTTGGATACATGTGTGATCACCACAAGATGAATCTAATACCCAATGTGTAGATATAAAAAGATTACACTTGATAATGAATGAGCCTTTAGCTTTCCCTTACTTATGAGTGCAGTTACTCTTCCAGTGGCCTATCTTACCTCATGAAAAACATACTTATTCCTTTCCCTTTCCCTTCTTATAGATCTTTCTCTTCTTTGAAGGACAATTCTCATGATCTTTAGACTTATTTTGAGTCTTGGGTCCCTTTAACTTATTTTTACCTTTCTTATTAACCATGATGATAGTAGGTTTTTCATTACCAATGTATCTATCAACTTTTATAATGAGAGTAAGAAGTTCCAAAATACTCCTCATTATTTCTCATGTAATAATTAACAATAAAACTGGAGAAGGGATTGGGTAGTAAGGAAAGTATGAAATCTGTGCGTAACTAATCTTAGAATTTAATGCCCAATATCCTAAGTGTTCAATATATCTAATAATATTAACTAAAAGAGTCCTATCTAGCACCATCTCTCTAAGATTTCATTTAAATAGTGCATTGGAGATATTTTACCTCTCTTGCCTTGCCTTCTCTTGATAGAGATCACGAAGGTGTGACATCAGGCTATACGCATCCATGTCCTTATGTTTCTTTAGAATCTTATTGGTTATTCATGATAACATGATACATTATATACTTGTATCATCATCTAAATTTTTCTAATAGAGAGAAAAATCTTCCTCACTAGCTATTTTTTTAAGAGTTTCATAAATAGGTTTTTCCAGTATATATAATTTTATTTCATGGCATAGGATAACGTGTAATTTTCTTTTACATTATTTGAAATTAATTTTAGTGATAATGTTATCCTTCTCAATTATGGATCATGGTGATATGTTTAAATTCATATTTATTTTCATTTATACAATTAAGAAAACCCTAATTTTAGTACTTTATCTAATAAGATTATATAAATAAATATTATATTTATTAATCGTCTACTATTTTATCAAAACCCAATATCCCTCACCATTGGCTTTGAAATATCCTATTTCTTGTAAATTCTAGTGGTGGAACCATATTTTCCTTTACATAATCTAGAATAGGGACTAACAAGTCATTTTAAGGGTTTTGTGTAGGCATAAAATTGTCAACTAAATTAACTCACGGTTCCTTGGTTTGTTGAGTGGAATACCCAATACTGAAATCCATAAATTGGATTTCCTCAACCTTTACCTCTTAGTTACACTAATTCTTGCTTAGAAATTTAACCCTTCATGTGAACTAGTTTAAGTCAACCCAAAACATCAAGTTAGAATTCCCTGATAATTGAAATCACTCTGACTTGGGCTAGTCAAGAACTCTACACTATGGTTTAATTTTAACTTAATTAGTAGAAGGATATACTGACTTTATATATATAACTAGAAGGAATTTTAATATTTATACAAAAATTCCCCATTTTTATATTTATTACATGCTTGTTAATATTAATTGGATTTACTTAAGTGATTAACCATGTATTACATAAAATTTTTGTATAATAAAATTTATTTTAGTTCCATCTTTCATGCTTCTTAATTCAATAATTCATGTGATCATGATAAAACATCTATAATGAAATTAACCATACAAATTGAAAAAATTAAAATGATAAAATGTTATGATAATGATATTTTACTAATTGTTAGTTTATCAAGAGGATGATAAACTAATCATAGACCTAGGGGAAACACCATGGACCATTAAAAAGTTCATGTTATAGCTTTCAACCTATCCACCCATGTACTTATTGTATTGGTTTCACCATAGATCTAAAATTAAATTACCTCCACTCACTTGGGATCTCTATCCATTACATAATATTTTACTCATACGTAGGTGAGGGTAACCAAAATATTGGTTAAAGAGTTTACATAAAAAAGAAATTGTGGCAACATAGGCCCTTACATAATAATAGGAGGGATGACATGAAGAATATCAAATTAATTTAATAATAAATTAAAAGGAAAAAATCACATACAAAGGTCTATTCTATACTCATGGTCATCCACAATCATTCAATGAATTATGTATTTAATAAAAATAGAATTTGATGTTAATAATTCTTATTTAAGATAAATCATGCTCAAAACAATTAATTATATTATTTAATTAATTAATTATTTTATCTTAATTATCATAAAAAATCTTAATATTATCATCCATTATAATTTTAAATAAATTAAATAATTTTTTTTGAAATTAACTAGTTAAAAAATATATAACTTAGAGTAAATACAGTGAGTTCACATCCAAACTATTCAGTTTGTATTATATTCATATACTATTTACTCATGCAGCATATGACATGAATGAATTATCACATAATTCCATGTCATGTACATAGTCAAATAAATGACACATAGAACACATGTTATTTACTTAGCATGTTATGTTTCAATTCATGTAAAATAATGATTGTATTGCAACTTATACACGCTATGTAGCTCCAAACATTATGCAAATATTAATTAGAATATATATATATATATATATATATATATATATATATATATATAACCCATCACATGGTGTGTAAATAGTTAAATAAATGAAACAAAAACACATGATGAAAAGGTTTAAGTAGTATAATAAATTAATTTTAAATTTTGTTTCATTTGGTAATATACATGTCATGTAATATATAGCTACACAACGTGTATATTTCTCACTATATATCCACAAAACACGCCTAGGGACTCAGCATGTAATCATTTAATAAAAAATAATAGAGTATGTTTCATGTATATGGGATACACATCATGTGGTCTCCGAGTTACATGGTCACCAGTCATGTAGGCCATATAATAAAATACATTACCTATCTTTGACTAAAGGACTACATGTCATGTAAAAGAGTTACACACCATGAATTTTGGATAACTGTGTGCCAGGATGGACCTATCAACACATGGTGTATTTAATACACACCATGTATAATAAATGTACATGGATTAAATTAATTCTAAATTAATTCATGAATTTCCTTGGTTCATTGAACACAGGAACACAGTGTTTACCAATGAGCTATATGGAATATACTATTTTGATACCCATATAGAATCTTAAAAACCTCCATAATAGTTCTTTGAATGTTATTCATTCATAAAATTAATCGATTTCGACTATATTTTCAAGAATGAAGGGTAAGAAAATAAGATCACATAATTCATATTAAATAATAGTTAAACTGTAATTGAAAATTGAAAATGAATATGTCAATAAATCAATGATATTTAAATAATTATAAATAATTACGTGACCCCTTTGATACCACCTGAAGGTTTCTAATGAGTCATAAGTTCCCAATGGTGTATGCCTAACTTGTATTTTTTTCGTATTCGATGATTAATCATCGATATACATCGATGATAAACACCATGAACAATAGAATTGAATTAAATATTAATTGATGAGAAAACATTTAATGACTATATTTTAACCTTTTAATACTTAGGAATATTTTTTAGGAATATTTTTGAAGCTATGTGTCAATTCAGCATGGAATTTTGGGGCCCAAGGGGTCTTCATATTGAAATATTAAAAATATTAATATATTATATCACATGCACATAGTTTTTTGAAGATAATGGAATAACTCCAAAAAAATTCTTGGATCAAAAATATGATACCTCCATTAAATATTTAATATGGGTTTTACCCTAGGTGTGACATAATCATTTTCATCATCGGGCACTTTGATAGAGTGCAATCGTGGGAAAATAAAATGAATTAAATTACTTATTTAATTTAATTGTCATTATTTTAAAAATCCTAAATGAAGCATCTATATAAAACTTGTTATGGTGATTCCTATAGGGTTGATCTCATAACCCTATAGGGAATAAGGATATGGAACAATGGTGGTGAGTGCACTGGAAAATGGGCATAGGATCATTAATCGATGATTGGAGTACTGCGAGGATCATCACCATTGAAGGAGTTCTTGGATCTCTCCAACGATAACAATAAAGAAGCATTATTTATTAGTGATCAATCCAACCCTAAGGTAATGAAATTTATTTTGTGGTTTTATCATCATTTAATGTTTGGGACAAATTAAAATTAATCCCTTCCCAAATTAATTCACATATTGATCTCTATTGGTTGCACAATGTCTGGTTTCTCTTCCTAGATCTAGGAATTTGAGATTTTCTTCTCATTGTTTCTTATCACCTGATAATCCCTATTCGTTGGATTTTTTTATGATGGTAAAAAAACATGACCATAGATTAAGACTTACTTTGTGTTATGTGCCTTTCTCCCTATATTCCTAGAATTTTTCATAGACATTTTGATTGGCTGATGATTTGATGATACCAAGGAAAACTAATAATTATGAGTGTGTCCTTTGGCACAATAGATCATCATCACTGGATCGGTTTCAGGTTTTGGGTAACACAATGGAGGCATGGTGAGGATTATGGGAACTTGAATATGGGTCAAGTAATAGAGTATCTATGATCCAGATCGAGTGGATCTCTCCAAGAAAGTAGTGATTGGAGATTCTGATCAACTGATGGTCAGAATCTGGACAATAGTGAAAGTGGTAGTCTGATGAGGCATGAGAGGTGGTTTTTTCATGGGTTAGGCCATGTAAATCTTTGAGATGTTACTAAAACCAATTTTATGGTAAAGAACAGATAGAATATGACTTCTAGACAGCTATGGTATGTTGTCAACCTAGATCCGAGTGTTGTAGTGAGTTTTTTAGTGATCTCGAAGGTGGTAAAAGCACATCGGTGAAGATGTGAGAGAATATAAATATTTTTAGAAATTATGAACTATAGATCATGTAGTCCAGTGAGATACATGTTTTTAGTACCCTCTGAGTGGTGTATAGGGTTTATGGGTCGAGTTAAATATCACATTCTATGTAGATTACTCAAATTTCATGTGTCCACTAGTCAGTAGGCTTAGTTTGTACATGGATTACATGCCCAAGAATCTATATAACCCCAAAATCCATATGTATCAGGGAAAATTCCATGAACTTTGGATATTTTACAATCCCGATAACATCTATAGTACACAAACACAGGCCAGGGTACACAGTCTTGACCAAACAACACATGCTGAGTGTAAGTCGTCTTCTATATTTTATGTATCCCTAAAGGACACATCATGTATTTAGAGGAGAAAATTTTGTGTGAGGCATCGAGATATGGGAATTTCCAGAAATAGAGATGCACACTGTGTACCCCATGGGATATACTGTGTAATCATTTCAGGGAAAATTGGAGACCTTGAACTTCCACCTTGCATATCTCCCCCTTCAAGACTCGTATTTTGGTCTGTGAGTAGCATATCCTAATCATTTTTTCATGTATAATTAAATGGTGGAATTTATGGTGGAATCAGAGTTACACCACTAGGTTATACAAGAATGGTTCTTATTTTAGTGATGTTTGGTCGATGGTAGTGATCAAGTTTGATCCGTAGAGAGACGTCAGTATTGGAAACTCCCCTGACACACTAGGTTGTAGGTCCCCCATACTATTTTCCCTAGTAAAATTTATTGGGTTTGATAATTAGAGGGTTTCTGAGGTTGATATTCCCTACTCTTATCAGGGAATGGTTACCCCATGTTATTTATATTTTTAGATTTGGTACTCCCCCATAATACAGTAGGGTATGGTTCCTCTATCTACGGAGTGGTTAAACCCTGTCTTCGAGCTCTGGTTGGGAACGGGTCCTCTACTAGAGTGGTGGATCTATTGGTATGTGTGATACCCTCTATATAAATTCTTTTGAGTTTTTTCATGATACTGGACATTGGATATGGACCTTTTGAGTTGCATGATGACTCATCATTATTAGCTGGGATATGGAGATGAAGATACCCTTTCTCTTTTATTTGGGATTCTTAATGAGTATATCTCAGTTATGGATGTTATGATTGTGGTTTTTTCTCATATTTTGATTTACACTCCCTCGTAGTGATGAGATGACTACTCTATCTTGATGCTTCATGTTTGGTGATTTTGGGGTGCCTTATTGGGTATGTTTATACTCACCCTTGCATGGGATTTTCTCATATGTGTCATGTCTTATGTAGATAATAATAAGATTATAATTGACTATGGTGGACCTAATAATATTGGAGATTAGTAGTACATGGAGGCACTGCTCGTGTTCGGTGGTCGGAATTTGGGTTCTGAATTGGGCTCTCCCCTAATCTACTCTTTACATTTGATGTAATTTTGGGCCCCCCTATATTTCTAGTTGGGTGTGTATTTTTTCCCTTTTATCATTTGTATTATACCAATTTACTCTTATTTATGGATTCCCTAGAGGTTGTTACATGTATGGTTGTACTCTATAAATTGTAGTCTTTTATTATTCATCTCCACTTTTTCATGGATATGGTCATGTGTGTGTATAAGTACTTTAGGATAAGGCCGCCAATGTTAGTTTATGCCTACTCAGTGATAGTCACCAGTCTCTGGTCTATTGGAGGTGGTCTTGGGGTTGTCACACTCATCTTACCACCACCCAATTTGGCCTCGGTGGGTAATTTCATGATAGATTAGTATTAGATAAGTTCATCCTAGGACCGGAGTTTAGAGATTCTCAAGTTGTGAGGTTTGGTTTGGGAACTAGGTGAATGGTGTTATAAAGAGTATCATGTTTGGATCTTAGGCCAAGGAACCCAGTGTTGGTGTGTCAGCCAATGTATCAATCCACAAATACTCTAATAACTTTCTTATTGAATCATAATATATAAAAACTAGTTATAGGGAAAACATTGGTACATGTATCATATAGGAATGAGTTGTGGTTTCAATGTCCTTATTGAGTCATTTCCCCAAATATGCTATTTTAACGTAGTGAGTTTTTATAATTTTCAAGATACCTCCATGATGATAGTTATCTAGGATTTCAAGAAAATTTCTTGGTGACAACAAGTTGAGAGATGAGGCCTCAGTTCAGGGTCCCACTCATGAGGTGTTTCCGGAATGTGGGCATAGAGCAGTGTTACCACCTATTAATTAGCACATGGACCCTCCACTAGTGGTCCAAACAGATGATAATGTACATGTTGAGTAGTGCATGGATCCAGCAGGATATGATGATGGTGTGCACAATCTTAGCATGTTGCGCGAGTTTTAGCAATAGTGACCACTTAGTATTTGTGATAAGTCATAGCTTTAGGTGGTGGTAGATTGGCTTGAGGAAGTGCTCTAGGTTTTATAGCTTGTACGGACCCTAACTGACTGGATGGTTATGCTCGCGACTATCCTTCTTAGTATAGAAGCAATTTTTTTGGTGGTACTAGAATATATCGCACCTATGTTTATTGTTCATCTGGGTTCCATAGGTAGAGATCACCAAATTTTCATGTTGATCTATACCCCCCCCCCTTCTCAGGTGGTAGAGGATCGGCACGAGCTTGTGGTGTGAAATTCCTGCTTGAATAAAACCACTTTTGGTGGTTTTCCTAGAAGTAATACTTCACTAGGGTGACATGTGGAATTGGTAGATCCATGTGTTGGTGATGCTTGACATGGTTTTATATATTCAAGGAATAGGTACAATTCCCCCATTAATATGCATTCTTGTGGTGAAATCTAAAACTATGTAGGTGAGTCAGTACTGCCCAAAGCAGATAGTGTTGAGGTGTAGGGGATGAGTTAATTTTAAATGTATGTTTGAGGTCATTTGGATGTTTCAAAGTGTTGGAGTGGGCCCTAGATCAGGATGACGGGTGGGAAAGGGAAATAGTGGCTTTAAATAGTTTATGATTATAACCCTAAGGCTCCAGATGTGATCAAGGTAAGACCTTTGTCTTCTATAATCTAGTTTCAGTTTTGGTATGTGGTGGTAAAGAACTTTTCCATAGATATAGACCCTATTCATGGTCTAGGGATACTAGTGGATTCATTTAGCATGAACCTTGTGTTTAGAGGCTCATGTATAGAGGATTAGTGATCACAAAATTTTAGTGTAATCAAACACTTAGAGGAGTGAGAACCTCATGTGAAATCTTTCAAAATATTGAAATGATCCCCTATTATGTTTTCTTTGTTATGATATTTTTGAATATATTCCATGACCAATTGAATACAAATAGTTAGGTTTATGGTTTATCTGAGTCATGGGACAGAGTTTTCCTCTTTTGGTAAAGAGTGATCCCAGACATAGTATGATGATTTTATGAGCAGTATGGTACAGATGATTCCTTATCAATTGAATAGTATGAACCTTGGAGTAGCAAATGCTATGAGATTTCAAATTCTTATAGTGTTGGAGAGGTGTGTGGATGTTTTCAATGAGGTTGTGTAGGTTTTATATCCCCATCAGGAGCTTGTTTTCTACATGGAATTACACCAGGGATATCCTGATATCTATACTAGAATATTGGATGATCTTATTTAGTTGTGAGAGTTTAAAGTGTAGTTGGATAGTCTTTATAATAGGGTCTTTTTAGACCCGGTGTTCCCACCTAGGAATCCCTATGTTGTTTTCCAAATAATTGGATGATTTCTTGAGGTTAGGTGTGGATTGACATCACCTGAATCTGGTGATTGTCAGAAGTGAGTATCCACCCCCAAGAAATAATGAATTTTTTTGACTAGTGGATAGGTATGAAGTGGTTATTAGAGTTTTACCTTAGGATAGGTTATCTCCAACTCCTATTTCAAGAGGAGGATGTATAGAAGGTGGCTTCCTAAAGACACTATATTTTATTTGAGTTCAGTAGTTATAACTTTCAATGAATTAGATGCCCCAATAGTGTTTGTGAGAATTATGAACCAGGTCCTTAAAACTCTTCTAGGTGTTGTTCATGGTAGTATTCTTCGATGGGACCCTCATATACTCAGTTTTAGTGGTGTAGTACATGAGAGGCTCAAGGATTTTTTTTATACAATATCTGAGAGTATCATCCCTATGGGAAGATCTTATAGAGTTGGTTCTAGATTTAGGAAGTCCACTTACATGGGATATTTATCTCATACATGGTTGAGATAGTGCAACCAACAATGGTTGAGGTTTTTCTAGCTTGAGGGCCACCCAAAGTTGTGTTCATGCCATTAGATGATCATAGTGAAATTTTTTCTATTGACTATTGTTGAGAAAGGTGGAAGATTAGTTTAACTCATTTTTTTATCTTGAAGGATGATGAGGGTGAAACATGACTCTAATTAATAGTTGTTACCCCACATCTTATATTGTGTGTTAGGTAGGATCGCCTTTGAGATACTAACTATGAGGCCTTTCATGATCAGATACCCAGAAGGCATGATCCTGATGGATTTTCTAAAGGTGGGGAGTAGATAATCCTTATTCAAGGATGGATGATGGAACCATCCATGCTGTGAGAGGAGTTTTGTAGAGGTTTTTCCCCCTTGGTAGTACATATAAAAGAGGTGAGGATATAATGGGATCCTTTGGCATCAATTTGGGTAGCCAAGGATATTATAGCATGTTGCTAAGTTTATCACTTGACACCTCACCTCTTAGTAGGTGAAGGTCGTGGTGCCCATATGGAAGTGAAGATGGGAAGGTTTATTTGTGTTTTTAAAGATGATTATTTCATGATCAATGAGAGGTAACACTGTTATCTAAGTGATTGTAGACTTACTCACCAAGTTTAACCACTTCCAAACCATCCAAGAGTATATATTAGTGGAGAGTTTGGGATTCTTGTGCATAAAAAATGTATTCCAACTTCATGGAGTTACCTCAATGATCATTTAATACCATGATGATCACTTAATTTCACAATTATGGAGAGTTTTTAAGAGTATTTGGGGCTAAGTTATAGTTGATCACAACTTTTCTACCCTATAAATATTTCTAGGCAAGTCATACCGTTCAAAATATGGAGAACATGCTTCAGGATTACAGGTTAGTTTTGATCCATAGCTAGTAGGATAGTCAACCATTTTTGGAGTTTCACATCCCAGTAGTTACCACTCTACCGTTGGTGTATAATCATTTTAGTCCATGTATGGAGACCCTATAGGTCATTGCTATATTGGTCGGAGCTAGTGGGAGATAGCACTTATGGGCCTAGAGTTTGTTCTAGTGATGGTTGTGAGAAGTTTAGTTCATCTATGGGTGGATGAGGACTATCTGGATCCATTAAGAGTGCTTTTTGAACCAATGATAGAGGCTTTTGGAGTTCGATGAGGGGATCATGTGTTCTGATGGATCCCACCTATTTGAGGATCATAGATATTTGGTATAGATGGTAGGCTATCTTCGAGGATCATAAACCCTTTATCTATATACTATTTTGGGTTAGCAAGGTGGAATACCTCTTAACCCTATGATCACAATTAGACTCGGTACTTGGATTTTTCCATGTGTCATAGTTGTAGAGATATGTGTATGACTAGTTGCATGATATCAACCTAGATGAGTTGGACCTTGAGGGTGGAGTTACCTTTTCAAGGTTCCTAACAGTGTTTGAGAACTGGTAGGGGAATACCCTTTTTTGGAAATTATTCCCCTTGGTTGTGTGTTTGTTGACAGTATAAGAACCTTTAGAAAAACTCATGGGAGTGGAATACCCTGATGTGAGCTTGGTATCTTCACCTATATGAGTAGATTTTTTTCTTTACATGATGAAAATCATTAAAGGTGGGGAGAATTTAATGACTCTATTTTATCCTTATAAGACTTTATAATATTTTAAGGAATATTTTCGATGCTAGAAATCAATTCAGCATGGAATTCTAGGGCCTGTGGAGGCCTAGTATTGATATAATAAAAGTATTAAATATAGTATCTCACACGCACATAGTTTTTAAAATATAATGGAATAACTTTATAAAAGAGACTTAGATTATAAATATGATACTGCCATTAAATATGGAATGTGATTTTTACCCTAGGAGTGACATGATATTTTTCAGCATTGGGTGCTTTGATATAGTGCATTCATGATTGAATTAAATTAATTAAATTAATTATTTTATTTTATTTTCATTATTTTCCAAACCCTAAACAACACCTCTATATAAATCCTATTATGGATATTTCCCCAAGGTTATCTATATAACCCTAGTTTGGATGAGGGGATGGATCTTTGATGGTGATTGCATTGGTATATGGTCACGAGATCATGGATCGATGATCGGAGTACCACAAGGATCATCACTGTTGATGGAGTTCTTGGATCTCACCAACAACAACAATAAAGAAATGTTATTCATCAATGATTGATCCAACCTTTAGGTGGGTCATTTGATTTTGTGGTTTTATCCCCAATTAAAATTTGAGATAAATGAAAATTAATCCCTTCCTAAATTAATTATTAGATCAATCTTCATTAGTTGTCCAACATCATATTTATCTTCCAAGATCTATGGAAATTGATATTTTCTTCTCGTTGTTTCTTATCACTTGAAAATACTCATTCATTAGATTATGTTGATGATGGAAAAATGAACATGACCATAGATCAAAACTTACTTTGTTGTTTGTGCCTTTATCCCTCTATTCTTGGCATTCTTTAATGGCATTTTGGTTGGTCTATGATTCAATTATAACCAAGAAAACTGATCGTTGTGTGTTTGTACTTTGGAACAATGGATCATGGTCGTGGGTTCGATTTCAATTTTTGGTAATGAAACGGATTCACAGAGATAAATATGGGAACCCAATAATGGGTTGGGTAATATGGGGTCTACAAGACAGATCAGTCAAATCTCTCTAGAGAAGCAATGGGTTGCGATTCTGAGCAATGGGTGGCCAGAAATCGACCAATGGTGACAATGGTAGTCCAACAAGGAATAAGTTGTGATTTTTTATTAAGTTAGGTTATGTTTCACTTTGATATATGATGAATACTAGTTTTCTAGAAAATAAAATCTTAAATTTGACTTCTAGACAGATGTGGTGGGTGGTCAACCCAGATCTGGGTGTTATAGTGAGTTTTTCAGTGATATCAAAGGTGATGGAGACACATAGACAAATATGCATGAGAATATGAAGTCTATATGAAATTATGAAGTATACACCATGTAGTTCAGTTAGATACGTTCTGTATAATACCCTATGAGTAGTGTCTGGGGTTTATGCATCAAGTTAAATATCACATGTCTTGTGAATTACTCACACTTCGTGTGAACACTATTCAATAGTCTTGATGTGTACAAAGAGTACACACCTAGGAGGCCATGTGACCCAACACACCATGTATGTTAGGGAACACACCATGTACTTTGGATAGAACATGGTCCTGGGCATGGCTATAGTACATGGACATGGGCCAGGGTATACGGGATTGACCAAATAGCACATGTCGAGTGCTAGTCGACCTCTACATGTTGTATATACCTAGAGGGCACGCCGTGTATTTGTAGGAGAACATGTCATGTGAGGAAGTAAGACATGTTAAGTACTATACAAAGAGAGAAAATACATGTAACCCATGGTACATTTTGTGTACTCCTTTCATGGAAAGTTGGATCCCTTGATCTTCCACCTTGCATATCTCCCCCTTTAGGACTTGGGTTTTCACCTGTGAGTAGAATATCCTTATAATTTTTAAATATATAATGTGGTGGTGGCCTTTATGGTGGAATAATACATATGGTATGACGTGATATGAGTGTGACACTTCTTTCAATGATTCTTGGTTGATGGCAGTGGTTAGTTTTGATGTGTAGAGAGATGTCAAAGTTGGTAACTCCCCTATCATACCAGGGTGTGGGTCCCTCATACTCTTTACCCAGATAAAAATGATCAGGTGTAGTCATAGAAGGTTTACTAGGTTCTGTAATACCCTATCGTATCAAGGCATGGGTCTCTCATACTCTTTACAAAGGTATATTTGGCACTCCCCCATACTATAGTTGGGCATGGATCCTCTATCAATAGAGTGGTACTCCCCTTTCTTTGAGATTCAACAAGGAGTGTTTCCCCTCAAATAGTTGTTGTTCCCTCAATTGTGGAGTGTAGTTGTGAGGTTTGGTACCCTCTACACAGATTCTTGTAAGGTTTTTCATGATTTTGGTCATTGGAGATGGACCTTTGGAGCTATAGGATGACTCATCATTCTTAGTTGGCTTGTGGATATAGAGATACCCTTTATCTCTCATTTAGGATCCGTATTAAGAACATCTAGGTTATGGATGTTATGATTATGGTTGTTGTATAATATTCTTATTAACATGGCATCATGGTGATGATCTGAATACTCTCTCTTGATGATTTGTGTTTAATGATTTCAGGGTGTCCTACTGGGTGTGTTTATACTCACTCATGCATGGGATTTGTCCACATGTTTCATGTATTATGTGTATGATAGGTAGACTAATATTTTCTATGGTAGAACAAGTATTGTAGGAGCTTAGCAGCACTTGGAGGTGCTGACCGTGTTCATTGGCCAAACTCTGGGATCTGGAGTTGGGCTCTCCCCCATTATACTCTTTACTATTAATGTCAGTTTGGGTTTTCCTCACATATTTCTAGTTGGGCATGTATTTTTTCCATTTTATCATATGTACTATGCTAGTTTAATATGATTTATGTATTCCATATAGGTTTTACATATTTGTTTATAATCTAGATGTTATAGTCTTTTATTATTTCTCTATACTTTTTCATGGAGATGGTCATGTGTGTGCATATAGGTACTTTAGAATAAGGACTCCCATTTCAGTTTATGCATACTCAGTTCTAGTCATTATCCCCTAGCCTATTGGATGTAGAATCGGGGTTGTCACACTTGTCTTATCATTAGCCAGGCGGGCCGCGGTGGGTCAGGTTGTGACAGAACACTGAAACCAAATGCGAGATCATCACATAATGATTTATAATTAATTTAAGCAATTAAATAATTAACTTGCAATGAATTATTTCTTAATTGATGAATCTGAAGAAAAAATCTACGCCATAGCATCATTATTTTATATCATTAAAGTGTAGATTATGTTCAGTGGTGATCTACACGTGCTCCATGAACCTCCAAACATCATTATAGGAATCCCCAGGTGATAGCGTGGTAAATCCTAACACTTACACCATTCGTCTTTGATTAGTCTGAGAATTGATTCAAGAAGGATTCTCTTGGATCTCTCTAAAATCTAGAGTGGTGGTGGAGAATGATCTCTCACCATTATTGAGAGAATTCTTAGAGAATGGATCTCTCTAGGGCCTTGAGAGAATTCTCTGAATATTTTTGTGCACAACCACAACAAATGGAAACCACCCCTTGAAATAATATAATTGGGTTTAAATAATGATAGGGTTAGAAAATAATAATTGTACATGTTCCCTTATTATTTCATTAATCCATGTAGAACCTCGTTTCTATAATATTATTATTATTTTTCCATACATGGTAAAAAACTTATGAATTAATTAAATATTATTTATTCAAATAAAATTTAATATATATTATCCTCATTGAATCATTAAACTCGGTTCTTCATTCCTCCATAATTTTTATCAAGCTTTGAATAATGACAATTTATTTAATAAATAAATATCACTACATTATTAACCAATAAATAAATAAATATTATGTTCACTAAATATAAAATAATATTTATTAAATATTATACTCACAAAACATTCTCTCGAATAACTATTAATGGAATATATGAGATCAAGAAAACATTAATAATTATTAAACCATATGTGATAATAATATTTATTCAACATGTTAAATAATAAATAATATTATTATTTAATTGGGGTTTTGGATACAGTTAGTATGTGACCCTCTAGGCCTATTTCTCAGTGTCATTTGGCCAAGTGGACTAATGTATAAGGTTATCATCTAGAAACACGCCAAGGCACCTGTAAAGAATGAAGTTAATGTTGAAATGACATAAAAACTCATATTAATGCTTAATGTGTGATATAATCTCTTTATCACGATATCTCTAATCAAGTGGTTGAATGTCAGTGTCATCAACCTATGTGTTTGATATATTTTTTTGACTTTTTGGAAATTGAACTTGCCTACAGAAATCCATAGACATAGATTTATTTAGGATATATCATTTATATCAAAGGGATCCATATATAAACTTCCATTAAATAATATAAGGTACAAATCCTTTCTCATATTATTCATTAACAAAATATTACTCGTGACGCACCGAACGTATCCTATTTCACTGCGAACATATGTCATCATGTTTTTAGTCAATAAATTAAAGTACATGACTCATAATATCCATTAATAATAATATTAAAGTCTAAGTATCAATACACACATCTACAGATAGTAATATACAATGAAATTTATCAATGTGTATTTCTAGGAGGGTCTTGTTATTATAATCTTCTACAACGAAAATTAACAAGGATGTACACCGTGAGCAGGTGCCTCAAAGTTCTATGAGTCTCCACCCCTAATGGATTATATCATTTGTGTCCCTAGAATAATTTCATCTAGCTATAGAACATATATTTAATAATTTTTTCATGGAACTTATGGGTTCTCATCATAGCAGGGAACTACAATGACCTTTTAGTGTGATAGATACTCTTATGATATTATCACATATTATTCAAGTAGAATAATAGTCATGATGCGATAAGTAGTTTATTAATATTCAAAAATATGAATATAGTTAATCATATAGTATACAAAAGTTGGTTCTAGGGAACCAACTCCAACATGCGTTGCATCAAGTTAGCTTGTAGTAACCCTTATGCAAGATTTAAAACCATTGTATAACCTTTACGCAATAACCCTTACATGAGATGGGGAATTATATTTATGATATGACCCTTACACAGACCACTTTTCATAAGGGTAAGTCCATATGAACCTTACGTAGAACACTTCTATATGAGGGTAATCCATGATGACCCTTACACAGAACGATTCTTCATAAGGGTAATCTTGGATAACCCTTATGTATAATTCTTCTATGTAAAGGTAATCCATTTCACCTAAATTTCAAGAAAATCCAAAATTCTACCCTATTTTTAGTTTCTTCTTCATTTCAAAATAATATTTCATAAATCTAAACACATGGGAAGCCTTTGATACTATTGAAGGATTTTTAATGGGTATAATAATGATTATCATATGAATAAGAAGAAATTTAAACCCTTTTCTAAGGATCTACCATTCTAGATAAATTAAAATACATATAAAACTAAAATAAATAAATACTATAAATATATCATACTATACACCAAAGGGGATTTAAACCATTCCATGGGTTTTAGAGGGATCACTAAGAGTATCCAAAAGATATCCTCTCTCCGAAGGTATCCACGGGTCGAGTAGAATCACACATCACATATGTGGTATTTTATGTCCTCCATGATGTAATAGACTCTCTTATGTAAAGGTGGTGGAGGAATATAGATTTGGGTAAAGGGAGTTTTGATCAATCACATACACACACTTCCATCACATAAAAGTGGTCTATAAATAATCCCAAGGATACTCCTTAGTGATGCATACATTAACTCATACATTTATAATGCTTGAGTTGATTCCTCATCTAATTCATGCTTCATATGCATGAATTCATTTAACTCCCATGTGTCTCAACTTATTAAATGTTTCATTAAATGATATTTATATGGAAGATCAACTAAAATGATAATTTTTATTATTAAGATGCCAAACATATCATAGATAGTGGTTATATCTTATACATGTTGTAAACCCATAGTACATAGCCTCTATTATCATATATAAATAAGTATTTATGTAATATTCATTTAAATTTTATCCAATGTAAAAAAGAAATTATAGTGGTTTAATTTTTGATGGTTTGTATGTTAATTATGGAAGTGATAGTGGAGATTTCATAAGAGTGGAAGTTATAGAACATAAGGTATATCTATAAGATATTACCAAATGTTACCTTTGATTACTGAGTTTAGTGGATGTGTGAGAAACACAAAGATGATTTCATAAGAGACATTATGATGAAAATTTAAGAGTCATTTTCTTATAAATTCAATGAAAAATGATGAAATATAAGATTCATCGGGTTATTAAATAAGAATCATTCTATGAGATATTTAGTAGCTAATGTTATTCACTGATTAGGTGAGTTGATATGGTGGAAGTATTTGACCGAATGTAGGATTTTCCATGGATATCGGATCAGGTGGAATTATACCCTAAAATATCGATAGGTGGTGAATACTAAAACCATTGGTTGGGTCCTAATATTTAATAGTAGAATGGATTATTTTTTTGAGAATTGAATGATAAGTGTGTGAATTCTAATCAACTTGTATTTACTTGAATAAAAGAGGCATAGTCCCACCCATGGATTATAATAAAAGTCTAAACTATATTAAAACTTGTATTGTTATTATGCATTTATTTTTTTCAATTTTTTTTCTTCTAATAGTTCTTGACTATCTTTATTTGAAATTTGTGTGTTATAGTGTAGTGTCTTGGATGTGTTGTATCTTTTAAGTTCCAAAAGTTTCAGTTTGGTTTCACATTCTGGTACTTTGTTTCTATCTAGTAAGTTACGGTGAATAGATTCCAAGAATTGAAAGTTATCTATAAACCCAATAAGTGTTATAAGATTACAGTTGGAGTTTTCTAGATGATCATCCTGACTAAGGTGTTTTATAGATCGATTTGGAAACATCATTCTTCCCTTATCCTTGTAGAATAATATCAATAAGAAGTTCCCAATATCTCTTTCACACTAACAAAAAGTTAGTGGAAGTTCATAGTTTTCATTGAAACAGTGTCGTAAGAGGGTATGGTCTAAATGGATAAGTTTTATAGAATAGATTTTGTGTTCTGGAGAATACAGGTGGAGGACTGTCTACCGTATAAGGACCTTGATCTTTTGTTGATAGAAACCAATTTGGAAGAATTGGAAAATGAATAATGGGAGATACTAGATAAGAAAGCACTAGGATTGATTCAAATTTCATTGGTTCACAATGTGGCTTATAACATCTGGTAAGTGAAGATCATATCAGAACTTATAATGACCCATGCTAATATATATGTGAAGTCCACAACGATGAACAAAGTGTTCTTTCTAAAGAGATTTTTCAATATGATGATATCATATGGGAATTCTAGTGCTGATCATATTAATGAATTCAACATGATAATAAGACAATTGGATTCAGTGAAGGTGAGATTTGGAGATTCAAAATGGGCATTTTGGTTATTCTAATTTGTCCTTGAATCTTGGGATATGATGGTCACAATTGTGAGTAACTTGAGTGGGAAGAAGGATCTAGTGTTTGTAAACATCAAGGATTTAGTTCTAAATTAGAAAATTCATCAGGAGAAGATCCCAATATCTTCCAAAAATATATATAGTAAAGAATTAAGGGAAACTCCATAACACATAGGGGTTATAAAAAAGTTAAATGAAGGATAAGATAAAGTAGGAATATATCGGTGGAAGGTGGTCTCATGTGTTGGAATTATGGGGAAAATATTTCCTTAATAAATATTGCAATGAGCATAAAGTGAATTCTAGAATATATGATTCCAGAATTGGACTCATGAATCCTATGTCAGAAGATAAGAGTGACTTACTTATATGTGTTGTTAGTTCACTTTATTATTAGGTTATAGGCTCTAGAGTTTTTTCCCCCTCAATATGTGTGAGAGTAAGTATGAAGAACTGTACTTAAAAAATATTTTACAGAGTGCATATGGTGTATAATATGTTACATGTTTCCACCCATACAAAGAACTTAAGCTTGATAAATTTGAAAGGATTTTGGTGCATCACAAGATTAAGGAATAACTTAATTTTTATTAGATAGTTTTATAATATAAGTTTTTGTATAATTTTCATGGATAGAGATCATGAAAAAATTCATCTATTTATATGGTTGTAGAAAATAGAGTGAAAGATGGAAATTTTTACCTTACGAGAGTATCAGAAGGTGCAATGTATTCCAAAAAATTAACTTTCATGAATATATGGAATTATTGTCTAGGTCACCTTAGTGAGAAGGAGATTAAATTCATGGCTAATAAAGGGATGCTGAAGGCTATAAGAATGGAGTGTAGAATAAGTGGGGAATTCATTCTAGGGAATCAGTGGAATGTATCCTTCTAAGTGGAAGGAAATATTATAAATAACTAGAAGTTAGAGTTTTTTATATAGATATATGGGGACCATCTCCAATTAATTCCTACATAGGATCACACTACTATGTAACTTTCTTCAATGATGTAACATGAAATATGTGGGTGGTATTTCTCAAGAACAAGTACCCTATATTTAGAATCTTCATTCAATGGAGAACTATTGTGTAAAAGGATATTGGATGAAAAATAAAATTCTTAAGGTTTGATAGTGGTGGAGAGTATATAAGTATGGAATTTTGTTGGTTCTTCTAGAGGAAATGCATACGATTTAAGAAGATCGTACTGGATTGTCACGAACCGAATCTGGTTGCCTTCAAAATCGGCACCCGACCCGGTCCATGGAAAGACCCGAAGGGAGTTCCCAATCCCCACGGGCTGGCACAAGTTCCCAGGTATCATAGAATGAAGTTTGGGAACGATTTATCAGAATTTGTAAACATAAAACAACAAACAAAACCAAGGAACCAAAACTGGATTTTTCAAACAAAAACATCTTTTACTAAAATTCAGGACTGAATTACACAAATTTAAACAATGTATGAAGACCATTACAAAGGTAAAAAACCAAGAAAAGATAGCCCAAGAACCTACACATAGAAAGAGGCACCTCCCTCAAGCCATCCACAAAATACTTCACCACCAAGGACCTGCTAGAAACCCGAACCAATGGTACTAAAAACTGTACCCAACCTGCGACAACAAAAATAACCAATTCTACTTACACCCAAAGGTTTAAGTAGGGTGTGATCCAATTCCAAGTAGGATACCACCACTAATATATTCCATGTGATAAACATTTAAAGATGAAAAGCACGCAAGTTTTCAAAAACATAAAAAAGCTAGTTATAATTTCTAAAAGATGCGACTTTGAATAAAAACAGTTTTCAAGTGGTCTATTTTAACGGGTTAACACTTTTAAAATAAACACCAAAGCTACTTAATTTTCCAGAAAAATGTATTGTATACCGACGGTAAGTATAAAGTAACTAATGAGCACAAGAAATAGTAAATAACCCCTAGGCACTAGCTAGTTGTGGGTCCCAGGTACCTCGTATCTCGGTGAGAGTAACCATCACAAATATCCATTCTCATGCACGAGCCACTAGTAGGGAATATACCCATAACTTAGTGGTCCCCAATCATCATCATCATAGTTTAGTTAGAGTTGTAAGCGTCAATCTTTCTAAGTGAAACTGAGGCCAAAGCCCACGGATTCACTAGCGTACTAGTACACGTTCACCCACCTAGATACCCAGGTTTTCCCCTTGTGATCAAACAAGTTCAACAAGTCAATAAATATACATTGAACATGAAAATATCATTTCCACATCAAAAATTCACCAAACAGCCCATATGTATACCACACAAGTCACAAAAATCCATTTTTCATTCAAAATGATTTTGAAGTCCGACTCACACCAAAATAGCCCACAACACATTTCACATTTCTTCAACACTTCCACAAAATCATTAAACAATTTTATAAAACAATTATAAGATATTTCAACTCATATAACATCCCACACACATGGAAAATAACACTTCTTTCATAATCAAAAAATCAATTTTTCACATCACACTCACACAAAACACTCCACATCAATTTCACATCACTTTCACACCTCAATATCTCCTTTAAACAATTTAATAAAATATTTCCAAGATGATACATATCACATAACAGCCTTTTCACAAATGAAATGGACCTTTTAAAAATATACTCCTACCAAAATAGTTTGCTGATATAGTTTCACCTACTACACAACTCAATAAACCATTCAAAACTTTCATAAAACAATTATAAGGAGTATACCCAAACTTTGCACATAAAACCCATTTCAAAAACCTCTTTTTAAGCCAAAATCACACCAAGACCCTACCAAAACAGAATTGTCAGCCCAATAAACATGTAATAATCCACTTTCAAATGTTATATAATCACCTTGAACAATATGACAAAATATACCCATGAGAACACACAAATCCATAAAACACTTTCAAGGAGTATAACAAGGTTATACACATAAAACCATTCAAAGACACCCCCTTTTTAGGCCCACATGGCACTATATAATTACCCAACCAAAATTTTCAGTCCCTTTCAAGAACTAATAAATCACTTCCACATTTTACAAAACTACCACAAGAGATAACACATGAAATACATTTGAAAAATACACACTTCAAGCAAAAATGTAACTTTAATACCAAATGCTTTACTATTGCTACCAAAAATGGTTTTCTCATAATTCACATCATATAAGGAACGTGCAAAATTATTTAATCAAACAAACTAACTCATCATTAAATGGTTACCCATGGAATCACCTACCGAAATTGTCGAATCCCTCAAAACATGCTGTGAAACATCAACCGCACCACCCCGGCACCACAAGGATGATAAATCTAGACCTAGACCACAAATTTTCACCAAAAAGACCCATGGCTAAACCCTAGGTTCTGGAAACTTTGTAACATCAAGAAAGATGGATGAAACCCTAAGGAAATGGAAGAAGTGGAAGGGAGGAACACTCACCTTGAAAAATCTTAAATAAATTACCCTGAATTAACCAAATGTTGAAACTCAAAGTAGCAAAACCTGATATTTAGGATCGACTGATGAGGAGGAGGTCATGTTAGGACTAAAATTGGGGGGGAAGAGTAAATATTGAAGGAGATATGAATGAATTAATTTACCTCTTCAAATCTGCCTGATTTTAGAAACCCTAATAAGTTCAGCACTCAATCGCTATGAATAAGAGCTCCAAAGAGAGGAGAGAGAGATTGGGCGCGCAACTGGGTTCAAGGGGCGCATTTGAGGCTTAGAATAACCGAAAAAGACTTAAAAATTAATAAGTTATTAATTAATCAAATTTTATTTTTAAAACTGGAATTGGGCTTTCGGGCAGGCCCAATCCTTTAAATAACAACCCATATACACCTTGTTTATGGATTTATAAAGGCTCCAAACTACAATGGTGGTGTTAATATTTCAGGGTAGACCATTTAGGAATTGGAATGGGTGAAAAATATTAAAAAATGAAAAAGTTATAAAAGAAACAAAATTTATTTTTAAATCTTGAATTGGGCTCACGGTTTGACCCAATTGACGAAAACTCACCCATTCCACCATAAAAGCTTGAGAAACCCCAAAAAAAGGATAAATGGAAATTAAATTAAATTTAACTTTAAAATAAGTCATGTATGTGAAAATTCTCCCCACCATGAAAACTTTCCGCCCCGTAAAGTCACATCAAGGCCAAAGAAACAACAAAACCCAACTGAGAAACCAAGAGGTACTCCCTTGTCAGGTTTCACCCCCAAAGGCCAAAACACCTCCAGTGATCAATTAATGAAGGATTACTCTCACAAACAAATCTTACACCACTTTCCTGAAATGATCAATCACATTCATAATTGATCCCAAAATAAAACTCCTTAAACACTATCTGAACAAGACTCAAGCAATTCACCCAAATGAACAACAACATCGAAGAAGGTTACACTTACCTTACTTTAACTAGACCATTGGGTACTCCCCAATCCCAAAGTTTACTAAAGGAAGATGTAGGTATCTTGATAGCTCTAAATGAGACTACCTACCTCCAAGCCACGACCATGGATAAGTCTGAGTTACTGGTATGGGGGAACAAAAATAACCTCCCCACCATAAGAGACAACCTATATATTTTTTTCCCCGAGAAAGAATCAGGACACTAACAGGGGGAGGCTTGAATGGACTCCCCAATACAAAGGGTAAACTTCCATCAAAAATTAACAAAATAACTTATATAAGACTCATAGTGTGTCTCCCCACCATAAGAACCAACCATCTTAACCGACTAGCATGGGCCGGTACAGAAAGCCCCCAGAATTTAAAGAGTTGGGACGACCACATAGTTAGTCTGCACGGTTTGGGAAACAATGAACTAACAGTGGGGATCCTTCTATCTACAAGGTTTTCTGGGGCATGGTCACTACTAACCAAGTGAAAATCGTGTGCCCAACCTGTCTAGCCAAACTTCAAACCTTTATCCAAATACTCAATGGAAACCAAAGGGGGATGGAATAACATTGGGCGATGACATGGGTACAAGGCCCTTTACCTATTTCCAATGAACATGAACAACAGAAGATAGATAATGAGACCATAGGTTTAAACTCTTACTATCTTTCATACTGAGTATAGAAAATTGTACAAGGGTTTAAACGACCCTGGGATTTCCCCTGACTACGAGTCAGCTTCTCTCCAAGACCTATGGCTGGAGCTCAAACGATTGAAGCATCTTCGACCTCGCAGTTAGGCTTTGGAACCCCACCCCTGAATGAGAATTCCTCTTTCGGTGGAACCAAAAACTACAATGCAATCCCCAATAAGTTTTCCAAGACATAACAAATTCCAAACTCACTTTACCCTAACCCGATATTTCACTGAAACAAGGGCTTATAAGATGCACACACATCACACCTTGTTTGTTTGGACGAGAAACAATAGAAGTAAAGAACACTTATACTCACCTTCCTCTAAAATGGAATATATTTTTTCCCAAGGGAGACATTCTCCCAACATAACAGAGACTCTCATATGATTTCCCAACTTTCACTTTTACGGTCAATTGATCACATGACATGACATCATAAGGCATCACCAAACATGACCACTGCGACTGATATAAACAATTCATGGAGAGGGGCCTTATACAACATCCCCAAACAACACACAATTCTAGATAATGGCCACAATATCCTATTGTGACCATATTTCCCACACTGGTGGTTTAACACAAACTCATTCTTCAAAGAAACTGTGAAGAACCCAAAGGCCCTCTTATATGACATCGAGACACTCATCCCCACTAACAACCCTAGACCACTTCCAGTTTCAACAAATAAGGAGACTTAAGAGGTTAGGGTCTCTTTCAACCTTACATGATCACTCTCCCACTACAAGAGGATACACAAAACCAAGAAAGGAAAGGGAGTAGAATCAATCTAAAAATATCAAGAAAAATATTCCTTATATTGATCAACTTGAGGGTCTTCAAACGGAGAAACAATTCGGGTTGCACTTTAGTTGTGCACTAAGCTTTAATGGGGTGTACCTTATCCAACGATTGAACCCAAGGACCCAACCAAGATGGTCCATTGGTCAAGATATAACACAAACCAGATCCAAACACATTAAGGGAACCACCATAAAGGTGTCTCAAAACATTTTTCAAAATATACCACTAACAGTCCCTACAACACAACTTACTGACCAAACACAAACCCAAAACACAATTCAAATAAGAGGGGTTCTTGGACTCAAATAATCCCAAAACATCAACTTTTTCAAAAACACATAATATAATCCATCACAAACAATTCATCAAGACATCATGTTTTTCTTTATAAACATTTCTTGAAAACAAACGGTTCAGCGGTTAGCGTATCCACCAATGGTACCCCATGGGCATTACACATGCATGTTTCTGTGCGACACTGGGCACCCTCCTCATATCCATCCTGACACTCATCCAGTCATGACATCAATCATCTATCATCCCATATAACCCCATGCATGTGGTAACCCATGGAAATACCAAAGTTTAAAACAAAACAATCTTTCCACATTTCAAAACCAAAAAAGTCAACCAACACATCCTTTTTCTCAAAACCACTAACCAGGAGATAAAAATCCCAATTCAAATCTTACTAAACATTTCGGAAAGACACACCCATTTGGACAAGAACTCACTTTAATGTTATTCACATCAATTTAATATCATCTTATCCCATTAAAACATCCTTTGATTGTTTATAAAACTCTATTGGAAACACTTTTTCAAAACCAACTTCAGTATAGTTTCTACTTTTAAAAAGAGGTATATGCACACCATTTTCCATTTGAATATAATTCTGAAAATTCAGTTCTGCCATTTCATAAATCAAACCATTCCATCTTTATTTTAAAATCATTTAACAAAAACTTTACACTACTTAAAACCAAGTCACTTTAAAACCAAAGTTCCAAGATTTCAAAATTAAAGAACACAAGACAATGCGAGAGGAAACTAGTTTCAGTGGGTGACTTGGACATATGGTTGGAGGCCATGTTCCAATAACTTCACTATAACAGAGAGTGTTCTAGGGAATATCCATGGCTCTACATGGCTTGCCAGACCTTGCGAGCTCACTGAGACCATTAACCCAAATCTCTTTTCATTTCCCCTAATCATCATTAAACCAAGAAAACCAAGGGACTCTGAAAGGTCCTGACTTCCCTTGGAGACCTAAATCACGTCATGAGGTGTGGTGATCAGCCACACTAATCATAACCAAAATTCTAAGTCCCAACATTCCTAACTCCAGACTATCCCGACTGTTCCCCAAATAACATGACCCAAAGAGAGCGAACCTCCTCTGATACCATTTTGTCACGAACCGAATCTAGTCGCCTTCAAAATCGGCACCCAGCCCAGTCCATGGAAAGACCCGAAGGGAGTTCCCAATCCCCACAGGATGGAACAAGTGCCCAGGTATCATCAAATGATGTTTGGGAACGATTTACCAGAATTTGTAAACATAAAACAACAAACAAAACCAAGGAACCAAAACTGGATTTTTCAAACAAAAACATCTTTTACTAAAATTCAGAACTGAATTACACAAATTTAAACAATGTATGAAGACCATTACAAAGGTAAAAAACCAATAAAAGATAGCCCAAGAACCTCCACATGGCAAGAGGTACCTCCCTCAAGCCATCCCCACAAGACTTCACCACCAAGAACCTGCTAGAAACTCAAACCAATGGTACTAAAAACTATACCCAACCTGCGACAACAAAAATAACCAAGTCTACATACACCCAAGGGTGTAAGTATGGTGTGAGAAAATTCCCAGTAGGATACCACCACTAAGAGATTCCATGTGATAAACATTTAAAGACGAAAAGCATGCAATTTTTCAAAAACATAAAAAAAAGCTAGTTACAATTTCTAAAAGATGTGACCTTGAATAAAAACAGTTTTCAAGTGGGATATTTTAATGGGTTAACACTTTTAAAATAAACACCAAAGCTGCTTAATTTTCCATCCAAATGTATCATATGCCGATGGTAAGTATAAAGTAACTAATGAGCACAAGAAATAGGAAATAACCCCTAGGCACTAGCTAGCTGTGGGTCTCAGGTACCTCGTATCTCGATGAGAGTAACCATCACAAATATCCATTCTCATGCACAAGACACTAGTAGGGAACATACCCATAACCTATTGGTCTCCAATCATCATCATCATAGTTTAGTTAGAGTTTTAAGCGTCAATCTTGCTAAGTAAAACTGAGGCCAAACCCCACGGATTCACTAGCATACTAGTACACGTCCACCCACTTAGATACCAAGTTTTCCCCTTGTGATTAAACAAGTTCAACAAGTCAAGAAATATACATTGAACATGAAAATATCATTTCCACATCAAAAATTCACCAAAAAGATCATATGTATACCACACAAGTCAAAAAAATCCATTTTTCATTCAAAATGATTTTGAAGTCTGACTCACACCAAAATAGCCCACAACACATTTCACATTTCTTCAACACTTCCAAAAAACCATTAAAAAATTTTATAAAACAATTATAAGATATTTGAACTCATATAACAGCCCACACACATGGAAAATAACACTTCTTTCATAATCAAAAATTCAATTTTTCACATCACACTCACACAAAACACTCCACATCAATTTCACATCACTTTCACACCTCAATATATCCTTCAAACAATTTAACAAAATATTTCCAAGATGATACATATCACATAACAGCCTTTTCACAAATTAAATGGACCTTTTAAAAATATAATCCTACCAAAATAGTTTGCTGATATAGTTTCACCTACTACACAACTCAATAAACCATTCAAAACTTTCATAAAACAATTATAAGCAGTATACCCAAACTTTGCACATAAAACCCATTTCAAAAACCTCTTTTTAAGACAAAAGCACACCAAGACCCTACCAAAATAGAATTGGAAGCCCAATAAACATGTAATAATCACCTTGAACAATATCACAAAAGATACCCATGAGAACACACAAATCCATAAAACACTTTCAAGGAGTATAACAAGGTTATACACATAAAACCATTCTAAGACACCCCCTTTTTAGGCCCACATGGAACTATATCATTACCCAACCAAAATTGGCAGACCCTTTCAACAACTAATAGATTACTTCCACATTTTACAAAACTACCACAAGAGATAACACATGAAATACATTTGAAAAATACACACTTCAAGAAAAAATGTAACTTTAATACCAAATGATTTACTATTGCTACCAAAAATGTTTTTATCATAATGAAAAACATATAAGGAACATGCAAAATTATTTAATCAAGCAAACTAACTCATCATTAAATGGTTACCCACGGAATCACCTACCGAAATTGTCGAATCCCTCAAAACATGCTGTGAAACATCAACCGCGCCACACCGGCACCACAAGGATGATAAATCCATCCCTAGACCAAAAACTTTCACCAAAAAGACCCATGGTTAAACCCTAGGTATGAACCCTAAGTTCTGGACACTTTGGAACATCAAGAAAGAGGGATGAAACCCTAAGGAAATCGAAGAAGTGGAAGGCGGGAACACTCACCTTAAAAAATAATAAAGCAAATACCCATAATTAACCAAATTTTGAAACTCAAAGTAGAAAAACCTGATATTTAGGCTCTACTAATGAAGAGGAGGTCATGTGGGGACTGAAATGGGGGAAAAAGAGTAAATATTGAAGGAGATATGAATGAATGAATTTACCTCTTCAAATCTTCCCGATTTTAGAAACCCTAATAAGTTCAGCACTCAATCGCGATGAAGAATAGCTTCAAAGAGAGGATAGAGAGCTTGGGCGCGCGGCTGGGTTCAAGGAGCGCGTTTGAGTCTTGGAATCACCAAAAAATCCTTAAAAATGTATAAGTTATTAATTAATCAAATTTTATTTTTAAAACTGGAATTGGGCTTTTGGGCAGGCCCAATCCCTTAAATAAAAACCCATATACACCTTGTTTATAGATTTATAAAGGATCCAAACTACAATGGTGGTGTTAATATTTCAGGGTAGACCATTTAGAAATTAGAATGGGTGAAAAATATTAAAAAATGAAAAAGTTATAAAAGAAACAAAATTTATTTTTAAATCTAGAATTCGGCTCACGGTTTGGCCCAATTCACAAAAACTCACCCATTCCGCCATAAAAGCTTGAGAAACCCCAAAAACAAAGGATAAATGGAAATTAAATTAAATTTAACTTTAAAATAAGTCATGTATGTGACATGGATACTCTATAACATAATGGTTTTGTGAAGAAAATGAATCAGATGTTAGTTAAAAAATAATGTATAATGATAATTCCCATGATATTCTCTAGGGTGTTTTGGATGAAAGATATGAAATACATGACATACTTAATCAATAGGATTCTTTCTTCTCCATTGGGCTAAGAAATTTTGGAGTTTTTTTATCTATAAGGAAAGTATATTTCACCCATCTTAATGTATTCAATGCACTCACTTATGCCCACATTGATTCCAAAGAAGGAGAAAAGTGGGATCTTAATTCTTGAGCATGAAACATTATTAGTTATGGTGATAAAGAGTTTGGTTGTGGACTCTAAGATAATAACTCTCAAAAGTTTGTATTAATTTGGAATTTGATCTTTAATTAAGAGATCCTATATAAGGATCAAAATCAAGTAGAGAATGTCAATGAGAAAAAAGTATTATTAGAATCTAAGGTTAAACTAAATGGGTGTATAGATGTTATTGATGTTCTAGAGAATTCAAGAAGCACAAAAATATTGGATACACCAGGCTATTTGAAGGAATTTTTTGAAGGTAGAAAGATTTGATGGTGTTTTAAAGACCTGAATTACCAAGGATATCAGGTACTATGGAATCTAAAGAAAAATATCCAAATGATATGATTCTAGAAGTTATGATACTGAAAGAATCGCAACCATAAGAAAATATATGGAGATCTACCAGAGTGAGGCACCCAATACAAAAGTATGGGATTAGTTTTAACTACATTTTATGTATGGTGGAGATCTTAAGAGCCCAAATGAGGGAAGAATTTTGAAATAATCAAATCATTAGGAGTTATACATGAGGGATTAAATTAATTAGCTCCATGTGTATAGAATATGAGAGCCTGTGGAGAAATTTTTTGGGAAGAAATTCCTTCAAAATAAATTGGTGTATTAGTTAAAGGAATAAGTGGATTGTGGGAAAAGGTAAAAATATAGTCTAGTCATAAACGGGTTTAAAAAAGGTAAAGGTTTGGATTTATTAAAGATCTTTTCACTTGTAGTTAAATATATGACTATTTAGATAGTGTCGGTCATGGTTGTAACAGAATGACTTTATTTAGAGAATTTGGGTGTGAAAGCATTATTCCTTTACTGGGACTTAGATGAAGAAATTTACGTAAAGAAAATAGTTGGTTTCATGTGTCATCAAAACCAAGGACTTGTGTATAGAATCAATTAAAGCCTTTATATATTGAAGTAATCACTAAGAAATTAGAATTTAAAGTTTAATGACTTCATAATGAAGTGGAAGTTTATATGGAACAATGATAACCATTTTTGTTAATAGAATATGTACAATGGTGAAATTTTCATCCTCTTGTTTATTTACATTGATAATATGATTATTAAAGTTCTAGTGAAGGAAATAATCAATAAAATGAAGGAAAAATTATCTGGAAGTTTCAAGATGAAGGATCTTAGTCCAGATAAATGAATCTTATAGATGAGGATTATGAGAGACCTAAGTTATGGTACCTTGTACTTGACTCCAGTTGATTACATCCAAATGGTGGTGGAGCACATCATCATGGGTGAGGCAAAAACAGTTTCCACAACCCTGGATAGACATTTCAAGTGGATTAAGAAGAAGGCACCATGAATAAAATATGAGGTTCACTGCATGGTGAAGAATCCATATACATCATCTATAATAATATTAATGTACACCATGGTTTATAATCATCCAAAATTTTCAAAATAAATGGGAGATTTTAGAAGATTTATGTAGAATCCCTGAATAGAACATTAGGAGGCTATGGAGTGGATTTTAAGGTAATTAAATGGTTCTAGAATCTTAACACTATGATTTAGAACATATGAGTCATTGTAAGGGTTTATAAACTCATATTTTATAAGATATAGAGACACTCAAAAGAGAATCACCTTATATGTGTTCACTTTCAGAGTAATGATGGTAAGTTAGATGTTTAAGATTCATTAATTAGTTAAACTCTTAATAATAGATGTAGATTATGTTGCTTTAATAGAAGCTAGAAAGGAATTGATCTGGATGAAGATACTATTAGAATATCTTGGAAGGAGAAAAGATGATGATAATATATTTCATGGTTCACATAGTGTAGTTCACTTAGTCAAAAATCCAATATTTCATTCCTAATCAAAGAACATTTAACTAAATTATCACTTCATTAAAATGTTTTTAGAGGATAGAGTGATGCATATATGGAAGATTAAATGGTATTGAAATCTAGTAGATATGTTGACAAAGTTATTAATCTGGGATATTCTAAGGTGGTGTTTCACCTCAGTT
This sequence comes from Viscum album, assembly GCA_963277665.1. NCBI lineage: Eukaryota > Viridiplantae > Streptophyta > Magnoliopsida > Santalales > Viscaceae > Viscum > Viscum album. The sequence continues at coordinate 1,382,625,801 of OY728157.1, forward strand.
TTTCTAAGATAACTGGAATAATGGTGTGGGAACTATGCAATTACAATGAAAGATATGAGGAATATAAGAGGCCTATAAGAGATTATGGAGGACTTGGTAGTGAAGTTTGGAAAAATATTATCAAGTGGGAGATTGTTAGGTTCATCTGTGGAAACCATTTTTTGGACAATACATTAGATCCAATGGAAGGATAAATTCAAGTATTCTAATTTCTAATTGTTCATATGGAAATGGAAGAAGCATCAGTGATGGGTTTGGAAGACCAGAAGTTATAAACTAAAAGGTACATCCTGAAGATGTTACCATAATTTTCTCTTGATCACTTAGTTTGGAGGTAGTGTGGGAAACACAAAGGGAATTATGTAAGATCCATATTGAAGAAAATGTAAAAGACATTTTACTAGCGGTAAAGGATGGAATATAAATGACATCAAGATATCACATAAGAGTCATTCTATGAGACCCTGGTAGTAAAAATAATTCATTGGTTAGGAAAGTTAAGATGATGGAAGTCTTTAAATGAATAGAGTTTTTTCCATAGATATTGTATTAAGTGTAGTTATCCCCTTGAAGACCAAGAGGAAATAACTATCAGAAGCACAAATTGGGTCCTAATATTTAATAGTGTGATGGAAAATTTGTCTAAGAATCAAATGATCGATGTGAAAATTATAATCATCTTTCATTTAGATGAATAAAAGAGTTCCAGTTTTCCCCCCATGGATTAGGATACAAGTCTAAACCATGATAAAACTTATGTTCTCATGCCATTATTTCTATCAATAATCTGTCTTTTGATATTTCAAATATGCCTTCATTTGGAATTTGTGAGTCCCGATGCAATGGATTGGGTGCGGTGTTTATTTCAATTTCTAGTTTTCATAATTTGGGTTCAAATTCTAATAATTTTTTCCACCTAGTAAGTTTAGGTGGATAAGTTTAGGGAATCATAAGTTAGCCATGGATCAAAAATCTTACATAAGTGTTTATTTTGTGAGTATAAATTTTGAGTGAAGCTTTAAAATATTTTAATTATTTAATTATAGGGATCTGGATTTCTCTTTCCCTTGTTTTTATGACATTACTTCTTCATCATTATCTCATGTATTAAAAAAGTTTCATTTAATATCTAATCAAAATACATGTTCTGAAACTATAGCAATCACTACTTCTGAAAAAAAAACTTTTCTTCACCTTAAACACTTGACATTTATTTACATTAATTTCTTATCAATAATCATCAGAAATTAGAGATACACCCTAAGATCTATGTATTTAAATGGAAGAATCATTAACTCTGTTACTCCCAAAAACACATCTTCTTCCATTATCCTAATTAATCATTTGGACTCCCAATATTCTTTAGTGTACCTTCCAAAAGTATAATCATACATTAATTTTAAATAGAGAGTTAAATTCTGAAAATATTGTAATACATTCAATTAAACTTTTATCTAAAGTGTTAACTTTCAAAATGACATCTCCTGGGCTACCAATCTTCTAAATCATCGATTGTATGTTCAACTCAACTTATATTATTCACCCAAGTGATTACTTCCATTACATGCATATTTCTTTGTTCCAATAATCAAAAGGATGATCTTATTCCATAATTCATCATTACGTTTATAACATATTGACTTTTCTTCTCACACACTTTGATTTTCATAGACAACAAATACAACACTCTTCATCACAATCTATTTGGGTTCTCCTCCACAAAATTAAGAGGCTCTGGTATATCCACGTGATTTTTGAACATAGAAATTTTATAAATGTAAAAATCTTATAAAGAAAGAAGGGGAAGGTATTGTAGTCCAATGGAAAAAAATTGAGTGCCATTAAACTAAATAAATGGGGCGGGAAAAGTGTTTTTTTTAATAAATTAAAAAAGACTAATAAATTTTTTTATATTCCAAATTATAATATTTTTTAAAAGAATCAATTTTTTTAAGAACATGAGATATGGTTTTTTCAATATATAAAAAAAATTACATTTTTAAATATAATTAAATTTTTTAACATTTCAAAAATATGTTTTATGTTTATAAAAAAATCATTTACAACTAAATATTTAAAAGAAAAAAAAAATAAGTGTCAAAAAATATGACCACAAATAATTTTTTATTTTTACAAAAAAAAATCATTCCTAGTTTAAATAAAAATAATAATTTAAGTTTTAAAATAATTATAATTTTTCAATATTTTTTAAAAAACTATTTCATTTTATTAGTTTTTCAGAAATAGATAATATTTCAGAAAAAGAATTTTTTATTTTATTTAAAGAATAATAAATGATTTTTTCAATAAATATTATTATTATTATATTTTTATAATTATATATAGTTTTTAAAAATAATAAATTTTCAAAAAACGACAGAAAATTCCAATGAAAAAAATCCAATGAAAAATTCCACTGAAAAATTCCATAAAAAAATGCATTGCAAAATTCCTTTGAAAATTATAGTAGAGAAATCAAAAATTATCTTGAAAAAATAATAATTGAAAAATATATTGGAAAATTAAAATAAAAAATATCATAGTAAAATTCATTAAAGAAATTATAGTAAAATTTTAGTATAAAAGAAGACTATAAAATTCCATTGAATTACATTGAAAAATTCAACAAAAAAATCTATAAAAAAAATCAACTCATAGATTTAATTAATTCAAGTGACAATTTTAACTGGAAAATTATAATGGAAAAATAAATTCTTGATGTGAAAATTTTTGTTGAAGTTTACTTATATAAATTTCTAGTGAAAATATCTAGGGAATTTTCTAGTGGGAGTTTAAAATAAAATTTTATATTAAATGTTTTCACTATAATTTTCCATTGAAATTCTTGATCAATATTTTTCTATGAAATTTTTCACTAGAATTTTTTAGTGGATATTTCAAATTGGATTTCACATTGAAATTTTTTACTGTAATTTTTTAGTGTATATTTATAATAGAACATTCTAATTGAATTATTTTTTTCATTTTTAGTTTTTGAGTGAATGTTTTTAGATGAATTGTTGAAATTTTCAGTGAAAGATATTTTTGAGTATTTTACTTTAATTTTTCAGTGAGAATTTAAATTGGATATTTTTAGTATAAGATTCCATTTTAATTTTCCTATATAATTTTCAATTGTAATTTTTAAATGAAATTTTTCACTAAAATATTTCAATTAAACTTTTCACTATAATTTTTTACTGAAAATTTCCACTAAATTTTTCAAAATTATCACTATATTTTTCTAGTGAAAGTTTACATTGGAATTTTTTAGGAAAGTTTTCACAAGTATTGTTCAGTAAAAGTTTCTATTATAATTTTTCAGTGAGGTTCAATTAAAATTTCTAATGTAAGTTTCCATTCTATTTTTCTATTAAGAATTGCATCTTTTTCACTATAATTTTTCATTTATGGCGATCATACTATAATTTTTCATTATAAATTTTTACATTCTATATATTTTATTTTTTTAATGTAATTTTTCATTGGAATTTTCATTAGTAAAATCCATTATAATTTTTCACTATAAATTTTGAGTGATTTTTTCCAATGGAATTTTACAATGAAATTTTACAATATAATTTTTTAAGTGAAATTTTCTAATGGTATTTTTCACTATAAAATTGTAGTGAAACATTATGATATAATTTTTTTTATTTTTTTGTGTAATTTTAAGTTAAACTTTTGAATGCAATTTTTTAGTGAAATTTTTCACCACGATTTTCCAATTGAATTTTTCATAATAAAATTCCAATAAATTTTTAAAGTGGATTATTTTTTTATAGTTTTTTTTGTGGGGTTTTCTACTGTGATTTTAAAGTAAATGTTGATGGAATTTTTCTATAAATTTTTTATAATGATTTTTCTAGTGTTTGTTTCGATTGGATATGAAAGTTTACAATTGAATTTTTCAATGTAAGTTTTCACTACAAGTTTCCACTAAAATTTTACAAATTTTCCTATGGAATTTTTTGATGTAAGATTCCAATATAATATTATGATTTAAGTTTCCACTGGATTTTATAGTATATGTTTCCACTAGAATTTTCCCATATGAGTTTCTACTAGAATTTTCAAGTGTAATTTTCCACTGGAATTCTATAGTGTTGGTTTTCACTAAAATTTTATAGTTTGATATTTTATTGGGTGAAAACTCAATCCTACATAAGCTTATGAAAATAATGGTGGTCTACATATAATCTTGGATGAGATACTTCTCTAATCACCAGTTAATTTTAGGATGAAACTACAAAAGGAATTAAGTTTTGTGCCTGGAAGGTCTAGGCTAGGGAGTAATGGTCCTAAAAATTAGTATCAAATCCATAGTGTCACCTAGGTGTGATGTGAGTGACCAAAAAATTTCTTAACAATGATAACATCAGCTCGATTAGAGCACGTATAGCCATGGTGGTGTCTTGTGTCAAAATACTTCTTGATAGTAGTGATCAGAAGGCGTATCTTGATGATGAGAAAAAATAATGATGCAAGATGTTTAGATATAGTGGATTATTATTGAAGGGAAAACTCAGAGGTGTGGTATTTAGTCTAAGGGTAGGATTTTTTGGTGAAAACTCAATCCACACATTAGTTTCTATAAAGTGTGATAACAGACATATAATCTTAGATGAGTTCCTCCTCCAATCACAAATTAGTTTTAGGATAGAACCCAAGAAGAGATTATGTGTTAGACCTAAAAGGTCTATGTTGGAGGAAATGATCATTACATATTTCATATAATTTTCTAGTGATATTTTTTATTAGTATATGAATGTGAATTTCTCATATAGTTTTTTTCACTCAAATTTTATCAAGCAATTTTTTTCTTATAAATTTTCAATGGTAATTTCTACTTGTAAGGGATTGGATCAGTCTAGTTCGACCTTTTGTGTGTTTTCAAAGATCATAGTGTTTGGAGGAGGCCTGGAGTGGGTCTGTAAGTGTTTGGATGCTAAAATCTAGAAGTAGGAAGACTTTTATGTCATGAAGGTGCGGTTCATGGCTTGGGTGAGAGCCCAAATCATGACCAGTCGAATCAGCTATGTGAGGGATTTGGCTACATTGTTGAATTAGCTATGTGGATGGATCAGATATGTAGATCAGTTATGTGATCAACCAAATACATGAGGGATTTGGATATTAGGGAAAATAACTATGTGAGGAATTTAACTATGTGGGGAATTCAGCTACATGGGGAAAATGACTACATGGGGAATTCATCAGTGTGGGTAATTCAGCTAAGTGGGGCTTTGTCTACATGGTAATTTCGGCTACATGAAATTTCCTATGTGGATATTTATTCCATTTTCATAAAAATTCCCATACAAAACATTTTGTGCCATGAATCAAGGGCCTTAAAAGGCCAATTCATCGAGGATAATTATATCCATGATTTTCTTAGTTGTATGAGGATATAGAAGCATTATTGTACATGGAATTTAATGAGATCCCAAAAAGTAGGAATTAAATATTTTTCAATCTAGAAAACTCGATCGTCCCATATCTGTCAACTCGAAAATGGTGGTCTTTACCTTTTTTCTTCCCTTATTGCGTTCTATTAAGACTGTATGTTCCAAATCCCTTTGTGGAACCCTTCTACCAGTGGATCAAGTTCTCCAGTGGTGATCTCATCTTATATGTGCCCACTATTTTGGTGCAATGAGTTACATGGAACTTCTTTCTTCCAAGTAGGGGATTCATTACTTCTTCTATTTATTTACATTCAATCATAGAGTTATCATGGTTTATCCCAATATATGGAAATGGAATTAACCTAATAAAGATTGAACCGGATTAATAAAGAATTGGTTGGTGGTTTCATGTTGATGGTGTTGCTTTATATCGTGATAATAGTCGCCTCTTGTTTTTCTAGATAGTGTGGTATCTATACTATGCTTGTTAGCATGTTTTTTATTCTATGGATTATCATGTCGTTCTTTATGGAAAATAGTAAATAACATAAATCCAAAATTAATTAAGAATTAATTGGATGAAGAATAAAGAGGCATGTTGTAATAAATCTGGTGTTTCTTATAATTTGATAAGAATCAAATTGATACTAATTTCATGTCTAATTGAATATGTTATTCAATGTGTTAATGGAATTTAATAAATAATTTTAAGCGTGTTAATGCTTATTTATGAAAATAATTAAAGGCATGTTAATGAAATTTAATTCCACACATTTTTTTGAAATTGGAATGTGTGCTAAAAAGCATGTTTAAATTAATTATTTAATTAATTTCATATCTTTTTACAACTTGATGCCTTAGGTTTCCTGTAGTTGGAACCTGTGAATAATGAATCAATTAATTCAATATAGATTAAGAACTATTTTTAAGATAAATATAATTTCCAGGTCATTAGTTTCCCATTTTCTTGATAAGGTCGAGTTCCCTATGTTGGATCCATGAGAGATCGTTTATATGTGATGACTAGATGCCTTGTTTTAGGGACTAGATTTCCCTATTAAATATGTTTGTTTCTTACTACCTTGTGATGTGATCTGGATGTCATATTTTCTATATGATGTGATATTGGGCGGTGAGGCCCGAATGTTAAACGATATTGGGATGGATGATCCTAGGATGGCTGATGTGATGTGGATGGGGTGGTCCAAATGATGTGGAAGTAGTTGAGACCTGTGATGGTGAGATGCATTGGGATATACATGTGGATGTCGGGGATGGAACTAGAGGTGATGGAATGGGATGGATATGGGATTATCCATAGATGATGTGATGCTGAGAGCTCGGATGCTCGTTTATGAATATATTTAATGGTTGACGGTCAGGTTACTTTTTTTCTGTATTCATTTCCACGCTGCTTAAGGCAGATGGATGTACTTGGTTGCATGTTTCCTCTTGATGGTATCTTAGGATGGTTTTCCTAGAGTACCTATATTATGTAATTATTCTAATAATGATTAAATAATAATTAACCCATGGGGTTGGTAATGATGGAATATAAATTTTGAAAAGATGTTAATCTTGAGAAACTATGGACTTGGTTTGGATTAAGCCTAGAGGGAATATAATTTACTCTGATGATTGATGTAATTTAATGTAATGTAATGTAATGTAATGTAATGTAATGTAATGTAATGTAATGTAATGTAATGTAATGTAATGTAATGTAATGTAATGTAATGTAATGTAATGTAATGTAATGGAATGTAATGGAATGTAATGGAATGTAATGTAATGCAATGTAATGCAATGTAATGCAATGTAATGAAATGCAATGTAATGCAATGTAATGTAATGAAATGCAATGCAATGCAATGGAATTGAATGTAATGGAATGTAATGTAATGTGATGTAATGTAATGTAATGTGATGTAATGTAATGTCATGTAATGTCATGTAATGTCATGTAATGTAATGTAATGTAATGTAATGTAATGTAATGTAATGTAATGTAATGTAATGTAATGTAATGTAATGTAATGTAATGTAATGTAATGTAATGTAATTTAATGTAATGTAATGTAATGTAATGTAATTTAATGTAATGTAATGTAATGTAATGTAATGTAATGTAATGTAATGTAATGTAATGTAATGTAATGTAATGTAATGTAATGTAATGTAATGTAATGTAATGTAATGTAATGTAATGTAATGTAATGTAATGTAATGTAATGTAATGTAATGTAATGTAATGTAATGTAATGTAATGTAATGTAATGTAATGTAATGTAATGTAATGTAATGTAATGTAATGTAATGTAATGTAATGTAATGTAATGTAATGTAATGTAATGTAATGTAATGTAATGTAATGTAATGTAATGTAATGATGTAATGTAATGTAATGTAATGTAATGTAATGTAATGTAATGTAATGTAATGTAATGTAATGTAATGTAATGTAATGTAATGTAATGTAATGTAATGTAATGTAATGTAATGTAATGTAATGTAATGTAATGTAATGTAATGTAATGTAATGTAATGTAATGTAATGTAATGTAATGTAATGTAATGTAAGGTAATGTAAGGTAATGTAAGGTAATGTAAGGTAATGTAAGGTAATGTAATGTAATGTAATGTAATGTAATGTAATGTAATGTAATGTAATGTAATGTAATGTAATGTAATGTAATGTAATGTAATGTAATGTAATGTAATGTAATGTAATGTAATGTAATGTAATGTAATGTAATGTAATGTAATGTAATGTAATGTAATGTAATGTAATGTAATGTAATGTAATGTAATGTAATGTAATGTAATGTAATGTAATGTAATGTAATGTAATGTAATGTAATGTAATGTAATGTAATGTAATGTAATTTAATGTAATTTAATGTAATGTAATTTAATGTAATGTAATTTAATGTAATGTAATGTAATGTAATGTAATGTAATGTAAGGTAATGTGATGTAATGTGATGTAATGTCATGTGATGTGATGTAATGTCATGTCATGTGATGTAATGTCATGTAATGTAATGTAATTTAATGTAATGTAATGTAACGTCGTGTAATGTGAGGTCATGTGATGTAATGTCATGTAATGTAATGTCGTGTAATGTAATGTCATGTAATGTAATGTCGTGTAATGTAATGTCCTGTAATGTAATGTCATGTAATGTAATGTAATGTAATGTAATGTAATGTAATGTAATGTAATGTAATGTAATGTAAGGTAATGTAATGTAATTTAATGTAATGTAATGTAATGTAATGTAATGTAATGTAATGTAAGGTAATGTAATGTAATGTAATGTAATGTAATGTAATGTAATGTAATGTAATGTATTGTAATGTAATGTAATGTAATGTAATGTAATGTAATGTAATGTAATGTAATGTAATGTAATGTAATGTAATGTAATGTAATGTAATGTAATGTAATGTAATGTAATGTAATGTAATGTAATGTAATGTAATGTAATGTAATGTAATGTAATGTAATGTAATGTAATGTAATGTAATGTAATGTAATGTAATGTAATGTAATGTAATGTAATGTAATGTAATGTAATGTAATGTAATGTAATGTAATGTAATGTAATGTAATGTAATGTAATGTAATGTAATGTAATGTAATATAATGTAATGTAATGTCATGTAATGTAATGTAATGTAATGTCATGTAATGTCATGTCATGTCATGTAATGTAATGTAATGTAATGTAATTTCATGTCATGTAATGTGATGTGATGTGATGTAATGTAATGTAATGTAATGTAATGTGATGTAATGTAATGTGATGTAATGTGATGTAATATAATGTAATGTAATGTACTGTACTGTAGTGTAATGTAATGTAGTGTAATGTAATTTAATGTAATGTAATGTAATGTAGTGTAATGTACTGTAGTGTAATGTAATGTAATGTAATGTAATGTAATGTAATGTAATGTAATGTAATGTAATGTAATGTAATGTAATGTAATGTACTGTAATGTAATGTAATGTAATGTAATGTAATGTAATGTAATGTAATGTAATGTAATGTAATGTAATGTAATGTAATGTAATGTAATGTAATGTAATGTAATGTAATGTAATGTAATGTAATGTAATGTAATGTAATGTAATGTAATGTAATGTAATGTAATGTAATGTAATGTAATGTAATGTAATGTAATGTAATGTAATGTAATGTAATGTAATGTAATGTAATGTCATGTCATGTGATGTGATGTGATGTAATGTAATGTAATGTAATGTGATGTAATGTGATGTAATGTAATGTCATGTAATGTGATGTAATGTAATGTAATGTAATGTAATGTACTGTAGTGTACTGTAATGTAGTGTAATGTAATGTAATGTAATGTAATGTAATGTAATGTAATGTAATGTAATGTAATGTAATCTAATGTAATGTAATGTAATGTAATGTAATGTAATGTAATGTAATGTAATGTAATGTAATGTAATGTAATGTAATGTAATGTAATGTAATGTAATGTAATGTAATGTAATGTACTGTAATGTAATGTAATGTAATGTAATGTAATGTAATGTAATGTAATGTAATGTAATGTAGTGTAATGTAGTGTAATGTAATGTAATGTAATGTAATGTAATGTAATGTAATGTAATGTAATGTAATGTAATGTAATGTAATGTAATGTAATGTAATGTAATGTAATGTAATGTAATGTAATGTAGTGTAATGTAGTGTAATGTAATGTAATGTAATGTAATGTAATGTAATGTAATGTAATGTAATGTAATAAAATGTAATGTAATGTAATGTAATGTAATGTAATGTAATGTAATGTAATGTAATGTAATGTAATGTAATGTAATGTAATGTAATGTAATGTAATGTAATGTAATGTAATGTAATGTAATGTAATGTAATGTAATGTAATGTAATGTAATGTCATGTCATGTCATGTCATGTAATGTCATGTGATGTGATGTAATGTGATGTCATGTGATGTAATGTCATGTAATGTAATGTAATTTAATGTAATGTAATGTAACGTCGTGTAATGTGATGTCATGTGATGTAATGTCATGTAATGTAATGTCGTGTAATGTAATGTCATGTAATGTAATGTCGTGTAATGTAATGTCATGTATTGTAATGTCATGTAATGTAATGTAATGTCATGTAATGTCATGTAATGTCATGTAATGTAATGTAATGGAATGGAATGGAATGTAATGTAATGTAATGTAATGTAATGCAATGTAATGCAATGCAATGTAATGTAATGTAATGGAATGTAATGTAATGTAATGGAATGTAATGTAATGTAATGTAATGTAATGTAATGTAATGTAATGTAATGTAATGTAATGTAATGTAATGTAATGTAATGTAATGTAATGTAATGTAATGTAATGTAATGTAATGTAATGTAATGTAATGTAATGTAATGTAATGTAATGTAATGTAATGTAATGTAATGTAATGTAATGTAATGTAATGTAATGTAATGTAATGTAATGTAATGTAATGTAATGTAATGTAATGTAATGTAATGTAATGTAATGTAATGTAATGTAATGTAATGTAATGTAATGTAATGTAATGTAATGTAATGTAATGTAATGTAATGTCATGTCATGTCATGTTGTAATGTGATGTAATGTAATGTAATGTAATGTAATGTAATGTAATGTAATGTAATGTAATGTAATGTAATGTAATGTAATGTAATGTAATGTAATGTAATGTAATGTAATGTAATGTAATGTAATGTAATGTAATGTAATGTAATGTAATGTAATGTAATGTAATGTAATGTAATGTACTGTAGTGTAATGTAATGTAGTGTAATGTAATGTACTGTAGTGTAATGTACTGTAGTGTGTGTAATGTAATGTAATGTAATGTAATGTAATGTAATGTAATGTAATGTAATGTAATGTAATGTAATGTAATGTAATGTAATGTAATGTAATGTAATGTAATGTAATGTAATGTAATGTAATGTAATGTAATGTAATGTAATGTAATGTAATGTAATGTAATGTAATGTAATGTAATGTAATGTAATGTAATGTAATGTAATGTAATGTAATGTAATGTAATGTAATGTAATGTAATGTAATGTAATGTAATGTAATGTAATGTAATGTAATGTAATGTAATGTAATGTAATGTAATGTAATGTAATGTAATGTAATGTAATGTGATGTGATGTGATGTAATGTAATTTAATGTAATGTAATGTGATGTAATGTGATGTAATGTGATGTAATGTAATGTCATGTAATGTGATGTAATGTGATGTAATGTGATGTAATGTGATGTAATGTGATGTAATGTGATGTGATGTAATGTAATGTAATGTAATGTAATGTAATGTAATGTAATGTAATGTAATGTAATGTAATGTAATGTAATGTAATGTAATGTAATGTGATGTAATGTCATTTAATGTCATGTAATGTCATGTAATGTCATGTAATGTGATGTGATGTGATGTAATGTGATGTAATGTGATGTAATGTCATGTAGTGTCATGTAATGTGATGTAATGTAATGTAATGTAATGTAATGTAATGTAATGTAATGTAATGTAATGTAATGGAATGTAATGGAATGTAATGTAATGGAATGTAATGCAATGTAATGAAATGTAATGCAATGTAATGCAATGTAATGCAATGTAATGCAATGTAATGCAATGTAATGCAATGTAATGCAATGTAATGCAATGTAATGCAATGTAATGCAATGTAATGCAATGTAATGCAATGTAATGCAATGTAATGCAATGTAATGCAATGTAATGCAATGTAATGCAATGTAATGCAATGTAATGCAATGTAATGCAATGTAATGAAATGTAATGCAATGTAATGTAATGTAATGTAATTTAATGTAAAGTGGAATAATGTTGTTGGTTAATTAATTAATAGATGAAGATGATAGAAATGAAAGAAGTAATTAATGTCACTCTTTTAAATGTTTGTGTGCTTATAGGATATCTAGTCTTAGCATGGCAGTCAGAAGTCCGAGTGAAGTTAGTTTTAGTTAATTCTAGGACTAGGTTATGCTCATAGTGTGGTTGTGAGCTATATTATAACATGTATATTATGTGATTTCATATGATACCCCTCCCATTTCAATTAGGGTGACTAACACCCAGTGGGCTGTGGGAGGGTGTTTTCCCCAACATCCTGGTGGGATGATAGATGGCTGACTACCCACTCTGGCCTCAGACTCTTCTCTTGGTAGTTACTTGTGTTGGTATGAATGGTGGTTAGTTTCCCTATATATTTGTGTAAGGGGGTTTTATGGATTATGGTTATTTCACACACATGTATTACTGGATATAGTATCCAAAGGTTTATTATAGGTATGCTGTGTATAGGTTGTGATGACTTGTGGTGCCTTACTCGGTGTATAGGTTTTAATTGCTTGAGGTATAATACCTGATGTATGATACATGTCATATGGGATATGGTGGCTCCCAAAAACTACTTGTTTACTATATATGGTGATGTTATATGGGATGATGTGATGATGTTATAGACATGGTTCATGTTGTGATGCCTTTCCCAAATGTCTTTGAGTTGGATTATTTTGAAGAGAGATGGCTCAAGATGTGCGATGTTGGGGCAGAGCAGAAAACCAGTGAGGAAGCGGGAGTGGGGTGCCCTTGATGTTTCAGTATTATATTATATGCTCTCTTATATGTGATACTTTTTGATATTTTGTCGTGGTGTGGCTGGGAACTTAGTATACCTATTTAGGTGACGATTTAGTTTCACTGTGTCTTATCATGCTTTCTTTATCTTTTGCATGAGAGGCTCCGTAGAGGATTCTACTGATTATAAAGTTATTCTCACTCTACGTATATATAAATTGATTTTTAGGTCATCCAAAGAAGGTTGGAGATCAGGCTGGATATTACTAGCTCATGGTTTTTCAAGAGCTATTTGGGCTTCGTGGTCATTGTCATCTTTACCTTTTTGGTACTTGTAGTTTTCCGTTCAGTTTTTTAGTATTGTATGAAATTTCATGTATGCACTTGGATTTCTTTTCTATGTATAATCAGGTTTTGGTTGGTGTATCTGTATTATCTCTCTATTTTTATGTTATATTAGAGGGTAATTCCTCCCATATGTATGTTTATTATACCCTCAGTGTTATTCGCTTACTTGAGGCCTACTAGAGGCGATAATCTGGTAGTCACCATCTTTGTTCCCTCATTGTGATCCCTAGAGGGGTACACTTTGGGGGTGAGGGGGTCATGACAGAATGGTATCAGATGTTCGGGTTTAAGGATAGGATGGATTTTAGAGTTAGGAACAAGTGAGATTGCATGGGTTGGTTGGGAAATGGTGTTAGCTAAGTTTAGTGAGTGACATAAACATTGGATACTAGCTGAGACATGGGTATTTAGGGCCCCCTGTGATCTAATTCATAGACATTTAAGTTTACTGAGCCTACTAAATGAAGTGATACTAGTTGCAGTGTAGAGACCTAGGAAAGGATCATGCATCATTATTATTTGTGTATGTGTTTGAAATGGGTAGACCATGGTATTGGTTAAAACTTTAACAAGATAATAATTAATTAATTAATTAATATTAAGTATTCCATATTATAGGTTTAGAATATTTAAAAAAAAATTATATTCATAGGCATGTCTTTGGGACAACATCCTCATCAGGTTTACACTGAAGATGTTCACTAGGATGTGCCAACAGATCACTACATAGTGAAAGTCGACAATAATAACGCTTGGAGGAGTACACTATGAGAGTTTTATCACCGTAGTCTATATAAGTATGAGGGATACATTTTAGATTTAGTCATAAAATACTGGTTTGATGAGGTTGCTATAGCTTTTAGTTTTATCCATTCTCGAAAGAAGCACTGGGTTTCATTAGCTGTGATGATGTTGTGTGGAGCAGTTCAACATTGGTGGTTCTTATTCCACAAGGATTTCAAGGAGTCATAAGTCTCATGGGAGAAGTTCTAAGACTTATTCTAAGCATAGTTCCATTATTCAATCATGAATGTGGCCACTCTCTAGGAGATTCTTACCCTTCGATAGGGGAGTTCCATTGTACAGGAGTTTGGGATCCGTTTCAGGACCCTTTTGCGATATGCTTCATACCTATTTCTAGATAAGGAGGATAGGGTGAGGCATTTCAATGAGGATTTGTTTCCATATATCCAGTTTCAGGTCAAATTGTTTATGCTTAATATATATCTAGAGGTGTTGGTGATAGAAGAGGTTATTAATATGACATTGTCTAGAATCGGATCATCACGAAAGGGGAGTCATTAAGATTCCTCATAAAGAGGAGTTGTGGTTTGGGGTTCCCAGTTGCTTGGATAGAATATTTTTTGGGTTTCTAGGGGTAGGCCCCAGCCCTGTTCATCTCTTTTATATGGGGTAAGAGGATTTCAAACCTATTCCAAGTGATCATACACATGTTTTTCTTTTAGAGGTTGAGGTTATCAGTGGTGAGAGTATCCAAACATTTTAAGCAGTCATTATGTGTTAGGTGTTCCACTTCAGGCTTCTTTGTTGAGGTAGTTTTAGATGAGGTAGAAACATTAGAGTGTTCCAATTTGGTATTTTCATAGAGGATATGGGGCAGGTAGAGTACACCTTAGATAGAAAATCACATCTATATAGGTGGTCTTTAGCAAGGTCGTGGAGATCATAGAGCATTTCATGGTCAACTTCATGCTTTCGCATTGCCAGCACAAGGTGAGCCAAATGTTGTCCAATGTACCCTTTTCTTATTTTCTAGATGTGTGTATACTTTTTTTGATTTAGTAGTGATGCACTCTTTTATATCACCTACCCTCGTCCATTCTTTGGGACTTAAGGTAGAGATGCTTCCAGTGCCCTTAGCATTTAGTATACTAGTTAGAGGTCGAGCTAGCTTGTATGAAGTATGTAAAGATTGTGAGATATTGTTAAGGAAAAAACACTCTTGGGGATATTTACTATGTTTATGGATAAAATCATATGAATTCATCCTCAACATGGATTGGTTATATTCAGTGCAAGCTATCGTGAATTTATTCAGGAGGCAGTTTGTATTTTATGATGCAGATGGAGATCCAGTGGTGTTTTTTGGTGAGAGAGACCCTCGGATGGGTTAGAGGCATGTTCTGTCCTTATCTTATTTAATGGTCAAGTAGATGTTGATCTCATCAAAGACTCAATAGTCAGTTTTTCTCAAGGTTGTGAAAGAGTACTCTGATGTCTTTCCAGAGGAGGTAGTATCATTACCCCCTCAATGGGAGATTTATTTTGGGATCGATATACATTTAGGCATGTATCCTATCTCAATGTCTCCATATAGTATGGTTCCTTCTGAGTTGTAAGAGTTGTGAGTATAGCTCATTGATCTATTTTAGTGAGGTTTTTTTTAGTGAAGTGTATCACCTTGGGGTGCACTGGTGTTGTTTGTGAAGAAGTAAAATGGTTAGTTGTGTCTTTGCATCGATTATCTTATCTTGAACCAAGTCATGGTGAATAAACACTATCATCTTCCATGTATTGATAATTTATTTGATCATTTTAAGGTAGAATGTTGGTTCCCAAAATTTGATTTATGTTCAGGATATGATCAGATGCGGGTGAAGGATGAGGATATCCCAAAGAATGCTTTTTGTTATCATCATGGGCATTACGTGTTCATTTTAATGTCGTTTGGTGTGAAAAATGCTTCATTTGTGTTCATGTAGTTGATGAACACAGTGTTTAGAGAATTCCTAGATAAGTTCATGGTGTTTTTTATCAATGGCATCTTTGTGTACTCAGTGTCTGAGGATGATCATGCAGAGAATCTGCATGCCATTTTGGCAGTTCTTTATCATGTGCGGCTATTTATGAAGTTTTCAAATTGAGAGTTCTAGACTCATGAAGTTAACTTCTTGGGTCATTTCATGTCCCAACAAGATGTAGATATGTATCCATTGAAAGTAGAGGTGGTTGTGTCTTGGGAATCCCATAATACAGTAGAAGAGGTGTGGATTTTCCTTGGTCTTACAGGCTATTACAGGAGGTTCGTAGCTGATTTCTCTTGGGTTGCGACTCCTCTAATAGCCTTGACCCAAAAGGATCAGGAATTCTTATAGATGGACCAGTTTTAGATGGATTTTGAGTACCTTAAGGAGAAGTTGGGCAGTGATACAGTCCTTTGTTTTCCAATACAATGAGCTCAGTTTGAGGTTTTATGTGATGATTCGTATCTTGTATTGGGATGTGTTCTGAATGCAGTGGAGGTCAATTATTTTTTATGGGTCTTGACAGTTACATCCTCATGTGCATAACTATGTCACCCATGATCTTGATTTGGCAGCAGTTGTGTTTGATTTGAAGTTATGGTGACATTATCACATTGGCGAGCATTTTTTGGTTTTTACCGATCATAAGAGCATGAGGTATGTCTTCTCCTAATGTAACTTGAACTTGTGTCGGTATCAATGAATGGAATTCTTATTGGATTATGCATTCAAGATTTTGTATATGCTTGGAAAGGGAAATGTTTTAGTTGATGTGCTGAGCAGGAAGTCACATTGTGATTCTATGCATGAATTTAGAGATTCATGGAGAGTGATGGAAGGAATATTAGTGATACATCTAGATATAGGATAGGTTATAGGGGGAGGTCTTCTTTTACATATGAAAGTGAAGTTTTCTTTGGTACAATAGGTGGATAAGTCCTAGTAAGGGGATTTTGAGATGGAGATCTGGAGGGATCGAGTTGTTTTTAGAAATGCCCCTAACGGTTGGTTTGAGGATGGAAAACATCGGGTGATGTTCTAGAGAAGGCTTTTATTTCCTTCGGAGATCCATGAGATGGTTCTTCATGAGTTACATAGCTCACCTTTAGTAGTACATCCCAACATGATAAAGATAAAACAAGATTTGAGAGGTTAGTTTTGATGGTCTAGGTTAAAACATGCAGTTGCAGAGTCTATTTCTTAATGTTTGGTCTGCCAGAAGGTGAAGGTTGAGCACTGTGTTCCTAGTGATTTGCTCCAACTGTTATATGTTCCCTAGTTGAAGTGGGAGGACATCTCTATGGACTTCATTACCGATTTACCTCGATCTTAGGGATTCTATGATTCTATATGGGTGATGGTGGATCATTCGATGAAATCATCCCACTTTATAGTGATCAGTGAGTCGATCTCAGTAGTGGTTTTGTCGAGGTAGTATCTGGGGGAGGTTGTACAACTCCATGGAGTCCTAAGGGTGATCATCTCTAATCAGGATCCTCACTTTACCTCCAGGGTGTGGAGAGGTCTCCAGAATGCTTTCGGTTCTCATTTATGCCATAACACTTGTAACACTCCGACACTTTATAATATTTTCATTTATAAATAAATTTAATTTTTTTTCTCTCTTAATTTTTGATGAAACTCCATGTTAAGATTATTCTACACACATCAATGATTTGTCTTTCATTACACACAAGGCTTGGTTTTACTGAACAACAATATATTAAAAAAATATTATTAGTTAATATAATATATAACCTAACCGTTAAATTGGATATTATGAATATTATTATCTAAATTTTAAATTTTATATATTCCATATAATTTTAACACTCATATTATTTATTTTCTATACATGATATATAAAATATTCTATTTTTTCAGATAAAATAAGTATTTTTTTAAATGCATTTTTACCACCTTTTAATGGAAAACCCTTTTTAAATAAAATATTTGACACTTTTATATTTTAATTTGTAAAAAAAATTATTATTTAGAATTGGGAGATAAAAATTTAGTTTGGAAAAAAAATTCTAATAACTTTCGTATTTTAATGAATAGTGAAAAATACTGCATTTTAATTCAAATTTGTTTTTTCGTCTAATTTATTTATATAGATAGATCGTACTTTTATTTTGTTTTATATAGTAATTAAACTATTATTTTATCATTTAATTCAATTTAGGTCATTTTAACCAATTTCAAATTGAAATTGGATATAAAATCTACATCAACTTTTGAACATTTCACTTTAAAAACCCGCCTTTTTAGTTTTATCTGTGAAATTAATTTTAAATATAATTTTACTTGTTCTGTGAATATAATTATGTAAAATTGATCCCATATTTTGAATCAGAAAGTCTAAATTAGGTTTTAAGGTCAATTTCATTTTTAGTTATTAAAAATTTACCATGGTAAAAAAATTATTTACCTTATGAAAAGTAAAATTTTGATAAAATTTAAAATTAAAAGTTAAAAGCGTAACCTACCTAAAAAATACAGCATTTAAAGAGTTTTTGAGGTGTTTATCGATCATAAAAATACTATAAAACATTAATTACAATCCAAAGTCTAGGAATTTGATTCCACCTCTATATGGTTTGTTTTTAATATAAGATAATCAATAAACTAATCACTTGAACTCACCTCTCCTCAAGTATAAATACCACCTCTCCTCCTCCCATATTCAAACCACTAAGCCTTATATCTCCTAAAATTTCTTCCCATACCTCTCCTCTTCACTATACCCACATCAAAGTGCTACTGGTATCACTATAATACCAAATCCAAGTCCCTCAAGGGTCTTTCAAAGAGGTGATATTCAAAAGGTAATTTTCTCAGAGTACCTCTATTAATTTCTTTTATTTTTCTACTTTCTCCTCACCTCCTTCATCTATAAATTCATGATAACTAAAGAATCATTTAAATACTATATTTTTATGTTTTTAATGGAATATCTCATATCCATTTCATTTCTCACCTCCTCTTATTCAAAGAAACAAAATTGTTGTCCAAGTTATGTCGGTTAATCAACTCCGTGAATATTGTTTTTATTCTTTTTCTAATACCACATTCATAATTGGTATTAAAAATATTTTTATGTTTAAATAATATTTTAATATTTAAATTATAACCTATTTAATATTCTATAAATTTTATATTAAACATACCTTCATTCTTTCCGTATTGTGGATATATGATAACATCATTTGGGGAAGTGTGGACTACCGCCCCCTTAAAGCGATGTGATTCTTTCAAGCTATATATGGAACATATTAAGGATAATTTTAATAAATATATGTAAATTATATGAAATGGATATGATAATGGAATTATAATATACATATTTATCATTCACTTTTCAATATTTTAATAAGACAAAGAAGTGAAAATAGCATTTATGCGTATATACAACTTACCGTCTCCATAAACATTACATTTTATTTCTATCTCCAAACTTTATAGATTATTATAAATACATATTTACTCAATATATAATATAATTAAGTTATGTTTTACATTATTTATATGATTAAATTATGATCTAATTAATATAATAAGCAAATAACAAGTCAAAACATACTTAAGAAAACTAGGCAATTAACACCTAAAATAGTGAAATAATGAAAGATTGTTAAAAAACAGGTAATAATGAATTATAAGAAGATGGTATATAAGATTATAAAAATTATTATGGTTCTATAATAATTTATTAACACTCTTAATACCATTATACAGAAGGTTAAAGGATGATCACACAAAAAGGAATCTTAAGGTAAGGGTTAATTTTGCAATCTCTTTCTTATCAGAGATTGTTTATACGTAAGTATTTATTGGAACATCTTTATCATACATGTCCATGTTTCTCAAAAATTTAATTCAAAATATTATTACTATTCCTTGAAAAAAATTTAATTTAATTTTTATCCATGTTTGACTTTTTATAAAATGTTTGAAAGGAATCTTTCAGTCATTTTAAAAATGAGGTACTTTATGACATTTTTGACAAAATTAAGGAAAGAATATTTCTTTTAACTTATATGGAATGAGTGGATATTTCTACCATTGTGATGCCTTAAAATTTTGATGATTCCCTTACAATATTACAATGTTATTTTTAAAATAAATGTTTTATTTTATAATTTATCATCTTTTAAATGATTTCAAGTAAAAATGGATATTTTTTCTCAAATAGTTTTAATAATTTTATTAGATTATTTTTATCTATTTCAACATACTTTGTTGGATTTTATGATTAATTGAGTTTGATTTATTATGATAAAATATTCCATATTATATTGTGAAGTTTTATGATATATTTTATTGTGGATGTACTATTTTTATACAATTCATGTTTTATGGTTAGATTATTAACATTTTGTATGCTAGTTTTAATACGAGTGTTTATGTTATGTTTTACCTATTTTATAAGAAGAATCCATTGGACTTAGTAAGTGATGGGTGGGGCTCTCTATAGACCCTCTATTCATTAGTATGTCTCATGAGACAAATTATTGTCTTGGCACAAGTCCTTGACGATATAGTTATTTATGGTCTTGGCATGAGGCATTGATGGTATGGTTATGATGTTTGGTATTATGAATTACCTCATTATGAGATCAGTTATTCATATTACGTGTGATTATTCATATAGTATAATATCCATGTGAATGTTTAAATGGAATTATTTGATTTATTCTTTTCATATTATGTTCAATTTTATGTTTATAAGGCTTGTGTTTCAGTTTTATATTTTCCTTAAAAGTTTATGATTATTTATGAAAGATTATACTGTATTGTTTAACCTTACTAAGCATCTAAGTTTATCCCTTTTTTATGTTTTATTTTCCCAAGATACCAAGAAGTTTTTTATGATTTATATGTAGGGTTAATCTATTAGAATAATGGTGTTCTCAAAGGATTATCTATGTTGAATTTATGCTTTGAAATTGTAATGTAAAGTTCATGTATGTAGTCTATTTTCTAAGACTACTAAATTGATTGGTCCTTTAGGATTTTATTCCTTGTAATCAATTAAATGTATTAAAATAATGCATCGGCTCTTGGATTATGGGGTTGAGGTGTTGTAGTTGGTATTAGAGGAAGTTTAACAACAACCTTGGAAATTAGATTTAGAAGACTCATATTAGGGATCATAACCCTAATATATACTTTCAGAATAAGTATAGAAAAAACATACAAGAATTTTATTTAAATATAAATTAAGTGGATTTTCTAAGTAATACATCTCTTTCTGGATACTACAAGTGGACGTGGTTCTGGAACAGATGTACCTATAAGTAACAACTCTGATAAGTTGTTTTGGGCCTGACTTGGGGTAACCTGGTACACAATAATGGGTCTTACTAAAAACCTAGTTTGACACTCCCAAGGGATATGCTTAGGAAAATTCATATTTTATTTACCTACCATTATGAGGGATTTAAAAGTAAATATGCCCCCAAAGTAACCAAAGTTTGTTATTCTAAGATTTACGATGCATAAATTTATGTTATGTGTTATACCATATTTAGAGTTATACAAAGTACATAACTTTATAATCTAATCTAGTATATTTTATATTATAGAAATGGATCCTAGCAGAAGGAATGATAACTCCAACAATACACATGATCCAAAGAGTAAGAAGGATCATATCTTTCATTGTCTTAAGCCAGTATTTTGAAGGAAAATAGTCTCTCATGTATTCTCATTATATGAGTAAATAGTATCATGTGTTAATAAGATAATTAAATAATTTTATGAGTATTATGGCTTTGAAGGGAAGAAAGAGAAGAAGTGGATGGAATAGAAAAATATGGATAAAGGGAATAAGGGAAAGAATGATTTTCCCACATGTGATAACTGTGGAAAGAATTTCCCTAGTAAATTCTTAAAGGGAGTGAGAGTTTGTTATAATTGTAGAGAAAAAGGACACCTAGTTCATGATTGTAAGGGTAGGAAAAAGTTTTCCAATTTACAATGTTTCAACTGTAAGGATATGAGACACTATGTAAATCAATTTCCCAAACATCAAATAAATATACCCCAGATAATGTTATTGGATAATGATTAAGTTATGATATTACCGCAAATGAAGAGAAATGATTAATATTACTATACAATAATTATTTTATTTGAATATTTTATTACCAATTTATTGGTTATAAGAATTATGGTTTATATAAGGATTATACTGCAATACTATTTCATTAAGTATTTGAGATTGTATAATACCAAGAAAAGTGACACAGTTGAAAGTTAAATTTTTTGGAAATATATATGGTTGAGGGAAATATAACCCTTAAAATGTTTTTGATATTGAGATAATGATTTTGGAATAAATATATGATTTATTTGGATAAATTTGATATTATTTATTACCTTATAACTAATTAATGGTTTTTTTATTTCAGCATTGTTCGAGTTTACAACATTTTTGGATTTAAGGAGTATACCCAATATTCTATGTTTTGCGTAAGGAATAAGGAGGCATGAACATATTCAATAATGTTTTATGGTAATTTAAGGTATTAAAATGTTTTAAGAGAATATATGATGAAGGTATTCACATGTTTCGTATGTGAAAAAAAAGATCAACATTATGTTATGTTGATTTTAGAAATTCAGTGACCTTCCTTACATTTTTTTTGGATTGTGAGTTTAGAAAAAAGTATTTTGGATAATTCTAAAGGTTGGAATGTATTAAGTTGAACATTAGATAGTATTTTATAAGGTTAAATAATTTATTAATATTTTTTGTTGGAATGTTATAATAATATATTTTTAAGAAAAGGACAACCTATAAGTCGGGCAATAACTTGTCGCATCCCACAAGGTCCCGATACTTGAACCCGCAACCGAAGGGTAACAAGGGTGTATCACCTACCACTAGCCAACGTGATGTCATGGTTTGTATAACATTGTTTTTTTATTTAAATTGAATTAAAAATTAAGTATAAGTTCATTTTTTTAACCTTATACAATTAAGATAAATAGAATATTTTTTGAATTTTATTATCTTTTGAATAGAAAGATGAGTTTTGGTTGGAATTTGTTAAAGTATATAACTCTTCTTGTCGAGTAAGTATGCTTCCTTGTGAAGTAAATTAATTATTTAACTCTAGAAAAAGGATCTTGAAACCAAAAATGTTATCCTTTTAATTTTTCTGATGAATCAAATGATCCCTTATATCATTTAATATTTAGAGCTTTGTGATTGTTAACTTTTTCCTTATCATGTTCTCTATCACTCTCCATAAAAACATGATAGTTCGATTTTTCATTCATTTTCATGTTTTCCTACATGGAACCCTAGTATGTGTTATCTCTGATGACCTTCATACTTACCTTTATTTATTTTAAATTGGGGGTCTCATTAATCCTTTTTTTGATGTGGGATTTCATTAAAGATGTTTTGAAATTTCAAACCCCTAGTTTTCGATCCCGAGTTTAAATTATGAGGATGCAATTTATTAAAGTAGGGGAGAATGTAACACCCTGAGACTTTATAAAATTTTCATTTATAAATAAATTTAATTTTTTTTCTTTATTTCTTTTTTACGCAACACCATTTTAATCTTATACTACACATAACAATGAGTTTCCTTGCGTTACACGTAAGGCCCAATTTTTCCTAACAATAATATATTAATAAAATATTATTATTTAATATCATATATAACCTAGACATTGAATTAGATGTTATGAATAGTATTAAAAACATTTTAAATTTTATATATTCCATATAATTTTAACATTCATCATATGTATTTTCTAGACATGATATAGAAAAATATTCCATTTTTTTGAATAAAAGAAGTATTTTTCAAAAAAATGTAGTTTTACCGCCTTTTAATGGAAACCATTTTTAAATAAAATATTTGACACTTTTATATATTTATTTTTGATAAAATAAAATTATTCATTATAATTTGGACATTAAAATTTAGTTTTTACAAATTTTTGGTGTTTTTCTGATAACTTTCATATTTTAATGAATAGTGAAAAATACTGCATTTTAATTCAAAACTACTTTTTCATATAATTTATTTATATATATATATATATATTGCCATTTTATTTGGTTTTATATTGTAATTATAAAATTATTCTATCATTTAATTTAATTTAGGTCATTGTAAGAAATTTAAAATTGAAATTGGATATAAAATCAATGTCAACTTTTGAACATTTCACTTTTAAAACTCACTTTTTAGTTCTGTTTGCAGAATTATTTTTAAATATAATTTTACCAACTTTTTGAATTTAATTAGGTAATATGGATACCATGTTTCTAATTATAAGGTCTAAATTAGGAAATAAGTTCAATTTAATTTTTAGGTATTAAAAAATTACCATGGTAAAAAGATTATTTACCGTAATAAAAGTAAAATTTTGATGAGGGTTAAAATTAAAATTTAAAAGCTTGACCTACCTAAAAACTAAAACATTTAAAGATTTTTTGAGGTTTTAATAGACCCTAAATCATATAAAAAATTAATTACAAGCCAAATTCTTGGAATTTAATTCCACCTCTATATGGTTGTCTTTTAATATAAGATAATCAATAAAGTAGTCACTTGAACCCACCTCTCCTCAAGTATAAATACCACCTCTCTGCCTCCCATTTTCGAACCACTAAGCCTTTTATCACCTCAAATATCTGAAAAACCCTTTCATCCTCACTCTCCTTATGTTCAAGTTCTACTTTTCTCACCAAAAGACCAAATCTGAGGCCCTCACGGGTCTTTCAAGGAGGTGATATTCAAGAGGTAATTTTCTCAAAGTACCTCTCTTAATTTCTTTTCTTTTTATACTTTCTCCTCACCTCCTTAATACATCAATGAATGATAACTCCATAATCATTTATATACTTTATTTTTATGTTTCTAATTTAATATCTCATATCCATTTCATTTCTCGCCTCCTCTTATTCAAATAAACGAAATTGTTGTCCAAGTTATGTCGGTTAATCGACTCCATGAATATTGTTTTTGTTCTTTTTATATTACCACCTTAATGGGTGGTATTAAAACTATTTTTATGGTTAAATAATATGTTAATATTTAAATTATAACCTATTTCATATTCTATAAATTTTATATTAAACATACCTTCCTGTTTTCCATATTGTGGATATACGATAACATCGTTTGTGGAAGTGTGGACTACCGCCCCCTTAAAGCGATGTGATTCATTCATGCTATACATGGAACATATTAAGGATAATTTTAATAAATATATGTAACTTATATGAAATATATATGATAATATAATTATAATATATATATATTTATGTATGTATCATTCACTTTTCAATATTTTAATACGAAAAATAAATGAAAATAACGTTCATGTGCACGTACGTCTTACCGTCTCCATGAACGTTACATTTCATTTCTATACTCAAACTTTATAGATTATTATAAATTCATATTTACTCAATATATAAGATAATTAATTTTTTTTACATTCTGGAAATGATTAAATCCTGATCTAAGTAATATAAGAAGAAAATAACAAGTCAAAACATACTTGAAAAAACTAGGAAATTAACAACCAAAATAGTGGAATAATGAAAGATTGTTAACAAACGGGTGATAAGATATTATAAGGAGATGAAATATAATATTATAAACATAATTATGGTTTTATAATAATTTATTAACACTCTTCAAACCATTATATAGATGGTTAAAGGATGATCACCCAAAAAGAAATCGCAAGGTAAGGGTTAATTTTACAATCTCTTTCTTATCTGAGATTGTTTATATGTAAGTATATATTGGGACATCTTTATCATACATGTACATGTTTCTTAAAAATGTAATTAAAAATATTATTAATATTACTTGAAAATTTTTTAAATTCATTTTTATCCATGTTTTAGTTTTTATAAAATATTTGAAAGGAATCTTTCCATCATTTTCAAAACGAGGTATTTTATAAAATTTTCAAAACAATTAAGGAAATAATGTTTATTTTAACTTATACAGTGTGAGAGACTATTTATACCATCATGATTCCTTAATTTTTTGAATATTACCATATATTATATAAGTTTATGTTTAAAATAATTGTTTTCTTTAATAATTGTGCGTCTTTTAAATGATTTCAATGTAAAAATGGATATTTTTCTCAAATAGTTTTTATAATTTTATTAGATTATTTTCATCTATGTCAACATACTTTGTTGGATTTTATGCTTAATTGAGGTTGATTTATTATGATACAATCTTCCATATTTTATTGAAGGTTTAAGATATATTTGATTGTAGATGTGCCATTTTGATAATATTTATGGTTTATGGTTAAAGTATTAACATTTCGTATGCTAGTTTTAATATGAATGTTTATGTTATGTTTTACCCATTTCATAATAGGAATGAATTGGACTTATTAGGTGAGGGGTGGGTCCCTCTATATACCATCGATGTATCGGTAGGTCTTATAAGACAAACTAGTGTCTTGGAACAAAGCCTTGACGGTATGGTTATTTATGGTCTTGGACTAGGTAGTGATATTACATGTGATTATTCGGCCAGTAGAATATCCATGTGAATTTTTAAATGAAATTATTTGATTTATTATTACCATATTATGTTCAAGTTTATGTTTATAAGTCTTTTGTTTTAGTTTTATACTTTTCTTAAAAGGTTATGATTATTTACGAATGCTTTTACTGTATTGTTTAACCTTAATGAGCATTTTAACTCACCCATTTATTATGCTTTATTTTACCAAGATTCCAAGAAGTGTTTTATTATTGATATGTAGGGTCAATCTAGGGTAATAATGGTGTTCTTGAAGAATTATCTATGTTTCATATATTCTATGAAATTGTAATGTAAAGTTCATGTATGTAGTTTATTTTCCAAGACTGCTAAACTAATTGGTCCTTCAAGATTTGATTCCTTGTAATCATAACAATGTATTAAAATAATGCATTGTCTCTAGCCTTCTAGGTTCAGGGCGTTACAACATTTCTTATCATCCGTAGACAGACGGTCAAACAAAATGGACCATCCAGAATATTAAATACATGTTGCACTCTTGTATCCTATATTTTGGATGTTCATTAATGAGGAATCATCCCTTGGTTGAGTTTACTTATAATAATAGTTTTTACTCCTCCATTGGTATGATTTTGATTGAATCTTTGTACATATGACCTTTCTATTCTTCATTGTGTTAGACCAAGGTTGGAGAGACAACAATTCTCGGGCCATAACTAGTATAGAATACAACAAAGATGGTTTGGTTAATTCACAATAGGATAAAGGTGGAACAAGATCGTTATAAATCCTATTTTGTTCATAGTAAGAGACCTCTAGAGTTCGATGATTGAGATCATGTGTTCCTAAAGGTGAATCCTCATCAAGGTAATTGAAGGTTTGGTTGTGGGAGTAATCTTTCTCCCCGTTTTTTTGGGACTTTCGAGGTGTTGGATCATGTTGGATATGTGGCATACCAGATTGAACTTCCCCCACAAATGGGCCTGATGCATGATTTTTTTCACATGTCATAGCTCCACTGTTATCTTCATGATGAATCTCATGTCATCAATTGGGGTGAGATCAATGTTTATGATGATGAAACCTTCGAGTAGAAGCCTATAGAGATCCAAGACTACCAGGAGAATGTGTTATGTAGGCATGATATTCCCTTAGTTTGTTTCTTTTGGTGGCACGGTGGCATGGAGGAGAGTACCTGGGAACATGAATAACATATTTTAATAGTACCCAGATCTTTTTTATGTTTATTTATTCTATTTTAACATTGTTCATTTTATGGATATTGACCCTTCTGGTTTATGAGATGGTTTCCTCTTGTTTCTTGTTGTCATTTTACTATCATTTGAGATGTATCTCCCCTTGGATAGTGTTTATGAGATGGTTATTGTTGTTTCATGGTTTTTCATTATTCCCCTGATGAGTTGGTTGAGCTCCTATGATGATGAGATCCTTAATAGGTATCTCACAAGGTGGTTGTTCATATAATCCTTTTTAGTTTCCTCTCTGGGTTTGGTTCTAGATTCTCAAGCACAAGAATTTTTTGAGAGTTATCTAATGTAAGGGATCAGATCTGTGTAGTCCAACCCTTTGTGTGTTTATGAAGCTTGTTCTTTTCAGAGGTGGCTTGGAGTGGGCCTAGAGGTGTTTGGTTGCTAAAAGTTGTAAGCAGGAAGAGTTTCACGTTGTGAAGGTGTTTTTCATAGCTTGGGTGAGAGCCTAACTCATGGATAGTCAAATAATCTATGTGGATCCATCATCTACATGAAGGATTCAGATACATGGCTGAATCATCAACATGGATGGATAGACTACATAGATTAGCTATGTGAGTGACTGGCTGCATGATGGATTTGGCTATGTAGGGAAAACAACTACGTTAGGGATTCAGCTACATGGGGAATTCGGCTATGTGGAGAAATAAACTACATGGGGAATTTGGTTACTTGGGAAATTCAACTACGAGGGTCTTTTTTCTATGTGGTGCTTCTGGCTACATGAAATATTCTATGTGAAGATTTCTGCTAGTTTCATATAAACGACCATGTGGACCTTTCAGTGGCATGAATCAAGGGACTTCAAAGGTCAATTCATCAAGGATAATTATATCCTTTATTTTCTTAGTTAGTTGAGGTTGTAGATGCATCCTTGCATGTGGAATTTAATGATATCCCAAAAAGTTGGAATTAAATAGTTTGTGATATGGAAAACCCGATCGTCATATATCTTTCGACTCAGAAACAAAGTTATTTTCCTTCATTCTTCCCTACTTTCATTCTCTTGATACCGGACATTCCAGAGTCCTTCCCTTGGAGTTTTGGGACTCTTCTACCAGTGGATCAAGTTCTCCAGGTATGACCCCATCTTGTGCATGCCACCTATTTTGGTGAAATGAGTCACGTGGAACTTATTTCTTCCAGGTAGGGGATTTATTGATTCTCTAATTTATTTATGTGAAATAATAGAGTTATAATGGTTTATCCCCTTAGATGGAAATGGAATTAACCTAATGAATATTGAATCAGATTAATAAATAATCGGTTAGTGATCGCATGTCGATGATGTTTCTTTATGTTGTGATAAAGTTTGCCTCTTGTTTTTCTAGATAGTGTGTTATATATATTATGATTTTTAGTATGTTTTATTATGCTATGGATTAAAAATTCATTCTTGATGGAAAATGGTAACGAACTTAAATCCATAATTAATTGATAATTAATTGGCTAGAGAATAAAGAGGCATGTTGTAATGAATCCAGTGTTTCTTATAATTTGATAATGATCAAATTGATATTGATCGAATGTATAATTAAATATGTTATTCCATGTTTTTATGGAATTTGATAAATAATTTGAATAATTTTAATGATTATTGATGAACATAATTAAAGTCATGTTAATGAAATTTAATTCCACACAGTTTGTTGAAATTGGAATATGTGTTTGGAAGCATGTTTAAATTAATAGTTTAATTAATTTAGTATCTTATTATAGCTTGATGCCTTAGGCTGTCTATAGTTGGAACTTTTAAATAAGGAATCGGTTAATTCAACATGGAATAATAAAATTTTGTGTGATGAAGATAATTATTAGGGCTTGAGTTGCATGTTTCCTTGAGAATGTAAAGTTCCTTGTGTTGGAGTCATGAGATATCGTTTATGTGTAATGGTTGGATGCCTTGTTTTAGGGCCTAGACTGCCTTGTTGAATATGTTTTTTTCTTGTTGCCTTGTGATGTGCTCTGGATATGAGATTCACTAAGCGATGTGATATGGGGTGGGGAGGTCCATATGTGATATGAGCCTGAGATGACTGAGCATGAGATGGTTGATGTGATGTGGGCGGAGAGGCTCAGATGATGTGGCAGTAATTGATGCTTGTGATGGAGAGATGCATCGAGATATAAATATGGGTTTCGGGGGTGGAATATGAGGGTATGGAATGGGTTTAAGTTGAGATTACCCATTGTTGATGTGATGTTAAGATCTGGGATCCTCATTTATGAATTTGTTTAATGGTTTATGGTTGGGTTTCTTGTTTTATCTACATTCATTTCCCCGCTGTTTGTGGTAGCTGGATGTGCTTGGTTACATGCCTCCTCTTAGTGGTATCTTAGGATAGTTTTCCTAGAGTAACTATATTATGGAATGATGCTAATAATGATTAATTAATTTTTAGCTCAGGGGGTTGGTAATGATGGAATTCAAATACTGAAAAGATGTTAATCTTGAAAAACTGTGGACTTGGTTTGTATTATTCCTGGAGGGAATGAACTTTACTCTGATGATTAATGAAATGTAATGTGGAATAATGTTATTGATTAATTAATGGCTAATAAATTAATTAATGTAAGGAAATGATAAAAATGAAATAATTAATTGATGTAGCTCTTTTAAATGTTTGTGTTCTTATAAGATATCTGATCTTAGCGTGGCAGCCTAGTGTCTAAGAGACGTTAGTTGTAGTTGAATCTAAGACTATGTTATGCACATAGTATATTTGTGTACTATATTATATCATATATATTATGTGATTTCATATGCTATCTCACTCATGTTTGTTATGGTGATTGGCACCCAGTGGACTATAGAAGGGTGTTTTCCCTAACATCCTTGTGGGATGATGGATGACTGACTACGCCATTTTTCCTCGTTCTCTTCTCTTGGTAGTTACTTGTGTTGGTATGCAAGATAGTTAGTTTTCCCAAATATATATGTGTAGAGGGTTGTGATGACTTGTGGTTATTTCACACACACGTAATAGTGAATATATCATCCAAAGGATTATTATAGTATGACATGTAGAGACTGTCGTGGCTTGTGGTACCTTAATCGGTGTATGGGCTGTAATGGCTTGAGGTGTAATACCTGATGCATGTTATAGGTCATATGAGTTGTGGTGACTCTTGAAAACTACTTGGTTACTATATATGGTGATGTGATATGGGATGATGTGATTATGTGATTCACAAGGTTCATGTTGTGATGTCTTGCCCAGGTGTCTTTAGGTTGACTTATTTGGGAGAGAGATGGCTCAGGATGTGCGATATTAGGGAAAATAGACAAACCAGTGGAAAAGTGGGATCAGAGTATCCTTGATGTTTTATTATTATATTATATCTTCTCTTGTATGTAATACTTAGTGAGAGTTAGTCATTGTGAAATTGATAACTCAATATACCTATTTAGGTGATGAGTTAATTTCACTATTTTTCACTATGTTTTAGCAAGATTTATTTATCTTTTTCACATGAGTCTTCGTGGAGGATTGTACTAAGTATAATTTTATACTTACCCTATGTATATATAAAATTTTTTTAGGTCAGTCAGAGCAGGTTGGAGATTGGACTGGATATTACTAGCTGATGGTTTTGTGGGGATTGTTTGGGCTTCATGGTCATTGTCGTCTTTACATTTTTTGGTACTTGTAGCTTTTCTTTCAGTTGTTTAGTATTGTATGACATTGCATGTATACACTTAGATTTATTTTATATGTATGAGTAGGTGTTAATTAGTGTATCTATCTTATATCCCTCTTTTGAGTGTTCTCTTAGAGGATAATTCCTCTCATGTGTATGTTTATCATACCCTAGGTGCTAGTCAACAACTCGGGGGCCTACTGGAGACGGGACTCGGGAATTCACCATTTATCTTCTCTCATTGCTGACCCAGGAGGGGTATACTTTGGGGGGAGGGGGTCATGACACTACTATTATATTGTAGTGAATTTTTTACATTAAAATTTTCTGGGAAAATGAAAGCACAACCGATTTTCACCTATCGACCATTCAAGGTTCCGATGCTCTGCTAATGTGTATAGAAGCACTCGGGTCGAATCCTCGGTGATGATACTTTTTAATAGTATATTGTTTTTAGTTGATTGTATTTTAATTGAGGGGGTTTGTTTGAAAATATTAATTGAAATTATTAATTGATTTAACAATTTAATAAATATTTGGGGGGTTCATTATTAGGGATTTAACCTTGTGATATCCTTGAACTTTTCTTTATATTGCATTAAATTAACACCCACTTCATAAGATGAAATCGATCGAAATTCCTACGTGTTGAGGCTTTAATCCAAGCCTTAACTTAACTAGGGTTCTAACCTCAATTAGTACTTGATTGTGGTAGTGTATTTATGGTTCCAATAATCCATGGAATCCATACGTTAAACAAAATATTTCATTAATCCATGACATGTTAAGTCCAACATACACAATGTTAAATTAAAGAATACTCATCAAGCAAAAGCTCTCAATAGCTTAACATCTCTAAATTTTGACTCACCCCAATGAAAAATTTACTCATCCATTGAAATTATTAGTAATATATTTTATTAATTTTATAATTATTAATTAATAAGAAAAGAAAAGGAAAGGGATAAGAAAAGAGTGGTGCGTCGAACACACACACACAAAAATAGTGAAGGGAATTAAATACTAACTTTAGATTGAATGAGAAAGAAAAATAAGGGAAGGGGATTAAACTATATTTAAAATATTTTAAGACCATTAATATTATTTAACATAAGGCAGATGAGAATAATATATGAAGAAGAATAAACTTTCATTAAAATAGAATTACAAAAACAAATACTTACACGGTTATAAACGAAGAACAACACAAAATTAAATGAAAGGAAGCAAGGAGGAATGGTTTATAAAGTAAAACCTTAAGTATGGAATATCCTACCAAGACTTTGGAAGATCCTTTTTCATGCCAACCTATCCTCATTTTCTCTAAAATTCCAACCACATACAAGGAGAAGAGGGGTGTTGTATTTATAGCCCATGGAGGTAGACTATTTGCATTCCAAATCTTCCCCTCCACTTTCATCGCCAATTTGGCCATCTAGATAGATAAATATCTAGATATTCTCTTTTTCTAAGTTGTATATATTGATTTTTACTATTTTTCCTCAAAATTTTGCAGCCATTTGACTTTTAGATCCAAAGATATGGCTATTTTACTAAACAGTTATCACCTGTCCATTTTTATCAACACTTTTTCTAAGGCTGAAATGTGAATGGGTTTTTTAATAGAAACACGCCCTCAAATAAAAAAAATTATTCTAACAAGTTTTCTTCCCATATCTTATCTTTTACACTGAAAAACCTCATCCTGATTTGATGAGTAAATCTGGAGAAAATTTAGAAATAGTTTCCTGATTTTAATTCCCATCCAAAATGGTGGGATGGATTTCAAAGCTTCATTTTCCCCCTTGTTTTTGGATTTGGGACTTGAAATTTTTATTATTTAGTCCTTGAATTTTTACCCAAACTTTGGAGGAGACTAAAGGAATTTGGACTTCCTTATTGAGCCCAGCAATTTGATCTTTATGGCTGGTCTAATTTCTTCACAGATTTTGTGGGCCTTCTTGTGTGGCTCATATGAACCTTCAAATGGAATAATTGTCCAATGATTATTTCTAGTGATATGTGTTAAATTGAATAAGGAATACTAAAAAACAAGAACCACACAATTTGGATTAGTAGAGTGATGGTTACTATTAAAACAGTAAACTGACTTGAATATGGGTGAATTCAAATAATGCTCAAAAATTATATTTAATATTTAAACATCAATATTTCACACAAATTATGCACATTTCATATAAAATCAGTAAAGGGGGCATATAAAAAGTTATGAAAATATTAATAAAATCAACTCCCCCACACTTAGGTTTGTGCATGTCCTCATTTGCAACAAATATAAAAAACATTACAAAATCATTCTTACTCGCCAACAAATATTAAAATTTTGTTTTCCCCAATCAGGGGAGGTTTAGATCATTTCACTCTTCCGTATTAAATTCCACCACAAACTGATACAGAAAAAATGTTCCAAAAACAATTCATTTTCCATTCTCAAATTTAGAAATGTAAAATGTGGACACTAAAAACTCACACCTCTCAAGATGATAAAATTCATTAATGGAGGTTCACTCTTTCACCAACCAAAAGTGAAAATCTTAGAGTTTGAAAGATCTCTCAGCTTCTATTCCTTATCCTAAAGTGCACAAGAATCAAGATTTCTTTTGAAGGGTTTTTTCTGTG
Organism: Viscum album; assembly: GCA_963277665.1. Lineage (NCBI taxonomy): Eukaryota > Viridiplantae > Streptophyta > Magnoliopsida > Santalales > Viscaceae > Viscum > Viscum album. The sequence continues at coordinate 1,382,660,054 of OY728157.1, forward strand.
GCTATGGGACGGTAGGAATCTAGTATTCAAAAGAGTAGAAAGAGGGGTAAAACACCAATATGGAAAAAGTAATGCACAATATTTTTGAAATAAAACATGGAAAGAAATGGAAACACATATTTACGAGGGAAAATTGTGTGAATCAAGACACAAATGTGGAAGAAATTTTGAAGGGAATGAGAAGATGGAATATTTAAAAAACACAAAACTTATCCCAATGACATAAGAATATATAATGAGAGTGTTCTTTTTTTTCTTTTCATTTTTTCATTCATTTTTTTCAAAATTTGAACTTGAAAAAGATATCACACTCATATCCCAACCCATGATTAATCTCCTCATGATACTAATTGTAATAGTTATAACAATATCAAAGGTTGAGGAAGAGTGATTTTTGACCCACCCAAGACACAACCAATTATTTTTTTGTTCTTTTTTTATTTTATTTTTTTAATTTTTTTTTGAACACTTGTCAATAAAATTTGAACAATATGTCATAAGCATATATACATTCCCAAAACTCACTGAATGAAAACCTATCCTCCACACTAAAATGGATGTTTCCCTCAAGCATATGATAACATGTTGAAAATCAATAAAAGGGAACCCAAAATGAAATCCATTCCACCCACACTTAAATTTTAATAAATAATGCACTGAAAATCCATGTAGATATTGGGTGGGATAAGGTATTTGACCTGTAATCTGGATATCAAAGAAAAGGTTTTCATAGGTTCATAGGGGCTTTCAAAATTAGGATTAATGTAATGGTAATGGGAGGCTATTTGGCTATTGTGATTCTCATGAGGTTTAGAAAATGCCTCTATCATTTTAATGCACACCAAAGTAGGAAATTGAGCTCGAAGGTCCACAAACTCAATATTCACAAATGGGGGTAAAAAACACACATTTTGAAAAGATTTCAATAGGTTACCTTTTCATGAAATCTAATTTTGTTCCTCATGGTTGGGGAAGAATAATTTTTCAAATCTAAAATTGAGCATTCAAAATTTGTTGGTTTTGACACAAGATTCTTTATCCAAAGTCATGATGAAAATACAAAATTTTTTAGATGAAAACATGTCTTTTTCTCCCCAAAATGGTTAGAAAAAATTTCAAAAGTTGAAGGTGAGTAATCATGACTTTTTCTTTTCCATTTTTTTAAGTGATTTTTATTATTGTTTTTTAGTTTTTAGGTTTTTTTTAGTTTTTTTATAAAGACACACCCAAACAGAAGAGTAAATAAAAAATTTTATAAAGAAAGTGGTAAAAATGAAAGAGAGGTGAAGAAGAAGAAGAAAGAGGGAGAGAGGAAAAGAGATGGAGAGATAGTTAAAGGGAAATAGGTGCCCCTAGTTTGGATTTGGTGGGTCATCATCCCCATCTGGTGGTGGGTCGGTGGAAGTTGTGGATCTGATGGAAGTGAAGGTGGTTCCCGGGATGCATATCCTCTCATGGTGATGCTTTAACTGATGTCCATTAACCGTGAATGTCCTTTTGGAAGAGCGGTCTTGGACTTGCACTGCACCAATTGGGTAAACATGAGAAACAATAAAAGGACCTTCCCAATGAGAATTAAGCTTACCTAGGTGAAGCCTAAATTGAGAGTTGAAGAGAAATACCTTTTCACCTTCATGGAATAACTTTCTCAGGATGTGTTTGTCATGGAGTACCTTATCCTTTTCTTTGTACAGATTCAAATTCTGATAGGAATCAATTCGAAGCTCCTCCAATTTAGTCAACTGCAATAATACTTCTTCACCCGAATTTTCACAATCAAAATTACAATTTTTCATAGCCCAAAATGACTTATGTTGGATTTCAACTGGTAAGTGACACACTTTACCAAAAACTATCCTAAAAGGATACATCCTAATGGGTGTTTTATAGGCAGTTAAATAAGCCCAAAGTGCTTCACCAAGTCTTTCAGGACAATCTTTTTTGGTGGGATTAACAATTCTCTCAATCACTCTTTTTACTTATCTATTAGAAAGTTCAGCCATGTTATTTGTTTGGGGGTGATATTTAGTTGAAGTTTTATGTACAACCCCATTCTTTTTTAAAAGAGATTTCATGGTTCTATTACAAAAATGGGTTCCTAAGTCACTTATCAAGGCATGTGGTGTGCCAAATTGGTGGAAGATGTGTGTCTTTAGAAAATCACTAGTAGTATGTGAATCATCTTTTCTAGTGGGTTTGGACTCAACCCACTTAGAAACATAACCAACCAAAAGAAGAATGTATGATAATCCATTGGAAGGGGGGAATGGTCCCATGAAATTGATTCCCCAAACATTAAAGATCTCACAGAAAATTAAAGGTTTTTGGGGCATTTCATTTCTCTTTGAAATTGGACCAAAATTTTGGCAAGTGGTGCATGATTGACAGAACTCATGTGAGTCCTTGAAGAGTAAAGGCTAGAATAATCTATAGTCTAGGACCTTTCAGGAGGTCCTTTGTGGTCCAAAGTGGCCACCTCTGGGAAGTGAGTGACAGAATTCTAAGATAGAAGAATGTTCTTTTTCATCAACACATCTTCTAATTACCATGCCTGCCCCAGTTTTCCAAAGTTTATTTTCTTCCCAAAAATAGTATTTTGAATCACTTTTCAACTTCATTTTTTGTTCTTTTGAAAAACTTTCAGGAAAAACACTAGAAACCAATTAATTTACAATTGGGTCATACCATGGTATTTTTGGAGTGAGATATTAAAGGTGCTCAATGGGGAATTTAGGATCAATTATTTCTGAATAAGAAGAATTAGAAATTCTACTCAAGTGTCATCCACAGGTTTTTCTTTTCCTGGTATATATTTTATTTCAAGTTCAAACACTTGGAGCATTAGGATCCATCTTATTAGCCTCGGTTTGGAATCACTTTTATTGAGTAAGAACTTTATAGCAAAATGTTATATGAAGATTATGATTTTGGCACCTAAGAGGTAAGGCCGGAATTTATCTAAGGTGAAAACCACTGATAAAAGTTTCTTTTCAGTGACAGTGTAGTGATATTGAGTTTCATCCAAAGTTTTTGAGGAATAATAAATGACATGAGGAATTTTTTCTCTTCTTTGACCAAGAACATCCCCAACGGATCTATCAGAAGCATCACACGTCATCTCAAAGGGTAAGGACCAATCTGGGGGTTGGATTATTGGGGCAGATGTAAGAGAAGTTTTGGGTTCAAAGAAGGCTCTCTTGAAAATCTTATCGAAATGGAAAGTGACATAATTTTGGAGCAACTGAGTGAGTGGGATGGAAATTCTACTGAAGTTATGGATGAATCTCTAATATAAACCAGCATGGCCGAGTAATGAATGGATGTCATGAATAGAGGTGGGTTCAGGAAGTGATTGGATCATTTCAATTTTGGTAGTATCAACTTCAATACCCTGTTTTGAAACTATGTGACCAAGAACAATCCCATGTGCAACCATGAAGTGACATTTTTCAAAATTTAATACAAGGTTACACTTTACATGCTTTTGAAGTAATAGAGAGAGTGAATTCAAGAAAGATTCAAATGACTCACCATAAATGGTAAAGTCATCCATGAAGACTTATATACAGTGTTCAATGAATTCAGAAAAGATACTCATCATACAACTTTGGAATGTTGCAGGAGCATTACAAAGGTCAAAAGACATTCTCCTATATGCATATGTTCCAAAGGTGCAAGTGAATATATTCTTTTCTTGGTTCTGAGGTGCAATTGGTATTTGGAAGTATCTGTTGTATCCATCAAGAAAGCAATAGTGTGACTTTATAGCTAATTTTTCTAGAATTTGATCGAGGAATGGAAGAGGGTAGTGATATTTTCTTGTTTCAACATTCAATTTCCTATGGTCGATACACACACGCCATTTGTTCTTCAATCGAGTTGTGACTACCTCCCCATGTTCATTTGTGACAACAGTTATCCCAACCTTCTTAGGTTTAAATTGAATTGGACTAGCCCATTAACTATCAGAAATTGGGTAGATAATACCATCTTGAATAATCTTGGTGATCTCTTACCTAACTACCTCAAGTATGAGTGGATTGAGTCTTCTTTGCGGTTGTCTAATTGGTTTGGATGATTCCTCATTTTGGATGTGATGCATGTAAAGGGCAGGGTTGATTCCTAGTATCTCATCTAGGGTCCAACCTAAGGCCTTTTTTGTTTTCCTCTAACACCTAAACAAGTTTGGACTCCTCAGTTTCGGTAAGTGAAGCATAAATAATGATAGGATAAGAGTGATCATGGAAAAGGAATGCATATTTCAGGTGTTTAGGAAGAGGTTTCATATCTGTATCATCTCTTATTTGTGGGTCAGACAACTCAGGAATGGAGGAAGGGATTTCATTTGCTTCAAATTAATTTTTCTTAATACTGTACAAGGTGGAGCAGTAGAAATTAGAGTTGATGTGGGATTCAAGATAATTTTCAAGATCCTCTAGATTAATAGATTCTATTAATGAGAGGTCCACATAAACTTCACCATTTACTACTTTGTTAATCATGGTGCATATTTCACAGGATCCTATCTCATTAGAACATGATAAACATGATGGAATGGGATTCAATTGACTCTTTGAAGTGTCCTCAGAATCATGTATTGATAATGTAGAGTGATCCTAAAATGGGTATTGCATGGATTAGAAAATTTTGAACTTGACCAGTTGGTCACCAAATTCCATGGACAAAATGCTTGAATGGACATCAATATTGGTTCTAGAAGTCCTGAGGAATGGTTTTCCTAGAATTAGCGGAGATCAAGAATATGTAGTCTCACCTTCTATGTCAAGGACATATAAATCATCAGGGAATATAAGATCATTCACACGAACACGGACATCCTCGATTATACCCTTAGGACTAGTAGTGCTTCGATTGGATAATTGAATGACAAAATCCATTGGATGTAAAGGACCAAGACCAAGGTTGTAGAAGATGGATTTGGGAATGACATTAATTGAGGCTCCTGGGTCTATGAGTGCATCATCTAAGTTGTAACTTCCAATTTGGAATGGAGCCGTAAAGGGCCTTGGATCTTTGCACTTTATGGGAATAGACTGATGGGTGGAAACATTTTTGAAGGTCCTAAGTTTCCTCTTATGGTTGCACAATTCCTTAATAAACTTTGCATACTTAGGGTTTTGTTTTATGGAATATAAGAGGGGAATGTTGACTTCAACATGTCTAAACATGTAGATCATTTTAGGATCAGGTTCAAAGAACTTCTTTGGCTTAGAAATGGTTTGGGGAAAATGAATTGGGTTCCTTAGAGGAATGGAAGGAGGTGAGGGAATGGATTCAGACTCCTTTTCAAGTTTATTTTTATTTTAATTTTCTAGGCCAACATTCAAAGGGGGGTGGAGGACTTATCTTGAGGAATATAAATTTTCTTCTTCAATCTAAGTGAAATTGCACTTACATTACCCTTGGGGTTAGGTATGAAGGTTTCAGGCGTAGCGAAAGCATGGATGGGATGACACCCAGTTTTGATTTTTAACATGATCAATGATTATTCCGGGATCAATATTACGATGAACTCAAGTATCCATGGAATATAATCAAAGATTTAGATAAAGAAGAAAGAGGCCCGAAACCTTTATAGAGGATCTTTCACATCATATTTATAATTAATTTAATTAATTTCATAAAGAAAAATAATACCTAGATCTTTGGTATTTTTCTTTGTTGATGATGTTGATCATCCGGAATGACCCTTCCAGATTATCTCATTGCACTTGTAAGGATCCAAACTAGAATCCCTCTAGCGGTGATCCACACGTGCTCTGATGGCCTCCGATTGACACTGCTCTTTCTCTGGGTGCTAGTGTGGTGAATCGAGTGTCTTGTGTCGGTTTTTCTTGATCACCTGTTCTTCGGCCTTGAAGAATGTCTCTTGTTATTGATAGGGGAGAGAAGAGGATTTGAGAGAGAAATTTTTTGGCTCAACAATTCTCAATTCACCAGGCGTGTATTGTGGTGTCTGGCACAATAGGCATACTTTCTTATTTATATACATGGAATTTCAGTTACAATATTTAATTTCATAGCAATAATTAAATACATTCATGAACTTAGAGAAAAACCATGCATTTAATAATAATACCATGCTATTATTTATGGTGTTCCAACTTGCGCAAAATAGAATTATAAATAAAATTCTGCGTCACAAAATAATAGCAGCGTTATTTTAATTTGTGCCAACTAGTTAAATAATTATTTACCATCTTGAAAATAATTATTTTACTATTGGACCAACCTTGGTCTGCTCGAAATCCACTTCTATTTATTAAATACCCGAATAAATAAATAAATAATTTATTCTCTTAAATAAATATTTTATTTACAAACTATTAAATAAATATTTATTAAATGTTCAATAAAATAAATAAATATATTTTATTTAATTTATGCGATCATTTTAACTTGAATAAAATTATTCCACAGTCTTGAGAATAATATTTATTTCATTAATTAAATTCAAATATATTTTAACCGAGATCACCAAAAACACTTAGTGTGTGACCCTCTAGGAATCTTTCTCGTTGGCATTAGGAGGGTTTGACTAAAGTCCAAGAGTACTATCTAGCAACAGGTCAAGGCACCCAAGAGAAATAACGTAAAGTTGCAAAAACAATATCCACATATGAACGCTCATTGTTTAATATAATCCCTTTGTCACAATATCTCATCAAGCAGGTTTCATGATTGTGTCATCAACTTATATGCTTGATACGTCGTTCTTTGACTACCTGAAATAAAATCGTCATTACACTATAGCCATGGAATTTCACACGATGGTTCTATTTCAATAAAAGGGCTGAGATATAAACTTCCATAAATGGAAGGGACAAATCCTTCCTCAACTTATCCATTAATAACATGTCACTCATGACGCACCCAACATACCCTACTTCTCTCCAACTATCTATGTGACGGTTTTCGTCAGTAAATCAATGTTCATAAGTCATGACACGTATTAGTGATTATCTTAAAGTCTAAGGATCATTACACATGATCTCAGATAAAAATATTCGATGACACCAAAACATGAGGAATTATTACTAGCAGGTCTGTTCTCATAATCTCCTATCTTGGAGATTACCAAGTGAAAAATTCATGAGAGGAAGTCTCATCTGCTTACGAGTACTTTCACCTGACGGTCTGCATGCTCTGTTTCCCATCATAACATGTCATCCAACCACAAAACTATATTTAAGAATATTGTTATAGAATTTCAAGAATCTCATCATAGCGGGGAACTGCCATGGACTTTATCGATGCAACAAATACTTTAGGACATTATTATATCATAGTCATACAGAACAATGAACAATATGTAATAATACATTAAATATTCATGTAATCAAAGTAAAACCAGTTGGATATAGGACACCAACTCTTACAAACTCCCACTTGAACTAGATTCAACTGCCTATGACTTTTAATCCGCTAGACCAAACATGATGATCATATTTCTGCTGAGTCAAGGCTTTAGTCAAGGGGTCTACCACATTGTCTTCCGTCGAAATACTGCTCACTGCAACTTCACCTCTTTGAGAAAAATCCCTCAAGAGATGATACTTCCTAAGTATGTTCTTCATCCGCTGATGTGACCTTGGATCTTTTTCGAGAGCCACCACTACAGTATTATCACAGTACAGTGTGATGGGATCTTTACTGATAGGTATCACATCTAGCTTCTGGATGAAGCTTCTCATCTAAACTGCTTCTTTATCTACCTCAGAAGCTGCAATATACTCAGAATCTACTATAGAATCTATGACCACACTCTTCTTTGATCTCTTCTAACACACTGCACCTCCATTCAAAGTGAAGATGTATCCCATTTGCGACTTTATATCATCTTGATTAGTCTGGAAACTAGAATCTTCATATCCTATGATGACTAGTTCCTCATCTCCTCCATAAACCAGGAACATATCCTTAGTACACCTCAGATACTTTAGGATAGTCTTGACTATCATCCAATGGAGGTCACCTGGGTCATCTTGATATCTGCCTACCACACTCAATGCATAGATGACATCCAGCCTAGTACATAGCACGGTATACATGACTGACCCAATCACTGATTCATATGGAGTCCTTTCCATTATATTTATTTCCTCATGTTTCTGAGGACACATTTTCTTAGAAAGATGAATGCCATATGACGCTGGAAACAATCCCCTCTTGGATTGTTCCATACTGAATCTCTTCAGTATATTATCAATGTATGTACTTTGACTTAGGCCCAGTAATCTCTTGGATCTATCACGATGTATCTTGATCCCAAGAATATACACTGCCTCGCCTAAGTCTTTCATAGAGAATAATTGATTCAACCATTCCTTAACAGACTGTAAGACTGGTATCTTGTTTCCAATAAGTAATATTTCATCAACATATACTATTAGGAAAACGACTGAACTCCCACTAAACTATTTGTAGACAAAAGGCTCACATTCATTCTTGATAAAACCAAATTCTTTTATGGCTTCATCAAAATGAATGTTCCATGAACTGGATGTTTTCTTTAATCCATAAATAAATTTCTGAAACTTGCATACCTTATTGGCATCCTTTGGAGTCACAAACCCTTCAGTTTATGTCATGTAGACATCTTCTTGAAGGTTTCCATTAAGGAATGTTGTTTTGACATCAATTTTTCAAATCTCATAGTCATGGTAAGCTACAATGGAAAGTAGAATTCTGATGGATTTCAGCATTGCAATTGGTGAGAAGGTTTCATCATAGTCAATTCCTTGACGTTGTTTAAAACCTTTTGCAACCAGTAATTACTTATAGGTACTAACTTGTCCTTCCATATCCAGTTTCTTCTTGAATACCCATTTGTAACCAACAAGATTTATATCAACTGGAGGATCTACCAAAATCCGGACTTGGTTTTGGTACATGGAATCCATTTCAAAATTCATGGATTCTTGCCACTTAGTAATGTCTGTGCCACTTATTGCTTCCTTGTAGGTTAGAGGATCATTATTATCAACTAATAAGGAGTCACCATCCTCGGTAACTAGAAAATTGTACCATTATGGTTCTCTAACCTCTCTTGTACTCCTACGCAGTACTTGTGTCTCTGGAATAGATTCTTCTTCCATGGGGCTTTGTGGAATCTGTTCCTATACCAACTCTTGTGTACCTTGAGCCTCGACTTCATCAAAAGTCTATCTCAATCTCACTATCTCTTTTGGAGATGTTCTCTCTCTCAAGTAATATGGCATGTCTTTCCACTATAACCTTTTCATCTAAGGGGTTGTATAGGTAATATCCCCTTGTTTCCTTGGGGTATCCTATAAAGGTACACTTTGTGCCTCGGGGTGCGAGTTTGTTACCTGAAGAGGCCTTAACAAACACTTCACTACCCCACACATGTATATTCAATAACATGGCTTTTCTTCCACTCCAGAACTCGAATGGAATACCATTTATCGATTTAGTTGGTACTTGGTTTAGTATGTGTGTCGCTGTTTGTAACGCATATCCCCAAAAGGATAATGGAAGACTCACATGACTCATCATTGATCTCACCATGTCCAATAGGGTGTGGTTTCTCCTTTCTCTCACACCATTCCACTGGGGAATGTTTGGAGGAGTGAGTTGGGATAGGATCCCAAACTCTTGTAAGTAATCAATGAAGTCTTGATTAAGATATTCTCTACCTCAGTCTGAGTGGAGTTTCTTAATCTTCTTACCAAGCTAGTTCTCAACTTCATTCTTGTATTATTTGAACTTATCAAAAGAATCCGAATTATACCTCATTAAGTAGATATATCCATATCTACTAAAATCATCATTAAAAGTTATAAAGTATGAGTACCCTCCCCTTGCTTCAACTGGAAATGGTCCACACACATCGGTATGAACCAATTCAAGAATTTATGTAGCCCTTTCACCTTTCCCACTAAATAGGGATTTGGTCATTTTACCTTGTAAACATGCATGACATATGCCGAGTGTTTTAGTTTGAAAGAATCTAAATATCCATCTTTATGTAACTTTGTTAAGCGTTTATCGTTTACATGACCTAGCCGGTGATGCAAAATTTGGGTGTGGTATGAGTCATGTGAAGTATCTTTGTTATCGATTGTCATTACTTGGTTTTTTTAATCCAACACTTAAAGTCCATTGTATAAATGTGTCATGCCATAACAAATGCTATCTTTATAAAATAAGCAACATTTATTTCCAAACATGAAAACAAATCCATATATATCTAATATGGATATAGAAATAATGTTTTTAGTAACAGAAGGAACATAATAAAAACCCTTTAACACCAAGATCATCCCAGTTGGCAACGTCAGGTGGTAGTCCCCGATAGCTACAACGACAAGTCTGGCTTCATTGGATGCTCATAGATCTACCTCCCCTCGATCAATCTTCCTAAATCTACTTGGTTCCTGTATTTGGATACATATGTGAGAACTACAAGTTATATCTAATACCCAATTTGTAGAAATAGATAGATTGAATTTGATAACAAACACACCTAAAACTTCTCCTTACTTCTTAGGCTGGGTGCAGTTCTTCTTCCAGTGGCCCTTCTTACCACATGCGAAACAGACAGTCTCCTATTCCCTTGCCTCCCCTTTGATATTCCTTTTCTTGGAAGGTCGTGAAGAATATTTGGGCTTAAAGATCTTTTCCTTCCCTTTCCTCTTATTCACCATAAGGACATAAGGCTTTTCGCGCTTCATATATTTGTCCACTTGGTGAATGAGGATAAGAAGATCAGATAGAGACTTCTCAATGTTGTTTATACTGAAATTGAAAACAAAGTTAGAGAAGCTCTGAGGGAGTGGTGTGAGAATGAGATCGCTGCCCAGTTCTTCGGGGAGTTTAAACCCTAGAACCTCCATGCACTCAATGTAGCCAATGAGCTTGACTACATGAGGCCCAACTAGGGAACCTTCTCCAAGATTACTCTGAAAGAGTGCCTTAGAGATTTCAAACCTTTCTTGTCTTTATCTCTCCTGGTAAAGACCATGGAGGTGCTCGAGCATGCTATAAGAATCCATGTTTTCATGAGAATTCATGAGCTCATTAGACATTGATGATATCATCAAACATTGAATGTCGATTACATCGTTCATATGTTTCTCATAGACCAGCAAATCCTCATCACTCGCCTCTTTGGCAGGAAGATCAGGTAATACTGACTCCAGCACGTAAGACTTCCGTTCATGGCGTAGGATAACCCGAAGGTGTCTAAACCATTCCTGGAAGTTACTGCCGGTGAGGATGTTGACTTTATCCATAATTGATTATAGGGATAGTGTGGTTAATGAGTTTGTTATTTTTATTCTACAATTAAAAGAGAAAATCATTAGTACTTTCTTGATTACATTTTATAATAAATAATAAATTTTATTAAGTCTCCCACTGTTATATCAAGTCCCAATAGCCCTCACCATTAAACTCAGAATGTCCAGTTTCCATGACATTCTATTGGAAAGGATCCATATTCCCCTTCGCATAAACCCAACAAGGGTTGGTCAAGCTATTAGAAGGTATTTAGGTAGGAAGGTCTTTGCCATCTATAGGCTTGCAGCTCCTTGATATATTGAGTGGACTCCCCAACCCTGAAATCATGACTTTGGATTTCCTCAACTCTTGCCTCCAATATTACACCAAGTCTAAAAAGGGATACTACTCTTGATGTAATATGGTTAAGTCAACCTGAAACCTTTCATAAGGGATTCCTGTATAAAAGTAAGTGTTCCAACAAGGGTTGGTCAAACACATAGTTTTATTGAGTTTTTCCCTTAATCAAGTAACAGAAGGCTTGTTCTGACTTAATATTTTATTTAAGGGATTTTTTATCTCTTATGCGTGAATTTATTATTATCATTATCACATTCTTTTTAATATTAAGTGGAACTTACTTAAGTGATTAACCATATATTGATAATATTTATGCATAAGTCTAGTTTATTTTAGTTCCATCTTTCATGATTGTTTAATTCATTAATTATGTGATCATGACGACACATCCATAATGATAAATCATGAAACTGACAGAAATAAAATAAAGTAATTGGCATGATCATGATCTTTTCTAATGGTTATTTTATCTAGCGGTTGATAAACTAACCCTAACCTAGGGGAGAAACACCTTGAACCTTTTGGTTTCGTGTTTTACAGCCTCCACCTATCCACCTCTGTATCTCCTAGGATTGGTTTCGTCTCAGCTCCATCTTGAACCACCTCCACTAGCTTGGGAGTTCCATCCATTACATATGTATTTTTTAACTCACATATAGGGGAGGGGTAAAAGGGGGTTTTACATAAAAGAAACCTTGGGCACGCAGGCCCTACATATTAATGAGGAGAAGGCTCACATGCCAAAAAATTTAATTCAAATAAATAAATTAAAAGAAACCATCCACATACAAAGTTCTTGGTCTAGCTCATGATCATCCATACATGCAATGATGTTTACGTGTAAATAAAATTAGCAATCAATTATTTAATCATTATTGTTTAAGATAAATCACGCTCAAATCAATTAATTATAATCTCTAATTAATCAATCCTTTTATCTTTAAACCCTTTTCTGAATTTCCTTGAGATTCTCATCCATCATAATTTTAAACAAATAAATTCATTTAAAATTATCTTTATACATAACTTGTACCTTGGAGGCAACCCGGTGAATTCCTATTCATAACTACCCAATGAGTATAAATGAACATTACGCAGATGTTAAATTAAACACATGTATATAAAACACCTATCACGTGTCGGGCCTCAGCTTTATGCCCGCACGATGGTACACGTATCAAGGGTTTGTATAATATAATAATAAATTTTAATAAATCTGTGTAATTTGGATGAGTACATGACGTGTAGTTCCAACTACACGATGTGTATTATTTTTCATCATCTATCTGAAGTACACGCCTGGGGAAACAGCGTGTGAGTATACTTCGGAAATCTTTGGAGTATATGGCGTGTCTAGTGGGACACACGCCGTGTAGTTCCTTGTTACAAGGTCTCTAGTCGGGCAAGATATGTATGGGGTACACGGTCCAACCCTAACCCGAAGGGACTACATGCCGTGTCCATTGGGCCACATGGCATGTAATCTGGAAACTGCATGCCACCTGTTCCTGGTCAACACATGGAGTCATTTAAGACTTATAAAGACTCTAACACATCGCTTGGTTTGGCGAACCGGTCTGATGCATTAAATCTTGACTACATGGTGTATACTACCAAATACATGTCATGTGTTCTGGTGTTGTATGGACAGGAAGCTTGGACACCTCCAGATGAGATCCTCTATTTTATTTTAATCAAAATTAAAAGAAAATATCATTTCTATAAGGTGAACAAGAAATGAAAGAGGAGGAATAAATCTAGAGATTCAGATTTGTAGAACGATTAACTTGAATTGAAACAACTAAATTATTAAATGCGTAATTCATCAACGAAATATTTAAATAATTATAAACTATGATGTAACCCCTCTGATACCACTTGAATGTTCTGGGCACAACGGAAGCGTGGTTGGGATGACACCCAGTTTTGATTTTTACCATGATCAATGATTATTTTGGGATCAATACGATGATGAACATCAGTCTCCATGGAATATAATAAAATATTTAAATAAAGAAGAAAGAGGCTTGAAACCTTTAGAAAGGATCTTGCACATCATGTTTATAATTAATTTAATTAATTTCATAAAGAAAAATAATACTTGTATCTTTGGTATTTTTCCTCGTTAATGATGTTGATCGTCTGGAATGACCCTTCCAAATTATCTCATTGTTCTTGTAAGGATCCAAACTAGAATCCCTCTAGCGGTGATCCGCATGTGCTCTAATGGCCTTTGATCGACACCGCTCATTCTCCAGGTGTTAGCACGGAGAATCGAGTGTCTTGTGTCGATCGTTCTTGATCGCCTATTCTTCGGCCATGAAGAACATCTCTCGTTCTTGAGAGGGGAGAGAAGAGGATTCGAGAGAGAAATTTTTTGGCTCAACAATTCTCAATTCATCAGGCATGTGTTGTGGTGTCTGACACAATATGCATACTTGCCTATTTATATACATGGAATTTCAGTTACAATATTTAATTGCATAGCAACAATTAAATACTTTCATGAACGTAGAGAAAAAACATGCATTTAATAATAATACTGCGTCATTATTTACGGTGCACCAACTTGTGCAAAACAGAATTATAAATAAAATTATGCGTCACAAAATAATAGCAGCATTATTTTAATTTGTGTCAACAAGTTAAATAATTATTTACCATCTTGTAAATAATTATTTTAATACTGGATCTACCTTAGTCCTCTCGAACTCCACTTCCATTTATTGAACACCCGAATAAATAAATAAATAAATTATTCTCTTAAATAAATATTTTATTTACAAACTAGTAAATAAATATTTATTAAATGTTCAATAAAATAAATAAATATATTTTATTTAATTTATGCGATCATTTTAACTTGAATAAAATTCTTCCACGGTCTTGAAAATAATATTTATTTCATTAATTAAATTCAAATAGAATTTAACCGAGACCACCAAAAACACTTAGTGTGTGACCCTCTAAGATTCTTTCTCGTTGGCATTAGGCGAGCTTGCCTAAAGTCCAAGAGTACCATCTAGCAACGGGTTAAGGAACCCAAGAGAAAGAACGTAAAGTCAAAACAATGACATCCACATACGAAAACTCACTATGTAATATAATCTCTTTATCGTAATATCTCATCAAGAAGGTTTCATGATTGTGTCATCAACTTTTATGCTTGATACGTCGTTCTTTGACTACCTGAAATAAACTCATCATTACACCATGGCCATGGAATTTCGTGCGATGATTTTATTTCAATCAAAGGGTCGAGATATCAACTTCCATAAATAGAAGAGACAATTCCTTCCCTGACTTATCCATTAATAACATGCCACTCAAGATGCACCCAACGTACCCTACTTCCCGCCAACTGTCTGTGTGACGGTTTTCATCAGTAAATCAAAGTGCATAAGTTGTGACACGTATTAATGATAATCTTAAAGTCTAAGGATCATTACACATGATCAAAGATAAAAATATCTGATGACACCAAAACATAAGGAATTCCTACTAGCGGGTTTGTTCTCATAATCTCTTATCTTGGAGATTACCAAGTGCGAACTTCATGAGAGGAAGTCTCATTCGCTTATGAGTACTCGCACCTGACAGTCTGCATGATATGTGTCCCATCATATCATGTCATCCAACCACATAACTATATTTAATAATATTGCTATAGCATTTCAAGGTTCTCATCATAGCAGGGAAATGTCATGACCTTATCAATGCAACAAATACTCTAGGACATTATTACATCATAGTCATGCAAACCAATGAACAATATGTAATAATACATTAAATATCCATGTAATCAAAGTAATACCAGTTGGTTCTAGGACACCAACTCTTACATGGTAATGTTTGAGCTGGGAGTTGGGACGAATTTGATTGTTGTTGCTGGCTCAGGTGGAATGTAAGTTGACCAATTTTTGTTTCAATGTTTTTAAGGATGGAATGGGTGAAAGAGGCAAGATCTTCCACTACACTTTCCCTTGGTTATTTTGAAGAAGAGTCTTGTCATAGGCCTTGATTTTGGTTCTTGGGAAACCAATTGTAATGGTTTAGGAATTGAGAAGGCTCTCTAGGATAGTGGAATCTAAGAGGGGGAAGAGGAGGATTGATCCTTTGAGGTTGAGGAACAAAAGGGTAAGGTTGTTGGAAGTTACCACCACCTTGACTATATTGTAATTGGTTTGGGTTTTGATGAGGTAATTGAGGGGGATGAGAAATGGGATTACTATACCTCAAGATTTGGTTTAAGGTAGAAGAGAAGGGCTCGGAGTGGGGTTGGTTGAAGTTTCTAACAAACTGACCTGATTGTTGAGGGTTGGGGTTCCGCTGAGCATATGTTGCATTAAGCTCCATTGGTCTGGATGAATTAGATTGATCCTCTTGAAGTTGTTGACATATGTCAGTTAGATGAGATGGGGATATGCAAATTCCACAGTTCTTGATAGGTCCAGGGAACAGAGATTGTGAAGAAGATGAGGTTGGGTCTTTGAATGCCACAACTAGTTATCACACAATACCTGTAAGTTCACTCATCCACTCTACCATCTTGTTCGGATCTATCAAATGACTATATTGGGCTTGTTTAACTTGAGAATGTGCTCGAGTATGGAATTATTGTGTGTTTATAGCCATGTTTCTTATGAGATCTCTTGTAGCTGCGTGAGTTTTATCAACAAGAGCACCGCCACTTGCGGCATCAATGAGAGTTCTCTCTATAGCCAATAACCCCTCATAGAAGTATCAGATCAAGATTTGATTAGGGATTTGGTGGTGTGGGTAGGTTTCCACAAGCCTTTTGAACCTCTCCCAGTACTCATGGAGTGATTCATTTGGGAATTGACGGATACCACTTATTTCCTTTCAGATAGAAGAAGTACGAGAAGCAGAAAAGAATTTCTCTAAGAAGATTTGCTCCATATCAATCCATGAGTTTATGGAACCAGGAGGGAGGTAGTAAAGTCATGACTTGGTAGAGTCAGTTAAGGAAAACGGGAATGCTTGAAGTCTGATTTTTTCCTCAGAAACCCCTTGAGGCTTCATGGTAGAGCACATCACTTGGAACTCTTTAAGATGAAGATGTGGATCCTCACCGGCTAGCCCGTGGAAATGAGGTAGAAGATGAATCAAACCCGATTTGAGTTCAAAGTCAGCCTCTATGTTTAGATATTGAATACCAAGTGGTTGGTAATTCATATCAGGGGCATCAAGTTCTTTAAGTGTTTGTTTCCTAGGATTTGTCATATCTAATTCAATTGGTTGGGCACAGACTGATTCTTGAATGATTTGATTATCTCTAATGTTCCTCCTAAGTTGGCGAAGAGTTCACTCAATTTTAGGGTCAAACAAATCTGAGGGATTGTTTGGGGGGATATGGGAAATTCAGAGAGATTTTGGAAGAAAGGGGAAGATGGGTTTTTCTTTTTTTTTCATTTATAATTTTTATGAGATGGCAGGTTTTTCTTTATGTTGTTTTTTTCCATTTTTTTTAAATATTGTGTTTTTTTACAATAACTAGAAACTAACAACTACTTAACTGCACCATTCCCGGAAACGATGCCATTTGAAATCATAGATGATTGTCGCCTATTGACCATTCAAGGTTCTGATGCTCTACTAATGTGTATAGCAGCACTTGGGTTGAATCCTCGGTGATGATACTTTTTAATAGTCGATTGTTTTTAGTTGATTGTATTTTGATTGAGGGGTTTGTTTGTAGAGATTAATTGAAATGATTAATTGATTTAAAAATTTAATAAATATTGGGGTGATTTCATTATTAGGGATTTAATCTTGTGATATCCTTGAACTTTGCTTTATATTGCATTAAATTAACACTCACTTCACAAGATGACGTTGATCGGGAATTCCCAAGTGTTGAGGCTTTAATCCAAGCCTTGACTTAACTAGGGTTCTAATCTCAATCATTACTTGATTTTGGTAGTTTATTTATGGTTCCAATAATCCATGGAATCCATACATTAAACAAAATATGTCATTAATCCATGACGTGTTAAGTCCAACATACACAATGTTAAATTAAAGAATACTCATCGAGCAAAAGCTCTTAATCGCTTAACATCTCCAAATTTTGACTCACCCCAATGAAAGATTTAAATAGACATTTAAATGATTAGTAATATAGTTTATTAATTTTATGATGATTAATTAATAAGAAAAGAAAATGAAAGGGATAAGAAAAGATTGGTGCGCCGAACACAAACACACACAAACAGTGAAGGGAATTAAATACTGAGTTTAGATTGAATGAGAAAGATAAATAAGAGAAGAGGATTCAACTATATTTAAACTATTTTAAGACCATTAATATTGTTTAACATAATGTGGATGAAAATAATATATGAAGAAGAAGAAACTTGCATTAAAATAGAATTACAAAAACAAACACTTACACGATTCTAAACGAAGAACAACACAAAAGTAAATGAAAGAAAGCAAAGAGGAATGATTTCTCAAGTAAAAAAAATGAGTATGGAAGATCCTTATAAGACTTTGACAGAGCCTTGGTCATGCCAACCTATCCCCCTTTGCTCTGAAATGCCAACCACATGCAAGGAGAAGAGGGGGTTGTATTTATAATCCAAGGAGGTGGACTGTTTGCATTCCAAATCTACCCCTCCACTTTCATCGCCAATTTGGTAATACAGATAGCTGAATCTTGAGATATTCTCTTCTTCCAAGTTGTAGATATTGATGTTTACTATTATACCACAAAATTTGGCGGCCATTGGACTTTTGGATCCAAAGATATTGCTATTTTACTAAACAATTTTCACCTATCCATTTTTATCAACACTTTTTCAAATGCTGAAATGTGAATGGGTTTTTTAACATGAAGATTCCCTCAAATAGAAAAACAATTATTCTAACAAGTTGGCCACCCATATCTTAGATTTCACACTGAAAATCCCAGCATGATTTGATGAGTAAATCAGGAGAAAATTCAGGAATAGTGTTCTGATTTTAATTCTCGTCCAGAATGGTGGGCTGGATTTCAAAGCTTCATTTGGGCCCCTTGTTTTTTGACTTGGGTCTTGAAATTTTTATCCTTGACTCCTTGAATTTTTCTACGAATGTTGGAGGAGAATAAAGGAATTTGGACTTCCTAATTGAGCCCAGCAATTCAATCTTCATGCCTGATCCAATTTCTTCAAAGATTTTGTGGGCCTTCTTGTGTGGTCTATATGACCCTTCAAATGGTAGAATTGGCCAATGATTCTTTCTAATGATGTGTGAAAAATTGAATAAGGAATCCTACAAAACAAGAACCACACAATTTGGATCAGTAGAGTGATATTTATTATTAAAACAGTAAACTGATTTTAATCTGGATGAATTCAAATAATGCTCAAAAATTATATTTAATATTTAAACATTAATATTTTCACACAAATTATGGACATTTCATATAAAATCAGTAAAGAGAATATATAAAAAGTTATGAAAATATTAATAACATCAGCAAATCATTGAGATTCTCATTGGGGTTTTCCACTATAATGTTCAGGTGAAAGTTCCCAATGATTTTTTCCACTGTAAGTTTCAATTTGAAGCAATTAATTTTTTAGTTAAAATTTTCATTAGATTCCCCAACGCTAGATTTCTAACTGAATTGAAACTTTTATTTGTAATTTTTGATCGATAATTTTTGGCTAAATCAATGAAAACCGATTTCTATGTACAATGCATAATCAATATGTCAATTTTTATGAATCAATTTAAATTTTTATGGTGTAAATACAAAATAATAAGTTTTTCATTTTTTCATTTTTATTTTTTAAAATCATTTTCTCTATTTATATTAATTGAGTTATGATTTTTTATTGAAATATAAATAAAATTATTATTTTTTAAAATATAAGAAATATTATTTAATTGTAAGCGTAAATAAATATTTCTTATAATGAAAGTTTCCAAGTGAATCATTGAGATTTTCTTTGGAGCTTCTCTCCATAATTTTCAAATTAAACTTTCCAATGAACTTTTCTAGTGTAAGTTTGGAGTTGAATCAACCAATTTTTTAGTGAAAATTTTCATCGGGGTTCCCCATAAGAATTTTCCAATTGATTTGGAATTTTCATTTGTAGTTTTTGAGTGAAAGTTTGCACTTAAACCAATAAAAACAATTTTTTTATGTAGAATGCATAATCCACATATCAATTTTTATGAATAAATTTTAAAAAATATTTTTTTATAATACAAATTAAAAAATAATAATTTTGTTAATGTTTTTAATTTTTTATTATTTAAAAGTATTTTCCCTATTTTTATCAATTGAGTTATAAATTTTTATTGAAATATAAATAATATATATTTTTTAAAATATAAGAAATGCTATTTAATTGAAAACATATATAATTATTTCTTATAGATATAACAAAATTAATAATTTTTTAAATGATTTAAATTTTGATACCGGTTGTATTCTTGAATGGGAGAATGATATCCAGGGACCGAAATTCGGGGTCTCGATCGATTTCTAGATTGTGCCCCAAACCCTATTTCGTTGAGCCCCGAGCCCCGAGCCCCGAGCCCCGAGCCCCGAGCCGGAAGAGGCAGAGCAGATTTGGATCATCGGAGAACATGGACAAGAACATGCTCGAAGATCTCGATGCTCTGCCAGAAGCAGACAAGCTAAGAATGGCAGGCATGGTCGAGCAGCTTCAAATACGTGACAGGTTTGTTTTTTTCCCTCTTAAAATCTTCTTTTTATGGTTCCATGTTGCGGTTCATATTTTCTTCGATCTTTGTTTTCGAAATGCATGGATGCATACATAGCTCTGAATGCATTCAATTTTTCGGTTTATATTTTTTCATTAAAAAAAATCGCCGGACCTTCTGTATATGTAATTTCTGCAACTATTGTTAAGATAATTCCGTTCAGGTTTGGAACCTCTATTCAAGGAGATTTAACGCAATATCAATTTAGGGCTGTTCTGTATAATTTTTCCTCAATTCTATGTCTTATATCCCACTGGGACTCTCAAAATTTTGTTGAAATCGTAATTGTTGCTATTTTTTTTCCTCTTCCCATCATCCTCTTTCATGATCATTCTGACTTAACTTTGATCGTTTATTGTTTGTTTTCACTTTTCCTTTCAGAATTTAGAGGCTTCCATAATGGAATTGACTCCTAATTTTATTTATTTTTGCTTTAAATGCTACATACAGTGACTTCTATCTATTAAAAATATTACTCTGAAACATTGGGCGTTGTTGCATTGCATTTCCGCCTACAATGCCTTGCCTATTTGCAGTTCTCGATGATCTATTATTTTTCGTATCCTAAAGCTGATTAATGGTTCTGGTAACTCCTTTTAAGATGACTTATATCATTCTTGCTTCTTTTGGTTTTGATTGTGGGGATGAATAGAACAATGTGAACAATTAAGACTTTTGCTGTGTTTCAGATTAGATGCATCTGAAAGTTTTCATTCCCCATTCTGTTTATTTTATCAAGTGTCTAGTGGTTTGAAAAGGGGGGAAAGCAAGTGTCTTCTCTTAGATTGTGGTCCCAGTGGTTTCTGTTTATGGATTCAGGGTTTACCTTGCATTGGACGTGTTGACCCTGTTGCCCCTGCTTCACATCTTGTGGTATTACAATTGATTCTAGATTTTTTGAATCTAGACATTTATGTGAAGCTCGAGCAATGATCTCCTCAAAACCAGTGCAACCTTTTTGGTGCATTTGTATGTTAAGTGAACGATATTTGCTCATGGGCATTATTTTGTGCGGTTCGTAGTTTGATTTACGTGAGTTTCTTCAGGAATTCATGTTTTATGTGTTTTTTTTAGAAACAAAACGGACCCCACAAATTGTTTATTGCGAGTGATAATCAGTTTTCGAGAAGTGCCATCAAACACCTAAAGGAGCAACATCTGCAAATGTGGAAACTCACAATCTAGTGTCTTATCAAGGGGATTTTTCAGAGAATTCAAATGTGTTTCCGTTGCAATGGGCTGCTTAGCTTAAACTTGCATCTGCATTATTTTTTAATCCAACCCTATTAAAAGGCTTTTGGTTCTTGTGCCCAATCTGTAGCCTGAGGATGTATAACTCGCTCGTGGAGAGGTGTTTCGCAGAGTGTGTGGAAAACTTCCGGCGCAAAACCCTAGACAAGCAGGAGGAGACCTGTGTGAGGAGATGTGCCGAGAAGTTCTTGAAGCATTCGATGCGGGTCGGCATGAAATTTGCAGAGCTTAACCAAGGGACGCCTCCATCGGATTGAAGCCCCTATGTGGATTCATTTTGTTCACACCGGGGATCGCCTAAAATGGGGTCTGCCCCTTATTTCTCAAATGGGTTTTTCCCCGTCTTCATTGCAGCTGGCTGCCAATTTATTTATTTTCTCTGCAGTTTTGTGATCTTGTTTGGCAGTGTAAGGGCTTGTTTTGGGTTGATGAAATGGAGTAGGGTAGTGGCATGGTTTTCTTTTAGTAAGGAAAGGATGTAGATTTGATGTTATTTGCTTCTTATTGAACTTGATGCAATGTAATGATTCACAGTTCTGATTCGTTGCGACCTTTTTTTTCTGTCATTGACTGTATGTATGCATGTTTCTGATGTTATTTGCCTCTTATACATGTTTCTTATGAAGTACCGATTGATCTCATTGAGGAGGTCTGGAGTTCTAGTCTTCCTGGCTTCCTGCATATGTGGGTTTGTCTGTTTTTTTTGTAGTTTTATAGCTTTTCTTTCCCGACCATTTGTAATATGTCACGTACAACATTCGGTGCCTCAACCTCAACGAGGAATAATCAATTTGCATGAGCACATACTAAGCATGGGATAAACACTTAGTACATAAATCATCATCATCCAGTGAAATATTAGTGAAGGCCAATAAGCCTCCCTCAAAGTCATAGAACCTGAACCCAATAATATAGGCGTTCCTTGTGGGAGTCAAAAGACGTTATTGGTTTCTCAAATACTTGCTCTCAACATGAGGTTATCATAACATATAAGAAGAAAACCATATATAAAATTTCTCTCAATGAGAAATTTAGTACACAACAATAACTTACTCAATGTTTATTCCCTACCACTACGTTAGATATGGACTTTAACAGTGTTAGAAATAACATTCATCAACGCTAAAAAAGTGTTGTTGTGATCATCTTTAAAAGCTAACTGTTTTTATTAGCGTTAAAAATAGTGTTAATAAAAGGATCCTTCATCAGCGTTGATAAAAGAGAAACTTTATCAATGTGTTTTTGATGATGATAAAGTGACCGTTTATCAGCGCTATTCCTAACGATGATAAATGCCTTGTTGGTGCAGTGTACTGCTAAAATTACAACATATTGCAGCACCGAATACAAAATTTAATTTCAATTAAATTTACATCACAAATAAAAGGAACACACACTATATTACAAACATTTTAAACATTGGTTCGTACAATTACATTGGTACATACAATTTATCACAAACATCGATAAATTCAAAAACATTTTTGTTTTGTTGTCTTTGGACCCCGACCCCCTCTCAAGAGTCTGATCATGCTACCAGTTGCCGAGCAAACTACCCCAATTTGAGAAAAAGAGTACTTGTATAAAAAAACAATTATTATATTAGTAATACAGTAAAGAAATAAATTAAACATAAATATGAAACAATGCATTAATAAAATGTCACTTTTAAATTGAAAACATATATTTTGAGTCATATCGGACACACTATGTGTCTGATTAATGTGTGGTTAATTCCTACACGTCACAAATGATTTATCGACCACTATCCTAAAGTATCAAGACAATCCGAGCGCATTTGCTCGGTTTTAAGTATTTGATCTGTATTTTCAACTAAAATGTCAATTTTAAATAAAAACATGCACTTTGAATCATGCTAGTTATACCGTGTGTTGGATTGACGCGTAGATGATCCCCACACATCACAATGGATCATTTCCATAAAATATAAAGACACCCCGAGTGTGTTTTCTTGGTTTTTAGTGAGTGATACACGGTTTTAACTACAATGTCATTTTTAAATTGAAAACACACACTTTGAGTCATACCGGTCACACCATCTGTCGGATTGACGTGCGACTAATTCATACACGCCACAAATAACTTATGAATTGTAATTCCAAAGTATCAAAACAATTCAAGCGCGTTTGCTTGGTTTTCAGTCAGTGACACACACTTTTAACTAAAATGTCATTTTTAAACTGAAAACACACATTTCGAGTCATATCGGTCACACCATGTATCAGATTGAGGCACGACTAATTTCTACACATCACAAATGTCTTATGGATCGTTGTCTTAAAGTGTCGAAATAATTTGAATGTGTTCGCTCTATTTTGAGCATGTCACACGTCTTTTGAACTAAAATGTCAATTTTAAATAAAAACACACTATGAGTCATACCGGTTACACCATGTATCGAATTGATATGCAGTAGATTCCTATATGTCACAAATGACTTATGCATCATTGTAGTATGAAGACAATCTGAGCGCATTTGCTCGATTCTAAGTATGTGACGCGTGTTTTGAACTATAATGTCAATTTTAAATAAAAACATGCACTTTGAGTCATACCGGACTCATCATGTGTCAGATTGACATGTGGTTGATTCTTACAGATAAAAAATAACTTATGGATCGTTTTTCTAAAATATTAAGATAATCCAAGTGTGTTTGCTCGGTTTTCAGCGAGTGACACATGCTTTTAACTAAAATGTCATTTTTAAACTGGAAACACACACTTCGAGTCATACCGCTTACACCGTGTGTTAGATTGTCGTGTGGTTGATTCCTACACGTCACAAATGATTTATTGATCATTGTCCAAAAGTATCAAGACAATCTGACCGTGCTGCCTTAGTTTTTAATGAGTGACACACTTTTAACTAAAATATCATTTTTAAACTGAAAACACGCACTTTGAGTTATACTGGTCACACTGTGTGTTGGATTGGTATGTGATTGATTCGAACACATAATAAATGATTTATGGATCATTTTCCTAAAGTATCAAAACAATCTGAGTGTGTTTGCTTGGTTTTCAGTGCGTGACACGTGTTTTTAACTAAAATGTCATTTTTAAACTGAAAGCATGCACTTTGAGTCATACTGGTCACATTGTGTGTCAGATTGATGCGTGACTTATTCATACACATCAGAAATGATTTATGGATCATTGTCTTAAAGTATCATGACAATCTGAATGTGTTTGTTCAGTTTTGAGTATGTCATGTGTCTTTTGAACTAAAATGTCAATTTTAAAAGAAAACACACACTTTGAGCCATACTGGCTAAACCGTGTGTCAGATTGTCGTGCGGTTGATTCTCACACATAAAAAAATATTTATGGATCATTTTTCTAAAGTATCAATACAATCCGAGTGCATTTTCTCGATTTTGAGTATGTGATACATGTTTTGCACTAAAAATTTCAATTTTAAATAAAAACATGCACTTTGAGTTATGCCGGCCACACCGTGTGTCAGATTAATGTGCGACTGATTTCTACACATCACAAATGAATTATAGATCATTTTCCTAATATATCAAGGCAATCTAAGAGTGTTTTTCTTGGTTTTCAGCGAGTGACATATGTTCTTAACTAAAATTTCAATTTAAACTGAAAACACACTCTTTGAGTCATTTTTAAACTGAAAACACACACTATTAAACATAAACAGATCAAATAAAGAACAAATAGGTCTATGAAGAGAAAAAATAGTTCATGAATGCATCATCCTTATTGAATAATTTTTCGAGAATTGTTTTCTCTCTGATCATTTTGTGCTCTTAATAGAGCACAAAATGGTTGAAGAACAAACAATTCTTGATGAATTCATTTCTTCATGATCTCTGTAAAAATTAACTAAATAAGTATTAGATAAAAATGATAAAGAAATTAACTAAAAAAAGTAGATAAAATGATGAGAAAATTAACTAAATAAGTTGGAGGCGGTCACCTCTTTATGATGTCTGCATACATTCTGACATCATATATTCTACTCATTTGTTTCTAAAAAAATCTATTTCCTCTTTTGAATACGTGGATTGTCGATAGTCCTGATAGTACTGAAAAAATATAAATAAATAAAGGATTAAAAAATATTTTAAATTAAATAGTGATTATCATTCGAAATACCTCTTTGTGGATGATAGTTTGTTGATAGAATATGATATCTTTCATAAATTTGCAAACGTAATAACCCCAATCTTTGCCATTAGTTTATTTCAAACACTGTAGAAATATTGAGAAAAATAAGTAATTTATTTTGGTATATGTTTTGATGGTGAAATATTATTATATATACCCTAATACTTATCCACTTGTAGAATTCAATAGGCTTCTTGTGCCCATGGACAGCCCTCATGCCATGATTTTGATGATATTTAAATACCACCCTATCATAATTTTTTTTTATTAAAAATAACACGAAATGTATAACTTGAAGTTTATTTTTAAAATGTTTCATGTAGTATATTACACATTGATAAATGTCATCATTTGTGGTTGATTTGTTGGGAATCCATGCATTGAATCCAAAAAATAAATCTTTGGAGTATCCAAATTGTTTGCAATTAGCAACCAATGCTCCCTAAAAAAGGAATAAGTAATGAAATGAATGAAAATATATTTGATATGATTAATTTGTAGAGTTTTACCACTGTATCATGGGTATTAAGAAGAGTCTGTCATCTTTACGTTTGTTTTCAAACATTACAACCAGTTTGTCCACTATTACTGGATATTATTTTTCTTCAAATGATCTTTTTATGTAGAGGTGATGTGAGGACTAATGATTACAAATTTTTGTTTGTAAGTTGTAACTTTAAATAGTATTCATATATATGCTTGTAAAAAATATGAATAATAATTAACTGTAATTTACATAGTAGATCAGCTATTGGACAAACAAATTATAAAAACACACCTCATGTACACATTTACAACTGAGACTCCTAGCCATCCATGCTTATGATTTTCATCTACATTCTCAAGAACAATAAAGTTTGTAATGGACTCTGTATATTCTTCAAAATCAATGACGGTCGTATCACCATCTTTGAATGTTGTATCTGTATGAACTTGTAAAATTAGTAAATGCGGAAGTTGAATTGGTGGGGTAACAGTACTTTTTGAAGGTATTTTCGATTGATCAGTTGATCCTTTAGGTTGTTTTGATTCGAACTTTCGTTTCTCCTTCCTTTTCTACATATGTAATAACATTCCTCGGTTCAGACCTTTTTTTATTAATTGTTAAAGGGTTTTCATAAAATATTAATTGGAAAGGAATACCTCCTTTTAGACATGTATTTTTACAAGAACAAATGACTATACTGTCACGACCCGACCCAAGTTGGGGCTCGAGCCACAACAACCTCAAGCCCGCCTCTATAGGCCAGGGGGTGGAGACCAGGACCAAAGACATTTCTAACTCGGGGAGGCCTTTACCTAAGTACCTATATGCACACACACACATCCATCTCGATGTAAAAGTGCATAGATAAAGAGTAAAAGATGAAACACAACTAGAAAGTAAACCAATCATGCATAACCTCTAGGGTGCATAAGAGTACGATAGTGAAAATTGAAAAGTAAAGGGACAAAATACACACCCAATCGGAAATATGTACCAATTTGAAAAATCTAGAAAAGTAAATTGTTGAAAGACCCCAGCTCCAGAATCCCAAGCTGTGACCACCGTACTCTGTCCAAAATACCAGGTATCCCTAAGCTCCTTTGAATTCAACACCGAACTATTCTTTGTCTGCATAAGACATGAAACGTATGAGTAAAACCCATGTAGAGATGAGTATATACATACCCAGTAGGATGCCCTAAAATCTAAAAAGGGAGGAGTAATATATACAACAGGAAGACAATAGATAGTAGATAAGATGTAAGATACATTGAAAGAGAACAACTCAATCCAAACCAAGAGTGAAAATAACCTCATCCAAACACAAGGCACTCAACACGGTGAGTAGATGAACTAAACGTTGAGTCTTCACCACATATAGCAGGAGAGTAGACAAATCCAACCATGAGAAGTGAAACATGGAAAGAATGTGGCAGACCCCGCGCGTCTTTGCCTCCCATGGAAAGAGAGTAACCAAATACAAGGTGTGGATAAAAAAGAATATATATATTCTTAGTCAAAAGATTCCCAAATGAGAGAGTAAGGGGATCTCCATATCATAGCTCAGTACAAGAAGAATAATAACCAATAGTTCCAAAAGTCCAACAATGATGCCCAACATCTCATGCATCTGCCCAGAAATAACCTTCTAAGTCAATCCATGACTCGTCATTGTGCCACACAGTCAAGGGGCCACAAACTTGAAGTATAGGACCCACTCCCTAGTATGTCAGGGGGTTCCACTCTGTAAGTATCCAAAGAGGACTCGTGCCCATGTTGATGGGGGGGGGGGGGGTTCCACTCTAGTGTCACAAGGACCCACGCCCTATGCTGATAGGAGGTTCCACTCAATAAGGTATAGGACCCACACCAAAGTTGATGGGGGTTCCACTCTATAGGTCGAGGACCTGCACCCTGGTGTGATAGGGGGGTTCCACTCAGAAGGTAGCTATAGAGGACCTGCACCCATGCTGATGAAGGTTTCCACTCTAATGGATGAGGTCCCATGCCTTGGTGTGACAGGGGGTTCCACTCTAGTTATCGAGGACCCAATATCTACACCATAGGGGGGGGGGTTCCACTTGGTAAGATGCCTCAGGTGGTCCCGCCTGACCACTACTATCATCGGGCATCGCCTCAATAAGCTTCGTGCCCATAAAATTTTACTCTGTATCTCAAAATCTATAATGGAGGGAACCATCATGCTCTATATAGAAAAACAATCAGGATAGGCTACCCGCGAGTCAAAATCCATGTCCAAACAAAGGAGATACAAAACCTTGAAGTTTCCTCAAAAGAGGTCAAGGGGTACATGACGTGTGACCCCGCTCCACCACCTGGTCGTGTATCTAACCGGAAAATGGATCCTGATCATGTATGAGTACACACCATGCAAGTGGACTACATGGCTTGTCTAGACTAATTGGGACTAGGCTGCGTCCTTCTGGTCATGTCTGTGTACATATGACCCTGTGTCTGTGTATTGCGGTACACAACGTGCTATCTTTCTATGTACTCCCACACGGAGTCCTACCCTTATGACTCACCACATGACTCATCTACACGGAGAGGGTGGAAAACGACGTTTAGAGCAACTACATGACATGCCATCCTTAAAATTCCAAAAACCCTACCTGCCACACTCAAGGGGCTACATGCCATGTGATCATCCCTCTACACGGTGTGTAGTCAAGTTTTATCCAGAATCTCAGATCTGGTCCATGTGTATTGAATCTGTCTATTTCTCTATATATCCCACAGCGTTTCCACCTAAAAGCATTATATCTAGGTTGGATATGTCATTTATAGTCGTCGTTCACCAAAAAATGGTTCTCGTCGACCCACAGGGGTTTCGTTGTGAGTTTCAGAGGCCACCAATCCTTCAACCATCAATTAATCGATCTCTAATTGTAAAAAATTCACCATTTCACCAAAAAAATCTAGATTTGTGCTCATTTCATCGATCTGATCCTCATTTATGAAACTGTTGTGATTTTGAGGGTCCGATCAGGCTCAGTACCACCCGATAATGTTGAATTAGGACTATGGGGTCCAACTGGTGATGAACGTGAAGAAATTGAGGGGGAAAAGCACAAGAACAATTGTTTAAACATTTTTGGCCTAGAGTTCTTGGCCAATGATCAAGAACATGCGTCCGGGGTTAGAAAACATTGAAAATAATTAAATTTATTTACATGAGCGCATGAAATTGGCCATATCCAAGAATAGGGATTGATCTGATCAATTTATTTAATTAAAGAGGGTGTAAACCAAAAATTGAAGAGTCATACCTGGATATTAGATCGTTCGTCCCCAAAGAACATTCCCACCAACAATTGAGAGGAGTCCTTGAATTTTCTACATCTTGATCTGCTCTGATATGGCGTTTCCTTGTCATCTGAGGTGATTTTCCAATGAAGGTGGAAAGAGAAGCTCTAAAATTATCTTAGGGTTTATGCGACTAACCCTAGATAATTCTCCATGGAAATCTAGATATAGACTTTTTGTGTGTGTGTTGTAAAATGAATTAATGAATTAATTAATAATTAATTAATCCACTGAATGTACCACCAATGAGCGAGGTGTCAGAATGCCCCATGACGACCCATTTTATATCATGCCAAGATTAAACACTGCATTCCAGACTTAACCGTGATCTCTGATTTCTAATCCAAGATTTTATTTAAGAGTTATCTCATTTTCTTTAAGAAATTGTGTGTGTGAAATATAAAATATATTTAATATTTTTATAAAATTAATTTCAGGCATACCAAGCCTTGGAATCGCATGCTATCTCAGCGCCTAACTTTGGATATATGTATATAAATATTTCAAAGTATTATAATGAAAAAACCAGGTCTCTACATCATTCCCTCCTTTAATGTTTTTTTCCCCAAAAACCAAAACTAAATAAATAACTCGGGATATTGAACCTGCACTTGGCTCTCCTGCTTCCAGGAACTCTCTTGCATGTTCTCATGCTTCCACAACATGTGAACTAAGGGGATGGTCCATCTATCCAGGGTCCTCTTATGCCGATCCTCGATCTCCATTGGGTGCTTCACAAAGGTGGCTCTATCCCCGATGTCCAGCTCACCCCAGTCGATGATGTGCATGTGGTCATACATGTATATCCTCAACTACGACATGTGAAAGATATCGTGCACCCACTCCAACTGTGGGGGTAGGGCAAGTTAATAAGAAACCTCGCCAACCCTCTACATGATCTCGAATAGCCCTATGAACCTCGGGGATAACTTACCTCCCCAGCCGAACCTCTGTAATCCTAGTAGTGGAGAGACTCTCAGGAAAACATGGCCTCCCTACTCGACTCCAAGGGCCTACGATGATGATCTATGTAAGATTTATTTCTACTATAGTTTATCCTCATCCATTCACGGATGACCTGTACTTTCTACATTACCACTTACACCATCTCTTGGACCATAAGAGATGTCTCTCCGATCTCTATCCAGTACAAGGATGACCTGTAGGCTTATCGTAAAGGGACTCAAAAGGTGTCATGCCGATGGTAGAGTGGTAGCTGTTGTTGTATCACTACGGGAAAAAAGCCTTTTGCGACGGGGTATTTGCGATGAGATTAATTCCCGTCGCAAATGATCCATCCAGGGAATTATTTGCGACGGGATTTGGGATCCCGTCGCAAAAGGTAAGGCGCGCTTTCACGTGCATCTCGCGCCAAAGCGCGGGAAGGTTATTTGCGATGGGGGGGGGGGGGGGGTCCCCCGTCGCAAATAGTGTGTCGGTCGGAGGGTATTTGCGACGGGTCCCGTCGAAAATACCGGCGGTGGTAAATGAGTTTTTGCGACGGGATGTTGTCCCGTCGCAAAAGGTGTGTTAGTAGGTCACTTTTTGCGATGGGGCCCGTCGTAAATAACCTTTTAACCGCCGCTCGTAATTAATGCGGTCAAAGGTATTTGCAACGGGACCCGCCGCAAAAAGTACTTGTTGCGATGAGAATCCCGTTGCAAATAGACCCGTTGCAACTAATCTAACCTATATATACCCCATCAGGTTTTCTTTCCCTTCATCTCATTTCTCATTTCCTCTCTCTCTTTAAACTTGAATTTTTGAGTGAAAATTTCTTAGTTAATTTTTTTTACGGAGAAGTTGTGAAGGCATTTACATCAATAGGAGATCAAGTTTAAAGGTATTTATATTTTATTTAATTTAGTATTTATTTAATTTTTTTATGTTAATTTTAATTATTGTTGATTAGTTATAATTAAATTAGATTTAAATTGTTTTGTTATCTGTATTTTAATAATAATTAGTAATAATTAGTAGTAATTTATGGTAATTAGTACTAATTAGTAGTAATTGATGGTAATTAGTAATAAATAGTACTAAATAGTAGTAATTAGTAATAAATAGTAATAATTAGGAATAAATAGGAATAAATAGGAATAAATAGGAATAATTAGTAATAAATAGGAATAATTAGTAATAAATATGAATAAATAGCAATAAATAGGAATAAATTGTAATAAATAGGAATAGTTAGTAATAAATAAGAATAATTAGTAATAATTAGTAATAAATAAGAATAATTAGTAATAATTAGTAATAAATAAGAATAAATAGGATTAATTGGTAATAAATAGTAATAATTAGGAATAAATAGGAATAAATAGGAATAATTAGAAATAATTAGTAATAATTAGTAATAATTAGTAATAATTAGTAATAATTAGTAATAATTAGTAATAATTAGTAATAAATAGTAATAATTAGTAATAATTAGTAATAATTAGTAATAAATAGTAATAAATAGTAATAAATAGTAATAAATAGTAATAAATAGTAAAAAATAGTAAAAAATAGTAAAAAATAGTAAAAAATAGTAATAAATAGTAATACATAGTAATAATTAGTAATAATTAGTAATAATTAGTAATAATTAGTAATAATTAGTAATAATTAGTAATAATTAGTAATAACTAGTAATAACTAGTAATTACTAGTAATAAATAGTAATAAGTAGTAATAAGTAGTAATAAGTAGTAATAAGTAAGAATAACTAACTTGTAATAACTTGGCACAATTTCCAGTGGATTGACGACACTCCTTTTGCTCGATGACTCTTCTACTTTCAACTTTCACCAACTTAAAACATTATGAAAAGTATGCTTCTACGTATGCACGAGTTTGAATATGCATTCGTAGGACCACATTTTTCATAATGTGTTCAGGCGGTGACAGTTGCAAGAAGATGATTCATCGACAAAAAGGGGGCTCTTTTGTCCGACGGCTCATTTACGTGCACGTTTCTCACACAGAAATCACAATGAAGAATCTGCTCGGAGGTACACTTATACATTCTCATATGCATCAGAATGAATATGCTTACCTACGAGAAGATTCTTCATTGTGATTTCAATGAGAAAAATTTGCAGGTAAATGAGAATTCCGACAAAAGAGAAGCCGTCAATCCACTAAAAATTGTTCTGCCCAAAATTAGTATTTGCGATGGGACCTTTTGCGATGAGAACCTGTCTCAAATAATCTAAATATAAATTTTTATTAATACTATTTACGGCGGGCCCTTCACAAATACTATTTGCGATGGACCCGTCGCAAAATGGTTTTATTTATATAATGTATATAATTGAAGGCTTAGTTGCGACGGGGAAATTTCCCATAGAAAATAGTATTTGCGACGGGCCATTGAAAAAGGTTTATTTATATATATAATGTATATAATCGGAGGGTTATTTGTGATGGGAACCTTTCTCATCCCAAATATTTTTTTTTTGCGACGGGATCATCGCAAAAAAGAGTATTTGCGACACCGTTTTCTGCAACAGTCTATTTGCGACGGAGCCCCGTCGCTAAAGCCTATTTGCGACGGTATCTCGTCACAAACAGCCCATCGCAAATAGCCCATTTTCTAGTAGTGTATGAAAACTTTACCATGGGGAAGTGATCAACTCAACTTTGGCCTAAGTCTAACACACAAGCCCTTAGCATATCCTCCAACACCTAGATAGTGCGCTTGATTTTCCCATCGGCCTGGGGGTGAAAGACTATACTCATCCTCAGTTGGGTCCTGAATACCTCCTACAAGCCTCTCCAAAATCATGATGTAAAACGAACATCAGGATCAGAGACAATCGTTGAGGGCACCCCATGAAGTCAAACGATCTCTCATATATACAAATACCCCAAACTCTCCATCAAACTATACTCCCTAATATCAAGGAAGTGTTTCAACTTCGTGAGTTGGTCAATTATCACCCAAATGGTGTCATGAACCTTGGTTGTGCATGGAAGCCCAGTCACAAAGTTCATGGATATGCCATCCCACTTTCACTTCAGGATCTCAAGGGGCTACAAAATACCTGCCAGAACTTGGTGCTCAGCCTTCACCTACTGATAGGTGAGGCATCGAGAGATGAAATCAACTATGATTCATCTCAAGTAGGACTACCAAAACTAACACTGAAGGTCTCTTTACATCCTCCCCACACCAAGATGTACAACTAGGGGAGAAGTGTAGAACTCTAGCATCACCTCCTCTTGCATCGTGACTGGAACCAGCATCCGTACTTGGAAAAGGATGACGTGATTCTGTCCTCCAAAATATTCATATAATGAGTCCCACATAGATATATTCTCACACAAGACTTCATATTATATTTCTCCCAGTTGGGAATCTCTCACACACTTGAGAGTAGAGGAGTCAACACCATCGACTATAGAAAAATTGTATCCTCCTGCTCCACTAAGGTCAGATATAAGGAGGCCAACTTCTCCAAAGATTTATGCACCAAGAAAGCATGGGACTTCTTGCTAAGAGAATATGCTAAAACATGTCCCTTCCCTAGAGTATAGACTATCTCAAAGTCATAGTCCAACAACAACTCCAACCAGTACCGCTATTTCAGGTTTAATTCTCTCTATGTAAAGATGTACCTAAGACTTTGGAGGTTTTATTAAACCACAAAATGCTCCCCTAGAAGGAAGTATCTCCACATTCTCAGGGAGAAGACTACCACTGCCAGCTCTAGGTCATGATTCATGTAGTTCTTCTCCTGGGGTCTCAAATTCCTTGACCCACATGTGATAACTTCTTTTCGCTGTATCAACATGAAACCAAGCCCAACTCCTGAGGCATCACAATACACTACATACTCCATGCCCTACTCTAGTAGTCTTAACACCAGAGCACTCTTCAGCCTCATCCTTAACTCCTAGAAGACCCTCTATAATTTCTCAGACCAGATAAACAACTTCCATTTCTACATTAGGGCGGTCAAAGGTGATGTACTTCTGGAGAATCCTAGCACAAACCTCCTATATTACCCTTCCAAACCACGAAAGCTCCGCACCTCCAACATGCTCTTGGGTGGATCCCAAGAAATCACTGCATCGATATTCACTAGATACATATCTAAATCAAGATCAGAAATGAAATTTCCTAGAAATCAAACCTCATAAATCTAGATCTGGAACTTTGAGAGTTTCCCATAAATTTGATGTTCTCGAAGTAAATCAATAACCATCCCAAAGTGCTCTATATGTTCCTCCTCTGATGTAGAGTATATGATTATTTCTTCGATGAAGACAACCAAAAATGGGTCCAAGTATGTCTAGAAGACCTAGTTCATCAAATCCATAAACATGAAAGGGGAATTTTTCACACTAAATGGCATCACTAGAAACTCATAGTGTCCGTAGTGACATCAGAATGCCAAATTTGGAATATCAGCCTTGTGAACCCTCAAACGGTGGTAGCTGAAATTGATATCAATATTTGAGAACCATCTCATTCCTCACAACTAGTCAAAAAGGTAATAAATCATCGACAAGGGGTACTTGTTCTTTATTGTGGACTGGTCAGGAAATGATAACCCAAACAAAGCCACAAGATCCCATCCACATTTTTCATGAACAACACTAGATCTTCCTAGGGGGATACACTGGGTTTGATGAAATCTTTATCCCAAAGATATTAGAGTGGTCCCAGGAATCAAGTTTGTGCAAAACTCCATCTCCTGCCTCAAAGGTAGCCTTAGAACATCCTTGGGTAAGAAATCCATACAATCCTTCAAAACTTAAGGAATCTAGATTCCTAAAGAGACTTCTACACCAAGGACTATACTCAAAAAATGATGGGTGATGGGCTACAACCATCTACTCATCCTGCCACATGATCTCTCTTGCCAAAAAAGGAGAATATTTTTCCATCAATGCGAAGACATATGAATTATCTGTAGTGAAATTTAATCTACAATCAGACAATGGAACACCAATCCATACCCAAGATGACATCATAGGGTTCCATCATAACAAACAAAAGGTCCCACATGAACCTCTATCCACCAAGAAATAGCTCACACTGTCAAAAGATAAAAGATAAAGGAGAAGCATCCCCTGTAGGAACCTCAAGACGAATCTGCTAAGCTAGCACCTCAATTGGGAGTTCCAACTCTCGCACCAGGAGTATAGAGATGAAAGAATGACTAGCACCTATTTATACTAACACTAAAACAAGTATCCATCCTGAATCATGTCAATGGAGTACCATGTAAGGTCTGTGAACCTCACTACATAACCAACCACTGTCATCCCTCCCTACTGTAGCTCCAGAAGCTCCTGGATCCAGATTGAGTACAAGCAGGAGGGGTAGTGATCCTCATAGAGTAGCCACTAAAATTCAGTAAATGAGAGTTTTGACTCATCATGTATCTACGTAACAAGGCTCCACCAGCACCCAAATGCTCTGTGGAAAAGGAAAGCTTCTAGTACAGCCACATAATCCGTCAGTGTCTGGATGAGCATGAAGATATGGACCACTAAATCTAGCCAATCCTTTGCTGCCTGAGGATCTAGATCACCATAGAACCTCAATGACATCTGGTGATGGAACTCATAGAGCGCACTAAGCTTGCACATATCCTTATCTTGATCTAATAGGAAAATCTACTACTCGATAGGTGGACGTGCTGCTACCTTCCCACCTGGAGTAAAGAGCTCACGGGATAGATCCCAAACTGAGGGCTTATCACTCATTATATTTTCATCACAATTCAGAACTGGTATCCTAGCTAGCTATCATCACAGAGGAAACCTAAGATTTATCAAGACATACCACAGTCAGATGAGAATATATATATATATATATATCACAATAATGAGGAACTGACTCAAGAAGGATAGTTAAAGGATCAATCCTATATAGTGCATGTACCGTTGATCCCTGCAACTAATGTGTCGGTATGTCGAGTCGATAAGCAGGTAGTCAGGGTACTGGTGAATGGATACATCATCTTCCCATAGCATCACTCGACTCCCTGAATTGAGAGCCGCACTCGATACAATCTGACACTGTTGTCCTCATCCCAACAAAAATACTCATAAGGGGACTAGTCAGAACAATGTCCCAAGGAATGAATTGTTTTGATACCAATCTGTCATGACCCAACCCAAGCCGAGGCTCAAGTCACAACTACCCCAAGACTTCCTCCACAGACCAGGGGGTGACGACTAGCACCGAAAGAATTTATAAAATGGGGAGGCATTTTCCTAAGTACCTGTATGCACACACACAACTATATTGATGAAAAAGTGAAGAGGTAAAGAGTAAAAGATGCAACACAACCAAAAAGTAAACCAAGCATGCATAACCTTTATGGTGCACAATAATATGATAGTGAAAACTGAAAAGTAAAGGGAAAAAATACACACCCAACCATAAATATTTCTCAACCTAAAAAAACTAGAAAAGTAAACTATTGAAAGAACCCATCTCCTAAATCCCAAGATGTGACCACTGTATGCGGTCAAAAATACCAAGTATCTCTAAGATCCTCTAAAGTCACCACCGAACTGTCCTTTATCAGCATAAGACATGAAATGTGTGGGAAAATCCCATGTAAGGGTGAGTATATACATCCTATTAGGACATTCCAAAATATGAAGGGGGAGAAGTAAGAGATACAATAGGTAGATAGTAGAAATGATGCAAGATATAATGAAATAGAATATATCAAACCCAAACAAGAGTGAAAGTTACCTCATCCAAACAAAAGGGGCTTAACATGGTGAGTAGATGAACTACACATTGAGTCTTTTCCACCTATAGCAGGAGAGTATACTCATCTAACCACAAGAAGCTAAACACGAAAAGCACGTGGCATACCCCACATATCTTCCCCTCCCATGGAAAAAGAGTAACCAAATACAATGTGTGAATACAGAAGAATATATATATATATATATATATATATATATTATCATTCAAAAGAATCCCAAATGAGAGAGTAAGGGGATCTCCATCACACAACTCAGCCCAAAAAGAGGAGTAGCCAATAGTTACAAAAGTCCATCAACAATGCCCAACATCTCACGTGTCTGCCAAAAAGTAACCATCCAGGTCAAGCCATGCCTCTTCACTATGCCGCATAGTTGATGGGATACAACCTCGAAGTAGAGGACCCCCACCCTAGTACGTTAGGGGGTTACACTCTGTAAGTATCCATAGAGGACCCATGCCCAAGATGATGGGGGGGGGGGTTCCACTCTAGTGTCATGAGGACCCACACCCTATGATGATAAGGGGATTACACTCAATAACTTATAGAACCCATGCCCAAGTCGATGGGGGGGGGGTTCCACTCTATAGGTCATGGAACCATGCTTTAGTGTGACATGGTGGTTCCACTTTGGTCATTGAGTACCCACGCCCTATCTGATAGGGGGTTCCACTAAAAAGATAGTTGTAGAGGACCCATAATGATGGGGGGTTACACTCTAATAGTTGAGGACTTTTTCCCTAGTGTGATATGGGGGTTCCAATATAGTCATCTAGGACCTGCTCCCTATCCCACAGGGGGGTTCCACTTGGTAAGAAGCCTCGAATGGCCCCACCTGATTACTTTTATCGTCGAGCATCGCCTCAATAAGCACCATGCCTAGGAAATTTCACATTGTATCTCAAAAGTCACAATGGAGATTACCATCATGTTCTACATAGAAAAACACTCATGAAAAGCCACACAAGGTCAAAAATATGAGTCCAAATGAAGGAGATATGAAGCCATGAAGTTTCCTCAAAAGAGGTCAAGGGGTACATGACATGTGAGGGGACCCACATGGTGTGTGTCCCTGCTCTACCACATGGATGTGTCCCTAGAAAAAACACATATTCCAACCATGTAGGAGTACACTCTATGTAGGTGGACTACACGATGTGTACAAAACTAACCAGGACCGGGCCGTGTCTTTCTGGTTGTGTCTGTATACATGACCCCGTGTCTGTGTACTGAGGTACATGGTGTACTGCTTGGCCATGAACTCCCAGATGGAGTCCTTCCCATGTGAATCATCACACAAATCATCTACATAGAGATGTTGGTACACAACTTGTAGAGAAACTACATGATTTTCCATCATTAAAATTCCCAAAACCCTAGCCGCAACACTCAAGGGGCTACATGCCACGTGTTCATCCCTATACACGGTGTGTAGTAAGGTTTTCTCTAGAATCTTAGATCCACTTTTTGTGCATTGAATCTGTTCATTTCTTAGTAGATACCACCTCATTTCCACTTGAAAACATCATATCTAGGCCAAATCTATCATTTTCGTCTATCTTTCATCGAAAAATAGATCCTGTCGACCCCAGGGGTTTCATCATGAGTTTCAAAATATTTAGATCCTTACACCATCAATTAATAAATATTTGATCATTAAAACAATCATCTTTTCCCCACAATGATTATAGATCCGTCTCGTTTCTTTGATAATCTCCTCATTCGTGAAACCGTTTTGATTCCAGGGGTCTTCTTAGGCTTGGTACCACCCAACAATGTCGAACCGGGACTGCGAGGTCCAATTGGTGATGAAATCGAA
Organism: Viscum album; assembly: GCA_963277665.1. NCBI lineage: Eukaryota > Viridiplantae > Streptophyta > Magnoliopsida > Santalales > Viscaceae > Viscum > Viscum album. The sequence continues at coordinate 1,382,699,187 of OY728157.1, forward strand.
GAAATAGAGGGGTAAAAGCACAAGAATAATTTTTTAAACATCATTATCCAAAAATTATTATAAAATATCATGAATAAGTATCTAGGGTTAGAAAACATTGAAAATAATTAAGTTTTTGTGCATGAGCACATACAATTGGCCATAATTGGTGTATATCCAAGAACATGGATTGATCCAATCAATCTATTTAATCAAAGATGGAGTAAACCAAAAATTGACAAGTCTTAATTTAATATTGGATCATTTATCACCTAGGAATTCACCCACAAATGATTGAGAGGATTCGTTGCGTTCGCTGTGTCCTGATCTGCTCCGATCCAGCATTTCATCGTTGTCCGAGGTGATTTTCCAATGAAAGAGGAAAGTGAAACTATGGAATTATCCTAGGTTTTATGTGAATAAACCTAGATAATTAGCCATGTAATTATATATATATATATACTTTTTATTACATTGTAAAATGAATGAATGGATGAATTAATAATTAATTAATCCACTAAACATACTGCCAACGAGCAAGGTGTCTGAATTCCCCGCTCCAACCCATTTTATGTCGCACCTAGGGTAAACACCATGTTCCAGACTCAACTATGGTCTTGTATTTTTGATCCAATATTTTATTTAAAATAAATATCATTTTCTTTAAGAAACTATGCACACACAATATAAAATATATTTAATTTTTTTATAAAATTAATTTCGGGCACACTAGGCCTCGAAATTGCACGCTGTCTTAGTGCCTAACTCTAGAAATATATATATTTTTTCAAAAGTCTTACAAAGAAAAAACTGGGTCTCTACACATACTATGAAATTTACAACAACAAGTTTGATTGTGTGAACATCCAGATCATCAAGGAGAATGGGTAGCTCAATGCTCATCTCATGAGCTATGTGAATCCCCACTCTCACATGAACTTTTAGAAGTTATTTGTGATGCATAATATCTCCTTGGATATTATACACTGTAACTCCCACAAAAAGGTGATGGGTGGGTATTAATAGATATAAATCAAGATATTTTTAACCCTATAAAATATTAGTACAAGAAATGTATCAATGTCTACCTGATTCACATTTCACAGAAACATTTATGAAAAGATAGAATACTACTAGTAAAATAGTTATTTGAGGGGAATGGATCACCTCAAAGATGGGGGGGATCGTCATATAGTGGTTATTGTTTTGTTGTTTCTTCTCTTTGATTCCTTCCCATAAAATTTTCTAACAACTTAGATTACTAATAAAATTTTTCTTCTAGAGGAGTTATTTGTGTTTTCACCTCCTCTATTTTTTTTATCTTTATCTTATTATGCTTTTATTTTCTCAAAATATGTTTGGGGAAACCCTCTAAAACCTGAACCTCTGACACAAATATATTGTTCTGTCCACTTCAAGGCTATTTAAGGTAGTCTTTCATCGGGTACAACTGATGATGATTCTTATCTCTAAACAGGATAAAAATATAGGAAAATAAGTAATCATTGTTATGTAACACTGATTTGAAACAAAATTAATTTTTATTATGTCATACTTGAACATGATTCATGTACTTTTTATATATTTTCATCTATCAATAATCGGTTTTCATTTACATGAGCCTCCTTCCATAGCACATGACATGGGATGAAAGTGACTTTTGATTTTGATTCATCATTCTGTATCTAAACAAAAGAATATAATGATGTTGTTGTTTCATGCCACATAAAAGTTTAATGTAGTTTTAAAATACATACCAGTTTTTAAAATGAAGAATACCCTATCCTTTATTTATGGTATGAGTACGTTGGTTTTGATGCATTCCATGTTTCTTGGTTTATCATGTGTGTATACATCTATGGTGGGTGTGAGTTTACTTTCCCTTCAACATTCCTTAGATGATTATTCATAAGAATTGTCCAAAATCCTCTATGAGCCTTTCTAATGACCATTAATAAAAATTTCATTTTGAATCCATCTAGTATAAATGCACTCTAAAAGGGATAATTAAGAGTAAATCCATGTTTCATTATTTTATTTTTAGTAAAATAAATAAAGCATATCATAATTTTACCCTAATCTCTGCACAAATTAGTGCCTTAACCATGGGTATAACATCATTCCATGTATCTACATCAATTTAAATGTGCATTAAATTATTGAAACCATTGAAACTAATGAAAATGTACTTGTTGGGGTTATAGGCTAATCATGTGAATTCCATCCAACCTCGAATTTGATGCCTTTTCTTCTCACCTTAATATTTTTTGTTAACACCGTTATTCTATGATGATCTTGTTTTTTCTAGGATATAGGTTATTCACCTTATACCATTTAATCAAATTCAACACCATCAATATGTTGTTCCTTGGGATTGGTAGCATCAACCTATGGAGAAACTTATCATTCCTATACATTTGGAGCATCAAAATGTTGATTAGATAATTGTTCCTCAGGATTGGGAGCATCAACATATTCAGATTTCATTATATATATAAGTGGTTGAACATTTAATTTAGATTTCATAAAGACAGTAGTGAAAAAATAATAATATGAGGCAAAATAATGTATATTACAAAAAAACTATAACATGATTATTGAACTCTTTTTTTCTTATTTAATGGTTTAAGGGATTTGACCCCTCTATTGAGTATCCAAATCCCATCATCATGGTATCATTTAACATACAATACCTTGCCTATATTGTGACCACCACTAAATGATTGAGACGTCCCAAAGAAAGGGTTATCCTCAGTTGAATTGACATCCAACCCTTCAGTGGTTTTGGTTGATAATAGAACAATTGACCACGTTTTGTTTATAGGATCTGGGATATAAAATACTTGTACTACATGTGATTCCATTATGAATGATTCATCATTATACCCTTCCTTACTGAAATCTAATTTCATGAATCCTAATTCATTGATTTTAACTGCATTCTTGTTATCAACCCACTTTCATTGAAATATCGACACTTAAAATGTTTTATAATCCCACTCTCATATTTTTTCGATGATGCCAAAGTTTGAAATATTCACATAAATTGTATTTTTTCCTTGTTCCCTGATACATGCATCATTTCAGCTACAAGTGTAACTCCAATATTTTACATGGTACTTTATTCATCATGTTACTTTGTATAGAACATATAACCATTAATTACATAAGAATTATAAGACAATACATGAAAAATTGTTCCTCTATATAGCAATCAAAGTTGTTCTGAAATTGAATTCTAATTTTTAGTTGACTCCTTAAAAATATGGCCTTGAAACCATCCTATAAACTATCAATTATGTGTATTTGATGTCTATATTTCATCCCTTGATGGATTAAAATTACTAATAATTACTTTTTGGGTTTCAACATATGGAACCACCTCTAAACATTTATGGAAAACATAAAGGTGATCATGCTCTTGCTCTGTAATAGTAATTTATACAACATATATTCCTGAAATTATTTTACCCACAAGTCACTCGGTGTGATGAGATTTTGGTAGAACAATTATTTACACATCAGATAGGAAATTGGTACATAATTAAATGGATTCTTAAACAATATATCTCTTTGCAATAAAACCATCTAGCTGAATTTGATTTTTGGCATACCCTTTCAAAATCTTTATATACTGTTTAATGGTGCACATCCATATATAATGCACAACACCACATAGCCAGATCTTTATAACCAAGAGAAGCATCAAGTGAAGCATCATATCAAAGAATTATGGCAGGAAGAACATATCTAATTCACATAATATGAAAAAAATTTCCTTTTCCATAATTGGAAATTTTATCGGGTCTATAACTTTACTCCATATTGCTTTGAAAAATTAACAAAGCTTGGTTCATGTATAATGAAAATTATTATAAAAAATGCAACGTAAATTTATAGACATTAGATATTTCATAAAAACATGAAAGTCATGTGATTCCAATTCCTTAAACTTTAAATAAATCATTGATATGATACTCTTGATATTTTATGAATACCCCTATAGAACATTTACATCATTTAGGAAGTTACAGAACTGATATCTCTCTTTCTAGGAAAGAGTGTAAGAAGCTTGAGAAAGAAAAGCCTGTCTTTCACCCTTCATTAGTGCCAAATCTTCCTATATCCCCATGTAAATAATGGCCAACCAATCCTTAATTCCGCCCTTTGTTTTACTGAGTGCATTTAGGAACGTGTAAATGACATTATCACATAAATTTCTTCCACATGTATGACATCAAGAAAGTGTATAAGATAAAAAAATTCTAGTAAGACAACTCAAAAACACCAATATCTTTCTACAACTAATTTTTCATAAGGTTTTTTGAATAAGTTTTACCCAAAGTGGTGGATATATCCTTTACTTTCTCAAATATCTGATCACTTGTTAGTGGAGATGGTGTTGTACATTCTTCTGAATTCTCATCTAATTATATAGTCCAAGATCATTATTTATGTCATCAAGGCAAAAATATGTAAAATACTAGAAACACAGTCTTCTATGATTATTTTAACCTAACTAAGTATGCACCTTGTTCATAAATGGGACACCCTCAAGTTCCTTTAATGCTATATAATGAAAATTTCCATAAGCAGGAAATTTATTTATCATCCTATAAAACATGGATATTAATACAAAATCTTTATTTTTGTAAGTATCATACAACATAACACCTAAATATGATATTAATTTCAAATCTTTTATCAATGGACCCAAATAAACATCAACATCATTACTTGGTTGTTTTGGTCTTGATATAAACAGAGATAACATGTTGTATTTTTGCTTCATGCATAACCATAGTGGAAATTTATAATTTACCAACATAACTGACCATGTACTATGATTATGCTATGTAAACCAAAAGGATTCATTCCATCTGTTGATAGCCCACGAAGAAAGTTTCTTGCCTCATTTCCAAATTTAGGATACTTGTGATCAATTTTCTTCCACCAAGGATATTTTGATGGGTGATAAAGTTTTCCATCTTGATTTCTTGTATTTGTGTGCCACGTCAATTGCCTTACAATCTCATCACTTTCATATAGGTTCCTAAATCTTGGAATGATTGGAAAGTACCATACAAATTTTAAAGGACTTGATTCATATTTCTTGTATCAAGACACACCACACTTTGGGCATTGTTTATGCGATTCTTGACCCCTGAAAAATAGTATACTATCATTTAGATGGACACGTATTCTTTTAGATATCATATTCATTGAATATAGAATTTATTTAACTTCATATGTTTGAAAATGAAGCTCATTATATTCCAGTATCAAATCATTTAAGAGAGAAGGTAGTTTAATAAAGTTGGTGTCACTCCATCCATTTCCATCTTTTATATTATATAGTTTTAGTATGACTGAAAATGTTTTATATTTAGTAAAACTAACATACAATGACATATTTGCACAACTCTTTAACTTCTAAAATAGTTTAAACAATCACGAAGTTCATATTCAACAGTCATTTTCATTTCTTCAATACGATCTTCATTACTATTCACACCGGTAATCATTTCTTTGGTACGGTCTTCATCATTGTTCACACTTGTAATCATATTGGATGATTCATAAAACATAGTGTTATCCAAATTATTAGCTACATTCAGTTGTTCCCCATGTTTAGTCCAACATTTATAACTTTAATCTATTTCATGATAGATCAAGTGTTCTTCCAACTCCTCTGGACTAATTAGTCTTGAATATCAACAATTTAAACATGGAAAAAGGATTTGAGAAAGGTCATATGCGTGATATTTTGCAAACTTGATGAACTCTTTCACCCCATACCCATACTCTTTTTCCAAATGATCGACATCCATCCATTTTCAATTCATATCCATACTATTTGATTTAGTAATATTCATATTTAACAAAATAAATGAAATACAGAAAGCATGAGTTTAGAACCCTAAAAGGATATTCTTTATATGCACACACACACACAGTCATCATATTTTTTATAAATTTTCATTACATACAGAACTTGTTAGAACATATAAAGAACAAGAATTATATTAATTTAAAGTATTATAACCCATATTTTTATTATTATAATAAGTCACATATCATAAATCATTCTATTTTTTTGAAATGGATTCATCAAGGGTGATAATTCACTCTCTATCACCATCAATGTTCATAAGAAACCTATGGATTTCTAAAACAGGATAAGTATTAGGGTATATATAATAAGATTTCACTATTAAAACATATGTCAAAACAAATTACTTATTTTTCACAATGTTTTCGCAGTGTTTGAAACAAAGTAATCACATCAATTATGGTTATTACATCTATAAATTTATTAAAGATATCACAATCAAATTTTTCATGTGGTAATAATAAAAATAACAATTTTAATATACCATGAGATTTTAAAAAATGTCAAGACTGTGGGTAGATTGGGAAAAAATGAATGCTTTAACCAAGATAACCCAAATTTAAAAATTTCAAAACCATGAAGCAGATGCATTTAAACATAAAAATAATTTTAATGAGCAATGTAATTCTAAAAATAAAAAACCTTATTTAACAATATTGGGTGAATTATATTAATTATAATGTGAATTTTTAACTGATTTTAATTCCAAATATTCCCACATATTTTCATTAGTTTATCACATTTTTTTGGCGTTTTAGAATATTTTGGAGTTAAATTGGTCAATAGATTAATTTCATGCTTTATATTGTTTTAGAAATTTGAGAATTAATTTTGGTATAAGCCTACACTTTAAAATGATATTTTCATTGATTTTTAGGTGTAAAGTGAAACTACATACGATTTAATGGGAATTTCATGGGTTATGGATGAATAAAATGAGAAATCTATACTCATGGGTGATTAAAGTGAGTTCAGCCGACTCGTATCATATTAAGAACACCCCCAACAATTATGTGAGATTCACCTATGATATTTAATCACATTTCCAAGGATCATGAATATAAAATCTATACTCCTCTGCGATTAAATTGAGTTTGGACGACTCACATCATATTAAACACACCCTCAACAATTATGTGAGATTCACCCATGATATTTAATCACAATTTCAAGGATTGTGTGGGATTAAAAGGAAGATAAACTCAAAAAAATCATGCAAAACATGTGAAAGATCAAATGAGATTCCTTAAAAACAAGTTCAGAATTTCATACCTTCTGTTTTGAGGTTTGACTTGTCCAAAATGGCTGACTTCGATTGTAGCGGACCTCCGGTTCTGTGAGAATTTGAGTGTGGTGTGAGGAAGAGCAATCTACTAGGGTTCTTTTATAAAAAGAGTGAAGGGTTTTATTAGCGCTTATTGAAAAGTGATGATAAAAGTGTATTTTAACAGTGCTGAAAACATAAACACTGTTAAATACTACTTTTGTGAGTGCTTTCTTAGCGCTTATAATTTTAAACTTTATCAGCATGAAAAAAGCGTTGACAAAAGTAGTATTTCTCAACATTTATGCATTAGCACTGATTTTATCAGTGCTTAAACTATCGCTGAAAAAATATAAAAAATGAATACATAAATAGTATTTTTAAAATTATATATATATATATATATATATATATATATATATGTTTTTTATTACAACACACACACACACACACACACACACTTGATCTAGGACATGATCCCGCGACCTCAACCTCATAAATAATAAAATTATTAAAAATGAAATATACTAACTATTTAAATTACAAAAATATTAAAAAATGAATTTAAACGAATTAATTACATAAATTACAAACATATTGAAAAAAAATTTAAAGCTAATAAATAATATGTATAAATAAATATTAAAAAATGAATAAATTCCCAAAATATTAATAAATATTAAAAATTAAAAAAATAATATTTAATGAATAAATATTAAAAATGAATAAATAAATTTGAACAATTTACAAAAATATTAAAGAAGTGAATTCATAGCATTAATTACATAACTTACAAACACACAAACAATGAATAAAATGAATAACTAAAAATATTAATTATATAAATAGAAAAATTATTAAAAGTGAATAATATTAACTATTTAAATTACAAAATTATTAAAAAATGCATTTAAATAAATAAATTAAATAAATTTCAAACATATTAAAAAAGTTAAAACTTAATAAAAAATGAATAAATATTAATCATATAAATTACAAATATATTGAAAATATTAAAGCATAACAAATAAATATGTATAAATAAATATTCGAAGATGATTAAATTCCAAAAAATATAAAAATTAATAAATATTAAAAATGAATAAATAATATTAAATAAAAGAATATTAAAATGAATAAATAAAATTTTATAGATAAAAAAACTATTTAAAAGAATAAATTCATAAGATTAATTACATGAATTATAATCACATACAAAAATGAATAAAATATTAAAAAATGTATTTAAATAAATAAATTATATAAATTTCAAAAAATTTAAAAATATTAAAACTTAATAAATAAAATTGAATAAATATCGATCAAATCAATTAAAAACACATTGAAAATAAACTTAGTAAATAATTATGTATAAATAAAAATTAAAAAATTAAAAAATTCTAAAAATATTAAAAATTAATAAATAATAAACACAAATAAATAACATTAAATGATAGAATATTAACAATGAATAAATAAAATTGAATAAATTACAAAAATATTTAAAAAAGTGAATTTGTAACATCAATTACATTAATTACAAACATTTAAAAAAAGAATAAAAAAGAATAAAAAAGAATAAATAGATAACATTAATTATATAAATAACATAGTTATTAAAAATGAATTATATTATCTATACAAAAAAAATTAAAATTAAAATGAATTTATAGGAATCGATTATATAAATTTCAAACATATTAATTTTTTTAAAACTTAACAAATAAAAATGAATAAATATTAATCATATAAATAAGAAACATATTGAAAATATTAAAACTTAGTAAATAAATATGTATATATTTTTTTAAAAATGAATAAATTCCAAATAAAATTAAAAATTAATAAATATCAAAAATGAAAAAAATAATATTAAATGAAAAAATATTAAAAATTAATAAATAAAATTAAATAAATTACAAAAATATTATAAAAAAGTGAATTCATAACATTAATTACATGAATTTAAAACACATAAAAAATGAATAGAAATGAATAAACAAATAAAAAAATTATTGCTAATTATTGATGTATGTATTTTATTGATTGAATATAAAAAGCATATTTATTATTAACCTTTAGAATTATTAATAATAATTAAAAATATTATTATTTAATTAAATGAAAAATTATTTAAAAATGTATAAATAACTATCAAAATTGAATATATTACAAAAATATTAAATGAATATATATTAAAAAATAAAAAAATTGCAGAAAATACTCAAAATAGAGAAATATTAAAAATGAATAAATAACATTAAATCAATAAATAGACATACGCATACACACATACATATACATAGAAATACATGTACACATACACACATACACATCCACATATACATACACATACACATACACATACACATACACATACAAAGACACACACACACACACACACGCATATACATACACATACATGTCCATACAATTACATACATGTGCATGAACATATATACACATAAATACACATGCATACACATACTATATAAACATACATACATATACACTTACACATACACACATACATATGCATAGACATACATGTACACATACATACCCATACACATAGATACATATACGTACACATACACATACACAGACACATACACAGACACATACACATACACAGACACATACACATACACATACACACACACATACACAAACACTGACACATACACAAACACATACACAGGCACACACACACACACACACATACACAGACACAGACACATACACATACACATACACACACACACACACATACACAGACACAGACACATACACAGACACAGACACATACACATACACATACACATACACACACACATACACAGACACAGACACATACACATACACATACACACACACACACACACACACACACATACACATACACAGATACATACACATACACATACACACACACACACACAAACACTGACACAGACACAAACACATACACAGACACACACACACAGACACACATACACAGACACAGACACATACACATACACATACACATACACACACACATACACAAACACAGACACATACACAGACACATACACAGACACACACACACATACACATACACAGACACAGACACATACACATACACATACACATACACATACACATACACATACACATACACATACACATACACATACACATACACATACACATACACATACACATACACATACACATACACATACACATACACATACACATACACATACACATACACATACACATACACATACACATACACATACACATACACATACACATACACATACACATACACATACACATACACATACACATACACATACACATACACATACACATACACATACACATACACATACACATACACATACACATACACATACACATACACATACACATACACATACACATACACATACACATACACATACACATACACATACACATACACATACACATACACATACACATACACATACACATACACATACACATACACATACACATACACATACACATACACATACACATACAAATACACATACACATACACATACACATACACATACACATACACATACACATACACATACACATACACATACACATACACATACACATACACATACACATACACATACACATACACATACACATACACATACACATACACATACACATACACATACACATACACATACACATACACATACACATACATGCATATACATACACATACACACATGGATACACATAAATATACATACAATTAAATACATGTGTGTATACATAAACCTACATACACATACATATGCATAAATACACATATTATATAAAAATACACATTCCATATAAACATACGCACACATACATACACATATACACATGTCATATATGGTGATGGTGAGGATATACCTAATCTAAGTCTCAAATCAGTTTACCATCATTTCTATGTGCATGGAATTGTAGCAGACCATATTGATAAATTAAGGCAATCCCCAATTGGGTATTGTTATTCCCTAATTATAAATAGTTAAATTCACAATTCCTCATGTGTTGGTGATCACCAGACATTCACCACCCAACCCTAATCTATTCTGTAGTAAACAAATGAGAATCAAGAGGAGGGAGATATGAATCATTGACAAAGAAAATTCAAATTTAAAGAGTCTAAACCTAACACATATGCATTCAAAATTTAAAACTAAAATAAAAAATGAAACCAGTTGGCAGAAGAAAGAAATAGTTTTTATTCAGTTAAGCATAGAAACTCTAACATAGAAATTGATAAAGATACCCCCTTTCCCAACCACTCACAAAAACTATCACTCTATGGATAGGGTAGTCGAGTTGATTTGGGATAAGGGATACATAAAAAGAATAAAAGAAAATAAAATAAATGAAAAGAAAGCAGGAAGTGAATGCTACAACACACCATCATCCAGAGCTCTTTATAATCAATCATTTCAATCTACCCCATTGCATCTATTTATAGGCTTCAATCACATCCATATGTGATATAAATGGGCCAATAATTGTTTCAAAGTCATCTTGGGTCATCAAGGGGTCTTCGGGAGTTGTCCCATCATAAATTCATTTTAAAATAAATGATTTTGGCCCCAAGAAACATTTTTACACCGTAAAGTGTGATTTTACAGTGTAAATTTGTTAAGGTAGCACTCAGAAAGAAAATTTATGGCCCAACATTACGAACTAAAAAAATCAGGGGTCCATCATGGCGTGAGGCATATGTGTCACATCGTGACACATGTGTTCATATTACAAAACCCTATTTTACCTTATGACTTGTCTTAAACACCTAAATATTCAATTATTACATCATAAATTACTATTTAAAATGTAAATGAGTGTTTTACTACATATTTTCTCCCTTTTTTCCCGTTTCTTTGATTTAAATCCTTGGAGTTGGCACTTTTCCTATGGGATGTTGTGGGACATCAATTTCATATGGAATTCATTATCTTTAAGCTCATTTTCAAACAATATCTATATCCTTCCATAAAACATAAAAAATCATTAAATATCAACATGATTAATCACTTAATAAACATAAAAATTGCATTTTATATCATAAAAATTCATTCAAAATATGGATCTATAAATTCCCCCACACTTAGGACTTTCTTGTACTCAAGAATATAATCTTAATATAATTTAAAGAGGTACACAATGTTATAAATATTAAAATTCCAAATAAATTAAATAAAATGATTATTAATAGAGGATCATCCTTTCAAGTTTCACCTAAAAACATCAATTCAAATCACACTCCTCAAAGAGACTAATAAACCCAAATAGTTTACTCTTTCTCATTGAAAAATGATAGATCCTATCCTTTAATTCATTCATATATCATAATTTATTATTATCAAACATGATAAGTCATGATTTACCTCATAATTGATCATTTTCTCTCATCATTCATGATACAAATTCAAGTAGAGTTATGATCTTATCATGAATACATGCTAATTTTCGATAGGTTTGAAAAGGATCTACATTATCCACTTTTTAAAGACAAAATTCACATAAAATCATGAGGAATTTTAAATAATGGTTTTGATGAATATGAGGATTATGGTTTTTAGGGATTGAGGTTCAAAATCTTAATGTTAAAAAACGAGGGTTATCTCTAAGATGTAATTTATGATATCTAAATTAAATGAAATGAAAATATCTCCTATAAAATGATAACCCCCACTTCCTAGAACTAAAAGTAAGGTCATGATCAATGTAATTATAATGAATGAATTACACCCTATTTAATTTTTCTCTATTTTTTTTTCAAAATCTATTCTTGGAAAAAATATCACATCCACCACCTAACCACATATGATCAAAAAATCATTTGTCTGGTAATGGTGATTTTTGATTTTCCCAAAACACAACCCATTTTTTTATTTAACATTTGTTCCCTTTAAAGAAGGGAAAGTAATAAAATAATAATGAATATAACATGATCCTATCCCAATAATAAAAATAACACCCCACACTTTTTTTTAATTACAATGTAATACATCTCTTCTACCAAGACTTATATCACCCCCATCCTTAAACTTTAGAATATCATGAAATATAAATAGAGTAGGGTAGGAATAGATATAAATGGACTGTAACATAGATCATTCTTATTAAGGTAATTCATGGATTTTATGGGATACAAAAGGATTGATATAAAATTTGGTCTTAATGGCAAGGTCTTATTAATAAAAATTACCCAATCATATTCAATATTTTTTTGCACAATCATTGCTTTGACAAGTTCCAATATAAGTTATACCAGGTGGAATTCCCCGAGATCACTCAAGAAATATGATTAAGATAATATAGAAAGTATTTGTTCTAGAAATACTATTAGTAATGGAACATATGAATTTGAGATAATCACTTATGGAAAGAAATAATAATAAAAAATCAAACCACAAAAATTTCAAAAATTCAAAGTATGAAAATGGTAATAAAATTTCATTTACCAGAATCAAATAATTCCTTTAAATAATGATTCATCAAAATTAGCATCCTAATATTACCTCTAATTAGTAAATTAACCATTTTAATAATTCAATATCATTAACTTAAAAATCTAAAACATGACATCATGGGATTCCTAATAAATTCATGCCTCCTAGACCAGTCAAGAAAAGAAAGAAGACTAACTATGGGAATACAATGTCTTTATAAAGATAAAAAAATATTTAAAAAAATATATAGAGTTAAAAATATAATGAATGTAAAAGAATAATCCCCTTATAAATGATGCTTATGTTAGGTTACGTAGGTCCCATTCTTCCAATTTTTTCTATAACATTTATGACGTGAACTCTCCTTTTACGATGTGATATCTCTTTTTTATTACATAAGATCTCCTTTTTTACATAATATTTGTATATATTCTTCATGTTAACTTGTGTGTAATGACCCAAATTTTTATAAATTCCCTTTTTTAATTAAAAAATTCATGACCAATTAATGTAGTTATAGAAAAAACATGAACTACTTTGGTTATTTTACACTGTTATAAGTTATATCCAATCATATTTAAAATAATGTTAAGAATCATAACCATTGATAATATATTAATTGTACCATTACCATTATTATTAGTATATATATATAGGGTTATGATAAATCCATTTGACACAAAAAAGAAAGCAATGGCCTCGATCGGTAGGATCATACCCTATGAAGCCCATTTATCAGAGATTCCAAGGGTGATATTATCATTGGGATTTTCCCTTGACCAAGACCAAGATAATATTAAACAACTAAAGCAAGAAAAAAACCATTTATAATAAAGTTAAAGCTCATCAAGATCATGACACAAACCATGTTTGCCGAACCACCTCATGAAAAACTCACTATCACATACCTTACTATTGAGGAATTTGTTAGTGTAATAAAGGGATATGTATATTGAACCTAAAAGGATGAATTTATATATTTTTATTAAATTTATCTTTTATTACTTTATAATGATTAAATAATGAGTTTGATAAAAATTATATTTTGATATGATGAAACACAAATATATTGTTGGGAAATATATAGTTTCAATCAAGAAAATATTTATGATTAATTAAATACCTTTTGAAATAAATTATATTTTAATAAAATATTATTATTAAATAATATTTATTAAATATAAATTATAATATAATTTTATGAAGTCAAATATAATTTTTATAAGGGTTATAAAACTTTAATTGCCAAAAAACCATTATTTTTTAATAAATATGGATTTTTGATTTAAAAGTGTAAATACTCATATTTATAGAATTATATTTATAAAATAAATATTATTTTTTAAATCATAATTTTGAAATTATCCAATGGTGATTTTTTCACAATAATCTAAAATAGCCAAATTTTGGGTAAAAATTAAATACGGTATAATTATACGATATGTATTAAGACATCATAAAATAAAAAAAATGATTTAATAAATACTATAAAGAGTGTACAAGAACAAAATTATGTTTCCCCTTTAAAATAATGCGTTTTTAAGTTATTTTATTAATTTTATAAACCCTTAATGAATCCTCCAAAACCTATATTATATTTTAAGGTTTGAAATCAATTATTTATAAACATGACTCACTTCCACATCACTAATGGAATTATTTTAATGTTTTAGGTTATTATCCTTATAAAATAATGAAAAAACTCCTTTATGGTATAAAACATGGGAAAAAAACATGGTATGGTTTGTGGTTTTGTTCACTTTATCATATAGAGTCCAAAACCTAAGTTTGGAAATTAATAAAGAATCATCCTCTCTTTTTCTATATAACCCCACCCAAACTCCCATCACACTTCACTAAAAAACATTATATCATGAAATTAATCTATATTTACCTCTTTATAGTCCTCCCAAGGTTCCAAAAAGCTCTTAATAAAATCTTACTAAGCTTTTAGAATCGTCCTATCAAGGTAAGGAATCCTCTTTTTCTCCACTTTATTCAAGCACCTTCTTTATGTCATGACTTTTTATTTCCAATTTTTCAAGTTGGAATATTTTTTTTATACATACCTATTAATTTCCTTATGATTCCAAAGTAATGATACACCCCTTTACCTCTCATTAACCTCTATAATAAACCTTTATGTTCACCCATTATTTTTCCAAAATTATCCTGTGTTTTTTGGTGAATACCCATCTCCATTTCCACTCAAGGATATTCAACTGGC
The DNA here is from genome assembly GCA_963277665.1 of Viscum album. Lineage (NCBI taxonomy): Eukaryota > Viridiplantae > Streptophyta > Magnoliopsida > Santalales > Viscaceae > Viscum > Viscum album. The sequence continues at coordinate 1,382,715,056 of OY728157.1, forward strand.
TGTATATATAATTCATTTATTGGGTATTTACATAAATTTAACCCACACTTCTTAATCACAGGGTCAAAATTTATGAAATAATTCCTTATGTTGTATGATCTATGTGGAACACTTATGAATATACATGATATGAAAGTGACAGGTGGGACTAAAATAATATTGACCTCCAATGAATTAGATAATGTTTTTACCTCATGAGATTACATTTATGGTGCATAGGAGGTTATAATAAGTACACTATGTTATGATTTATTGGAATTTAGACTTGAATTATGTTTATGATTTCATGTTTTATTTGTTTCCACATTCCCATGTTGCCTTTATGTTATCATGTTATATCATGACTCATTGTTCAAGATTATGATTATAACCCATATTATGTTACCTTGATATGAATTTTTTTCTCACATGTATTAATTTACCATATTAAATTATGTTTTTATTCTCTTACTAGGTTTTATAGGTCACCCCTTTCTTATGTATGTCTCTAAGTTATCCCATGTAGTTTTAGAAGAATCAAAAGAATATAAGAGAATTTTATTATGGAGTTTAAGTTTATATCATTGTAATTCATTATAAGATGTCATGTTATGTTCCTAATTACCCAGATACACTAGGCCTCATGATCTTATGGGGTTGTATCAAGTGTATATTTATGTAATAAATCATGAATTAAATTGTATTAAAATATAGGTTTCCATAGTTGGTATTAGAAGAAAGTATAGTTATTTTTGGGATTAGGATTAGAAAAATATTGTAAAATCTTTAGGGATAAGTCTAAACATAGGAAAACATCTCTAAATTTTGGTAAAGTATAGAGTAAGTATTTTCCAAGAAAATACACCCCTATTTAGATACTACAAGTGGATGTGGCTCTAGTACAGAGATACTCATAACCCTGAAAAGGGTGCATTGAGTTGGGCTTGATCATCACCCGGTGCATAAAAATATGCCTTGATACATACCTATTTTGAAACTCCTAGGGGATATTCTCTAGTAAATTTGAAATCTCATTAAAAACCATTATTAAGGTAACAAAATGCCTATAATAATTTATATTAGGAAATAGATCATGGATAACATATATTGAAACCTATAAATTCATATGTTAAAGAATATATATCATTTATGATTTATCCATTTAATGTTAATGGTTTCCTATTTATGTATTTTATCGTTAAAAAATTCTCACCCTAATTTCCCCTTTATTTTTAGTCAATGTCTAGAAATAGGAGAAATCAAGCCAATAACCAATGAGGGGAAATGTGACAACAAACCAAATGAGATTCCCAACCAGGTGAGAGTAGGAATAATGGACTTTTTGAAAATAATTTCTTATTTAACTAAAGTTTTGAATTGAAACTTGAATAAGAAGGAAGACCCGAATCCCCCTAAGAAATAAAAATTTTCAATTGAGACCTTTATGCGATAAAGGCCTCTAAATTTTAGTGGATCTTATGATCCCTTAATCATGTAGAAATAGATAAACTACATTTAAAATATATTCTTCATTATTCAATGTTCTAAGAAATAGAAGTTCATGCTAGTTATTTATCATATGGATGGAAAATATGATCAATTGTGGACATTGGTCAAAAATAAAAAGCTCAAGGATGAGATCAAATTGATGGAGTAGAATGAACTATAGAAAATGTTTTTTCAACAAATATTTTCTTTTCACTCTTGACTTAAAATATAGATGTATTTCCTTATCCCTAAGAAAAAGGATGAAGAATCCATTAGGTAGTATGAGGAAAAATTCAAAATACTTTCAGGATATTCCTCCAAATTTTTCATTTCCCCCAAAAGTAAAGTTGATAACTTCTTTGGTGGTATAAAGATGAACCTATGAAAAGTTTTTTCTATCTAATTTTCCCTCAAAGTCAAAATGTAGATCAGTGAATCTTAAGAGTCTCTTAGGACTAGAGACAAGAAGAAGAGAATGGATTTTAATTCTGGTGGTGTGATGAAAAAATATCATTGGGGTAAGAAAGAAAACTATCCCACTTTTCAAAAGTGTGGGAATAAGAATCCTGAAAATTTACTGAAGGGGATAAGGAAATGATATAATTATAGAAAAATGGTACCTATCTAGTGATTTTATATGGGATAAACCCACCAATGCCATGGAAGAAAGGAATGCTCTATTCAAACCTCAACCGGTCATCTAGTGTTTCAACTTCAAGGAATAGGGACACTGAGAATCAATTTCCTAAGATAAGGGTTGTTGATGATACCCTGTAAGAATCCAGTTCTTATTTTAAGATACTCATATTTTCTCTCTCTCTCTCTTTCTTTTTTCCTTTTGAATTGTTTTTGAGAAAACATGGGAAAACTGAGAAAGTACTATAATTAGACTATCACACAACCTAACGTAGGGTTACAATCCATGTAATCCCAAATACACACTGTGTACTTTGTAATTTTTTCTTAAAACGGGTAGTATCCTCATTTTGCGTCAATGGATAGAACCTCCTCACCCGGTTTCACAAACCAGTCATCCAGGACTCATTTTTGCTCCCAATTCTTTGTCTTAAGTCTGAATTGAGCATCATCAGATTTGTTGGAACCCCAATGGTAAGCTCTTGATTCCTCTTGATCCGTTCTTCATGATTTTGTTTCTTAACCAAGTTATAGGAGTTTGAGAATTTATGATCATTGTGTATATCTACCCTCTTCTAGACTGAATTAGAGGCTAGTACTGGATGAGGATTATCGTACGAGTATGATGTAGGTTGTTGATAATTTGTTTTTTGTTTTCGCAGACATTTGGGGGTTAAGTATTTTAGTGTAATGGTAGGTTTTTAGCGGAACCCTATTATTGCATTTTAATTTGATTGTTAAAACTTATGGGATGTCGTTGGGTATTCCCTTACCTATTATGCTTGAGCGAGGCCAAGAGAGAGGCTGTTGTTCATTGGTTTATTTTGGACAGGGGTGCTAAAATGGTTTTAAATGAATTGTCTTTATTTATATTGATATTTATAAATTGTTTAAGCTTGATTGAACTAGTTAGATGAATTAAAGATCTTCATGTCATATTATGATGATTTTTTAAAGTGTGCAATTCAATATTCTAAATTGAATTTCTTGATTATAATGTGTTGTTTAAATTGTATGTATATATGTAATTACTGAATTTCACGTGTTAGAACCCTTGGGTTTGTGTTGGGCGTGGACCTGATTTTCTTGATTGATGTTGATCACAGGTTGGGCAGGGCCTGAATTGCATTGGGTGGTTTGACCATGGGATTGGGCATCATGGATGTTGGTTTGAGGTAGTGTGATTGTCAGGTTGGGCATGACCTAGGATACTTGGATAGAATGACCATCATATTTGAGTGACATGGTCCCAAGGGCACGAGGTGTTACAGATAGTGTGGGTTGGGTTATTATTTTGGTGATTTCCGCTCACTCATGATGGACAAAAGCCACTTGAGTCATGTAAACATAGGTTCAATCCATGATGAGGTGGTTTTGACCACTTGTGTGGGTATAAGACCCTGATAGTTGAGGTTTATGTACTATTGGTTTGGGCATGCTTGACATAAGAAGCCGCATGGAAGGCGAGGATCCTTTGGTTGGTAGTGATGAGGTAACTGGGTTATGTGATTGAGGGAAAACATCTCTGTTCCTATGGTTATTCATTTAAGGTTAGATATCACTATTCATATGGTTATTATTTGAGGATAAGCATCGCTGTTCCTCTAGTTTTCATGGCATGGTCCGATGTGAGCTTTCAATCAGGGGTCCATGGGACCAGGATACTTTTGTTTGGGTGTGCTTTTGGGATATCGGTACTTGAGACATGATATATCAGGTGGCACATGGTTCTTGGTTACATATTTTATGTGGAACCTTATGGTTCACCCGGACTTGGTGACTACAAGAGTACCTTGGGCTGTGGGTTAAGGAATCTCTTCGCTTCTTAGATTCTGGCATTGGCTGAAGTAGGTGACACTCCTTGGTGGCTTCTAAGCACCAGTGGAGATTGGATTTATTATTGCATCGTAATATTTTCCTTACTTAGAGATGCATGTATACTTAAACACATATACTAGGTATTCACCATTAGGTGGTATCCTTCTAAGACTCATCTCACACCCTACATGGGCCCTTCAGGACTCATGTAGACTTTATGGTTTTACGTACAAGTAAATGATCAGCTTCAGGAGCTGGATCATAGTAATGTTTGTCATGGAGACTAGTATGGACCTTAAGGTCATTCCTAGCTAGAGTTTTACTTTTGTTTAGATTTTATTTATGTATTATCATGATTAATTTATTATGTTGATACTGTTGGTTATCCATGGGAACCTTTGTATTCTGAGATGTATGAACTACTATGGATGCATGAATTGTTTGTTTTGGTATTAGTTTCAAGTGGTATTCAGTAAGATATTCTATTTACCTTCCACTGTGGTTGATTCTATATTACTTATATTTTTTATTGAAATTGGATATGTTTCTACTCTATGGGTCTGATTCGAGTTTGATGAGTTATTTTATTTTCACTACATGTTATATTATTATGCTCAGACTAGTACCATTTCATATTCCTAGAGGGTATAGCCTCCCCACTATACCTGATTACACCCTCACTTCTAGTCAGAAACCTTTGGTGTTTGGGGAGGTGTGCTTAAGGTCAGTGACACACAATCCATTTAGCACTATTCGAGTGGCTATTTGGGTTGGGATGTTACAAAGTGGTAGCAGAGGGGTTTCTTTTGCCTCTTTTCTTAGTATTACTATTTGGGATTCTGGTAGACTGGAGATAGTTTGTTGTCGGAACTAGATTTCAAACTTGTGCTTGGGTGCCTGAATCCCCATATACAAGGGATGGATTGAGTTACCTTGAGTGGGAATTATTGTTTTTATTTTTCTCAGATTACATTTTACATGATTTCCACCTTGGTGGATCACTTGTTTTGTGATTATTATTGGTTGTGATATGTGACCCTTAACCCGATGCGGTAAGGGAGAATTGGATCTTGGCCTGGTAAGGTAAGACATGGTTGTTTGGTTTTTGATAGTCACATTTTTAGGGTATTTAAATTTTATATATGAACCTATGATTTGTGAAGTGATAATACCATGTGAATAATATCAAATGCCTTGTGAAAAAGGTAAAATTACCAATAAAATTACTTGTTTATGAAATGTGATATGCCATGATTTCAATTTATGTATAATTTCATGTGGCATGGGGTTTGGTCTTGGCTCATTTTGAGAAGGAATGCACTAAGGTTGAGGTGATTTTAATCACCAGGATTGGGCGACTAGGTCATCAGATTGAGGAAATGTTGATTTTCGGGACGGGCATGGCCTGAGGATATTGTGACACTTGGCTATATTAAGGGTGGGTAAGGAGGCCATGAGGTTGAGATTCCATTGGGCATGGTTGTAGTGGGGAAAAGTGAGGGTAGGTGAGGATGTGCTGCCTTTTGCTGCTTTCCCTATCTACGCTATATATATATATATTGTTATATATATGGGTTGTCTATCCATTTATGGTATTCAACGAGTTCCTCCTAGATGGATCGATAGAATTTCAGGTAGGTGATGGTACAATTCCGTAGGAGAACGATCAAGATCAAACCCCTAAGGGGTAGGAAGAGCATGATCCACAGGTACAGGCTCAGGGACATGATCAGGTTTAGGATCCAGTGTAGGCAAGGCAGTTGCCAGGGTTTGACAACATTCGGGCTGTGGCTCGATGAGTAGCTCTGATCTAGTCTGGTATGTGTTTTGTAGGGTATTGATAGAGGTGATCAGGGAACATATCCCTCTATGTATAACCTTACCTGGTAGTTACAGTTTCAATACCCACTACTTTTTCAGGGTGAGGGTGGTCCGCAGGTAGTAGAGAACTGAATAGAGAGAATGTAGATTGTCTTCTAACAACTTGAGACACCTCCAGGGAGGGTCAAGATGGAAACGTACATGCTGAGAGGACTGGTGAAGTGCTGGTGGGATGTGCAGGTTTAAGCTCAAAGACACAAGTTAATGGATTAGAAGTACTTTGAAGATAGATTCTTCAAGCAATTTTCCCCAGAGACATTGAGGGAAGAGAGAGCTTGAGAGTTCTTGAGCCTTCATTATGGTGACATGTCTATCATGGACTATGAAACTACTTTCACTAAGCTATCTAACTTCACACATGTTATGGTAAGAGATGACTCCTCAAGGGTGAGGCACTTCGAGGATATCTTACGACATGCCATTCGGGTACAAGTAAACATCTTTAGGTTGTAATCGTTCTTAGAGGTGGTGGATCAGGTGCTCATAGCCAAGGGAAACTTGACAGACTTGTCTCACTTGGGCTGAGAGGTGGCTTTAGATGATGGTTCAGAAGGAAGGAAACTAGGTCAGGATGAGTTCCAGTAGGGCGGTCAGACCAAGGATCCAGCTAGACCACCTCATGTAAGTTCAGAAGTGGTTTTATTTTAGTATATATAGCCAGTAAATGTATGGACTCAGTGCAATAGGCCTCCAAAGGAGTTCCAGGCATGTGGATAGGTTAGGCATCTTGTGGGGTTCTACAGGAAACCTTCTCAGATAGCTGGTAGACAGGGACTGAAGGAGGTGTAAGATTCAGAGGTCGGATTAGGATCGGTACCATGTGAGGGTAGCCAAGGTTCAACTACACGCAGAGGACGTGACAGAGATACTGGAACCCAACTATGGGGTTAGTGACCGGTGGATGGTGTAGCACCATAGGGAGGTCGGGCTTCATGCAGCCGTGTTTTAGTCTAGGTGCACACCATGGAGCTACTAGGGGATGAGCAGGATAGTGAGCCAATGATAGTTATAGGTACGCTGCAGGCTTAGCCATGCTTTTCTTTTTCTTATTTTGGAATGGTCTATTGAGTCATGTCCATTTTGAGTGCACGAGGTGAAAATGATATATATGGACTGACCAAATGTTGGTATGTAGGTTGGCACTATCTCAGGTGTGTGATTATATATGTATGAGGTGCTTGGAATCAGAAGCATCATTAGATACAGGTTACTTGAAATTATTAGGCATCAGAGAATACACAGGATGTAGATTACTTGAGGTTTACTTGGGAATTGGGGAATCGAGGATGCGATTGTTATTGATGTGTAAGGCACCAGGTTGTTTTAAGCATCCATGGGATGTGGGACCTTGTTGTGCCATGGGTTCCATGAGATCTAGCTGGATGTCAATGCGGTGTGGGATGTGATTGGGTGTTGGAAGTGGCACGGGAGCACCTGATGAGGTGTAGGGGTGACGATGCATCACATGAGGACCATGGGTCTAGAAACAAGTCTTTGGACCTTTTTTTGATTTGAGCTTTGGGCCAGAGTTATTCAGGAATGTTTCTTCACCACCCTTGGAAGGGAAATTCAGGGATGAATTTCTTTAAGGGGGGAAGTTTGTAAGAACTCAGTTCTTCTTTTGAGGTACGAGTCTCTTTTTTTCTCTCTCTCTTTATTTTTTCCTTTTGAGTTGTTTTTGAGAAAATAGGGTAAAACTAGGCAAGTACTGGAATCAGACTGTCACACGACTTGACTTAGAGTTACACGCTGTGTAATTCCAAGTACATGCCATGTAATTTTTAATTTTTTATTAAAATGGGAAGTAGCCTCATTTTTCATTAATAGATAGAACCTCCTCACTTGGGTTCACAAACCAGTCAACTGTGACCCATTTTTTCTCCCGATTATTTGTCTTAAGTCCTAATAAAACATTATTGGATATATTGGAACCCCATGAGAAATCTATTGATTCCTCTTGAATTGTTATTCATTATTTTTTTCTTGACCAATTTATAGGAGTTTGATAATTTATGCTCGTTGTGTAGATCTACCCTATTCTAGACCGAATTAGAGGCTGGTACTAGATGAGGATTATTGTATGAGTACAAGGTAGGTGGTGAATACTTATTTTTTTTTTGTTTTGGTGGAAATTTGAGGGTTGCGACTTTTAGTGCAATGGTGGGTTTTTGAGAATAACCATATTATTGAATTTTAATTTGATTGTTAATCCTTGTGGGATGCTGTTGGGTATTTTCTTACCTGTTATGCTTGAGTGAGGCCAGGTGAGAGGCTTTTGGTCATCGGGTTATTTTGGACGAGGGTTCTAAAATGGTTTTAAATAAACTATCTTGATTTATATTGATATGTCTAAATTGTTTAAGCTTTATTAAACTAGTTATAGGCATTCAATACCTCCATGTCATATTATGATGATTTTTTAAAGTATGCAATTAAATATTCTAAATATAATTTCTTGATTATAATGTGTTTAATTTTTTTTATATATTTAATTGATGAATTGCATGTGTTGGAACCCTTGAGGTTGTGTTGGGTGTGGCCCATATTTTCTTGAGTGATGTTGATCACAGGTTGAGCGTGGTTTAGATTGAATTGGGTGGGTTGACCATGAGATTGGGCATCATGGATGTCAGTTTGAGGTAGTGTGACTGTCAGATTGTGCATGAACCGAGATACTTGGATGGAATGGCAATCGAATTTGAGAGACATGGTTGTAGGGACATGAGGTGTCAGATATGGTGTGGTCTGGGTTCTTATTTTGGTGATTTCTACTCACCCATGATGTCCAAAATCCACTTGAGTCATGTGCACATAGGTTGAATCTGTGATGAGGTGGTTCTGACCACTCATGTGGGTATAGGCCCCCTATAGTTTTGGTTTAGGTACTATTGGTTTGGGGGTGCTTTCCATAGGAAGCCACGTGGAAGGTGAGGAGCCTTCAGTTGGTAGCAGTGAAGCTACTGGGTTATGTGATTGAGGATAGAAATCGTTGTTACTTCGGTTATTATTTGAGGGTAGACATCGTTGTCCCTCCAGTTATTATTCAAGGATAGATATCATTGTTCCTCTGGTTGTCGTGCCACGGGCTGACGTGAGCTCCCGAGCAAGGGTACGTGGGACTTTGATACTTTTATTTGGGTGTGCCTTCAAGATGTTGGTACTTGAGACACGAGGTGTCAGGAGGAACGTGGTGACAAGTTACGTATTTGAGGTGAAACCTGATGGTTCACCGGGACTTGGTGACTAAAAGAGTACCTTGGGCTATGGGCTAAGAAATATTTTCACTTTTGAGATTTTGGCATTGGCCAAAGCAAGTGACACTCCCTGGTGGTTGCTGAGCACGAGTAGAGATTGTTTTTATTATTGCATCATACTATTTACCTTACTTAGAGATGAATGTTTTCTTAAACACATAAACTAGGTACACACCATTGGGTGGTATCCTACTAAGACTCATCTCACACCCTACACGGGCCCTTCGGGATGCATGTAGACTTTATGGTTTTACATACAGGTAAAGGATCAACTTTAGGAGTTGGATCATAGTAATTTTTGTCATAGAGACTGGTATAGACCTTGAGGTCATGTCTAGCTAGAGTTTTAATTTTGTTTAGCTTTTATTTATATATCAGCATGATTACTTTATTATGTATCTACTATTGGTTAGCCAGGGGAGACTTTATATTCTGACATGTATGACTTTCTATGGATGTAAGACTTATTTTTTTGGTAGTAGTTTCAAGTGGTATTCAACATGTTGTTCTGTTTACTTTCTACTGTAGTTGATTCTATATTGCTTCTGCTATTTATTGAAATTGGACATGATTCCAGTCTGTGGGTCTAGTTCAAGTATGCTGATTCATTTTATTTCTATTTCATGTTATATTATTATGCTCGGACTAATAACATTTCCTATTCCCAAAGGGTATAGCCTCCTCACTATACTTTATTACACCCTCACTACTAGTCAGAAACCTTTGGTGTTTGGGGAGGTGCACTTAAGGTCAGTGACACCTGGCCCGTTTAGTACTATTCGGGTGGCTATTTGGGTTGGGACATTTCAAAATCAATGAAAACAACCTCTAAGACCTAGAGAGAAAGAATAAGTGTATGCCATTACAAATGATGAGGTGGATCGCGAAAATGAAGTGGTGATACGTATGCTAGTTATTCATTCATGAATAGTGAGCATACTATTTTATTATGGTTCTATAAATTCTTTCATATCATGCAAGTTGAGTAGAACTATTAAAAAAAGCCTCAAAACATGGAAGTTGAGTTATCAGTGAAGATAAAAAATGGGCCAATTTTTCCATACCAAGAATATAAATCATACCCTATCTAAATTTGTGGACTAAATTTCCTAGAAAAACATATGATACTCACCTTAGTAGAATTTGATGCTATTATGGGCATGGATTGGCTTTCCCTATATATAGCAAACATAAATTGTTTAGAGAAGGAAATCATACTCCATATCATAAATCTACCTATGATTCTATACAAGTTTAAGGTGGAGGATGGATATTATATTGTACCAACATATCAATCATGAATATTATTTCCTTTTCAGAAAGTGTATCTAGATCACATGATTGATATTAAAGAAAATATCATCCTTGATGACATAACCATTGTAGGGAAATTTTATAATGTGTTTCTTAAATAATTTCCTAGTATTCCTTCTATCCATGAGGTTGATTTCTCAATTTATTTCATACCCATAATTTTTTCAATATTCAAGACTCCATATAGAATAACCATTGTTAAACTTGAGGATATGAATAAAAACTTATATGATAATCTAGATAAAGTGTTTATACACCCAAGTGCTTCACCATAATATTCATCGGTCCTCTTTGTTAAGAATAATGATGGGTTAATGCACCCATGCATTGATTATCATGAGATCAATAAGATCATGATAAATAACAAGTATCCTTTTCCAAAAATTGATGACTTGATTGATTAGCTATATGGAAACCAATACTTTTCTAAGGTGGATCATCAATCGGGATATTACTAAGTAAAGGTGAAGAAGGATGATATCCCTAAGACTATTTTTCATATAAGGTATGAGCACTATGATCTCATCGTGATGCCATTTGTAATCAATAAGTCTCAATAAATCTTTATGTACTTGATGAATAGAGTCTTTAGGGATCACCTCAACAAAATTTTGGTAGCCTTTATTGATGATATTCTTATCTACTCCAAAAGCAAGTGGGAATATGAGGAGCATTTAAATACTATATTAAAGAACTCACGGAGGGAAAAGTTATATGAAAACTACATTAAATATGAGTTTTGGTTAGAGAAAGTAACTTTATTGGGGCATGTTATCACAAAAAAAGGGATATCTATGGACCCATAAAAAACAGAGGCAATCGATGGATGGCCCATACCAACATATGTGATGGAAATACATAGTTTCCTTGGATTACATGGGTACTATAATAGATTTATGAGAAACTTCTCATGATTATCATTACTACTAACCAAGATTACTCAAAAGGGAGTCATTTTTTTTCTAGACTGATGAATGTGAAGAAATATTTAAAGATTTGAATAAGAAGCCAATCACTGTACCTGTGCTCACATTACCCACTAGTGGGGAAGGTTTTTTAATCTACAGTGATGTGTCCAAAAAGGGATCGAGTTGTATACTCATGAAAGTTAATAAAGTGATTGACTATTCCTCATGAAAATTAAATATCCATGATCATAACTACCCAATTCATGATCTATAATTGGCTATAGTGATATTCACTTTGAAGATTTAGTGACATTATCCCTATGGGGATAAGTGTGACATATATACAGATCATAAAAGCCTCAAGTATAAATTAACACAAAAGGAGATTAATATTCACCAATGAAGGTGGTTATATATGATTAAGGATTATGATTATGAATCCATTACCATTTTGGTAAAGCAAATAAATTGGAACATGGTCTGAGTAGAAAGGATCCCACAACCCTATCCATGATGAGGATTTGAAGGGATCAAATATTCTTAGATATGAAAAGGATGTTCATGGGAATTATAAAAGGATATTTATCCTACCTTTCTAAAATAACGTTTCAACCATCCATTATTGAGAGGATCAAGGAGGATTAAAAAGATGATGAGTTACTACATAAGAAGGTAGCGAATATTCTAGAGTTAAAATTTTCTAAAGATAGAATTATAAGGTTTTGAACGTAAATATGTGTCCTATAAAAATAATAACTGAATAAGTAACTTTAGGATGATGTTTATAGATCATCCTTCATGATTCATCTAGGAAGAACTAAGATATATAGACATTTGAAGGAAAAATTTTCGTGGGATAAAATAAATAATAATATTGTAGATTCTGTATCTTGATGCTTTGTAGCCACCAAGTCAAGGTTGAATGATATAAGTCCAAGTGTATGATGAAACCATTTCCCATACTAGTATGAAAATGGAAAAACATAACCATGAGATTTTTCATAGGCCTCCATAGAATCCCTAAAGACAATAATTATATTTTGGCAGTAGTCGATCACCTTACCAAGTTAGTGAATTTCATTACTATAAAGGAATATTTCTCTATTGAAAAACTCACTAAGATATACATAATGGAGGTGGTAAGAATGTATGGAGTTCCACTCTCTATTGTATTTGATCAAGTTATGAGTTTTACCTTGGGGTTTTGGAGAATACTTCAACAAGATTTATATATAGAACCAAGATTTAGTATAGATTATCACCCTCATATGGATGGTCAGTCTGAGAGAACCTTTCAAAATCTAGAGGATATGATGAGATCATGTTTAATGTATTTACAAGGATGTTGGGGATAAAACATTTCCCTAGTATAGTTTTCATATAATAAAAATTTCTATTCGACTATCCAAATTGAACCTTATGATGATTTGTATGGGAAGAGGTTTCAGACCCCAACATGTTGGGAAGAATTTAGAGAGAAGAATTTGATGGGACTTGATATTATACAATAAATGAATGAGAAGGTTCAAACCATTTAGCATTATATGAAATCTGTACAAAGTCAACTAAAAATATATGAAAAAAATAATCAACGTGATCTAGAGTTTGAGTTTAGAGATAAAGTGATATTTTTTATATCACCATTAAAGAAATTCATGAGGTTTGGTAAGAAGATAAAGATTATTCCTAAATACATCAGTCCCTTTGAGATCCTTGATCACAATAGAGTGGTGGCCTATTGACCAAAACTTCCACCTAACTTATCTCAAGCACATGATGTGTTCCATGTGTCCCTCTTAAGGAAGTATATACCATACCCCTCACATGCACTAAATCTAGAGGTGGAAACATTGGAGAATGATCTTTCATACGAGGAGTAGCTGGTGAAGATCTTATATTTTAGAGACAAAGTTCTACATAACAATACAACTCACCTATTCAAAGTTATGTGGTGTTAAAAAAGTTTGAGGAAGAAACATGGGAAATAGAAGAGGAAATGAAACAAAATTAACCTCATATATTTTAGTGTATGAAATGAAAATTTTGAGGGTAAAATTTCTAGGGGGGGGGGGGATAATGTAACTACTTAAACTTTTAAAAATTCCATTTTTGAATGAATAAATGCATTATTAAGTAATGTAGTTATATAAAACACATGCACTACTGTGGTTATTTTAGATCGTTATAATTTATATCCCATTCAATTTAAAATACCATTAAGAATAATAACCATTGATAATATATTCATTGTATAATGACCATTATGATTAATATATATATAGGCTTATGATAAATCCATTTGGAAATGAAAAAGGAAGTGATGGTCTCAAATAGTAGGATCATACCCCATAAATTCCATTTATTAGAGATTACAAGGGAGATAAAATCATTGGGATTTAACCTTAACCAATCCCAAATCAATAATCGAAAAATAAAGCATGAGATAAACTGTTTACGAGAGAAGTTAAAAAGCATTGAGATTACGACCCAAACCATGTTCACCGGACTACCTCATGAAAATATCACCATCACACAACTTAACCTTAGGGAATTCACTAGATTAATAAAGGTTTATATATCTATTCACTAAAAATAAAAATTTATATATTTTTATTATATTTATCTTTTATTAATTTATAATGATTAAATAATGAGTTTGATAAAAATTAGATTTTGATATGATGAAACACAAATTGTATTTTTGGAAAATATATAGTTTCAATCAATACACTATTTTTGATGAATTAAATAAATTTTAAATAAATTATATTTTAATAATATTTTGATTTTAAATAATATTTATTAAATATAAATGATAATATAATTTTTTGAAGTCAAATATAAATTTTTATAAGGTTCAGAAAACTGTTATTGTAAAAAAACCAGTATTTTTCAATAAATGAGAATTTTGATTTAAAAGTGTAAATTATTATATTTAGAGAATTATTTTGATAAAATAAATATTATTTTTTAAATCATCATGTAAAAATTATCCAAAAATGATTTTTTCACAATTTTTCATGACAGTCAAATTTATGGGTAAATGTAACGCCCCGACCCCAGTTACCCAGAGTCAGTGCATTATTACATAACATTGACATGATCACAAGAAAGATCAAATATCGAAAGACTGATTGGTTTAGTAGCCTTGGAAACACTATATATATTCATAAAGTTTTACATTACATCATAAAGTGAAAAACTACTACAACAATATAATGTCTCCATAGTCCACACTATTATCCCCTCATAATATCCCTACAGGTCATTCATAACTTACTTCTTCACATCCTGGGAAAAATAAAACAAAGAAAAGGGGTGAGCTCAAATGCCCAGTAAGGATAACATTATAGTAGAAGCTTTCATAGATAAGCATAAACACTTAAGGCAGTTTATAACTAAAACGAAAGCCTTTTAAACTTGAACTTCAGCATAAAATGGAAAAGATAAAATAAATTAATGCCATTTAATTACTCATATGGATATTATACTAGTAGAATGATCACATGAAATATCAATAACCACTTTCATAATGATGGAATGCATAATGCCAGACTATCATAACCACATAGCCAAGGCCTCGTGCCAAGACTACAAATAAGATTTTTCAAAGGCCTTGTGCCAAGACACTAGTTTGTCTCATGAGACCTACCGATGCATCGAGGAGCTATAGCGGGCTCCACCCGTCACTTATTAAGTCCAATTCATTCCTCATATGAACAGGTTTAAACATAACATAAACATTTGTATTAAAACTAGCATACGATATGTCAATAATTTTACCACAAACCATGAATGGTATAAAAATAGCACATCCACAGTCAAACATAACTCATTCGATACAATATGGAAGATTGTATTGTATCACATTAACCTCAATCAAGAATAATAAAGGATGTTGACATAGATGAAAATAATCATCAAAACTATTTGAGAGAAATATCCCCCTTTTCTTGAAAACATTTAAAAGTCACACTATTTGTCAAGAAGCCATTAAAAATAGATTTTTGAATCAAAGTGTCCCATACCACTTTGAAACTTTTAAAAGGAGTTTTAATTTCTAAACTTTAATGTCCATATAAATAAATCCTTAAAACCATTTTTAAAACATGGACATTAATGAGAAATATTTAGATGAATAAGTCTTTAAAACATTTCAAAGTGGTATTTTAGTTAGAGATTCTAACCAAAAGAGAGACACTTGAATACAAATAATTGAGGTAATCAAAACTTTTTAATATAATTAGAATAAAGGTATTCATGATATACTATGTCAAAGTACATTATATACACCACATAAAAGTGATTTGGTGTATATCAACAAAGAAGTCTCAATGGAATGTAAATTGAGATGAAATCTCTCATAAAGGCCATATCCTTAGGTTAAGGATAAATCAACGACATAATTATGTGTGAAAAATATAAATACACAAAATATGATTGGATATTTAGTGTAAAACAATCAAAGGATATTCACACATATTCTTGTAAAAACAACACCAACGAATTGGATGTTTAACTCAACAAATGGAGAATGAGTTAAAATTACTGTTATCAAATTCATATCAATGACTTGAGAAATTATCAATGGAGTGATTATGTGTATCAAAAGTATATCCACAGGACAGGGAGTGGAAATTATGACATAATCAAATGAATAGTGATTCCACACATAATCATGGGGTAATATAATCAATGAAATATGCGTAAAGCCAAATGAGTGGAAATTGAAATCTCAAATTCCCTTATCGATTAGGTAACTTACGAAACATACACCCATGAAAGAAGGATCTTAAATTTATGATGTAAATACCCATAAATTAAATTATATTAGACAATGAATACAATTATGGGCAGTACACACACCACATTCAATAAATAAGTGGTGAACAATGGAATTCTCACAGAATTAAAAGTGAGATAAGAAACCCCTTACTTTGTACTTTTTCCTTGGTCGACGGTAGGTTAACCACCTGTATAATGGTGAAATAATTTTTATTTAATTATAAAAGAATAATTTACTTTAATATGATATCATATATGATCTTTTAACATTGATTTGTTAATAATATCTTAGAATTATCGTCATTTCGGGTGTTAATGGGTTCATTTTACTTTATATTCTTTGTTATGTGATCCATATTCGTTATTAATGGGATGTATATTATTAATATCCAGAATAATAAAAATTCCTTAGATACTATTTTTAAATCATCAAATTATAATTATACTTGAATGGAAATGATGGAGAATGAATCTCATCGCGTTTGTGGAGACGGTAGTCCGTACATACGCACGAGCGACAATATCATTCTTTTGATATTAAAATAATATATAATTGGATGGTATATCATATATAAAGAATCATTATCATGTTATATTTATTATTTAAATGAGTTACATATCATTATTATACCCATCCAAATAATAATATATTGAATAACAATTACACCACGACGTGGAGACGGTAAGCCGTACGTACGCACGTATGGTGACATGTTATTCAAAGGATGGATAGAATACTGAATATGGTTGTACCATATTTATAATAACATCACAGTATGTATATGATACTGGAGTTATTATTTTATAATGTTAATAACAAATAAATAAGAAGTGGAAGAAGAAAGGAACTTGAAAAGGGGTGGTGAAAACATTACCTCTTCTTCGGGTTCTTCCTTTTGATTTGATCAAAAGGGCTCCTTAGGTTGGATTTATGATCAAACTAAGGCCTCTAGGTTGTAGTGAGGGAAGTTGAGAGAGTATTTGGGTAGGGGTTGGCCGAACCAAAAGGCTTTTAAGGTGTGAATAAATGAGAAGGAGGAGTGCCCTTTTATAAGAGGGGTGAGGGGCACCTTTGGAAAATCTAGAAATATTAATTTATAATAAATTAATATTCGGTTTCTAATGGATCCAAAGTTTATTATTCAAAGGTTAAGGTGGGGATAGGTCGAAAACCATTCATCCAATAGAATTTAGACAGGTTTGGGTAACTATATTAACCTTATATTTTAGTTTGAACTCTTAGTTAATTAGTTTGACATTTACCATGTCACTTTGTATTTTTATATTATATAGTTAATAAACTTACTATATACATCCAAGCGACCCCCAAGTGGTCCATTAATGATATAAATATCATGATATAAGTCTCTTGGCCGAACCTTATATTTTTAGGAATTTAATATAATATTTGTTTTAAAAACTCTTTTATGTCAATTTTGACACTATTCAATAGTTGATTTTTTTGAAACACATAACAGAATGATTACTACAAAAAAATTTAATTAAATCAATACTAACATGTCATATTAACATATAAAATTAGTTTAATTCAATAAAAGTCTCAAATTATATTTATTTGGGTATTTATAATATCAATTATTCTAATTTTTCACTATTATGGTAATTACTGCATCACAATTGTGTCATAAATAAATTAACTTATTTAATGTCTAAAAATTATAAATAAAATATCATTATGTAGAAAATATTTTTATCTTTCTAAGGAATATTTATAGTCTAAAATACAACATATATAACCCTATTTAAAAATTGTTTTTCTAAAAGATATATGCTTGTGTCATTTTTGTATTCATTTTCACTTAATTAAAATAAAGTGTCCCTATCACCTACAAGTGGCTCCATGGGGTCCCCAAATCGACCCAAAGATTCCTATGGTCGAACATGTATTAAAAAATAAGGTTATGACACGTTTTAGGGTAATTTAGTATTATTATAATATTATTTTTTTAACCCTTATTTACCGGATTTACCCTTAACCATGGTAAATAAAATATTTACCGCAGTAATTATTCAAAATGTCTAAAAATAAAAGTTACCTATTTACACAATTTGAACATCCTGATTCCAAATATGGAATCCATTTTTCCAAATTCAAAACACAGAAGTGGTAGAAATTAATTTAAAATTAATTCCCGTTGTTAAAACAAAAAGCGTGTTTTTAAGAGATAATAACTATCAAAAGATTGGCACTTGTTTATGTCTGGTTTAAATGTGAAATTATGTTCAATGACCCACATTGTATTACATGGTAAAAATATATTCTAAATATACTTTAAAACCACTCAAATTCATAATTTATCACTATTAATTATTTTGATTAAAAAAGTTGTTTTTAATTAAAATTTAGTAATTTTCACTATTCATCAAAATATGAAATTTATCCGAAAAGTACCAAAATTTCACCCTAGGATAATTTCAATATTCAAAATCCAAAAATGAAGTCCATTTTGTGAGATAGAATTTATAAAATTTCAAAAAGTAGGTATTAATATTCATAACGGCTAGTTTGATTGGTTGTGGTGTGTTAAAATCTCGAAGTTGCATACAATGCACGCCATTGCATTATTCGAAAGGAAACATACTGTGGAAGCTTGGGGTGTTACATTCTCCCCTCCTTCAATAAATTGCGTCCTCACAATTTTTAAAATTGTGCTTGGGAATATAATGGAAAGTCCCACATCGGAAAAAGATTCAATAAAACTATTACTTTAAAAGAAAGAAAGAGAGGTATAAAGGTCATCCAAGATAACCCATACTCGGATTCCATGTAGGAAAACATGGATATGGATGATAAACTAAGTGTCAAGTTCTGATGGAGAGGGATAGAAATAATGATCAGGAGAAAGTTAACAATAAGAAAACAATAAACTTGTGTTGGGACAAACGACCATTAGTCTCCTAGTAGGAAAGTAAACGGACAACATTTTTTTTGTTTTAAGTTACATTACATAAGGACGGGGAATTAATTTATGATATTGACTAAGAACATAAAGAGATATACTTACTTTTTAAGTAGAGTTTCATTATTTAATAACTTTTTACCACTAACTTATTTTTTTGAACAATGAGTATTCAAGAAGACTTGGTCACAATAAAAGAGCTAGAATAAACTTCTATAGAAATACATGATCCGTGTAGGATAAACTATATATTTAACTTGTATTTAGAGATTAATCAAAACCAAAATGGTTAGTATAAGATATGATGATCCCCCAAATGTATATTCCATTAGATAAAAAAATACTAATCTTAATTTCTAAAATTAAACCAACAATACCCCAAAGTTAAATAAATACCATTCAATAATAAATTTTCCTTAAAATTCTTTGAATATAATCCAAACTAATATTGAAACCCAAAACTTATAAGAATGTAGTCTTCCACGTTAAATTGTATCTCCAAATGACATCATCTACTCTTAAAGTCACATACTTAAAAGTAATTAACCTAATCACATATTCTTTATTATAGGTTAATCATTTCCATAAATAACCCAAATCACTATAGATCCACAATAAAAACATAGATAAAAATCCACCATTACTCCTCTAATGACATCCCATAGTATTCTATTTTCCTTGGACATATAGTGTTCCCAACAAAGTGAACATCTTCCAAAATAACATTTTTCACTTAATCACCAAATCATTTTCCTATACTAAGGGTATTCATTTGATAAGACATAAGAACCCAAATCAACATATTATTGATCAATAAAATAATTTAACTAAAAAAAATAGTCACACTAACCAGGGACTTCACGTAGTCCAGTGGTAGGCGATAAATCTCAATCGCACTTTATTTGTAGGTTCGATTCCCATAGCTTTGTCCAACGCGACGGGTTGTCACACGGTCTACGTGTTGTCCTTTTTCAAAAACTATATTTTATAATATTACCAAAATGAGATAAATTCCTCAAAATAACATAATTTAACCACAAATGTTATATCATAACTTGCATTTTCATCCCAAATTATAATAACTTATAATTCTCTCAAACCCCAATGATCATATAAAACCAAATGGTTATTTATACCTATATCCACAAGAGAAGAGACAATTCTTCCTCAAATATCATTCTCACATGGAAAACTGCGGGGTTACAAATACAAGAGAAAATTATTCCAAAGTAAACCCATCAACAAGGAGCGCTAATACTTTTTAAACATTTCTCCAACCATTTATTTCCACATAGATTCTTCTTTGACCAAGAAAATATCCTATAGAATAGGAAATTCACTCGGGTAATGGCCAGGTCCCTTACATTTACGGAAAATGACTATAAATGGACTCTTGGGCCCATTTTTATCTTCTTCCATATTACTCTTCATTTTTCTTCAGCAATTCTTCACTTTATGTCCTTCATTCCCGCACATAAAGCATTTCATTGTCCCATTGAGACACTTTCCTGGGTGTCTCCTTCCATATTTACTGCATGATGAAAATTGAGGGTTCTTTTCTCCATGGTCTCCATTGCTGGAGCTCTTATCATTCATCACCTTTCTCTTCCTTGTTGAGTCTGGGAGTTGGTTAATATATATGTTGTTGATCATATTTTTGGAAAAATTATTTGGCATAAAGACGATATCTTTTACGCCTATCAACATTCCATTTTTTTGCTCATTGCCACCACCGTTCCCACCTTGTACATCATTCTCAAAGTCACTATGACTTCCTTGGAATCCAACCATTGACTAAAATGAGAAAGCATTGTGTGAGTAACAGTAGTCGTAAAATCATTTAGAGATTAACATGTAACCATATTCTCAATTTGAAACATATTAGGATTAACCAAGGTCATTTACTCTCATCTTATATATATATTACTTAAATCAGTTTGTAAAGAAAATTTAAATTATCCTAAGCATATCCCCCGGGAGTGTCGTAACCAAGAGTGCAGCAAGGCCCGTTGTTGTGCACCAGTTCCCGTTCGAGTCTAGCTCAAAGTGGTGTTTTCGGGTTTTACCCCTAGGTACATCTGTGCCAGAGCCGCCTCTACCTGCTCGTATCCAGACAGGGATGTATTGCTCAGAAAACTCACAAAATCTCTACAATACCAAAATTCTAGGATGTTCTCCTATACTAATCCTCAAAGTTCATCTTAGGTCTACGTGCTTTAATCAGAGTTTATCTAAATCTAGCTTCCAAGGTTTGTACTAAAATTCCTATGATACCAACTGTAATGCCCCGACCCCAGTTACCCAGAGTCGGTGCATTATTACATAACATTGGAATGATCACAGGAAAGATCAAATCTCGAAAGACCGATTGGTTTAGTAGCCTTGGAAACACTAGATATATTCATAAAGTTTTACATTACATCATAAAGTGAAAAACTACTACAAAAACATAATGTTTCCATAGTCCACATTATTATCCCCTCATAATATCCCTGCAGGTCATTCATAACTTACTTCTTCACATCCTGGGAAAAATAAAACATAGAAAAGGGTTGAGCTCAAATGCCCAATAAGGATAACATTATAGCAGAAGATTTCATAGATAAGCATAAACACTTAAGTCAGTTTATAACTAAAATGAAAGCCTTTTAAACTTGAACTTCAGCATAAAATGGAAAAGATAAAATAAATTAATGCCATTTAATTACTTATATGGATATTCTACTAGTCGAATGATCACATGCAATATCAATAACCACTTTCATAATGATGGAATGCATAATTCCAGACTATCATAACCACATAGCCAAGGCCTCGTGCCAAGACTACAAATAAGATTTTTCCAAGGCCTTGTGCCAAGACACTAGTTTGTCTCATGAGACTTACCGATGCATCGAGGAGCTATATCGGTCTCCACTCGTCACTTATTAAGTCCAATGCATTCCTCATATGAACATGTTTAAACATAACATAAACATTCGTATTAAAACTAGCATACAATATGTTAATACTTTTACCACAAACCATGAATGGTATAAAAATAGCACATCCACAGTCAAACATAACTCATTCGATACAATATAGAAGATTTTATTGTATCACATTAACCTCAATCAATAATAATGAAGTATGTTGACATAGATGAAAATAATCATCAAAACTATTTGAGAGAAATATCCCCCTTTTCTTGAAAACATTTAAAAGTCACACTATTTGTCAAGAAGCCATTTAAAAATAGATTTTTGAATCAAAGTGTCCCATACCACTTTGAAACTTTTAAAAGGAGTTTTAATTTCTAAACTTTAATTTCCATATAAATAAATCCTTAAAACCATTTTTAAAACATGGACATTAATGAGAAAGATTTAGATGAATAAGTCTTTAAAACATTTAAAAGTGGTATTTTAGTTAGAGATTCTAACCAAAAGAGAGACACTTGAATACAAATAATTGAGGTAATCAAAACTTTTTAATATCATGAGAATAAAGGGATTCATGATATACTATGTCAAAGTACATTATATACACCACATAAAAGTGATTTGGTGTATATCAACAAAGAAGTCTCAATGGAATGTAAATTGAGATGAAATATCTCATAAAGGCCGTATCCTTAGGTTAAGGATAAATCAACACCATAATTATGTGTGAAAAATATAAATACACAAAATATGATTGGATATTCAATGTAAAACAATCAAAGGATATTCACACATATTCTTGTAAAAACAACACCAACGAATTGGATGTTTAACTCAACAAATGGAGAATGAGTTAAAATTACTATTATCAAATTCATATCAATGACTTGAGAAATTATCAATGGAGTGATTATGTGTATCAAAAGTATATCCATAGGACAGGGAGTGGAAATTATGAAATAATCAAATGAATAGTGATTCCACACATAATCTTGGGGTAATATAATCAATGAAATATGCGTAAAGCCAAATGAGTGGAAATTGAAATCTCAAATCCCCTTATCGATTAGGTAACTTACGAAACATAAACCCATGAAAGAAGGATCTTAAATTGATGATGTAAATACCCATAAATTAAATTATATTACACAATTAATACAATCATGGGCAGTACACACACCACATGCAATAAATAAGTGGTGAACAATGGAATTCTCACAGAATTAAAAGTGAGATAAGAAACCCCTTACTTTGTACTTTTTCCTTGGTAGAAGGTAGGTTAACCTCCTGTATAATGGTTAAATAATTGTTATTTAATTATACAAGAATCATTTACTTTAATATGATATCATATATGATCTTTTAACATTGATTTGTTAATAATATCTTAGAATTATCGTCATTTCGGGTGTTAACGAGTTCATTTTACTTTATATTCTTTGTTATGTGAGACATATTAGTTATTAATGGGATGTATATTATTCATATAAATAATGATATCAAGTCCTTAGATACTATTTTTAAATCATCAAATTATAATTATACTTGAATGGATATGATGGAGAATGAATCTCATCACGTTTGTGGAGACGGTAGTCCGTACGTACGCACGAGCGACAATATCATTATTTTGATATTAAAATAACATATAATTGGATGGTATATCATATATACAGAATAATTATCATGTTATATTTATTATTTACATGAGTTACACATCATTATTATACCCATCTAAATAATAATATATTGAATAACAATTACACCACAACGTGGAGACGGTAAGCCGTACGTACGCACGTATGGTGACATGTTATTCAAAGGATGGATAGAATAATGAATATGGTTGTACCATATTTATCATAACATCACAGTATATATATGATATTGGAGTTATTATTTTATAATGGTAATAACAAAGAAAGAAGAAGTGGAAGAAGAAAGGAACTTGAAAAGGGGTGGTGAAAACATTACCTCTTCTTCGGGTTCTTCATTTTGATTTGATCAAAAGGGCTCCTTAGGTTGGCTTTATGATCAAACTAAGGCCTCTAGGTTGTAGTGAGGGAAGTTGAGATAGTATTTGGGCAGGGGTTGGACGAACCAAAAGTCTTTTAAGGTGTGAAGAAATGAGAAGGAGGAGTGCCCTTTTATAAGAGGGGTGTGTGACACCTTTGGAAAATCTAGAAATATTAATTTATAATAAATTCATATTCGGTTTCTAATGGCTACAAAGTTGATTATTCCAAGGTTAAGGTGGGTATAGGTAGAAAACCATTCAGACAATAGAATTTAGACAGGTTTGGGTCACTATATTAACTTTATCTTTTAGTTTTATCTCTTAGTTAATTAGTTTGACATTTACCATGTCACTTTGTATTTTTATATTATATAGTTAATAAAATTACTATATACATCCAAGAGACCCCCAAGTGGTCCATTAATGATATAAATATCATTATATAAGTCTCTTGGCTGAACCTTATATTTTTAGGAATTTAATATAATATTTGTTTTAAAAACTCTTTTATGTCAATTTTGACACTATTCAATAGTTGATTTTTGTGAAACACATAACAGAATGATTACTTCGAAAAAAGTTAATTAAATCAATACTAATATGTCATATTAACCTATAAAATTAGTGTAATTCAATAAAAGTCTCAAATTATATTTATTTGGGTATTTATAATATCAATTATTCTAATTTTTCACTATTATGGTAATTACTGCATCACCATTGTGTCATAAATAAATTAACTTATTTAATGTCTAAAAATTATAAATAAAATATAATTATGTAAGAAATATTTTTAGATTTCTAATGAATATTTATATTATAAAATCCAACATATATAACCCTATGTAAAAATTGTTTTTCTAAAAGATATATGATTTTGTCATTTTTGTATTCATTTTCACTTAATTAAAATAAAGTGTCCCTATCACCTACAAGTGGCTCCATGGGGTCCCCAAATCGACCCAAAGATGCCTATGGTCGAACATGTTTCAACCAATAAGGTTAGGACACGTTTTAGGGTAATTTAGTATTATTATAATATTATTTTTTTAACCCTTATTTACCGGATTTACCCTTAACCATGGTAAATAAAATATTTACCGCAGTAATTATTCAAAATGTCTAAAAATAAAAGTTACCTATTTACACAATTTGAAAATCCTGATTCCAAATATGGAATCCATTTTTCCAAATTCAAAACACAGAAGTGGCAGAAATTAATTTAAAATTAATTCCCGTTGTTAAAACAAAAAGCGTGTTTTTAAGAGACAATAACTATCAAAAGATTGACACTTGTTTATGTCTGGTTTAAATGTGAAATTATGCTCAATGACCCAAATTGTATTACATGGTAAAAATATATTATAAATATACTTTAAAACCACTCAAATTCATAATTTATCACTATTAATTATTTTGATTAAAAAAGTTGTTTTTAATTAAAATTTAGTAATTTTCACTATTCATCAAAATATGAAATTTATCCGAAAAGTACCAAAATTTCACCCTAGGCTAATTTTGATATTCCAAATCCAAAAATGAAGTCTATTTTGAGATATAGAATTTATAAAATTTCAAAAAGTAGGTATTACTATTCATAACGGCTAGTTTGATTGGTTGTGGTGTGTTAAAATCTCGAAGTTGTATACAATGCACGCCATTGCATTATTCGAAGGAAAACGTACTGTGGAAGCTTGGGGTGTTACAGTAAAAATTAAATACGATACATATTATGACATTATAAAAGACCAAAAGTTTTATAAAAAATAATATAAAGAGAATAAAATTACAAAATTATGTTTCCATTTAAAATAATTTGTTTTTTATGTTATTTGATTAGTTTTATAAACACTTAATGAATCCTATGAAACATATATTATATTTTAAGGTTCTAAAATCAATTATTTATAAATAGGACTCACTTACACATCACAAAGGGAATTATTTTAATGTGATAGGTTATTATACTTATAAAATAATGAAAAAAATCCTCTTTTTAATAAACCATGGTAAGGTTTTTTGATTTTATTACTTTTTCATACGAAGTCCAAAACCTAAGTATGAAAATTTATAAGGAATTCTTCTCTATTTTGATATATAAAACTACACAAACTCCCATTACTCTTCACTAAAAACATTAGAGCATGAAATTAATCTTAATTTTCCTCTCTATATTCCTCCCAAGGTTCCCCTAATCTATTAATAATCTCCTCCCAATATTTTAGAAGCGTCCTCTCAAGGCAAGTGATCCTCTACTTCTCATCTTTATTAAAGTACCTTCTTTATGTCATGCCTTTTGATTTCCAATTTTTCAAGTTTGGATATGTTCTTATACATCAATATTACTTTACTTATGATTCCAAAGTAATTAGAGACCCATTTATCTATCATTAACCCCTTTTATAAACCTTTATGTACACCCTTTATGTTGCCAAAATTATCTTATGATTTTCCATGATAAGAATTTGTGTAGTGAATACCCATCTCCATTTTCACTCAAGGTTATTCAACTAGTTGTACCCATACTACATTGATTGGGTATTTACATGTATTTAACCCTAAATACTAAATTTTGGGATTAAAATTGATTAAAGGTATACTTATATTGTATGATTTATGTGGAAAACTTTGCATGTACATGATATGAAAGTGATGGGTTGGCACAAAATTATATAGCCTTCCAATGAATTGTGTAATGTTTTTATATCATGAGATGCCATGTATTATGAAAAAAATGTTATACTAAGCACACCATGTTAGTTTATCTTGATGGTTATCCTTGAATTATGTTTATGATTTCATGTTTTATGTTGTTACCACATTCCAATGTTGCCTTTATGTTATCATGTTATATCATGCCTCATTATTCATGATTATGATTCTCATCCCTATTATTTTACCTTGATATTCCTATTGGACCACTTGTACTAATTAACCTTATTCTATTCTTTGTTAATTCCCTTATTAGGCTTTATAAATCACCCCTTTCTTATGTATGTCCCCAGGTTATTCCATGTAGTTTTAGAAGAATTTGGAGAATATAAGGGTATGTTATGGATTTTAATTTTATGTCATAGTAATTCATTATAAGATGTTATGTTATGTACCTAATTACCCAAAGAAACCAAGCCTCAAGATATTATGGGGTTGTATTAAGTGTATCTTTATGTAATAAATCATGAATTAATGTGTATTAAAATATGGGTTTTCATATTATGCAATGTCATTGGACCTGAAAATAAGAATTAAAACAAATGATAGTGAATACCTATTCAATAATTCTTAAATAGGACGCAAGGTAAGAGTGGACTAAGGAAAAAAACTCAGGTTTCCTCCTAGAAGCATTTTTTAACATCATTGGCTCAACTCAAAAAATGATTTTTAATGAAATCCTAGACTACAAGATTACCTCCCTACACTTAATTTAGGTAGTGTCCACAATTCATTAAAAAATTATTATTTAGGTAATATGATTTAAAATATAATTTCAGTATCCAATCAAATTTAAATGAACATCACACCTGAGTTTTGTTTTAACCTTGTGTTCTGGTTTATTTTTGGATATCGACTTTCCTCTTGAGTTCTAGGTGTGATGGGGTTTAAATTTTGAGGGTTTATTTTGTTTAATTTAGACCCCATGTTTATTCATTGAGTTTTCCTATGAGTTTTTTGGTGAAAAATGAGAGTTTTTGGGTTGACAGTAGGTGGTTCACAGTTGGTGCATGGTTTAGAAAACTGTACACCCTTACCTAGAAAACTGTGCGACCAAGTGACATTTTTGGACAGTGGTGAACCACATGGTTTGCGCACGATTTTAAAACCACATGGCCAATTGTCTGAAATTTTCCTCTTAGACAATGAGGGGTTCATAGTTTCCACATGATTAGACAAACCGTGTGGGAAAAACGTGCGCCATGTCCTGGTCATTAAAAATTTGAAAATTACCTTTATGTCCTCTCAGGATTTAGCCCCAAATCCTACCTTACTCACCCCATTAGAGATCTCCAACCCTAGGAACCCCCATCTCTCCCTCTTCCCCCCTTAGAATCTCTTAATTTGGTGTTTTTGGTGTGGATTCATCAAAAAATCATCAAGTAAGTGTTTTTTCCCATGGTTTCTTCCTTATTTTAGGGTTTCTCCTCCTCCCTCTCTAGGTTATTCTTTTTTAGTAGGTTATTTGACCTAGAGAGGGTTTGATCTTATGTTTTTGAGTAATATCTTGATGTTTTTTTGTTAATATTTACTTTTTAGGGTCTTGTGGTGGTGCGGTTGTGGTTTCACACCAATTTACAAAAGTTTCCAATTTTGAGGAAGGTGGTTCCATGTTTTTACATTATTGGATGATTTTATCTTGCCTGAACGAATTGTAAAATGTTCCCTATGGATTGTTTGTGAGGTGAGAACCATGTTTTTAAAAAGGTTTGATATGATCATGTGATGAAAATGGGTTTTCTAAAGGAAAGTGGATTTATCTCTTGTATTCCTTGTCGTGGTGTTTCTTAAAAATGTTCTATGACTTGTGTGTAAAGTGAAAAATTTATTTTCAAAGAAATTTGAAGGTGAAAATGTGTTCAAAGTGGGTTTTCCAAGTGAAATGGATTTTATTGAATATTTTCTTCCTTGTTATGCCCCTTAAATGAATCTTTGAATTGTTTAACATGTTACAAAAAATGGTTTGATGTGAAGGTGAATTTAAAAGGGGATTTTCAAATAGAAATTTTGGTGTTAATATGTGCTTCCCTTGTGGTGTTTTTCCAAGGGGATTATTAAATTGTGTAAGTTGCGCAAAGTATATTTTCTAAAAGGTTTTGGTGTGCATATAAAATAAAAGTGGTTTTGTTTATGGAAAATGGTTATTTCCCTATGTGATTATGATGATTGGCATGTATATGAGGAAGTGTTGATCTATGCAACATGTGGAAAATTATTTGAGTACAAATGGAATTTGGAGTATCTAGATGGGTAGACTAGAACTAGCATTCTAGTGATTCGGAAGTGGATAAGGCCAGATTCATCTAGCGGGATTGATTCTAGTTGACTAAAAAGTGGTGAGGCCCATATTTATATACCAAGATTTACAATTACAAAAATTACTAAATTATGATGATAATTGGATACCACTAGAATTTTGGATGAATTTATATCTAGTGGATCGTTCATGAGAATGCTATGGTTTATGGTTTCTATACCATGTTTCATCGAGGTACAATGTTATTATTGTTCCAATTGTCCTAGCTACCCTTATGGATTTACCCATGGTGCTCTCTTTATGACATGATTCTTATAAGAAATGGTGATATATAGAAGGCCTTGTATATCTTTTTATTAGAATCAAGATTAATTGTGAAAAAGGATTTTTTATAAAAAGTTTTTCTTGAGAAATTTATCCTTAAAATTTTTCTTAGAAATGTTTCAAATGTTTTAAAAGACATGACCATGTTGATTTATATTGTAATTTTATTGCATGAAATATCTATTTTGGGTGGAATCCTATTGGGATTTGTATCACAGCCTACATACACCTTTGGGTGTATGTAGACTTTGTTATGTATGACCCAAGTAAAGGAAACATGTGTCGTGGTGATGGTGGATCTGATTGCTAGAGTTCCACTTCTTATAGATGTCGGTGGTGGTGACTTGAGGGTGATTCTCCTCTTGTTGCATGGTGGTTCTTGGGATAGTTGGGTTGTTCACTTTTTGGTGTATCCCTCTTAGTTTTTGGTTAAAGTCGAAAACTTTGAATCTAAAAATTGTTGTACCTTATTTGGTTAATGTCACCGGTTATTTTATTTTTTATTTTTTTGTTTATGTTTATGTAAATGAGTGAAATCATTCCCAAATCATATTGTTGATACCCGAGCACTAGTTTCCATCCCTTGGGGATCATGAATGATCCTCAGGCCATGTATCAGACTGGGTCGGGTGTCGGGTTGGATGATATCCTAGCTTGGTTCATGAAAAAATGGTATCAAAGTCAAGTTGGTCCTTTAGGGGACCTAGATTTTAGATCACCTTTTTTTATTTGGGATGTCAAGGTAGATGGAGTAGGACTACCAGAACATGGGGTGCAGGTCTGGGGGAGTGTCTAGACAACAATTTCTAAACCAAACCTTGAGTTTCCAAGGGAAGTCAGGTTTCTTTTTGGTTTATTTGGTTCTTGTGGTTTTTTTGTGTTTGGGATACAAAAAGAGAGTTGGGATAACAGTCTTTGTGAGCTCACAGGGACTGGAATGCCATGTGTATCCAAGTACATGGTCCTAGAAGATTCTCCATGGTGGTGGTGTGTTTGGTATATTGACACCAACCATATGAAAAATCCACCCATCAACACTAGTTCCCCCTTGTGAGTTGTTTTGGGTCGTCCTTGATTCTAAGAATTGTTTTGGAAACTCTTGTTTTGAAATTGTGAAAAATTAATTTTTAGTGGTAATGGGTTGGTTTTTAGAAAGTAGAAAATGGATTTTTATAATTAAATTCAAGGAAGGATTTAGAAAAATAAATTTTTATAAAATGGCCATTTTGGGTAAAATGAGAATGGTTTAATGATATTGGTTTTTTATAATCAAAACTTAGGGTTTCAAACAATCTGAACACTCATCTTCCCATTGGTTATTGATCAACCCACCAAGTTTGTTTTATTTAAAAAGTGATTTTAAGAAAAAAGTTGTGATGATTTGATAGCCAGTGGTTGCATGGATTGTTTTAATATGACTTGGGGATGATGTTTATGTGTTGTTTTGAGTTTGATAACAATTGTTTATGAGTTGGTTTTGATTGAGATCTTGGTTCTCTGTTTGGTTATTATTTCCCCCCAAAAAGTTTTGATATATGTTTATTGTGCAGCCATGGGTGTTTCACCATTAGAAAAACTTCTAGTTGACCAACCTAAGGATTTCATCCATGAGTTTTGGAAGTTAAATCCACCTCTCTTTTATGATCAAGCAGATCCTATAAAAGTGGAAAAATGGATGCATAAAATCAAATGTATATTCATTATTCTTGAGTTTCCTAAATTGTTAAATGTTAAGTTTTCTACCTTTATGCTTGAAGGTCTGAACTGGA
Source organism: Viscum album (assembly GCA_963277665.1). Classification (NCBI taxonomy): domain Eukaryota; kingdom Viridiplantae; phylum Streptophyta; class Magnoliopsida; order Santalales; family Viscaceae; genus Viscum; species Viscum album. Next base: position 1,382,746,040 of record OY728157.1, read on the forward strand.
AGTGATGGAAGTTGGTTTTGCGAAGAAAACCTTAGGAGGATCTTATCTAGGAGTTATTCAAGGCTTTGTTCATCTAGCAGTATTTCTTTGAGGTAGAAAAGGTGAGAAAGGGAGTGGAAATGTGATTTATGCAGCAAGGTGATGGAATAGTACTGGAGTATTCTTATCATTATGTGGACCTAGTTTCTTATCTTCCGTAGTGGGCTGTAGATGATTTCTCAAAATCTCAGTGTTTTGAGAGTAGGCTTTGTTTTGGTCTACAATTGAAGGTATTAGATCTTAGATTAACCTCTTTTGATGATGTGGTGAGGCGAGATATTTGTGTTGAGGCTGTTCTAGTGGATTTATTGATGCATCAAATCTTCTTATGATCTCTAGAAGTGGTTAAGGGAATTCCATTAAGGATATGGGGAAGCATCTTGGAGTTGTTGGTGCTGATCGAGGAATTAAAAGACCTCTTGATCTTTCTTAGATTTCTTCAAAACATGGGATCATGGTGTTTCATCAGAATGACAATACAAATCATAATAAGTCATAGTTTATGGTGGTGTTTTGAAGTTTTTTTCTCATTAAATTGTAAAAGTGGGTATTGTGGATCTCTCACGACCTTCTGTTTCAATGGAAGTGTGTTTTTATTTTTTAAAATTCCAAATATTTCTATTTTTAATGGGGGTGTTATTATCGAGTGTCTTTTATCTGATATTTATCATTCAAAGTGAAAGGGGATGATGAGTGTATATCTTATGAATCCATATTTCAGTGGAAAGAAGGATTTTTGACCAGGCATTTTCATCTCCTAAATGCATGGCATTAGATGCTTCAAACATCATGGATCTTGCCATAGGCCTCACAATGAAGCTCTCATGTAATCAAGAATCCCAGGAGTGTGAGGGACCTTGTTCTAGATTCTATATTCAGTGCGGGAATGAGGGTAGTTTAAGTTTTTTTGTTGTAACTTCTTCGTCTTGAAAGGTCCCATTTTATGGAAAGAGAAGTAGAGGACTCATTTCCATTTTGCAATCCTTGTGGATTGAAGAGTTCCTCCATGGTTATAAAGAGGTGTGGTGGTTCCATTTTCTTAGAATTCCAAGTTCTATGCCTTTTTTAATGTGTGATTTTGGTTGGTTTCCCTTGTGCAGTTAGCCTTTATGAGCTAGTTTTGGTTTTAGCCCATTTATTGGGTTGGTGTTTCCCTTTTCAAGTTCTTTCCCCTTGTGGTGGAAGTTTTCTAGCCTGTGTGAATAGTTCCAGGTTGACCCATGTAAATTTTCCCATGTCGATCTATTCTAGTTAGTTTCTTATAGTGGGGAGGCCCACCGTGAATTTCATTGTGATTTCTTCTAGTTTTGATCCAATATGCTTGGTTTCTAATAGTGGGAAGTCCGTTCTAGACTCCCATGTTGATAATTTCGTTTGGTTTTAGGCATTGGTTTGGAAAGAGGAAGTTTATTTTTTATATTTATAAATTTTGAGTTCCTCTACATTTAAGGGAATGTTGGTATTTTGTAAAGATGTGATTAAATACTTCTGTAGTTTCTTGGAAGTGGTCTGGCTTCGTTGGTTTGTTTCATTTTGTGGTAAAAGTTTGATTCTTGGTTTAAGAGGTTAGATCATACAAGTTTGGAAATACTTTTACTTTGATCGATCAACTAAAAAATGTGGTGGATTCTTGGTGTTGGAAAGCATAATGGTGGGGAGAATTTTCACACCAGGGTTTTTGTTTTAACCCTTTGTTTCTGATTATTTTTGGATATAGGTTTTGCTCTTGAGTTCTGGGTGTGACGGGTTTTAAATTTTGAGGGTTTCTTTTATTTAATTTTTACCCCATGTTTTTTTTGATTTTTACCAGGATTTTTTAGTGAAAAAAGGTTGTTTTGGGTTGATAGTAGGTGGCACACAGTTTAGAAAACCGTGCACCCTTACCCAGGAAACCGTGCGACCAAGTGACATTTTTGGACAGTGGCGAACCACATGGTTTTGACATGATTTTAAAACTGTGAGACTAAATTTGAGGCATGTTCCTCTTGGAAAGTGAGGGGAACATGATTACCGAATGGTCAAGGAAAAATATTCTCCATGTCCATGTCATTAAAAATTTTAAAATTACCTTTATGTCCTCTCAAGATTTAACCCCAAATCCTCCCTTGCTCACCCCATTCAATCTCTCTAGCCCTAGGTGTCCTACTCTCTCCCTCTTTTCCCCCTTGGACTCCCTTAATTTGGTGGTTTTGGTGTGGATTCATCAAGGAATCATCAAGTAAGTGTTTTCTCCCATGGTTTCTTCCTTATTTTAGGGTTTCTCCTCCTACCACTTACGGTTCTTCTTTTCTATTGGGTTATTTGACCTAGGGAGGGGTTGATCTTGTGTTTTTAACTAAGATATTGATTTTGTTGTTAATATTTCCTTTCTAGGATCTTTTGGTGGTGGGTTTGTGGTTTCATACTAATTTATGAAAGTTTCCAATCTTGAGGTAGGTGGTTCCATGATTTTACATTATTGGATGAGTTTAGATTGCTTGCTAGAATTGTTAAATGTTCCCTATGGATTGTTTGTGAGGTGTGAACCATGTTTTTGAAAAGTTTTGAGATGATAATGTGATGAAAATGGGTTTTCTAAAGTAAATCGGATTTATCCCTTGTATGCCTTTTTTAGGTGTTTCTTAGAAATGTTCTATACCTTGTTTGGAAAGTAAAAAATGTGTTTTTAAAGAAGTTTAAAGGTGAAAATGCGTTCAAAGTGGGTTTTCCAAGTGAAATGGATTTTGTTTAATATTGGATTCCTTATTATGCACCTTAAATGTATCTTTTAATTGTGTATCATGTTACAAAAAATGGTTTGATGTGAAGGTGAATTTGAAATGGTTTTCACCCATAGAAATGTTGGTTTTAATATGTGCTTCCCTTGTGGTGTTTTTATAAGGGTCTTATTAAATTATGCACATGGTGAGAAGTATATTTTCTAATTTTTTTGGTGTTTGTATAAAATGAAAGTGGATTTTTTTATGAAAAATGGAGATTTTCCCATGTGCTTATGATGCTTGGAATGTATATGAGGAAGTGTTGATCTATGTGACATGTGGAAAATTATTTGATCACAAAGGGAATCTCAAGTATATAGGTGGGAAGATTAGAACTAGTATGCTAGTGATTTGGTAGTGGATAAGCCCAGATTCATCTAGCGATATTGATGCTAGCTGACCCAGAAGTGGTGAGGCCCAAATTCATATAGTAGGATTTACGATTATAACACTAACTAAATTATGATGATAATTGGACACCATTATAACTTTGGATGGATTCCTCTCTAGTGGATTGTGTATAAGAATGCTATGTGTTATGGTTTCTAAACTATGTTTCACCGAGGTATGATGTTCATAGAATTATACTTGTGATAGCTACCCTTAGGGATTTACTTATGGTTCTCTCTTTGTGACATGATTCTTATGAGAAATGGTGTTATCCATTAGTATATGGTATGCCTTGTGTACCTTTTTATTTCAAGCAAGCTTAATTTTTAAAATGGTTTTATTTAAAAACTGTTTTCTTGAGAAAGTTCTCCTTAATTTTTTTATAAATGTTTAAAATGTTTTAAAGGAAATGTTCATGTTGATTTGTCTTCTAATGTTATATCATGGAATCTATCTTTTGGGTGGCATCCTATTTGAATTTATCTCACACCCTGTATACAACTTTGGGTGTATATATACTTTGTTATGTATGACCCAGGTAAAGGCAATATGTGTCGTGGTGATGGTGGATCTAGTTTCTAGAGTTACACTTCTTGTGGGTGTTGGTGGTGGTGACTTAAGGGTGATGCTTCTATTTTTTCATGGAGGTTCTTGGGATAGTTGCGTTGTTTCCATTTTGTTGTAGCTCTCTTGGTTTTTGGTTAAATTCATAAACTTTGAATCTGAAAATTGTTTTATCTTATTTTGTTATGCTTATCAGTTATTGTGTTGTCTATTTTGTTGGTTGTATATGCTTATATAAGTGGGTGAAATCATTCCCAAAGCATATTGTTGATACCTAGACACTAGTTTCCAGCCCATAGGGATCGAGAATATCCCTTGGTCCATGTATTGAACTGGGTTGGGTGTCGATTTGGATTACATCCCATCTTGGTTTGTGATAATGAAATGTAAAACCTAGTGGGTTTTTATTGATAATTAAGGTGAAGGATTGTAATCTTCTCCACTGGTTCATGAGGTATGTTCCCATGGAACCCCTTCAATTTGTACCCGTTTATGGTGAATGGGTTTCCTCCTCATTCATTTTCAATCCAAACATAATCAAAAGGATATATATGAATAACAATAAAAATACCTTCCCATCAAGAATGAAGTTCACCTAGAATTAGTTTGAGTATGTATTTGTATAATAGTACTTGATCTCTAGGGTTGAAGTTTATTGGTTGAATTATCTTTTCATTATCCATCCTTGTTATCTCTTTGTATATCTTTAAATTTTAAAAATATTCACTTCTGATTTCATCTAACTCCTACAACTGTAATATTATCTCTTTCAAATCTTTGTCAAGGTCCATATTCATCTCTCTTACCACCTGATAAGCTTTGTATTCCAATACCACAAAGAGGTGGTAACTCTTACCATAAATTAATCTATAAGGAACCATCCCTATAGGTTTCTTATAGGAAATCCTATAATCCTATAATGTATCTTTTAACTATTGTCTCTAGTCATTCCTATTAGGTTTGACCATCTTTTATATAATCCATTTTATTTATATATTGGAAAATTCTTCTTGAACATTTGTTTATGTATGATATGGTGTTATCATTTTATGATTTACTCAATAATTTTTTAGTAATGAATCCATCTACCTATTGAAAAAATGGGTTCCTTGGTCACTGATGATGGAACGTGGTACTACAAACCTATATAATATGTTATCCCTGCCAAAATCACAAACAAATTTGGCGTCATCAGTCCTAGTCACTTTTTCTTCCAAACATTTTGAAACAAAATCTATAGCTAGAATAATATAGGAATTACCAAATGACATTAGGAATGGCCCCATTAATTCTATGAACCATTATTATTTAAAAAAAAAGGTAATTGTTTTTTTGAATTTTTTTCTTTTTGATATATTTCTATAAAATTTACATTTTTGAAAATTTTTACAAAACTCATAAGGATATTTAAATAAATTGGGTCAATAATTTTCTAACTGTAAAACTTTTATAGATATTCTATAAGTTATAAAGTGTCCTCCATAGGCTAATGTGTGAAAAAATTAGAAAACATACTAAATTTTACTCATTGGAAATCATCTTCTTATGATTTGGTCATTGAAAATTTCCACAGTAATGGGTCTTCCTAAATATAAAATCTAGTGTCATATTTGAGTTTATTACTTTGATGATAATTAAGTTGGGATAATACATGATATGTGACCAAGTAATTTACAATGGAATCATACCAAATTAATTCACCTTCTATGATATAGAGTTTCTCTATAGATAGTAGATCATTGAGTGGGTTCTAATATAGAATCTTTATTTTAGTGGCGTGGGGTAGTCTACTAAGATGACTGGACACTTGATTTTTAATGCCATTTTTATATATAATTTATAGTTATAACTCCTAAAAAGGTAGCATTAATCTCACTAGTCATTTCTTAGAATCATCCTTCTTCATTAGATACCTAAGAGCTGCATGATTAAGAAAAAACAAACTTTAATTCCAAGAAGATAAGATCTAAACTTATATAGCCCAAAAACAACTACAAAGAATTCATTTTCTATATTCATGTAGTTTATTATCATGGCATCTAATTTCATGGAAACATAGACAATAACTTTTGGTTTTCCGTTAATTATTTGTGAGAGTGATGATCCTATAGCTTGTTTTGAATCATTACAGAGTAGCTCAAAAGGATACTCCCAGTTGGATGGTTTCATTATTGGTAGTGTGATAAACCTTTATTTTAATTCATAAAAAACTTTCCTACACTCTTCATTATCATTAAATTAAGTTTCCTTTAGTAATAATCTTGATATAGGGAGATAAATATTACTAATTATTTTTGATAAAAATTATTTAGAAACATAAATGGCCAAAAAGTGATCAAAAATGTTTCAAACAGGTTGGATATAGTAATAAATTTATTACTTAAAACTTTGACTTACCTACCTCAATTAATTTTTATGAAATTATGTGGCCCAATACTATTCCTTTTTTAACCATGAAATGAAATTTTTCAAAGTTTATAACAAGATTTTTTTCAATACCCATTTTCAAAACCTTTTCCAAATTCCTAAGAAATGATCAAAATAATTATCAAAAATAGTAAAGTTATAAAGAAATACCTCCAATAATTCCTCAATATGATCTGAGAAAATACTTATCATAAACCATTGAAATGTACCTGGGGAATTTCATAGCCCAAAATGTATTTTATTGTATGTGAAGGTTCCAAAGTGATAGGTGAAGGTTATCTTCTCTAGGTCTTCTAGTGCAATTGGTACCTGGAGGTATCCTAAAAAACCATCTAAAAAGAAATAATAAGTTTTCCCCACCAACCTTTATAGCATTTGATCAAGGAATAGGATGGTAAAGTGGTATTTTTAGGTAACTTAATTTAGATTTCTATAATCTATACACACCCTCAAGCTATTTTCACTCTCATGGGAATCAAATAATTTTGTTCATTATTGAAAATATCTAGGTTAGTTTTCTTTGAGATACCATGGATTGAGATGACCCACTATAAACTAGAGATTGGGTAAATGATGTCGGCTACTAATAGTTTTTATATTTATTTCTTAAAAACCACCCCGATGGTGGTATTAAGTCTTGTCTTGGGATATCTAACTAGTTAGGAATCACATTTTAAAAATATTCTATTAGACCCGAATTTGGTATTGATTCTAGGTATATCACCTAAAATCCATCCTATAGCTTGGAAATTTCTTTTCAGAAGGTCAATTAGAGTTTCTTATTAGGTATCATATAGATTTTTGGCAATGATCACTTATAATATCTCCCCTTCTATTAGGTAGACATATTTTAAATCACTTGGTAGTGGATTTAACTACATACTTGGGGGTTGTTCAAGGGATGATATTGAATTTAGGTTTCCTACTTCTAAGGCTTAAATCTCTAATATCATGTCATATTTTTTAATAAATCATCAAATAAATCAAATTTTATCTCTTCTTATAACTTGATATTAGGAATTTTAGGTCTTTATTCATTGGTATTTTTTAAAGAAAAATGATATCATAACACTATGAATTAATTAAGCATACCTGAATATTCAATTGGTTATGTAACTTATTCATGGGAGATCATATAAAGTGAATGGTTTTTTTGATGTATGCTTCATTATTTCAAGTATGTTGAAGTGAAATGTACTATATCTAAGCCCCATAGTAATGGTTCCTTCATAAATGTTGATGATGGTTTTTTCAGTCTTTAAGAAGGTCCTCCCTAAAATTATTGGTGAGTGTGATGAAATCCTATAATATTTCATATTTAGTATGTATAAGTCAATAGGGGAATAATAGAGATTTTAATTTCATAAGAACATATTCCAAAAATCCTATGGGAAAAATTATTGATCTATTTTCAAGCTAGACCAACACTCTGGTGGGATTTCTCTCTCCTATCTGAAAAGATGTAAATATAGAGTGAGGCATGATGTTTATTGAATCTATAAGATCACATAAAGAATTTTTAAAATTTAAAGACCCAATGGTGTTGATAATAGATAATTTCCCTAGATCTTGACTTTTTTTTGTGGAATCAGGGGCATAATGAGAGCTAAGATTCTTCTTTCTAAACCGATTATTTCATTTCTATCATGCCACCTTCTTTTCATGCACATCACCTTGAGAAATTTTGTGTATTTTTGAATTTATCATATGGCCTCTAGACGAAGTATGTTTATCACATATTTTTTAAAGATCTCATAAATTTACAACTGTAGTTTCTCTTATTCTACCTATTTAGATTTAATTAATTGAGAGGGTAATGGTTCCTGGATATCCTTTTTTCCCTTTTCTACTTATATAAGGGAGTTTCCTATCATTACTTCCTAAATATTATCCTGGTCCCCTTCTTTTGGATGAATGGGTTGATCTATAAAATGTTTCTTAGAATCATATTCCTTACCTTGTTTAGGTGTCTGTATATTTTTCCACTTCATTTTATAATCACATTGACATTTTCTTTGGGATTAATAACTATTTGTATTGGCAATTTTAATAATTTTTTGTCCCATAAGACTTCCAAATTGGACTTTTACCTTATCTATCTCATCTTCCAGTCCTGAAACTTTAGACCTCAACTAATTCTATTTAGTTGATTATGTAATGAATGAAGGTTTATCTAAGGTATTTTTTTTTTGAAAGTTTGTTCTTTAAAGGATTGATATTGGTAGGGCCTCTTGTAGTATTGTTGAAATGGCGGCGGGTTATGGTATTGTTTCTTCTGGAAGGAGGGTTGATTTTGGTATTGATTATGAAAATAGGTTCTAGCCTATTATTGTTGGAATCCATATCCTAGATGGGTTTGGGGTTTATGAAGCTAATTCTTCTTGAATTTCAATAGATTAAAGGTTGAAAAACATCTTTATGTCCCCTACACTTCTAGACATTGGTCAATAAAATGAGTATATGATAACATAAAACAAACACCTAAGGTGGGTTTTATTTTATCCTCACTTGAATCATAGAAAAGTTTCACATTAAAATGGTTAGTTCATAAATTTTGGTTATAACTAGAGGTGATAAATCAAAAGTTTTTACCTCGTGTATGCATTTACTGCCCGCACCTCTTATTCTAAATTGATGTGAGTTCTGTGAAATATTTTCAATCATAAATTTAGATTATGTTGAAGATTTTTATATTATGGATCCTACAGATGATGTGTTTAGTGGATTTAAGTTATTATTTAGAAGACCTTGATAGAAGATAATTTATAAGTGATGTTACTCCACTATTTTATGTGGAAAACTGGTGTAGAGCTTCTTGATCCTCTCCCAGTACTCATAAAGAGTCTCATCATTTAACCAATAGATGACATAAATTTATTTTCTAATCACTTTTATTCTAGATATAGGAAAAAATAATTACATAAATTATCTCTTCAGGTCTTTCCAATCATTTAAGTTTCCTGGTTTTAGGTTTTACAACCATTATTTAATATCTCCTTCCAGTGAAATGGGGAATTCCCTCCACTTGACTTGTTCTTCTATGACTCCTCAAGGCCTGAAACTTGATCATACATGTGTGAATTAAATAATATGTATATTTAGGTCTTCTACTTCAATACCATGTAATTTAGGTAGAATTTTAATCATATTAATTCACAACTTAAAATCATTCTCTAAAGTAGGAACAACTAATTGGTTGTGTTGGTTAAAAACTGTGATGTTAAAAGATTGTACAGGGTTTGTTTGGGATTTCTAGCCATATTTTCAGGTTTACAGTGAATACTGAAAGTGCCACTTGAATTTGTGAGTTTTATTTCATCAAACTATGATTGAAAGTTTATTTTCCTTAGTTGGGTTAATGTTCTTTAAATTTTGAGATTTAAATAAATCAATGGATCATTTGTACTTTAGGTGATTCAAGGTTAATTTTTTTGGTTGTTTTTGTATCAATACCTCCCTATAGATGATTCCAAGTTTTATGTGTGGATTTACTATGACTTGTAAATATTTTTATATTACCTAAGTATAGTATAATTAGTTAACCTTAGGATGTCTCTAAAAGAGGAGTTCACTCAAAATGGGTTTGTCACTTTTAAAATTGTTTGATAAATTTTATTTGATTTGATTTCTCAGAAATTAGGTTATAAAATTGAAAATTTGGAAATTAGATTTAATGATTGATTAAAAAAATTGACAAGAGATGGTGATCTATTTGGGGTTGGCTAGACCTAGGGCTATGCTATCATGGTTTCTGAATTTTACCAATTCTTCTTTTGCTAGCTGGTAAGAGAGATATTCCTCTACCGATTCCTCTCTCTCCCTTGGCTAGATAGTGATGTTGAGGCTACACCTAATCTAAGTATCAAATCATTCTACCCTCCTTCCCATATGAATAGTGTTGTATCAGGTCCTCTTGATAAATTAAGCCAATCCCCAATTGGGTATTGTTATTCCCTAATTATCAACAATTTTATTCATAATTCCTCACATGTGCTGGAGATCACTGAGAATTAGCCACCCAAACTTAATATGTTCCATAGTAAATAGATTTGAATTGGGTGGAGGTAGATATAGATCATTAACCAATATAATTACAATTAAAATAGTCTAACCCTAACACATATGCATTCATAATTAAAAATTGAAATAAGAATTGAAACTAGTCAGTAGAATAAATAAATACTTTTTATTCAATTAAGTGTAGAAACTAAAACATAGAGATTAGTAAAGTCTCACCCTTTCCTAATCACTCAAAAAAAAAACTAACCCTACATGGATAGGGTAGTCAATTTGATTCAAGATAAGGGATATATAACAATAATGAAATAAAATAAGAGAAAGGAAAAAAATTAGGAAGAGAATGCAACAGTACACCATCGTTCAGTGCTCTTTCCAATTGATTGTTTCAATCCACCATTATGTATCTATTTACTTGCTTCAATCGCATCCTCGATCACTATAAATGGTCTAATAAATGTTTCAATGTCATCTTGGGTTGTCAGGGGATCTTCAAGAGAGGTCACATCTTAAATTCATGTAAAAAATAATTTTTTGGTCTCATCTAACCTTTTTTACATCATAAAATGTTAGTTTATGGTGTAAATTTGTTGAGGAAAAACCCAAGGATAATATTTTTGGACTAAAATTATAGACTAAAAAATTGGGGGTGCATCATGGAATGAAGAATATGTGTCATTCCATGACATATGTGTTCATCTTCTATAGTCCTCTTTTTCCCTTGCAGCTTGTCTTACACCCTGAAATCTTCAAGTATTACATCATAAATCACTATTTACAATGTAAATGAGTGTTTTCCTACAAAATTTTATTTATTTTAGTTTTTTTATTTGATTTGAATCCTTGGAGTTGGTCCTTTTCCTATGGGATGTCACGATACAACATTTTCATCCTGAATTATTTTTCTTTAATCTCATTTTAAAAAAAATATTTATACCCTACAATAAAACATAAAAGGCATTAAATATCATCATGATGAATCAATTAATAAACATAAAAAATTCATTTTATATCATAAAACATGTAAATATACACATAAACATACACATACACATACACATACATAAACATGCATGTACATCCACACACACACATGTACATATGCACACATACATACATAAATACACACACACACATAAACACACACACACACAAAACACACACACACACAAAACAACACATGCACACATATTCAACACACACACACAGACAAATACACATATATACATCCACATAAATACACATGCATACACATACATACAAATTCATGTATGTATATTTTAAATTATTCAATATGAATATAAATATATAAATTCAAATATGAATCACATATTTAAATAAATATATTCATTTATATATTTATATTATTATTTAAATAAAATATTAATATATCACATTTAAATTAATTATAAACAAATTTTATAATTAATTTATATAAATATACTATTAAACACTTTTATTGATTAATATAAATTTGATAATTTTATATATATAAAATTATGAAAATAATATTAATAATAATTTTTTAATAAAAGTTATATAAATAATATTTATATATTATATTTACATATATATACTTATTTTAATATAAATATTATTTAAAAATATATAAATATGTATATATAAATTAAACTATTCACTGTTCCCTTTATCAACACTTTTTTCCACATTGCTAAAGGTGGAGATATTATCGGCGCTAAGAAAAGAACTAATAAAGTGGAACCTTTATCAGTTTTAAAAAAAGTTCTAAAAAAGGGTACCATTTTCATAGTGATTTTTTTATCACTAATAAAAGTTACCTTTTTCAATTATTTTAGCTAGTTCTGATAAAATTCCCCCTTTTTCAGTGCTTTTTATTTAGCACCAATAAAGTCAACCCTGAATATTACATGATCTATAGTAGTGTACCTAGGCTACATTTTTCACAATCTCCCTAACTTGTGACTTCTCAAAGGGTATAAATTGTCAAGGAAATCCTTATTACCACACACTATATCTAATCCACTCTTTATTTCCAACTTGTCTTACTATGAGGCCAATTAATAATATCCCATATCCTAAATGAATAAAAACCCAAGACATGGGTTAATACATAATTCTTATCCCAAGGAAACCATACCAAACCAATCACAATAAATACCACATTGAATATATCCTATAACTTAGATTCTTATTAACTATTAATCCATGGTATCAAGTAACTCACTATACCCACTAATCCATTATCCATATTCTTGGGAAAATCCTCAAGTTTTTGTGGAAATACTACTCCCATACAAGTACATTCAAAGAGTAAGAAAATCCTTCATCAAGGTCATCTCGCTTCCCAATCTCTAACCAATTCTTAATGACTAACCCCAACTCCCATGTGGATTTGGAAATATTTATTAAATGTTAGTTTTTAGAAAAATAAAAAGGTAAAAAAACAAGGGAATGCATGGTTAGCGATATACTATTTATGAATAGTGCATTTACCTATTCATTATCCCATAACTTCCAAATTTTAAAAAAATATTTACAAATCATTATTCAAAACTATGAAATTCCCGTAGTTTTCTCCAAAAAACCTCCACATTTTAGAAATATTTTATAAAACACCTTCTAATTTCCATAATTGGTTAATATATCCATTATGGGTTAGTTATCACTTTTAAAACCTATTTTAACCAAGATCTATAAAACCCACAACCTTATTTTATAATTGAATGCATAATTAATTTAATAAAACCTTTCACTCACCAATATTATCATAAAAAAGTATGTAACCAAGAATCTATACCCTCGCATCCCCGATGCATTATTTAATAATGATATATAGTTTAATAAAATTTTGATCCTATGATGCTTGAAGCCAAATCATGCTTTTGAGAACATTAAACATTTAATTTTTGAAACAAAGACATATTAGTTAATCCTTGAAGTCAAATAATATATAGTAATATGATCTTATAATCCATTGTTAATATAGAAAAACTACATACAGTAACATCTAGGTCTCTCACATGCTATACTTATTCAATGTTCCAAATCAATATTACCATTTTATTAATAGACATAAACCCCATGAGTTGATCCACACTTCACTATTATTCCATAATTCATAATGGGTTCTAGTTTATAATCATGTACTAACATCTCAAAATAACTAATTTTAACATTTGAAACCCTCCCAATAAGATATAAGTTTCTATAAAATGTATCTATTATTGTTCTATCCATGATTTTAAATGAATTATACACCTAGGAAATTTATTAATCACTTATCATGAATTTAAAATCTATCTTCAAGGACCTTAGTCATTGTAATATTCTGCATTATCATAATCATGCTGCTAAGATAAAATATCAAATGACCTTAGATATACTCCCTAATCATCTGAGTCTAGATAATATCACTAAAAGTTTAACAAAATATATTAGGTATAAATTTATCCTATATGGATCATTATAATATAATCATTAATCACAGTAGAGTCAACAAATTTTATAACAAAAAAAAAATCCAAATGAACCTCATATATATGTGAATTCTATAAAAATAAATACAATGTAGTCTTAATTCCAAATACGTCTCACATATGAATTAATAAAGATAAAAGTAAACAAGTAAATATAACTATATATCCTCCAAAATATTCCCTAAGAAGTAAACTCCCAAACACTCTGAAATATACAGGATCAAGCACCTATATAGGTCCCTTTCTCTTATGTGAACCATGTGATATAAAATATGTATTTACATGATCTATATACATCCAAGGTATGATAAAAATAACTCAATAATATTACACCAGCCCCCAAAAAATTATCATGTTATAATGTGTTCCTATATGTAATTATAAAATGAAATAATTAAAATCAATAGTTTAACATAAAAAAATTCAACACACATACACATAAACTACCATCCAATTTTCCATCCAAAAATTATATCTCACACCATAGAATATAATTTCTTATATAAAAACCATAATTTATTTCTTTTATTCATGGATTAATATATAATTTCATATTTTAAATTTCAAACAATATGTGACATATCCTTCCACATCCTCCATTAACACATGGAATAATATAACCATAACATTCCCTATTCACACATAGAATTGAAGGACCCAGGAACACCCTAAGTGGGGAGGGGTGAATCAGGGTGTCAAATATTTCTTCTCAAGTGATGGATCTTGTTCCCACATTGGTAGGAACCTGTTAAAATTTTATTATGGTAAATTAAAGTAATTAAAACATTCACAAGAAGAAATAAAATACAACAATTTTATTTGGTTCACAACTAGGGGCTAGTTCAAGGAGAATACACCGATAGTGTGTCAGTCATACCTAAATCCACTATTCTTCACTATATGTGGAATAAAAAAGTTTAGAAACAGTCAATCTATGACAGGAACACTACCTTTACAATATTTTAGGGAAATCACACTGTTTCCCTCAGAACACTTCTGTCGAATCCCCCTAGCTCACTGCTTTGAGAGAATCCTAACTCAATTTATCGACTTGAAGGTTTCTTCAATAGATTTTCATTGAAGTCTTTGTCTCTATACAACATGAGAATCTTATTATATAGAAATATTTAATTGATGCACTTGAAAGCACTGAACTTACAAACTAGATATTCAAAACTTGAAATAAGCTCAACTCATTACTTGTGCGCAACACATGTTCATGCGTGCAAGTTTTAGGGTTGTCACACAAGTTATCTTTCACAAAACCCTTATCTTTAGAACAACCCTAATATTTTGTGAAACCATTATATATCACATATATATAGCATAATATTCAATTTATCTTTTATATAATCAAGGAACACTTTGAGAATAACTCCATTTTTTCATGCAACTCACCACTCGCACACAACTCCTGGATTACGCGCAACTCTCTGCTTGTGTGTGACTCCCTAATTGTGAAAAACTCACCAATTGTGTGATTCAGAGATCATATTTTCTCTAAGTGTTAAACCTCTATAAATGGGGGGGGGGGTGGGTATTTATATGAATTTTTCTGAACCTGTATGCCAACTTGCACGAATTTTCCCCCAGCATGAAAATATCATCCGTGCAAGTCTCTTTTCATGCAAACCCACACAAAGCCACCTTTTGATAAAATCTATAACTTGTGAAAACTTATTTAATTTTAAATTTTTTATAAAATGATATTGAAAAATTACCTTCACAAAACTTTCCAATCTTCCTTAACACTTTCACGCAACTTTCTTTTCCAAATCACTTTTATCCATTCTTTAATTTTAGAACAAAAAATTTGGTAAACACTGGGAAACAACACCACCTTAAAAACTATTGTCTTCTTAAACTGTAAGATCCCTTTTATTGAAAAATCATTAATATTCCATGTGAGGATTGAAAACAATTACAAACCATACTCCATTTCTAGTAAATAACAAACTTGGTTCCTACAAGAATAACATAACTTTCATTCCCTATTCACACAAGGTACAACATACCCATTATTTCCCATTCCCACAAGGTAAAACATAGTCATCATTACCCATTTACAATTGGAGTAACATTTTCAACATCCCCCATTTTCACTTTTTGTAAGATTTTCATCATTCCCCATTTACACTTGGAATAAATACAGTAAATGATGTGTTGACCAATCTATGTATGAAATAGAATAGGGTATTTCTCAATAGACTTAATTAAGTAATCTATATATGTAATATAATAGACTTTAATTAATTAAACTGAAATAAATTTACACATTTAGTATATTAAGGATGAAGTAAATATAAAAATAAAATAAAAATAAGATTAAAATTAGTATGAATAAAATAAATTTGAGCCTAACTAATTCATGTTCTTTCCTTAAAACATATTTTATCCCTCTATAGTTCCAAATGATATGGACCACTGTATCCCATGATAGAATTAATAACCTTTATTGGATTTCATAAATTCAAATCTAAGAACTCCTTTGAACTCAAATTATGTAAACAAAAACACATTTTTGTCTTTTTGAAATTCTGGAAACAAACTGAAAGTGGTTCAATACCTTGAGAGATACAAGGAAATTCAAATGAGGGGGAAACCTCTTATTTATAAGTATTGATAGGATTATTGTTTTTAAAATAATGATAATTATTCAAATTTATGGAAATAAAAATATTTAAATATATGATAGAGTGGTAGAAGTTCCTTAATAGCTAGCCACCACCTCTCTTTCCCATGGATAATCACTATTAAAATTTAATTTTTTAATAGATTACCTTTTTCCTTTCATAATATATAGGACTCTAGAATGTAATTTAATTATATTTTTAGATTGTTTTTTTCTTTTAATGGTATATTAATAAGATTATTTCTTTTAAAAATATTACTCTGGAACAGTGACCCTTGTTACATTATTTTCTACAATGAAACACCTATTTAAAATTCATGATGATCTAATATTTTTATTTATTAACTTATTCTAAAACTGATTAATGGTGCTTATGACCCATTTTAAGAATGAATTATATCATTCATGATTCATGATAAGACAAATTTATACACACATTTTGGATGAATATATTTAAGGTTTAATCATGTTTTATTTGATAATGCACTGGGTTTTGGTTCATTTTTGAAGGAATTTAAGACTCAAATGAATAATTGATAAAAATTGGAAAAATAGGATTTACACATCGTCAAAGGATTTAAAGACATTTATTCATCATTAACACCATGACTATGTAGCCACAGGCCAACCCATGAATACTTACATGATGTGAAGCTATTATATTATGTGTACATACATTACATGTCGTGAGATTTTCAAAATCATAATCCCACCGAATGTAAATAAAATACATGATGTGCTGAAGTTACATGACATGAAATTTTCGATATCTCACCCCATAAAAGATACATTCCATGGATTTTGCAATATAAAATATTTTCTGTAGGATATTTTTATTTTAAGTACATGATGTGAATTATACTTTCACATCGTATAAAATTTGAGGAAAAATACACTTAAATATATTACACGACATGAATAATTTACACGTCGTGTACTTTTAATGTCTATATATTTTTAAGCGCACCCGCCATGCAAGAGAGTCCTAGACTGTTATATTTTCTCTCATTTCTTCTTATGTTTCTTCTTTGTTTTCCATCCAAACTATTTGTAATCAATTCCTTTCATTATTTTATAAAATACTTGGAATTGTTTATCATTCTACATCAGTTATTTTCCCATTTTCTTTTTTCCTTCCATTTCAGTGCCTGTGTCGATACCAATCACTATTAGACTTAAAATCTTGCACTATTTCTTCATTATTTATTCATTCAAGGTAAGTTTTTTTATTGATTATTACTGGTTTTAACTTTGGATTTCTTATTTCTAAATTATTTTATGAATATGCTAAGCATGTTTCATAAATCCATGCTTTCATTTAACACTGTAATGCACGACTAATAAGCTTAGAATTAGGGGTCAAGATTAGGGGTGTGATTAATATTAATGAATATATAAATCAAAATTTGTGACCCTATGTCCAGTAATTAGGTCAAACAATAGTTGTTTATCTCATTCCTTTGCACAACCTTGATCATGTGGGTGTAATTAAAGGGCCCTAACCTAGTTAGAGTTGAGTAGGCTATGAACATTATCCTGTGACACTTTATACCATAAAAACTAAGTATATTATATCTAGGTTTTTAGATATATCCCAACAAAATAATATATATAGCTTAGGTGGAGACAATTATTTTGACAATAACCAATTGGTGACTTTTTCACTACTTTACAGCCTGAGCCATAGGTCAATCCCAAGTTAGATTTAGGATTATCCTTTTTTTATAAACTTGAAATTGAACCTAAACCATATTATCTTTACTGAATTTAAATCTAAGCTACATAATTATAGAAAATACAAACTTGAAGAGAGATTCTTGCATTAGGGTTTGAATCAATAGGTTATATGCCTTCTAATTATCTCTGTGGGTTTAAATCCACACTATCGCTTTACTAAACCCTTTTAGTAAAGTGTAGTTTGAGATATAAATTTAAAATCTGATCACACACATAAGATTTAATGACATCTTTTGGACACATAAAATTGTGCATCTTTTCTAGGGACTGCTATTTTCTAGACACAATATCCTTAGATCAAATGTTATATTACCTCACCATCCATTTTTTTTTTCTCCCTTTATTTTTATAATTTTCTCCTATGGTCACACCTATGTTTTATATCATTTATCTGACTTAGTGCATGAATCGGGGTCCTATGAATCGTTTTAAGAGCATAGAAACACAAGAACTGCATCATTTTGATCCTGAGATCAATAGAACTATTACTACATGATGATGCTTTTCAATGGATGAATTTAATGATCCTGTGTCGCCACACCACCAGAACCATCAATATGTGCCACCTAAAATGAAGGGAGAGTGGTTAAAACTGTAGGAGTGAACTATAATGGATAATGAATTATCGTCTATTAGTGGTTCTGCACCCAAATTGTGAACCCTCTTACTCAAACACACCTTTGAAATCAAACCTGGACTCAACGACTTGATCTAGAACATGGGAAAGTTTAGTGGGTTGTAAAGAAAGGATACCCATGAGCACATATCCAATTTTTAGAGGTTTTTGATACCTTTTTCAACCAGGGAATATCCTTTGATGCAATTGGATTATGTGTATTCTCTTTCTCTTTGCATGACTGATCCAAGGATTGGATCAAAAGAAAAGCTCCCAAGTCAATCACAACATGGGATGATATAGCCAAGAAACTCATGGATAAGTACTTCCCACCAAGATGAACCTAGAAACTTAGGAATCAGATTTATAACTTCACCCAAGCAGACAAAGAATCAACATGGGAGGCATGAGACTGATTCAAGTAACAAATGTGTAAATGACCATATCATGGACTTGATGTGTGGTTTTATCTCCAAAAATTCTATCAAGGACTCTAACCTGCTGCCTGAACTGTAGTGTTTCCCACTACTGATGTTTTACTAATTCTCTCCAGAAGTCGGTAAATCGCTTCTAGATGAGGTCTCCCATAATTTCAGTTTATGAAAAAGTGATCGAGGGATACCTTATTGTGGAACACATAAAGTGGGGGAAAGTACCTACCATGCAGCCCAAGTGGATGTTCTTACAAAACAATTAGAGTCATTTCAACTACTTTTTGCACCATCACCCCCTATTTCTTCTATTATGGAGATCTAATCTAGTGATATGTATAGAGGCCCACACCCATACCAAGATTGTAGGGTAGGGCTAGAGGAACCTCAAACCCAATATTTTAATTAAATCAACTATAATCAACAAAATTAGTAGTTTTAACAACCCAAATAGTACCAAAAACAATACTATCAACAAAAGTCACCTCAATATCCACAAAAATCCACTCAATAGTATTATTAATAGAGGAGTGGTCAATCACCACAAAGGAATTAAGGACCATCTCGATACCTATCTCAAGGACCATATCCTTGACCAAAACAAAAAATATCTTAACAACCTTTTCCACCTAGATCTCAAAAACAATTTTAGCCCACTTTAGCAAGGCCACCATAATAAGCCCCACCTCTATAGTCTAATATGGAAAGCCTATTCACCATGTTCATTCAAAAACTGGATCATAAGATGACCACCCAAGAGACGAAAATGAAAGACCAAAGGGAATCCCTACACAATCTTGAGCACCAAATGGGCCAAATTTCAAAGGCCTTATTAGACTAATTACTGGGTACGTTACCCAATAATACTAAGAAACACCCAATAAAAGAGGTGAATAATGTGGTTATTAGCAGTGGGAAATTTTTTGAATTTTAGAAACCATGAAAAGGTGAGAAAAAGAAGATTAAGGAACCTGAGAAATGTATGACAGTCATCAATGAGGATGAAAATGATAACACAAAAGAATCTAGTCTAGAAACAAATCTTGATTCAAAGTCAACTAAAAAATCTCTGATACAATAGAAAATAGAAAAGGAATACATCTATATGGTACCAAAATCTTTCAAAAACCCTCTCCCTTTACCATAAACAATGAGGCATGTCAAGATCAAGGGGTAATATAAGAAGTTTCTAGATATGTTTAAGTAATTAAACATTAATATCCCATTCACTGAAGCAATAAATCAAATTACTACCTATGTAAAAATTATAAAATAATTTCATTCCAATAAGATGAAAATGGAAGATATAGGAGTTATATCCTTAAAATAAGAGTTCTATACTATATTTTAGCAAAATATTCCACCTAAGATGTGATACCCTATTAGTTTCTCTATTCCATGCACTATAGGGGCAATAAACTTCTAGATATCCTTGTTCGATCTTAGCATGAGCATAGATCTCATGATGATGATCATCTTTTAAAAACGAGGGTGTGAATAACTGAAACCAACATGAGTGTAACTACAACTGGATGACCAATCAGTAAAATATTCTTGAGTACTTCTCAAGGATGTCTTAGTCAAAGTTGAAAAATTCATCTTTCCTATAGATTTCCTCATCTTAGACATGAAATAATGAGGATATGTTCCAATTATCCTAGGATGACATTTTATCACCACTGGAAAGGAATTAATTGATGTTAATCAAGGTAGAATTATATTCAAGGTGGGAGATAAACAAGTTATGTTCAATTTAGTAAAGGATTCTAAGCAAGGTGATGATTCATATGACTGTCAAGCCATATTTATTATTTAAGAGATAAATGATTATATGACCATTGAGGAGGACATAGAGGTGCTATCTTCTAATGAAGATGAATGCAATGACCATGAGGACATGAACTACAATGAACCTCTAGATAAGGATATTATTCCATAATTTATACCGTCAATAATTAAATTGTCCACACTGGAATTAAAACCTCTGTCAAGAACCTTAAATTACTCATTATTAGAGATTACATCTTCACTTCTAGTCATCATTAGCTCAGAACTGACTCAAATATAAGAAAAAAACTCATTAATGTTCTTAAAATACACAAAAGTTTAATTTCTTGGGGAGTGACTGACATCAAAGGGATTATCCCCATGATATGTACCCAAAATATTTTGGTGGAAGATGATGCTAAACACAAACACAAACTCCATATCTGAATCACTCCCCCAATGAAATAGGTGATCAAAAAAAAAAGTATTGTAACTTATTGATGATGGGATAATATTTTCAATCTCTTATAGTGAATGCGTGAGCCTGATAAAAGTTATCCCAAAGAAATGTAGCTTAACCATTGTTAAAAATGATGAAGATGAGCTAATATCGACTTGAACCATCATTGGACGGAAAGTATGCATTAAATATAGAAACTACAATATAGCACTCTGATAAGATAAATTTCCATTACCTTTCATGGATAAAATTATGGAGAGACTATCTAGGAATGAATTCTATTATTTCTTGTATGGATATTCATGAAACAATTAAATAGATGTCGATTTAGTAGACTATTCTAAAGCTGCATTTACATTTCTGTTTGGAAACTTCACTTATCGAAGAATGTCATTCGGAATGTGAAACTCACCAATGACTTTTCAATGATGGATGACACATATATTTCATGGTACTATGTAGAAATTCATGGAGATATTTATGGTTGATTTCTCTATTTATGGAAGATCCTTTGAGGTGTGAATGAGTAATTTAGACCTATTCCTCTAATACTGTGAAGAAAAATGACTAGTATTAAACTGGAAAAGTAAAATTTTATGGTCCAAGGAGGCATAGTCCTCAGGCATACAATTTAAAAACAATTCATGGATGTTGATCAAAAAAAATAATGTCATTAAATATTTACATAATCCCACAACAGTAAAAGGCATAAGGATTTTTCTGATCCACGTGGGATTCTATCACCACTTCGTTCAAGACCTTTCGAAAATATCTGGTCCATTTACACACCTATTTTCAAAGGAAACTCCTTTCAATTTCAATAAATAGTTTCAATGAAAATTCAGCGCCTTAAAGAATATCTTGGTGGCCACTCCTACCATAATATTACCAGATTAGGATAAGGAATTCCATATGATGTGCAATGACAACAATTTCTCTATAAGCATTGTTTTAGGATAGTGGTATATACACATCTTTCGTCCCATATATTATGCCATTCATACACTAAATGAGGCTCAAGTTAGTTACATGACCACCAAACAGAAATTTCTGGAAGTGGTCTATGCCTTTGAAATTTTTTGATCATGCCTCATGCTATCCAAATTAGTGGTTTATACTGATCATGCAATACTAAAATACCTATTGAGTAAATTTTTTTCCAAATTGAAGCTGATATTGTAGATCCTAATACTACAAGAGTTTGATATAGTTATAAAGGATACTAAAAGAATTGATAAGATCATTGCTGATCACTTGTACAGACCACCACTACCCAATATTGAGAATGATGATCATCTAAAAATTGAGGATGACTTACCTAATGAAACATTGTTCAACATGCATATGCAAGCATGCCTGTGTTTTTTCGATATTGAAAATTATCTTCCCACAGGTTCGATATACCTACACTTCTCTTATAGAAAAAGGAATATGTTTTTGGTTGATGATTCACATTACTACTAGGATGATTTATTCAAACACTATGCTGATGACTTAATGTAATAATGCATCTTAGAAGATGAAATAAAGTGTGCCCAACATGGACCAAAATATTTTTTTAATTTATTAAATGGAGAAAAGGCATAAGAACCACAAGATAAAATTACAGGGGCATAAAATAATGCAACCCTAGGGAATTATCCTGAAAAAACTTGATTCCCTCAAGAGGAAATGAACCAAGTCTGGAAAAGATCAAGACCCCATCATTCTGAGACACTTTGGAAGTAAGGAAGTCCACCACAACATTACACTCACGCCAAGTGTGAAGAATGATCATGTGATTGTTCATTAGATGCTTGCATCTTCTGATATAATATTCAATAGACTATGATACATGTCCCTTACCTGATAATGCATTGTAAATAGCTAATTAATCAGTCTCTACCTCCATGATAGGGATGTCTCTTTGATTACATATTATAAGTGCTATGAAGATAGCATGGTATTCTGCTTGAAGCGAATCACCAATCCCAAAGAAGGTTAAGAAAACTATGAAAACCAAACCTTTGGTGTCTCTAAACACCCCACCACCATGCATAGATCCCATAAAATAGAAACCATAAGTGCTTAACTTGAGCCCTAATAAGGGACATTCCCCTTTGATCCATTTATCTTGGTCAATGAAATTATTGGTGGGGAAGTTCAGAGGAGCCAGATCCATAATGGAAGGAGCATTCCCCATATTTTTACACAACATATACAAATATAGAATTAAGTTTCTAGTATTAAAAAATTATACCTATGGTGGAAATTGATGCAGACTAACACCTCCTATTATTCTCAGACAACCAGAGAGTCTAACAACCTACAGTGAATATCAATGACCTGGCCTTCTATTCAGCTCTAAGTCTATCTGCTCCTCAAAACCAGTGTTGAAGGAAAGACTCTGATGCCAAATCCTAGTCAAACCACCCTGTGAACTATCCAAACACTCCCAAACCACCTTCTACTATTCAATGATAAAAAATAAGTACTCCTTGGATTCAATATTGGGATCCCTACAACAAAAACACTTGGAAGTAATACTGATCCCTTGCTGCTAGATACACTCTTCGATAGACAAAGAAATATTCTGGACACACTATATAAGAAAATATAACTTTAAGGGAAACTCCATGCACCATAAAATTTCTCCCCATTGATCCTGAGGAGTGTTCACTACTTGAGTCTTAAGAAAATATCTAATACTTAAATAACCAACCAAAAAACTAGTGAAGATACATTTTTCCAGCTCATTAGACAACACAAATGCTATCAAAGATACTTATATGATTATCATCCAAGGTGGCACAAATAAAGTTGGGATACTTACTGGCCTCACTGAAGCTAATATACATTGCGAGTCAGCTCGAGAAACCAATAATATCACATGACCAGTTGTGGTTCCAAAAAAATATACCCCTTCTAATTAACCATCAAGAATGCTACCATAGGATTGGAATATAAGGCTGAAACAACTGCTAAATTTTGTAGGGTTTCACTCTGGAAAAGAACCCTTCACTTCCATAAGTACCTTGCATGTATTTACTCCACAAAGAGTTCCCCTCTAAAATTTTCTAAGAGAGTTTTTCATGAATACCATTCATGGTTCCATAAATTATTTTTAAGTTGATACCCCCTCCTATAATAAGTTTAGAAAGCCGACTCTAGGAGGACCAATGACACTTCCCTTAAAAGTGGTCATCCAACAAAAAGGAAATCAGAGATCTATCAATATTGGATCACCTTCTTTGGGAACTTTAGAGTGGAAAAGATGTGCATGGGCATGGAGGAGAGGATATAATTTATCAAAGTGATTCTACCTCCAAAAGATAAAAATATATTTTTCCAGTTGAGAATGCTGCCCATGATTCTCTCGGTAACCATATCAAAGTGTTTAATGAGAAGAGTATTAGAGGACACTGGGGCTCCCAAGTAGTTCATAGGGAATAATACTTTAAGCATACCAAGTTGGTTTTCCAAATCCTTAATCCTTCTCCCTTAAAATTTTTTGGGGACAAAAAAACTACTCTTCTCACAGTTGAAAAATTGACCAATCCAAGAACAATACACCTCTAAAGGTCCATTCACCCCTTTAATAGACCTTATAATACCATTAAAGAAGAGAATAATGTCATTTTTAAACATAATATGAGAGATACCACCAACCAATTGCTTGTTTTGGAAGGGGATAACCTTTCCCATAGTAATACAATGAGAAATGAACTAGCTGAGGACATATTGGGCAATGAAAAAAAGGGAGGGGGAGAGGGGGTCTCCCTGCCTCAAACCCCTAATAGCTTTTAAAAAAACCAAAATGTTTTCCCATTAACAAAATAGACAACCAAGGGGAGGTAAAACAATGAAAGAGGATATCAATGACCCACACAAAGAACCCCATGCAAGCGAGGAACCTGTTGATGAAGCTCCATTCAACTCTATCATATGATTTGTTAATATCCATTTTGATGGACACATCAGTACCGATAGATTTCAGGTTGATGTCACTGATCACTTCTTGATCCAATCTAATAACCCCTTGGATGGATCAACCCTTCACAAACCTATGTATCTTCTTAGCCACCCAAATAGAAAGGAAGGAAGCAATCCTTCTATTGAGAATTCTAGTGATAACTTTGTAGGGTACATTGCACAAGATAATGGGTCGATTATGAATCATGGACTATGGGTATTTTATCTTGGTAACTAAAACAATTTTTGTTACACAAGACATCTGATGGAGATTCCCACCTTGGAAAAAATCCTGCACTGCATTGACCAAACTCTTCTTAACAATATCCCAAGAAGACCTATAGAATTTAACTAGAAAAGCATTCGTCCTAGACACACTAACCAGATTAATGGAATAGACTACATCTTTAATTTCTTCCTCACTTGGAATGAACTTTATCATTTTGTTAACTTCCTCAGACATAGAGCAGGCAATTATATCAAAAAGTTTAGATGGGCCAATCAGATAACCCTCCACCATGCTCGGGTTAGGATCCACTAAAAGAGACTTAAAGTAACTATTTTATATATTTACAACCACCTCCATATCATTGGTATGAGTTCCATATTCCAGAAGTAGGTTGGGTGACATGTGCCTACATTTTTCTGTGATACAAGCATGGAAATCTCCAGTGTTTCTACCCCCTTCATAAATCCATTTCAATCTTGAATTTTCACAAGAAAGACACCCCTAATTCAACAAAAAATTAGATAATGAGTCTTTCTTGCATCTCAAATATGCAAAGACATTATCATCCCAAGAATTCTCCATGCTCACCTCCAAAAGTTTGATGGCCCCGATAATTATCTCCAGGTCTTGATCACCTGGAGGGAGACTCTTGACCCATCCATAGAGTTGTCCTTTGACGTTCCTTAAGTTGTTTTGAATAGAAATCCAAGGATTAAATCTAGTATAGTTGTCCCAAGAATTCCTAAAAATGTCCAGATACTCTAAATTATCATCCCATAAGGAGGATAAATGGAAGAAGTCATCACTGACACTTCCAGACTTCAATACAACTCAAAGAGGATAATTATCTATAAGACCTTGAACCAGGTGAAAAACTTTGATGTCTGGAAAGGAAGAAAGAGACACCCCATTCAAAAGAAATTGATTAACATGACTCCAAGATCATCAGAATCCTCACTGATTATTACACCAAGTGAATGGATCTCTTAAGTATCCAACATCCATGAGACAGTTGAGAGCCATGAACTCCAAAAAGGATTGACTAGCTCTCCTAGGGAAAAAAACATCTTATTTTCTCCCCTATTCTATCCATAATGTTGAAGTATCCCTCTACAATCCAAGGGAAATCTCCTTGATTAATAGAACTTAAGTCATCCCATAAATTTTCTCTAGCATGAGCATCACACTTGGCATATACAACTGAGAAAACAAACACTCTTGATCCCACTGATACTTTGGTACTTATTAATTAATCCGAAGAAGAAAAAAGATCCACTAAAATACCATCTTTATAAAACAACCATATGTGATAATTAATGGGAGAACCATTGATAATTCCCTAAACTCTCCAATGACGGGTGAAATCCTTGACTTTAGAATGGACCTGTTTGTGTTCCAGCACTACAACCAATGTCACATGTCGCTAGATGGAGGGAATAATGGACCTAAATGTACCATGGAAAAAAATGTTCAGAGTAAATTATTCCATCCTACAATTCACTGAGATTCAATAAACTTCATTCAAATCTATGATAAGTTTCAAAGATCAGGAACCATAGGGAAAATAAATGAAATGTCCCAAAATCCCATCCTAGAAATTGAAATATTCAATTTATGGTGAATCAAATTTATGGGGAAATTCCCTAATTATCATGGGAAATTCTATATCCTGGTCGGTGTTGAATATGTATTGAAGTGGGTAAAAGAAAAGGCCACTACTGATGAAAAATAAAAAGCGGTAATAATATTTAAAAAAAATATTTTTTCCATATTCGGATTCCCCCAATTACTCATTAGTGATTAGGGAACTCAAATTTTTTAATAATATTATGAAAGGATTTATTAAAAAGTATGGAATTAAATACAACATTGGTACTCCCTACCATCCATAGACTAACGAACAAGAAGACAGTGAACACAAGTAAACATGAGTTGAAAGGACTGGAGTGTCAAACTTGATGAAACACTTTGGGAATATCACACAACATATAAAATTCCCATAATCACTACTCCGTCCCGAATTGTATATAGGAATCCAAGTCACCTACCAGCAGAATTAGAGAATCAATCTTACTGGTCCATAAAAAAATTGATCATGGATGCTAAAAAATTCAATTAAGTTAGAATGATACATATATATGAGTTGAAAGAAATCTGGAAGTACACCTATGAGAATTCTTAAATAAATAAAGAAAATAAAAAATGGAATGACCAAATAATTACACATCGAATCTTCACAGAAGGAGATAGATTTATACTATTCAATTATCTATTGAAATTTTTCCTTAGAAAGATGAAATCTTGATGGTTAGGTCCTTTCAAAGTCATCAAAGCATTTCCCTATTGGGACATTGAAATTCAAAAAGGTGAATAACCCACTTCAAGTTTAATGAAAAAGATAGAAAATCTATCAAGAAACATTCCAAGAAGTGTGTTTCATTACTTTCAAATTTAATTGAACCGAAAAGAGTCTATCTCTCAACATTAAATGAAGCACTAACTGAGAGGCAACCTAGGGTAGGAACAATAAGTTAATTTATTCTTTATAATGGACTAGCATTGTTGGAATCTTATCAAGAGGATCAAGTCCAAAAGGGGCACAAAATTCCAAAATACATGCTGTGAAACCTTTACAATGCATGTAAATGATAAAGACCCAAAATTAATAAAAACCTTACATTTACACATCATGTAAAACATACATGACATAAAACCCTCAGGGTGGATTTAAAATTCCATGAACCCTAGGTTCACATCTACCAATTTCTTTCTTCCCTCCCATGTGTGACTCCTACCCTCCCTAGTCCCATCCTCCTCCCTCACCATTTGATGTAATTCCTTCTCCTCCTCTATGTTCCCCCCATTTTCTCATTTGTATCACTCCCCTCCATTTTCTAATTTTTCATCTCCTTCTTCCATATCCATAACTAAAAACACCAACATCAGATCCTCCAAATGTGGAGTTGAGCATGATGAACCACCTCCACCCAATAGCAAGGTACTTGATTCTCCTCTACCACTAGAAGAAACTTACACTTAAACCTCTTACTCTGACTATTCAACCCTAAATGCTTATAAGGGGTTTTAGTCAATATCCAATGGCTCATAGGGCACTTCCCAACTACACCTTCATGAATGCCTACACTTCTCGGGAGCTGAGAAACAGGCTAGGTTGGTCTAAATATAGGCAAATCCTATAAGTACCAACAAAACCCTAGACTTCACCATGATCAAGATTATCTAGGTTCCCCAGGAGGTCCTTAACCTCATCAGTCAGATGCACCTCTCCACCATCACCCTAGTGCATGAGGAGACCTTCAAAGATATATTCCTTGAGTTTCTAACCACCTTTAAGCTGGCCATCACTCACATCACTTTTGATGTAGACTATGGGTGCTAACTGTTTAAGATTTTGGTGTTAGACTCGACATTTACTCCTCCAAATTTATCCCTTCCCTAGTTTTCCCAAACTTGCAGCTTGATCTAGACAATATGGAAGCATCCCGGTGCTGGGTATTGATCGCTCATAATCCACAGAGTGTTTATGATCCACACATAATAAAGATCACCTAGATTCATGGTGCTACCTTATAGATCCTCCACTGGGATTTGGATCATGCCTGGATTTCATGTAGAGATTTTCATGATATAATTATCCAAATAGAGGTGATTTTCCTTGCCTCATCTATGGGAGTCCCTTCCATCAACTTGGAATGAAAATTTTATTTATTTATTTACAAACTTAGATATGGTAGACTTGAGGTTCACTGATGGGAGGGAGATTTATTATAAATCTAGACCAACACCTTAGAAACTTAGACGCCACTCGAACTCATACATCACTTGGTTAGATAGAGGCCATCAATATTCTTATGATCCACAATATGGGAATACTATAGAAGATTTATGGGCAATACCGATGGGCACTTGAGTATATTGAGGATGAAGACAAGACTCCGACTTATCATGACCCATCCCATGATCCAGCTCATGATGCCCCTGTTCCCGCTAACTCATCCTTGTCTGCAAAAAATTCCTATAACACCTTCCCAACCTCTACCTCTACTACCACTACATCCCCACCCCCTTCTTATTCTACCACACCATTGACTTCATCCACATCTTCCCCTTCCCCATTACTTCCCACTGACATCTAGTTATTTCTCTAATTCGTCCAAGAGAACTATTGGTATATATGTCAATGTATTTTCATCTTGTTCACTGACCCATCTCACTTCACCACCCCCCCCCTCCACTAGGCCCTCCCTTTTTCCCCACTGCACCTCCCAACTAGATTACCTACATCCTGAGCTTACCAATATTACCACTAGGCAAGATTTCTTATTAGAGAAATCCTGATGGGGAATGAGACCTGCCATTACATCTTCATCTAAGGCACCTTTGGTCGATCTAGCTACCAAACACACAAACTTAGTACAGATCATTTCCTCTCCCCTCCATCCTCAACCAATACTTATACCAGCACCACAAAATCTATTATGGTGGTAGATCCTCTAGCCCATGCTTCCACCAATGAGATAAATTTGGTAAAGCTGATCCTTACCCTTACTGTTTATGAGGGGACTTCTAATATGAGGGCTGGTGAGCGTACCCCTGCTATTTATACTTGTCCTTGTCCCCTCCCCTGATGTACTCTATCTTGGGTTTGTTTTTTGTACTATTTATATTCTATTTTTCAAGATGTTTTATATCTCATATATATAGATAGAATAAAATTTGTTTTGGCTATAATTCTTGCTAAATTATTTTAATTTTTACTTCCACATTACTTTAGCCATGTCAAACTCTTCTTTCTCCTATATTGTCATGGATTCATCTATTACACCACTATCTTCCCTCATACATTAAATGTATTAGAATCTGGCTGACGTCAAGAACCATCTTGAGGAGCTGGAGCTCGAGATCCATCCTTAGAAGGAGGTAACTTTACAATGTTTACTATAGATACAACTTCCATACACTACTGGAAAGATGATCTTTCCCAACACTTCTATACCAACGGTTTGTAAAAACCGTTGGTATAGCTACCCTTTCCCAACGGTTCACCAAAACCGTTGGGAAAGGGTCCCTTTTCCCTCCCCTTTCCCAACGGTTCACTAAAACCGTTGGGAAAGGGTCCTCTTTCCCTCCCCTTTCCCAACGGTTCACCAAAACCGTTGGGAAAGGGTCCTCTTTCCCTCCCCTTTCCCAACGGTTCATGAAAACCGTTGGGAAAGGGTCCTCTTTACCTCCCCTTTCCCAACGGTTCATGAAAACCGTTGGGAAAGGGTCCTCTTTCCCAATGGTTCACCAAAACCGTTGGGAAAGAGAGGGGATAATTTCAACCTTCGGCCAACAAAAGTTCAACCCACCCAAACCTATCCCAACGGTTTGGAAAACCGTTGGGATAGATTCTTTAAATTTTTTCCAGGCCTTCTAACCAAGAACATTATATAAATAAAATTTTTAAATAATTATGATAATACATATATATATTTATGAAATTATGTTTACAAAGTGATGTTAGGTTAGTGGTTAAGTCGTTCGATTATAAACGAGGGGTCCTGGGATCAAATCCCAGCGAATGTTTTATTTTTTGGAATTTATATACCAACGGTTCCATTACCGTTGGTATAGATTTCATATTACCTATACCAACGGTTTTTTGAAAACCGTTGGTATAGACCTATCTCAACGGCTTACTTGGCTACGGTTATCCAAACCGTTGGTATAGGCTATACCAACGGTTTGGAGGCCTATACCAACGGTTCCAAACCGTTGGTAAAGGTTAGTTTTCCAGTAGTGATATGAGATTAATTAATGACATATTTATGTGGTGGTTAATCCTGCCAAGTTTCCCCATGAGCTTGATGACATTATCGCCAGTTCCTATAAGAGGTAGCGGACCTCTAAGTTGATGAACAACATTGACTAATTTTTTCCCATCTATAAGGATGATGAAATTATAGTTAGATCTTTATGGGAGGAAACCCATAATTTTCTATTCTATTTATTTCATTAATTTTCTCAGGACCTTTGTTTTTCATTTTTTATAATTTTCTATCCGATAGGTGTCCTAAATTTCTATATAGGAACTTCTTGCATTTATCTGAGTTGTTTTCCCATACTTTAAACTATGTGTACATACATATTTATCTTCTTACATATTGGTTAACCCACATGGATTAATAGTTTATCTAGTGTAGGTATTATGCATATAAATTTTTTTTACAGGAAGAACAATTTCAAAATCCATAATCTAACAAGTTTCCTCATGGAATGAGCTTCATTACATGGAGATCTCTATTCCATATTTTTCCATTCATTTTTTTTTCTATTTCATTTTGTATATTTTATATTTTATATCTATCCCATGAATATTTTTAGAATAGTGAGGAAATTGTGTCATTTTAAGTGCGGGGGAGTCTTTCTTGAGCCTTGATACACTTAGAATATTTCTTGTTTTCACTAGTCTTGGTGACGTTTTTCATTGAAATAATTATTTAAACTTGAAATATGTTTTATTCCTATTTATATTTTATTCTAATTGCTGATTTGAGTACTTTGATTATAGTTTTAGATTCTTTTAATTTCTTTTGATTGACTTATTACTGAATACTATACCTTGAGTGATTGAATTTTTTTTACTCCAATTTTTAAGGGAATTATAGACCTACATTATCATATTATTTTCTGATCAGATTTCTTGAGAGATACTTGGGATATGTAAACCTATCTGAACTTTCATTGAGATCTTATTGAGGCTATGATTAATGAAATACACTTTTAAAATGATTGAGGAAATCTTTGTGAGCACTTTTTTTTAAGACCCACCTATATTTCTATCCTTCTTTATCCCATAGTATCCATGAATTACCTTGGTAGGATGGATATGTTTCATTCCTACTATACCTTCCTACCATAATCTTAGTATAATTCATGATTATATTTTGAAAAAGTGTGGGGGAATTGTCACTATTGATGTACAAGGTATATTATTATCTAGGAGACATATGGTGTCATTTTTCCATATTTATATGATGTGTTTCATGATTAATTTTTTTCATTTTCTATGCCTACCTTGTTCCTTTGAAAATAAAAAAAATAAAAAAATATGGGTTGTTTACTAGGAAGGTAAAAAATAACCCTTACCAGACTGATTAATCCTATGATGGGTCATATGTGGTTTAGTGATGGATATGAGATTTTTTCAAAACGTGACTTTCAAAAACTAAATAAAAATAAAAATAAAGGAACAAGGTGCATTATTGATACTTACGTGACATATTCATGGACCTAATTTGATCTGTTTAGAGCATGGACACACTT
Organism: Viscum album; assembly: GCA_963277665.1. Lineage (NCBI taxonomy): Eukaryota > Viridiplantae > Streptophyta > Magnoliopsida > Santalales > Viscaceae > Viscum > Viscum album. The sequence goes on from OY728157.1 coordinate 1,382,778,846, forward strand.
TTTCTAGGATGAGTTACTTTATTGCACTAATCATGATTATCATGCATTATATTTTCGATCATACCCTCCTTTTTACCTTTTTTATTTATTTTTTACCCACCTTCCCTCAACCTTAGAGACATATGAACCTTATTGCTGAAGCCCTCATGATTGATTTTTTATTTGTATTTACAAAGTGTAGATGTTAGAACAAATGAAAGCTTATGGTTAGGAACATGTATTCAGGGTATGAGCATAAATCCAGTTACATGTTACTTTGAGTGATGAGAGAAAATTCATTGTGTGGTAAATTGAAAAATGGGTATAGTTTTTGAGGAATAGTTATAAAATTGTAATTAAAAGAAGAAATAATATGAATAAGGAACTTAACTATGAGACATGATTAATATTAAATATAGTACTGATTTAGAGGACTTTCTTTTTCCACTTGAACCTAGTTTTATTTTTTTAGTTGTAATGCATCTTTCTTGTTTAAAAATTGTTTCATTTGGAATCCCTTTTGAGATGATTTTTTCTTGAGGACAAGAAATTGTTCAAGTATGTGGAAATTTAATGAGTAAAATTTATATACACATTTTTAATGCATTTATTTAAGGTTTGATCATGTTTTATATGATAATGAACTAGGTTTTGGTTTTTTTTGTAAGAAAAAATAATTTAAGGATCAAATGAAGAGTTGTAGAAAATTGGAAAAATAGGATTTACATGTCATGGAAGGAGTTCACAACATGTATTCCTCATTCACAACATGACTATAGAGCCACATTACTACCCATGAATACTTACATGACGTGAATCTATTATATTATGTGTACAAACATTACACATCATGTGATTTTAAAAATTAAAATACCACTGGAATTGAATAAAATACACAATAATAAGAAGTTACATGATGTGAAATATTTGATATCTCACCCCATCAAAGATACAGGACATGGATTTTACAAGATATAATATTTTTTAAAGGGGATTGTGATTTTTAATTACATGAAATGAATCATAATTTCACATAATTTAAATTTAAAGATAGAATCCACTTAAATTCATTACATGATGTGAAGGATTTTCATGTCGTGTAATTTTCAAACCTATATATTTTTAAGCACCCTCATCATGAAATAGATTCCTAGATCAACATATTTTCTCTCATTTATTCTTCTGTTTCTTATTTTATTTAATTAAAATCTATTTTCAATAAATTCCTTTAATTGTTTTATAAAATCCATTGCATTGTTTACCATTCTACATTTGTTATTTTCCCACTTCATTTAAACCTTCTGTTTCAGCACCTATTTTGATACTAATTGCTATTTGAATTAAACAATTATTCTATTTCTTCATTGTTTCTTATCTAAAGGTATGTTTTTGATTGATTATTACTTGTTTTAATTTATATTTATTATTTATTATTTTTTAAGAATATTATAAGAATGTTACACAAATCATTTCTTTCTTTTAACACCATCATGTGTGAATAATCCACTTTGGGTTAGGGGTTGAGAGTTGGGGTGAAATTAATCTTAATGAATCTATAAATCAAAACTTGGTGACCCTGTGTCTAGTAATTAGGTTAAAAAACAATTATTTATCACATTAATTTATACAACCCTAACCATGGGGGGTGCAATAGAAGGACCCTAATTGAGTTGGAGTTGAGAAGGCTATGACCATTAGCTGATGACACTTTCTTCCATAAAATTCATAAAACACCTATTTTCATTGTAATCATGGAGTTTGTACCTATGTTCTCTATAAATTCTTGTTAATTTTGGAATATTTCTTTTAAAAATAATAATCAGATTCATATATTCATAGAATTCATAAAACACCTATTTTCATTGTAATATAGTATAATAGATGTCATAAATCAGCCCAGGATAACTTGACACATCACTCGAACTAGTCCGCAACTAGGCTCGACAGGCGTTCCTGATCCCTACAAGATAAAAACTAGTGTCTAAGTATCAAGAATAAACACTTGTGAATAGTTTCAACCACATAAAATTAATTTAAAAAAGTAATAAAAATTATAAAAATATAAAATGTAATATTCAAATGATGGACATATATTCATGTAAAGAAAGAAGATATAAACAAATAACCTAACAAAAAACCATACGCATAATAAACATCTATCAAAAAATAAAAAATCGAATCACTAAAAAAATAAAACAAAAGAGGATATTTTTTTGGGAAATATAACATACTAGGATAAACTGGATAATAAAAAATCCCAAAAGAATAAAAAATTGAACTTGAATGAATCAAACAAAACCTCTATGTAACTCACAACCACTCACCATATCCCTACTCATCCATCCATAGATGTAATGAAAAATCAATTAAGAAGATCTAAATACCGATCCCTTGAGTGAAAGCATAAGAGCTACATATACACAAATACATTAGTGTATATACAGGGTGTGATCCATCCATGCCTAGTAGGATTTCACCAAAAGAATCTATGCATTTCCTTTCATAATACATTCCAAAAATGCTAGTTTTAACAAAATTTATAAAACAATATGTTTTTTTATCTATAACTATAAAGAAACTAAGTAACATTTCATAACCATTAGTTTTTTTTAAAAAACCATCCCTTAATAAATTAAACAAGGTGGCACTAACATTTTAAGTATGAATTTTCAAACCATGGAAAGAGGTAATCTAAAATTAATGAAAATAGAGATAAAATCCTTATATTCCTATTTCCTTAAAAAAATTTATTTAGACCTCATTTTTACAAAAAACACAATCATTTTTACTAAAAATAATTTTAAAACCATTTATCATATTCTATATCTAAAATAACCCAGCTTTTAATTTAAAACCACACCTTCAAAAGCATTTTAGAAATCATTTTGAAAGTGAACCAAAAAACTTAGTTGGAAAATCACACAAGTAAGAACGACACCAATGTATCATTAAAACTTAACAGTATAAGAAATAAACAATAAATAGGGATATACAATCAAGTCTAGGGTATATAAACAAGGTAAATAATGGTATATCCTAAAAAATAATTAATAGGAACTAGGTGTCATGGGAAACACTCCCTAGGACTCAAGTAACATGATCTTGGAATGGAAACTAGAACCCAAGTCTAGCCTAAAATAAATCTTCTACAATATTGGTAGCCTTATTAGACTATATGGAACACATAATCAATCTTGGGAGTTCTCAAACTACTACAGACAACAATCCATCTTGTAAGCTCACTTAGTCCACTCAAATTTTTTTCCATGTTAGCACACAATCTACACCTGTGATTGCACTCATCCACACCCCTTACATAGTAACCTAGGATTACCATGAAATCATTTAAAGTAAATGTGAGAAACAAAAATAATGAAATCATAAAAAGAATCATCCACAATTAAACAATTTTCAATAAAAATCATATCATATCCTACACCCTCATAAGAAGCAACCTATTCCATTTTATATAATCCAAATCATTTAGATAAAATGAAAAAGTATATACCAACCTCCCATTAGGACCATAATATAGATCAAGTAAAAAAATTTCACTCTAAAAAGGGTTTCACATATAGGATAATTCATTTATAAAATTCCAAATGGGCATTTTAAAACAATCTTGGAATTCCAAGACACTTTACATTATTTAAAAACTCACTTGAGTCATCCATTTTAAACCAAAAAATAAAATATACATTGCAATCCATTGGGAAATTATTCTTTTTCCAAAACTATCTTTAAAATGGTATTGAAGGATAATGAACAATAAAAAAACATTTCTCATGGGCTTAACACACCCATTTTTAAAGAAACAATTATTTAAAATTATAAAATTGCTTTCTAAAAAAATCTTCTAGTGACATTAACCTATTTAAAATCCCAATTTTTCCCCTTTAAAAATTATATTGGTGTTAAAAACCCCTTAAAAACACTTAAATTCTTTTGATATATCCATTTGAGAATTTTATCAAATACTTGGCATGTAAGTGACTCCATGAAAAGTATAGAAACCATTTTCAACCCCTCTTGGGTAATAAATATATTTATAATTGAAAAATAAAATAATTTGAAAACATAAAAACATCCAATGGCATGTAATATGAAGTAAATAAATAAAAATACCCACATCTTTCAAGTGGAAATAAGTTACAACACGTTTCCTTCAATGGATAGCATCCAACTGAGTAATATGACACCCTTGAAAACCTATAACCCTCCAAAACCCCATTATTAGATCCACCCCATTATATTTCACTAGAGAAATAAAATCATTGATGGGAGGAGGAGGGGAGAAGAGAGGAAGATAAAGGGGTAATGAGATTGGATATTACCTCAATAAGTTACTTTAATCAAATGAGGAGATCCAAAAAATCCAAAGAGAATGGAGGGAGATCTCCTTACTTTCACCCCTTGATTTAGCCAAATGAGAGAGGGGAAATGGGAGTCTATGGGTATAAAAATCAAGCAAGATAAAATTTGTAATTTCTTGTTTTTTTATGAAACTTGAAAAGACACATTGTTAGTCCACACAATTATAAAAACCATACGCCTATCATATATGAACCACTGGATAGAACCCCCACACCTTGCATAGTTTGACTAAATGGTTTCCCCTACCATGCACCAACCGTACAAGTCAACTCCAGATAAAAACTAAGTTAGATGGTTTATCCTAACACCCTGAACTATTTTAAAAACCATGTATCAACCATACAAAAACCCACTGTTAAAAAATACATCATCTCCGAATAACCACTCACATGGCCCCCCCTAACATGTGCAAGGCATGTGCCAACACCCCAAGTTAAAAAGGGCCTCACATGGTTTACACTAGATTTAAAATGGTTTTTACTGAATCATAAAATAATCATGAAGACTAATTATGTGATAACAAAATAAACTAGAAATTCTTCTATGTAAGAATTATCACACAATGTCGCCTTAACATGTATATAAACCCTGAAACATGGGTAATAATTTTTGAAATTCCAAAATTTCAAACCCAAAATCTCAAAATTTTATATTATCTTAAAATAATATAAAAAAAACACTACAGTAACATGAAGGTGTCAAAGTTCACCCCATCATGCCACTTTCTACCCCTAGAACTTCTTTGGTAAAATTAGAAACAATAAAATCTAAAAAACTATACACCACGGTGAAAGTGTTTGGAGTGTTTGGGGAAATATTAAAGAATACCTTCAAATAAATAAAATACCAAACACGATTCACCCCGTAAAGAGATATAAAAATTCTTAACTAACCTAAAACAACTTAAAGAAAGATCCAATCTGTGACCATTCGATAAGAAGCTCTAGAGAAACAGAGACACAATATAGATATCCCCACCATTTAGGATTTTCCTAAAATAGTGGTATAATAAATTTACACCTTTAAAAAGAAATCATCATAAATATAACTATGATTCTAAAAACAATCAAATGAAACCAAAAAATTCTATCAACCATAATCACTACTAAGAAACAAGATCAAACTCTATAGAAAGAGAAAAAATATAAGAAATATTAAATGATCACAAGATCAGGTCTCCAAACCCATCACATCTCAAAATCACCAAGGAACACAAAAATAAAAATTACACCTCAATAAGAAAAAACATGGTTCTAACCTCGGGTCATGAAACTGGATCAGAGGGTAAACAAGGGTCAAGCTTATGGAACACCAGCTCACGATGATCCCAATAGAAGAAATATTAGCTCGGTGGAAACCATGGACCAAAAGAAAATAACCAAACACCCATTTTATCTATTTAATTATCATATTTTACCCATGTTCAATCATCCAACCAATTCTCAAGGCATAACTGACACCACTAATCTAGCCTCACAAGCAAACCATACAGAGCACAACAAACATGAGGAATGAACATCCCAAAGAATTCATCACTCAAAAAAAGAGAAAAAATAATGCATCCAAAGAATGAATCAAACAAGATTCACCTCATAACCATTACTACTCTAAAATTGTTCATAAAAAGTACCAAAATACATCATCTCCAAAAAACTGAACAAGATTGATCCTCACCAATTGAACTATAAAACCGAGCCTCACCAAACCAGACTTCTTAGATCAACATACTTGGTCTCTAAATAAACCCGAGAGGAAACCAATATCCTAGATAATTACAAAATGAACAACTACCCTAATAACAAGAAAATAAACAGCACCTACCACTCCATTTGGAGTCTTTTCAGAGCCAAGAATAAAAAAATAGACCATCCTTAAAGGTAAACACCCTACCTTTCCTCAAGACTTTTCTAAGAGGATTACTTTAAATCACATGAAACCTGAATCTCATCTAGTAATTTTTTACAAAACATATCAAAAAGTCCCAATATAAATTACAAGACAAAACCAAAAGCATAACTCATCAAATAAAGCAAAGCACTTTAAAAATTTATTCTTTTAAAAGCAATCACACCTTTGTAAAACATTGAAACTTTTAAATAGAATACCTTAATTTGGAAAACCAAAGGAAATATCTTCAAAAAAATTAAATTGTGAATTAAAATTACCTCATACCAAATTCGAATCATTTACATAATTCCATTACCATCTCAAAAATAACGCTACCTCACACACCTTTTAAACACCCACCAATGGTCAAAAAACAAAAAAATCACAAATTTTTATTTTGAAAAGCATTAGATTATTTCAAAACAAGGAACCCACCCATAATTTTAAATCTATACTTTATGTAAAAAATACTTATACTTTTAAAACAATTTTAATTAGATCCTAATTTACATTTCAAAACCAACCAATCTTGAAAAAAAATCTAAGAGAATAAAAAAAAATTATAAATAAATTACCAATCGGTTTGAAAACCAAAACACTTTTCATATTTCATGATAAAACAACTAATTTAAAAATAATTTGATGAAGAAAAAAAATTAATTTTATAAACAATCACAAAGGAATCATTTCAAACTAAAATAATTTTCCATAAATTTCACTTTTTTCATACAAGAATCAATTACATTTAAATCACATAAGTAACGTCATGCCATAACCATAAACCAAAATCTAATCCACCTGTATCAAAATATCACAAGAAAACCCTTTATTATTTTACCAATACGAAATCCAATCAAGGCTATATAATAATCAAGAGGTATTAATAAAAAAATAAAATGGGATATAGAACCTTTCTTAAATTGGATTCATGGTTTGATGTGATAAATGTTAATCATGTAATAGTTCATGAGATATTTTCAAAATCATGTTCTTGGTCACTATATAGTTTTTTATTCCATGCAATAAAACCTAATGAATATGATCCTATTTTTGTTTTCATCCAAAAATGACAAGATAAATACCAAATTAAACTCATATAATTCTAGTTAGGATAAAAATACCACCATATAAAATCACAATATAATAAAATAATCACAACAAAATCCAAATCCTAACTATCATTGGTAACTCAAGTGTCACAAAAAAGATAGTCATTAGGCACCTAATCTTGATCTATCTATCAAGTATCAATGAAAATTCTGATCACCATACTATCCAAATTCCAAAAAATAAGATGTAGCATCAATAATCTATCCCCTTTTAAGATCCTAGGCTTTGATACCATTTCTAACGAATCATCCTAGGATAACCTGACATGTCACCTAACCCAGCCCACCACCAAGCCTGAAGGTTATTCCTGATCCCCGTGAGATAGAAACTAATTCCTGTGTATTAGGAATACACACCTGGGAATGGTTTCACCATCATAACCTTAATATAAAAAAGTAGTGGAAACTACTGAGAATCCTATATGGCCTATTCAGAAATTCGACATCCATGCATGAAAAATAAAAAGACAAAAAATAAATAACCTAACCTAACAAGGAATATGAATAATAAAAGTCCATCCAAAAACAATTAACTACATCAAAAAATATATATAATAGAAGTAGATAAATTGATTATAGGAAACAAAATACACTAGGATAAACTTTTAGATACAACATACCAAAAGAATAATAAAATAGAACCCAAAAAGCTCCAATAAAATCTCCATGAGATCCACATCAACTTACCATATCCTAACTCATCAATCCTTAGACCTAATGAATAAAAAATTAGTATCTAAATACTGGTCACCCAAGAGGAAACATAAGATCTTTATATACACACATACACCAATTAATATATAGGGTGTGATCCAAACATTCCCATTAGGATTTCACCAAAGATTATATGAAATTCATTCTATAATACATTCAATAAATTCTATTTTGAACATAATTTATAAAAAAAGTATGTTTTTCAACTTTAACCATAAATAAACCATGTAACATGTATTAACCACCTTTTTTTGAAAACATCCCCCCATTATAAATAAAACAATATGTCACCAACATTTTAAATATTCATTTTGAAACCATGGGAAAAGGAATTAAAAAATTCATGAAAATGGATATAAACTCTTTTAATTCCACATTCCCCAAAATTTTTCTTAAAAATAATTTTTATAAAAAAAACCATTATTTTTAATCAAAATAATTCTTTAAAACATTTTCTCAAATTATTATTTGAAATAAACTTGCTTTTTATTGAAAACCAAACTTTCTAAACCATTTTAAAAATTAGTTTGAAAGTGAACCAAAAACCATATCTGGAAAAGACTAGAAGAGAAAACACTACCAAGGTATCAATAAAACATAATGTATAATAAAAAAATAAATAATTCCATACAATCATGGAAAGTGGATATAAAAAAGGTAAATAATGTCATCCCCTAAACAAAACTCAATAAGAAATAGATATCATGGAAAACTCCCTAAGACTCAAGTAACATGATTTTAGATTAGATAATAGAACCCTAAGAAATCCTAAATGATCCCATGTACAATCCTAGTTGTCTGATTAGACTATATAGTACACATAATTCATCATCAGAGTGCTAAAGCTACCATGAACCACAATCCATCCCATTATCTCACTAAGTCTACCCTGATAACATTTCATAATTATAAAAAAATATAAACTAGGGATTTCAATCATCAAAATCTCATACATAGTATCCTAGTATTCCCATGACATCAATAAATGTTTGTGTGAAACAAAAATACCAAAATCATCACAACAATTATTAATAATTAAATAATTTGAAACAAAACCTCATATCACCTCTTACACCCTCTCAAGAAATAGACCCTTCCATTTTATGTAATCTAAATCATAAAAATACAATGAAACAATATAGAAAAACCCCCTAGGTCCACATTATAGATCAAATATAAAACATTAGGGGATTTAATGAGGGTTACAAAAACATAGGACAATTCATTTATAAAATTCCAAACAGACCTTTCAAAACTTGCTTGGAATTCTATGCCACTTTTCGTTATTTAAAAAATCACTTGAGGCATCATTTTTAAACCAACCATGAATATATACATTAAAATACATTTTTGAAATTATTATTTTTTGATAAACCTATTTAAATTTATCTTGAAGTTAAAAAATAAATAAAAAAAGACTCATGGGATTAACACACCATTTTTTGAAGACATGACTCTTTCAAATTATAAAATAAATTCTTTAAAAAATTAACCAGAACCAACCACCCCTTTTAAATCCTAGTTTCCTCCTTTTAAAAACTATACTAGTTTTAAAAACCTCTTTTAAACCCTTAATTTTTTGAAAGATCCATTCAATCATTTTATCAAACACTTAGCATGTGAGTGACTTCATTACAAGTATAAAAACCATATCAAATACATTTTCAACCCCTCTTGGGTAATAAATATTGTAATAATTATTAAAAAAAATTAATTTAAAACATTTAAGTATCTGATGTGTTGTATTATTAATTAACGACAAAAAAATAATTACTTATTTCAAGAAAAAATTAGTCTCAACACATCGCCTTCATTGGAGAGCACCCAACCGAGAAAGAAGACACCCTTACAACTCCTAACTAACCAAAAACACATCATTAGATCCACCCAAACACTGATTTTGAACACTAGGTCCGTTAGGGTTAATGAGATAAATAAAATCCATGAGGGGAGGAGGAGGTGAGAAGTGATTAAGAGAAAGGGGATAAAAAGAGGAGATTACCTCAACAAGAAACTTGAATCAAAGCAATAGTGCCTAAAAATCCAAGGAAAATGGATGGATAAATCTATATTCACACCTATTTGTTTGAAAAAATGATATAGGGTAAAGGGGAGTACAAGGTAATTAAAATCAATAAAGGATGAAGTTGTAATTTCAAGTTTTTTTTTATGAAACTAGGAAGGATTCATGGTTAGGCCTTATAGTTAGAAAAACTATGCACCACCCATGTGGGAGACACTAGATAGAACTAACACAACTCCCATAATTTGAACTAACTATTCTCTAATTATTTGGGTCACCTCCACACAAAAAACAATCCACAAAAAATATCTTGATACCCAACATTGTTTGAAAAATTGTGTTCCAAACTTTTAAAACTCCACTGTTAAAAACTACAACACTACCATATAGTTCCCCTAACCGTTCACAAGACATGCACCAACACCCTAATCCAAAAAGGGACTCACATGGTTTACACTATATTTTTCATGTTTTGGACTAAAACATGAAATAAATGTAAAAATTAACCATGCACTAACAAAATTAACTAAAATCCTTCCTATATAAGACTTCCCACATGGTTTTTCCTCAATCATGCATACTAACCATACAATAAGGTAAAAAATTCCAAAAAATCCAAAATTGATAACTGAAACTCTACTTTTTTAAATTATCCCAAAATAATATAAAATAAATCACTACATTGACATGGGGGTATCATAATAGATATATTATCAAAATATATCTTTAGTGGTCTTTATATGGAATCTAAATTCCGTAGCCCAATAAAAAAGTTCCTCATCCATATATCATGATTGAATGAATTATAACATGATAAAACTCTCCTTCCATGGAAGAGGAGGATTTGAGTGTATTATTAGAACTCATACATGAAAAAACTCCCCTAGTAAGCTGGTAGATGTAGCCCAAATTAGATCTCACACTATCTTTGTATCTTGTAAAATCATAATAAATATAACTTATGACATAAAACTGATTTAATTTCCTATATGTGATCATGTATCCCTTTGTTTTATGTAAGTACTGCATGAACCACTTAGCTATTTTCTAGTGTTAGATTCCTAGGTTATATAACATCCCATTAATATAAGAAATATCTAGATGCTTATAATCATAATCATATCATCATACTCCATACAATTGAAGAGTAAATAATATTCTTCATTTACTTATTATAACATTAATTCTTGTGGAATTAAATAAAACTAAAATTTTATTCCTTATATATAAAAGTATCTATAGACTTATAATATTGAATATAAAATATTTGTAGAAATTTCTTGATATAGATATTTTGGGACAATCCATGAATACCTTGATAGATATATCAATAAATATAAATCACTAATAAAAAAGTGGAATCACCAAGTTCTTTAATATCAAATTTATTAGCTATATTTATATTGGTTTCACACAAAATACCTATATCATTAGTGGAAAGAAATATACCAACACAAAATACTATAAAAGTAAAATTATTCCCACAAAACTTGTGGTATACACATTCATCCCCTAAATTCATCTCGAAATCGAATAAGACAATGACTTATTAGAATTTATGGTACTATTGGTGGGATGATTTATTGATACCATAGATGGATTTATTTAATTTAATAACCATATTATTTTATTCTTATGATTTTTTTGGTTTCACTGTATAAATCATTCCTTTAATGTTTTTGTGGAGAATTTTTTCTTGATATATATTTTATGTAACTTAAGATTAAAATGTTCCAATAGTTAAATTATTGTCCAAAAAGAGTATTTTGAGGAAACCAAAGAGAAATACTCTTTATAATTGATTCCATATTTATATGTAAATCCTTTGGTGACAATATGTTATTTATACCTTTCTATTAAGGTAGAAATGATAGTATGAAATAACAAACAAATGTACTACTGATAGACCACTGAAAGTAAGATCGAAAGATCTACCAGAAGTTCATCTGCAGATCAGCACAATAGAAAACCGAACCCCCAAATCTTTACTTCCCCTTTAATTGAGTGTACTATAAGTAGGAATTCACTTCACCCACCATGACAAGTTGACCTCCTACACACACCCTAGTAAAAATAATAAATTCAATAGAAATAAAAGAAATGGTAATACATGAAACTGAAGTATATAAAGTTTTAAATGAACATAGGATAATTTAACATGCTTTGAACTTTTGTCCTACATGTATGGGAGGAACCACTATGACTTATTTATGTTAATAGAAGTAAAAAAGATTACAAAAAACTGAAAAGCACCATCAATAATATTTTATTATAGAATTATTAACACTGTAAAACTCTATTGTACATTATACTAAACTAGCACACTATACATGAATCAGACTCTCATTATTAGGATTGGTCTCAAATTACTTTATTGGAAAGTTTTCCAATTTTCCAGGCCATACCAACTTCCCATATTAATGGAGAGGCCTCCAAATGGAATGTTACTATTGATTACCTGCAACACTGTTGACGTCAACCGCTTTTACAATAATCACTTATTGATTCTTCTTTCTAGAAAATTCCTTATAGAAGCTTCACTAAACTTATAGAACACCCTTGATATTAGTGTAAGTATGAACTTTTTATGGAACAACTGCCACTGAAGATAATAATTTCCACTACTTACACACTGAACCCGACCATCTACTGCTGATCGAATTTCCAATTAATGTAAATCTGATTCACAAACTTCTAATGATCTAAAATTATAATACTACGGACTTATAATTGTTCCAAAAAATTATTCACATCCCAAGGATCTCCCAATTAAAGACATTTTATAGTAAAAAAACTTGAAAAAACTCTTCAACACGATTCCTCCCTTAATAGTAATAGCGTTCCTCCATCTTTTCATTCTTTTTATAACCCAAGAACCACTGAGACATGATATTACCTCACACTTTCCTAAACTAACATCTTGGTGAACATGTCTATTGTATTTTGTATTTATATTATCTTCTATATCTTCAAATAATTTTACTCTGGCAAGTCCCTAATGAAATGATACTTCAAATCGATATGATTAGTTTGAGCATGGAACACCGGTTTTTTACCCAAGTGAATTACACTTTGGATATCACAGTAAAGCACTTCACCTTCTAAAATACATTTAAGATCTTGTAGAAATCACTTCAATCATAACATCTCCTTACTATCTTCTGTTTCTTCTATATAATTTTCTTTAGTTGTATATAGTGTAACAATATTATATAGTCATTAAATCCAACTAACTATAAATTATCGATATGTAAACATGGAATATATTGCACTCTTTTTATTATCTAAATCTCCAATGAAGTCCGAGTCCACAAAACCTGGTAATGGATCTTACTCCCTAAAGCAAAGAGATTGATCTTTTGATTTGTTCAAATATATAAGGTTCAACTTCACAACCTCCCAGTGAACATTAAGAAAATTTTCAATATATCGACTTATAACTCACATTTCATGGGTAATTTCCATATTATTCTAAAACATTTCACTCATAAAACTTTTAACCACTGATGCATATGACGCTTTCTCCATATACTTGGCCTCAACTTTATTTACTGGTGCTCATGACTTGGAAAAAATTTTGTGAGCCAAAATAGGGGTTTATATTGGCTTAATTTTATTCATCCTAAACCTTTACATGATATTTGGGACTTAATATTTTTGATATAGAACAAACTCCTCATTTTCCAACCTCTCTCTATCCTTATCCCCAACATGTTCCTTAATTTCCTGAGATCTTTCATCTCAAAACTTACATACAACTAATTTTTTAATTTTTGAATCCTATGAAAATCCAATACAACTAGTAACATTCCATTGAAATACATCAACAAAATGAATAAAGTTTCATCATTCCATTACTTACTAAAACAACAATGATGAGTGCTAACTCTATCAAATCTTTCATATGATATAAACCCATAAAATTTATTATACCACTATCAGAGTTCTTTATTTAATCCATATAATCTTTTCTTAATTTCACATACCAATTCATGATTTCCAACTTCCAATACACCTATTGGTTATTCCATGTAAATATCCTCCTCTAAATCCCTATTAAGGAAATATTTATTGACATCCATCTATTCTAGATATAGATCTTCTGCTACCACCATACTAAGAATAATTTTGATTGTATAATTTTTAACTATCGGTGAGAAGATTTTTAAGAAATAAACTCCTTTCTTATTATTAAACCCTTTCAATACCAACCATACTTTGTATATCTTCTTACCATTAGCCTCTTCCTTAATACAATAAAACTACTTGTTTTCAAGTTCCTTTTTACTCTCTAGTAGTTTAGAAATATCCCAAGTTCTATTGAACTTCAATGAGTATAGCTCCCCATTTATGGATAACTCCCAATGCTTAGATTAACTAATAAAAGTTTCCTCCTCTATATGTTAATGTCCTAATACATCCTTTAGAAGTAGAGAGTTCAGATTATGCACAATCATCTACACTAGTCTCCTGATTCTGGTTGATCTCATCAACTAAATCAACTGATCCGAACTACTTGGCCCTACTATTTCTATCCATACCCGAACCTATGGTACTCTTACTCCCATATCATGAACTTCCAGTTCTCCCACACAAGATTTATCTACTCTTTAACTTTCTGGTACTTCCTATGATCTCATATCCTAACTTTTAATGCCTTCTGTACTTTCATTTGAGTTCTCCAGTTTCTATGAACTACTGGTACTTTGTTCAACCTAATTTCAATAGTTTATTCTCCCTCAAATTCGTTCTCCACCAAGTTCTGGTCCTTCCATAGGATCTTATCATCAAATAAAATATCCCTGCTTCTAAAGATCGGTTTCCTTTCACTATCCCACAAATGATATCCAAAATATTCATCTCCATAACCAAGGAAAAAACATATTTTGGATTTAGATTCAATTTTTTCTAGGTCCTTAGAATTTACTTGTACATATGATAAACTACCAAAGACTCTAAGAGGCCAAACATCCAATTATTTTCCATACCACAGATCCTATGGAAGTTTATACCCTTCCATTAATGATGGACTTCTTTTGGTGTGATAGGCCATCGTGTGGAGTGCCTCCACCCAAACCACCTTAGGAATTATGAAGTAAAACCTCATAATTTTGGAATTATCTTTCAAAGTATGATCCATTATTTCAGATACTTTATCACACTATGGTGTTATAGGAACCATCTTCTCATGCCTTATCCCTTCATTCTTGTAGAAATTTTGGAAGTTTCATTCAATGTACTCACCATTGTTGTTTGTTTTGATGTACTTAATCTTCTAGATGCATTCCCTTTCTACCAATACTTTAGACTAAATAAACACATGAAATATATGATATTTTTTCTTCAATAATTAATTCCATAATTTCCTTATATAATCATTAATAAAAGTGAGAAAGTAAAGGTAACCACCATAGGATTGAATAAGGGAAAGTCCCCAAACATCCTAGAGTACAAGTTCCAACTTCCGATCCCCAGGCTTTTGACCATAAAAGTTAGAAGACACCTTATTCCAATTTACCAATATATAATTTTTACACTTTACTATTCCTATGTGATTAAGATTTAGTATTCCCTTATCCTTCATAACTTTCATGTTCTTCTCACTAAGGTGACTGAACCTGCAGTGCCATACATTCAAATCATTTGAAGTTAAACATATGATAACTACACTCACATATGAATTTTGTTTCATGTAAAGGGTCACATCCTTTACAAATTTTTCAATCATCATGGATACCATTTCAACCTTTGATACCCAATTTTCAAATCTAATTTCATAGCCAACATCATCTAATTTCCCTATGTAAATTAGATTCCCTCTAAGGACAGAGATACGATATTCTTCTGATAGTTTCAAGAATCATTCATTCTTCATTCAGATGTTGACATATCCTTTTCTAGAAACTTCTAGGGATTCACCATACACAATATAGACTTCCCTAAAATTCCCATATGAATAATTTTACATGCATCTTTAATCACCATTTGAATATAAAGATGCTCCAGAGTCAACCACCCAAGCTTCTACCGCTGTGTTCATTCTTAGAAACTAGTTATTATGAGATTAATTTTCATTAAAAAATTCTAAACTCTTGAAAGTGGATGTACTTATAGTGTTCTAATTGTGAATTTTATAGTCCTTCTTGAGATTTCATTTCTTCTA
Source organism: Viscum album (assembly GCA_963277665.1). Lineage (NCBI taxonomy): Eukaryota > Viridiplantae > Streptophyta > Magnoliopsida > Santalales > Viscaceae > Viscum > Viscum album. The sequence goes on from OY728157.1 coordinate 1,382,795,095, forward strand.
TCACTTATAATTGGTAGGATCATGACTATCTGACTTACCTTGACTCCTCTTAAAATACTTTTCTTCCATTTTTTATTATAATAAAACTTCTTACAATGGAGTGACATATCCCTTCCATAAATATTAAGAGCACTACCAAAAGGTACCTAAAATTCCCTTCTCTAAAGTTATTCATTGAGTATTAGATTATTGATATCATTAAACACTAGATCATCTTTCTCGCTAAAGTTAGTAACTGTAGTAAAAATTTCATCCCAGCTCTCTAAAAGTGAGGATAATAGTAACAATGACCATAAATCATTATAAAAAGATATATATACCGATTAGAGATGTTCACAAATCATGTTGAATCCATTAATAGGATCTACCATTGGTATTAATTCAAAAAACTTAAGTAAAAAATTATTGTAGAATGAAAAATTTATTCAGGGTTATCTATATTTCATAAATGTCTATTAATGACTTTAGAAATTCTATTGTTGTCTTCATATCTTGAATATTAGACTAAAAATTACTCACCGGAGAAATTACCAAAAGTTATAATGCTTTCATATAAAATAATCCCCATTCAAATTTATCCATTTTCACCAGTTTTACCATGGGTAATGGGACTTCCAAGTCCTTTTGAATCAGATGACCATCAATCTTCATTCACTAGAATCAAAAATCCATTCCATCAAACATCTCGATCCATATCTTCCCATTATCTAATTCCATGCATGTTTCTTCTAACTGTGTGCCAAACCCTGAGCTTCAGAACCAAAACCTTTGATACCACTTTTTGGGGGAGTAACAATAATAAGAAATACAAATCACTTGTACTAGTGATTAAATATTTGAAGTAAAATTTATAGATCCACTAGAAGTTCATGCGCAGATAATCGTAGTGGAATAACAAACCTCCATAAATCTAATTCCACTTTGACTTGGTTTACTAGAGGTAAGAAGTCACTGAACCCTACCCACCACACAAATATGACCTCATACACACACCTCAATAGAAATAAAAAATGCAATGGAAATACAATCAATGATAATACATGGAACCAAAGTACATGAAGTAGAAAAATAAATACATGAGAATTAAACATGCTTTGTAATTTTTCCTACATGCATGAGAGGAACCATTGAAACTCATTTCTATTACCAGAAGTATAATGATTATAAACAAATGAAAAACACCATCAGTAATTTTTCATTATAGAATGATTAACAATATGTAAAAATGTATTTCATGGTATATTCTACTGATACACTGTACATGTGTCAGACCCTCTCATTATCAGGGTTCGTCCCTAATTCATTTATAGGAAACCTTTTTTGGTTTTCTAGGTCACACAATATTTCCCTATTCATATAGAGGAATCCAAATGGAATGTCACCATTGATTACCCATAACACTATTAACCTAAACCTCTTTCCCTGATAAAAACTTTTAGATTCTTATTTTATATAACTCCTTTTATAATATTAACTAACATTTTAACCACCCTTGATGTTATTAGAAGTATAAAATTATGATGGCCCAATTTCCACTAAAGAGAAGAATTGCCACTACCTACATGCCAATCCCATCCATTTACCACTAACCAAATTTTTGATATAGGTAAATCTGATTCTAGAACTTACGATGATCTAAAATTTAAGCATTATGAAGTTTCAATTATTGTGAACATGGATTTTCATCACAAAAAAAATATACATAACCTTTTGAGTCCTTTTTAGTATTAAATAACCATTTGAAACCAATAGTCTTTACACCTTCAGGAAGTGGGATATGATCCTTCACATCACTATCCTTCATTGAATTTAGCTCATATGGTTTCTTCATTAGTTTTATCTCTTCATTCATATAACCAATGAAGTTTTGAGATTTCATACTTTCAATGTATTGATGGAAATTGATTGAATGATCTTACATTAATCCAATATCAAAGTCATGTTCTTATAGAAACTTAATATAATCATCCAAATTTTCATTTCTTCTCTATCTAGTGGATCTTTTTAGTGGAGATGGTTCTTGTGGATATTGATTTTTTTATTTAGAAACAACCAAAATAGGGAATTTGATGATATTTTCTTATTTTAGAATAGATTATTGAATAATTTTAGGTATAGAAGCTTGATCCTAATCATTATCAATATCCACATGGGGAACACTATCATATTCTTTTTCAAATAAAAAATACTTAGTCCCCCCTGAAACAATAATATCCTTAAAGAAATATGAATTTCCCATATAAAAAATAAACCCAATAGTTGGATAAAAAAACATTCAACCCCTAGATCTCTCAGAGTATCCAATAAAGTAATAACTAAAAGTCCATGAGTCTATTTTTTTCCATCCAACTTACAAGGCCTTGAATCATCTAGAAACCCCAAAATGTGAAAGTTCTTTAAACTAGGCTTCTTTCCCATCCAAATTTTATAAGGTGTATTTATAGTTGCCTTAATTGGTGTAATGATCTATGTCATTACAAGTCAATGATTTCAAGTGAAATTTGATATTTTATGGATATGGGGGTAGTTGGAATTTTATTTGGAGTTTTGGAGTGTGGTTTGGGGTATTAAGTTTTGAATTTATAATGTTTTAGTGGTGGTGGTGTGTGGGGGGGGGGGGGGAGGGTGATAGATTTTGTGTATTGGTGGCCAAATAGAGTAGGGTTGAGGTGGATATAATTCTTAATTAATAGGAATCCATAATGTAATCAGTATAAGAACATCGGGTACCAGATGCCTGATCCAATTAGGGAAGTACCCTTTAGAAGCCCATCAACTACCAATGGGTCTAGACCAGGTGTCTAGTGAGTATTGAGTACCGGGTACATGCTGACTAGGTACCCTGTAGGGTGAAATCACATTCTTCTATTAGGGTAGATCCATTATTTCTAAGCCCCACATTATTTATCTAAGTAGTATCTTAAGAGTGGTATTTTTTCATCCCTCTCAACCTCATTTCTACCCCCCTTAAACCCCCTTTCCCCCTTTGTTTTTTGGTCGATCAGAGGTTGTTTTACCATGATAGATCACGGTAATCCATCCCTCTACACCTATTATCTTCCCATTATTATTATTTACTTTATTTTTATTATTTTTATTTATGAATTCAAGGATAAATACATGACACCATCAGAACCCCTCATGGGATGGCGATTAGGCCAAGTGTTCCACCCCAAGCCCACCTCTAATAGGCAAAGGGTTAGTGACTAGAATTGAGTAGGAATATCACACAATATGGGAGGACTTATCCTAATGAACTTGTATATAACACATGTCTCCATATAGAAAATACTAATAATTCAAGATAAAAGAATGAAAAAATTGGAATATATAAATACACGCGACACATGTTAATAATATATATAATATGAAAATAGTAGAACCAACAACATAAAGTGAAAAAAGATGATACAAATATCCCAAATGTAAACTAACCTAGAAACACTAAAAAATAATTAGACTTCTTAATGCAAAAATCCTGACACAAACACTGCCCTACATCCATTAAATCTGAGAACCAAAAATATCCCATTCCAAAAACTCTATGTACACCATGATAATATCTAATATATCTATAATTTTTATAATCCACAACACATGTAGGTGATATGTAATGTCTCTGATTTTCCATTTATTATTTTTAAATATTATATGGAATTATTTCGAGACCGGGCGCGAAGACGGCACATCATTCCGAGGTCCAGTGAGCCCGGAATGGTGGTTTGAACTTTTTTTAGTTAAGTGAGTTGGCACTTGTGCGCAGTTGTGGAAGTTTCCAAACGAATGTCCGGATTAAAAATATGAGCGCACCGTTGCATCTGGGACGACGACGTTACCTAAGAATGAGGCTAACCTCAACTGGAGTGGGTCAAGGGAAAAAAGTTAATTTTCGGACGTTTTAAGTAAAATAAAATAATATAAATTAACCAGTTTATTTTATTTCATTTAAGGAAACATCCGCTGCAGCGTGGAGACGGTGCAACTGTTTCCTAAATGAATGACACATCATAATTACTTCAAAATGGCAAGTCAACTTCATTAATGCAACTGCATAATTAAATGTTAACTTTTTCCCTTTTTAATGGGTTAACCAATTGTTGATTGTTGGCAACGCTTGAGAAGAACCTCTACCGAATCCGTGAGGAATTGGAGCAATTCTCGACGACGAATGACAACGGATCGAAACCAAGGATCGTTGCGCCGATGTTGAAGGATCATAAAGACAATGGAAGCATGATTCCTTCATCAATGATCGATCCTTTCAAAAGTTAGGGGTTGTTTTGATTTTCTTTTCCCCGTATTTGAATTTAAACAAAGAACACGGATCAACCACGAACAAGTTGATCCGCGAATTCGTACGTTCTTGCGGGAGGGTTTTCTTTGGGATGATTTTGGGGAATTAATCCATGATTTATATTCATGTTGATCTCTACTCTGTTTAAACCTATTAATGGGCACGGATCAATGCCGTGACAAACGACGACGAAGGTTTGTTCCTCAATTTTTTTATTTGGATCTCTTCCTCCTTTTTCCCCGTGTGTTCTTTGCGTTCTTCACGGGGTGACGAACAACAGATCATTGTGCATACGTTCTATGATGCAACGATCCCAAACTGAAGGTTCGACATCACAACGTTCTTGTGGAGGTGTGAAGACGATGGCGAACGACAAATCAGACCAGATCGGAAAGGGCGTTCTTCGAGCGTTCTTCACTTGGGAAGATCAATCATGTTTTCAGAGCCGATTGGAGGCAAAAAAATGTCGGAAACAGCTTCGTGGTGTCGGGGAGACCAAAACCTGAAGGTTTCGTGGTGATAGGATGGCCAGAACAATGATTGGAGCACCACGGGAGGCACGACGGCGGAGGTCTGCATTTCTGAAAATTTCCAGAATACACGGCGTGTACTTCCTAAGAACACGCCGTGTAGTTCTGATGGTGGAAGCTAGGGTTTTGGGGTCAGAGAAGGATCACACGGAGTGTGACCCCGGTCACACGACGTGTTGGACCTTCCCCGAAGCTCAGCGTGTACTTTGGATGGTACACGAACACAGGATGCTCTACACGGCTTCAGGAGGCACGGCGTATACAGCTCGGCAGAGGCGGTTACACGGAGCTTGGTGTGTATCCCGGGGATACACAGACACGAGATGGAGTACATGACCGTGTACTCCCTCACCTGGCCAGGCGAGGTCACCAGCGCAGGTCACCCTGTGTGCAGATTGCACGGGTTGGAGTACACGGGTTGGTGACCGTGTACGGGTACATGACCAGAGTACATGGAGCCAGCCCCAGTGACCCAGACACGGCGTGTACTCCGTACTATACACCATGTATAAAGTTTTCTACATGACCAACCTCACGACACAGGCTGTTGTACATGGGCAGTACCCGGGGTCAGACAACACAATGTGTATCATTTCTACATGCCGTGTACTTTTTGGAGAATGGCTTGGTCCTTTTGTTCGCCGTGCCTTGAACATCTTTCGTTTGGGTTAGTGCCCCTTCTTTTTTCCCCCTGAAGGTCAAGCATCATTCCCTCACTCCGGATTATGATCCCTTCAGCAGGACTTTTCTGTGACAGAGTCAGGAATCCATCCGAGAGGCCCGGATCGAGATCCTCTATCCATTCCAGACCCTAGGTAGAGTCAGGCATCGGCATGACCAACTTTACTGGGCATTGATCCTCTACCTAGAAGGTGAATTCCAGATGAGTCGCGGTATCCTCCATGGCCCTGGCAGTGATCCTCATCTGTGTATCGAGATCTTTCCCACTCAGGAGTGTGTCTCCCGTAATGAGTGCTTCTATCTATCGTAACCCTTCCACTCAGAAGTGTGTCTCCCATTGTGAGTGTAGCTATATCTTGTGACTGTTCCCGACGAACATCACTTCTCGGACAAACATCATCAGAATTATAAGACTCGTAGAGTGTGTTCTCCCGGAACGAGCGCATCACGGAATCTTCAAACGGAATCCCTTGTGGGGGTATGCGGTTGTATGACTTGTATCTAGACCACGGTCCTGGGTTTTGAGTATATCTGGTTTTTTTTATATGTTCTGTAAACATATATTATGCATAGATGCCTATACCTTTACTTTGTGTACTGCTTTGTGGTTTTAGGGGTCCTCTACTGAGTATTGTTATACTCACCCCTGCACGGGCTTTTCCCGCATGTCTGGTGTCTTGTGCAGACGAGCAGCCTTTTGATAGAGTCCAGGGCGGACCAGGACAGGACCAAGATTTCTGAGTTTCCTACAGGCCGAGGTGTTCCTACGGCTACGAGCAGTAGTCCCAGTACCTTTGTGCTTATAGGTTGGACTTTGCAGTTTTTCAGACTCTTGTTTTTGGTGGGCTTGTATTCTGGCCCAGTTTACTTTTACAGTACTCTACCTTTCTTCGTGCTCTGTTGGTTGGGTTTAGTTTTGTGCATGCATTTTTGTTCCTTAGTGTTTTACATTTCAGCATTTGTGGGCTTGGAGATGTGTGTGTGTGTACATGTACTTAGGCAATGCCTCCCATGTTAGTGATATGCCTACTCAGTGCTAGTCACCAGCCCCTGGCCTATTGGAGGCAGGCTTGGGGAGTCATGGTGCGGGCCCCACTAGGACGGGTCATGACTGAGTGGTATCAGAGGTGGTCGGTTCTACCTTAGGACCAAGAGTCTATGAGTTTGGTTAGGGAAACAGTGTTGAGTGTTTTGGGTTCATCTTTCAGGCCAGAGACTCCAGTGTTGGTGCGGCGACCGACGTATCCTTACACCAGGACTCTGATAACCTGCTTTTCAACCTGGTTCACGAAAACACTGGTTTTGGGGAAATAAAAGGTACATGCATCATATAGGAATGGGTTGTGTCTTCCATATCCTTGGTGTCATCTATCCAGATAAACTCATTGACCGTGACACATCTTGTTTCATTACAAGATTCCTCCACGATGCGTACCCGCTAGGATTCAGTAGCACGATCACGAGGATGACCCCCTCTGTGACGATGCTTCGATACAGGGACCAGTTCCCCAGGCGTTGCCACCGGGTGGTGCACCTGCTATACCACCACCAGTGGAGTAGCTAATGGTACCTGTAGTACCGACTGGCGAGGAGCACAAGCTTAGTGCGCTCCATGAGTTTCAGAGACAGAGGCCCCTCAAGTTCCAAGGCAATCCCAACCCTCAGGCGGCTGAGGACTAGATTGAGGCGATGACCAGAGTTTTCCATCTAGTGAGGACACCAGCAAACCAGATGGTGATCCTAGGAATGAGCCTTCTTCAGGGTTCAGCCGAACGATGGTGGAGTCTGACCATGAAGACTCACGACGAGGAGAATCTTTCATGGACGGAGTTTGAGAGACTCTTCAGGGTGGATTTCTCCCCAGTCACGCTAAGAGCTGTGCGCATCCAGGAGCTTCTTCAGCTCCAGCAGGGCAGTATGACGGTGGCTGACTATTCATCGAGGTTCACCAACCTCGCCAGGTACTCGATGGATATGGTCAGGGATCAGTACTTCAGAGCTCAGACCTTTGAGAGAGGTCTACGGTGAGACATCCGAGCTAGTGCCGTGCCTCTATGCATATCAACCTATATTGGAGTGCTCGAGCGGGCCTTGGTGATCGAGAGATTTTTGGTGGAGCATAGATAGCCACCGGCAGTCAGCAGCAGGCAGACATGTGCGGAGACACCGGAAGCAGGGAGCCGACATCAGACGCAGAGATCTGGATGTGGGAGACATCATAGGAGGAACCAGGACATGGGATCGACAGTCCAGGGCTCTTAGGATGGATCCAGTCAGCCTAGGGAGAAGCGATGCTGCGCATGCGACGGTAGGGGGCATGTCGCTAGAGATTGCCCGACACGTCGGGCTGCTGACAGGGAAGTGGTGGATGGACCACTGAGACAGAGGCAGAGAAAGGAGCAGGCAGATCTGCCAGGTGGCAGAAGTGTCAGAGGAGATGAGAGATATATAGGTGGTGGAATACGCTTCGACTTACTTCCACCACCACCCCCAGGAGGTCCGCACCAGGCTCAGGGAGCTGGGGGACAGGGACGGGGGCAGCTGCATGCGGTCGAGGCATACGACCCAGGGGCTCTAGGGATGATTCGAGGTACGATATGTGTCTTTTCTACCTTAGCTACCGTACTCATAGGCACATGTTCCAGTCATTCCCTTATAGCCACATGTCTTGTACAAAACCTCGAGATTCCGGTAGAACCGTTGACTCGATCCTTACACTTGGAGACACCTACGGAAGGAGACTCGATGATCACACACCTTTTCAGATAGTGTGATCTTACCCTTGGAGGTGATATTTTCGGTTGGAACCTATTGGTGGTAGCGTCAAGGCCTTAAAATGTCATTCTTGGTATGGATTGGTTATCTTCGGTCCATGCCCAGATTGACTGTTTTAGGCGAAGAGTGCGGTGTGTCCGCCGTGATGGAACAAGGTTTTCCTTTGTCGGAGAAAAGGAAACCCAGGCAGCACAAAGTGGGATCATGCATAGGAGGGGGCAGTCAATCACTCATGAGTTGGCTAGCCTTATCCTCGGAGCAGTAGATGTTGTGAGCTCTCAGTTCCCAGCAGTGGTGGAGGAGTATGGGGACGTCTTTCTGGAAGATGTTCCAGGGTTACCTCCCCACCGGAAAATTGACTTCTGCATCGACTTACACCCCAAGACGACACCGATTTCCTCATCGGCTTATCAGATGGCTCCTGCAGAGCTTCGTGAGCTGAGGGTGTAGTTGAAGGATTTGCAGAGCAAGGGTTTCATGAGACCTACCGTTTCACCCTGGGTGGCCCCGGTCTTGTTTTCCAAGAAGGCAGATGGGAGTCTGAGGTTGTGCGTGGATTACCGGCGCCTGAACCAGGTGAAGGTGAAGAACAAGTATCCACTGCTGAGAATTGATGACCTCTTCGATCATCTAAGAGGGGCTCAGTGGTTCTTGAAGGTTGATCTTCGATCAGGCTATCACCAACTACGAGTGTGAGATGAGGATATACCGAAGATGGCTTTCAGATGTCGCTACGGTCACTATGAGTGCTTGGTGATGCCCTTTGGCGTGACGAACACCCCCGCAGTGTTCATGGGGTTGATGAACCGGATCTTCCAGCCGTACTTGGACCAGTTCGTAGTGGTCTTCATCGACGACATCCTTTTATACTCGGCGTCAGAGCAGGAGCACGCGAGACACCTACGGATGGTTCTGGACGTACTCCGAGAGAACCATCTTTATGGAAAGCTCTCGAAGTGTCAGTTCTGGATTCAGGAGGTCCACTTTCTGGGACATGTCATCTCAGCATATGGAGTAGCTGTGGACCCAGCCAAGGTGGAGGCTATGTTAGCATGGGAGCCACCTCGGAGCGTGACAGAGGTGCGAATCTTCCTTGGGTTGGTAGGATATTACCGGAGATTCATCCCTGATTTCTCCCAGATATCAGCACTGATGATGACCTTGACTAGGAAGGGGAAACCCTTTATGTGGATAGAAAAGTGCCAGCAGGCTTTTGAACAGTTAAGACAGAGTTTGACGAGCTCCCCAGTCTTGAGATTGCCGGAGGAGGGTGTCGAGTACATAGTTTTCTACGACGCATTAGGGACCGGGCTCGGCTGTGTCCTGATGCAGCGGCACGCGGTGATTGTTTATGGTTCTCACCATCTTAGGCCGAATGAATAGAACTATGCGACCCATGATCTAGAGTTAGCAGCGGTAGTCTTCGCACTGAAGATGTGGCGAAACTACCTTATGGGTGAGCGGTTCATTGTCTACTCTGACCACAAGAGCCTGAAGTACATCTTCTCATAGAAGGATCTGAATCTGAGGTAGATGTGTTGGCTAGAGTTCCTCCAAGACTATGATTTCAAGATCATCTATACTCCTGGGAAGGGGAACAAGGTGGAAGACGCTCTTAGAAGAAGGTCGAGCTCACAGTTGTTGAGTGAGGCGACACAACAATTAGCCGCGTTGCAGTTATCCTTCGTGGATGGTGAGGTCACAGCTTACCTAAAGTCGATTTTTGTCACCCCTCCACTCTTATAGCGAGTTAGGGAGGCACAACTTGGGGATGTCGACTATGTGGCTTTATGTGCTCAGTTAACCACATGTCATGCTCCTGATGGATTTTCGCAAGGTGGGGAGCACATACTTCTTTTCAGAGGATGTACTGTTGTACCAGTGGCGTTCCAGGAGGAGGTCTTGAGGGAGATTCATACATCCCCTTTGGCGGTACATCCTAGAGTGGAAAAGATGTACCAGGATCTCCGATGACAGTTCTGGTGGTCAGGCATGAAGAAGGCAGTAGCAGAGTTCGTTTCTCGATGCCTCACATGCCAGCAGGTGAAGGATGAGCACCAGGTTCCAGCAGGGTTAGCTCACCCCTTGGAAGTTCCAGAGTGGAAGTGGGATGGAATATCTATGGAATTAGTGATAGGCTTACCATAGATGTCCAAGGGGCACGATTCCATCTAGGTGATCGTTGACCGACTCACCAAGTCGGCCCACTTCCTAGCTATCAGGGAGCAGAGTTCCGTAGAGAGCTTGGGACGCCTCTACGTACAAGAGATAGTTCATCTTCACGGTGTCCCCTCGACTATAGTCTTAGGCCGAGATGCCCGCTTCACATCCTAGTTGTGGAAGGGATTGCAGGAGGATTTTGGGACTCAGCTACGCTTGAGCACGGCGTTTCATCCCCAGACAGATGGTCAGACAGATAGGACCATTCAGGTTCTGGAGGATATGTTGCGGGCCTGTATCTTGGACTTTGGTTGCAGCTGGGAGGACCACCTACCACTGGTGGAGTTTGCGTACCACAACAGCTACCACTCCACCATTGGTATGGCACCGTTCGAGGCCTTGTATGGGAGACCCTGCCGGTCACCACTTTTCTGAACCGACCCCAGAGAGTCAGCACTCATGGGTCCAGAGTTAGTGCAAGATACCACAGAGAAGGTGCAGATCATCCGGGAGTAGATGAAGACTGCACAGAGCCGGCAGAAGTCTTATGATGATAAACGACGGAGGCCTCTGGAGTTCGAGGAGGGAGACCATGTTTTTTTTTCGGGTCTCACCTCGACATGGATTGTAGAGATTTGGCCAAGGAGGCAAGCTATCTCCGAGGTTCATCAGACCTTTCCAGATCCTGGGCAGAGTTAGCGAGGTGGCATACCACCTGGCTCTACCGCCACAGTTTCATCGGGTACATGATGTCTTCCACGCGTCGCAGCTGAGGAGGTACGTGCATGACCCATCACACGTCATCGACTGGGGCGAACTGGACATCGAGGATGGAGTGAAATTTGCTGAGTACCCAGTGGAGATCGAGGATCAGCAGGAGAGGATCCTTTGTGGGCGATTTATTCCATTAGTGCGCGTTCGGTGGTAGCACGAGAATATTCAGGAGAGCACGTGGGAGCGGGAGGCCCAGATCCGTGCCCAGTACCTTAATCTTTTTGAGTAGCCTTTGTTTTGGATTTTCGGGGACATAAAGCCCCAAGGTGGGGAGAATGTAATGTCTCAGATTTTATTTTTATTATTTTTAAATATTATATGGAATTATTTCGATATCGGGCGCGAAGACAGCACATCATTCCGAGGTCCAGTGAGCACGAAATGGTGGTTTGAACTTTTTTTTAGTTAAGTGAGTCGGCACTTGTGCACGGTTGTGGCAGTTTCCAAACGGATGCCCAGATTAAAAATATAAGCACACCATTGCGTCCGGGACGACTACTTTACCTGAGAATGAGGAAAACCTCGACCGGCGCGGGTCAAGGGAAAAAAGTTAATTTTCGGACGTTTTAAGTAAAATAAAATAAAATAAAATAACCAGTTTATTTTATTTCATTTAAGGAAACATCCGCTGCAGTGTGGCGACGGTGCAGCTGTTTCCTAAATTAATGACCCATCATAATAACTTCAAAATGGCAAGTCAACATCATTAATGCTTCCGCGTAATTAAATGTCAACTTGTTTCCCTTTTTAATGGGTTAGCCAATTGTTGATCATTGGAAACGCTTGAGAAGAACCTCTGCCGAATCCGCGAGGCGTTGGAGCAATTATCGACGATGAACGACAACGGATCGAAACCAAGGATCGTTGCACCGACTTTGAAGGATCACGACGACAACGGCAGAACGACACCTTCTTTAACGATCGATCCTTTCAAAATTTAGGGGTTGTTGTTTTGATTTTATTTTCCCCGTATTTGAATTTAAACGACGAACGCGGATCAACCGCGAACAAGTTGATCTGCGGATTCGTACGTTCTTGCGGGAGGGTTTTCTTTGGGATGATTTTGGGGAATTAATCCATGATTTATATTCATGTTGATCTCTTCTCCATTTAAACCTATTAACGGGAGCGGATCAACGTCGTGACAAACGACGGCGGAGGTTCGTTCCTCAATTTGTTTATTTGGATCTCTTCCTCCTTTTTCCCCATGCGTTCTTCACGTTCATCGCGAGGCGACGAAAAAAGGATCGTTGCACATAAGTTCTACGACGTAACGATCCCAAACCGAAGGTTCGACATCGCAACGTTCTTGTGGAGGTGCGGCGACGATGGCAGACGACAAATCGGACCAGATCGGAAAGGGCGTTCTTCGAGCGTTCTTCATGTAGGAAGATCAATCATGTTTTCAGAGCCGATCGGAGGCCCGAAAACGTCTGAAACAACTTTGTGGTGTCGGGGCAACCAAAAACTGAAGGTTTCGTGGCGATCAGATGGACTGATCAATGATTGGAGCACCACGGGAGGCGCGACGACGGAGGTCCGCGTTTCTGGAAATTTACAGAATACACGGCGTGTACTTCCTAAGAACACGCCATGTAGTTCTAATGGTGGCGGCTAGGGTTTCGAGGTCAGAGAAGGATCAAACGACGTGTGACCCCTATCACACGGCATGTTGGACCTTCCCCGAAGCTCGACGTGTACTTCGGGTGGTACACGAACACGAGATGCTCTACACGGCTTCAGGCGAGACGACGTGTACAACTCAACAGAGGTGGCTACGCAGAGCTCGGCGTGTATCCTGGGGATACACGGACACGGGATGGAGAACACAATCGTGTACTCCCTCACCTGGCCAGGAGAAGTCAGCAGCACAGGTCACCCCGTGTGCACTAAATCATGGTTATAGGTGGGCCTATACCTAGGGTTTTAATAAACCATGGGGATAACTTTGAGGACTAAAAACTATACCCACAGTTCTCCAAAAATTGTGGGTATAGGGTCCCCTATACGCATGGTTTTGGGAGAACTATGGGAATATGTTTTATTCAGGAAGTATATGCTAAGGGTTTATTAAAAACATAGGTATAGGTGAAACCTATACCCATGGTTTTACTGAACCGTGGGTATAAGTTCCCCTATTTTTGTGTTGTAAAAAAATCGGGTGGGAAAACCTATTTCCATGGTTTTTTACCTATTCCCATGGTTTATAAATATATATATAAGAATATATATATATATATATATAATATATATATATATATATATATAAACGTAAGTACAAATGGTGTAGTGGTAAAGAACTTCAGTTGTGTAGAGGCGGTGCGGGTTTGAAACCCGTGTGCGACATTTTTTAATTCTATACCCATGGTTTCAAAACCATGGTTATAACATTTTTAAACCATGGGTATAGGTCATTTCTATACCTACACCTTGAGGAACAACAGTTTGAAAATCATGGGTATAGTCTATACCCACGATTTGAAAATGGGTATAGGTATTTCAGACCGTGGGTATAGCTCAAGGCTATACTGACGCCTCGGTTGCCCATGGTTTCTTGAAACCTTGGGTATAGGGTAAATTTCAAGTAGTGAACCATGTGTGTTGTGTGTCCCTTCTATGTCAGGTTGGGTGGAACTAACTAGGTCTGTTTTTCTACCTGACTAGGTGGTCAGGTTGCCCGTCGAGGATCCAATCCATTACTAGATGGGTTATATGTAACATCTTGACTCAGGTGATACTAAATTAGTGCCCTAATCTAGTTTTCCATAAGACTTCAAGAATGAATCCTCACATGACAAAGGCTATTTACTATCAATGAGGGTATAAGGTGGAATTGTGAGGAGACTAAAACCCTATATCATAGTGCACAAATAAAAGTAAATAACCTGACATCACACACATCAGAGTACACATAATGAATAAATAAACTAAAAATAATAATTCTGTAATAAAATATAATAAAGTAAAGGTCTGAATAGACATTCCATATATACAACATCAATCACCCATTGGTATGATCACATATACAAAATAAGAAACTAAAAAATAAATACATCAGGCTCTACTTCCAACTTTGAGCCATATAATATACTCGGTCTCCATTACCTTATCGAGTTGATCTAGACTGATCATTAGACTCCACACGAGAAATCTGCTCAACCATGAAAACCTAGGCCTTCAACCTATCCATATTTCATCTATTCTCACCCTAAAAGAATATATAAGGTCTTCACACACACCAAGGTTCATATACATGGGGTGATACATAAATCTTACTAGGCCACCCTATATAATGAACCTACAACTTTATTCCATAAGTACATGCTCCTGAAATATTCTTAGACTAGCTAAAACATAACTGAAATAAATATAAACAAAACCACCATCGATCCTTAGGTCCAAGACCTTGATCGACTGTACCTTATTTGGTCTATGCTGGAGTGTCTCTGATCATGTCTTGATGACCGTGCATCCTAAGTAACATGTAGCCGCCACCTTAATGGAATCCCCAACCAAACCTCAAGAATTTACTCATTATCTCTTACTAGGTACCTAGATGCCTCATTCTAAGGTACCCATACCATGCTAAAGTACTACCAAAACCTAGATCATCAGTTTGACATCTAACTCATGAATTTTAAACAATAGTTCTTGGGGAATCAATCTAACACCTAAACCATATATTAAAATAATAGTTCCTAGAGCATCAGTATGACACATAAGCCATACATCAAATAATGAATACTTGGAGAATTAGTTTAAAACCTAAACCATGGATGCAAAGTTTCATTCCACCATCTATTCTAGCTGGTGTAACATCATGGACTAGGGAATCAGTTTAACAAATAAAACATGGATGTAGAGAACTAGTATATCATCCCTTAACCATACCATATATGGTTACTAGAGGATAAGTATGACACTTAATCCATTAAGTATACTATATATGTTCAGATACTCAGTCTGAAACCTAACCCATATAATATACTACCCATTCCTAGAGCCTTAGTATGTCATCTAAACCACATACATGGAACACCACATCCACTATACTAACAAATATCAAAAAATGTGTTGAGAATCTTAGTCCAACACTCAAACCATAAAAAAAACTATTAGTATCGATATATAGGATCATGCCAAACTCTAAACCCTGGCATCCATATCATATCATAATAGTCCCAAAGGTGTAAATCAAGTTTCAAACTTAATAAACAAGGGAATACATAACAAGGGCCGATGAAACGCCCATGCATGTCATCAACATCTCAGCCCCACTGGATCATAAATTAGTTAAGATCCTAAGGGTCATTGGAAACCATTACTACCCAAACAAACATACCTTCTCAGGGATGGTATATCACTCGGTCACTCACTTGTCCTTATGGGTCAATACATAAATAGTGGCATCTCATTTTGGATACTCAAAACTAGTACTCAAGTGGAGGTATACCTCATCTAATTCCTGATCACAAATAAACTCTTGGACCAATGCCTGTATATCATAGGTCACACATCTTGAAACCCAGTATCAATCATCTCATAACCTCAAAAGCTTTAATGGTAGTAAATCCTCATAAGAGACATGGAATCAAGCCCAAACCCTTTCCAAGTCACCCTAGGTTGGCTTGTATATCCAACCTATATGCCACTTAAAGTCACAACTCTATCTTTCTAACTAGGGAAAGTCCCATTTAAACACCAATAAAAGTCTCCCACGAACTAGTTATATGTCTTCAAACCATTCTCATGACCCTTGACTAGGTCTCATCCCATGTCTCACTCTCAAGAGACAGCTAAATTGACTTTCTAGAGAAAAATAACTCCCTCATAACATAATTACCATAAACCACCACTGAGAAGTCCTAAAAACATTTCATGGGTTCCACCATCATGTTCTATGTAGAAAAAAACTCAAATTGACTTTTATGGTGTCCCATTCTGACTCCAGGGTGAAAAATCACACAAAATCCTTGAAGGGGTAACAAAGGGTCAGTACATGGTGTGTACTCCAAAACCTTCAACCTGGACATATACTTCAACATGAACTAGGTACACCTGGGGTCTGCCTGTGTACTACTACATGACCATGACATATACAAGGTCTGGATGCATACTACTACATGGCTGTGTCATACCTAGATTCTAGTTGTATACTTCCACTCATCCATATCCCCCTTACATGGGGTTCTTTCCCATGTACCCGACCACATGACCATGTCCCACTACATGTCGTGTAACTAGGCTACATGAAGTACATTCCCAAAATTCCATCTTCCCAAGCGCTCAAACACTTTTCCACGCACTACTACATGGTGTGTACTCCATGTACACAACATGTAGTTCCAAAAGTCTATTTTCTAAGATACATGGCCACATAGAAATGTACTACCACATAAAGTTTACTCCAAACACATGAAATTTTCTTCAAAGTTTTTGATATTCCCCAAGTATAAAGAACAAAAAACATGTGTTTCTAAAATAAAAGCCATGTGATTGGGGGTTTTCAATAGGAAACTCCTTACAAACCTATTAAAACTCCCCTTTTCCCCAATTAGGCACACATCGAACCCCAAGGGGTCCTTAGAAGTCATAATAGGGCTCTAAAACCTAAAAAAACACATCTATGGTGATCAGGGAATAAAAATAAAAAACCTTCCTACCTTATGGACTAATGTTGAAGCTTTGAGGTCTACATATTCTCTCAAAATCCACTCCCCCTTGATCCGGTCTCAACCTCCGCCATAGATTAAGTTCAGTAGCATTTTGTTCTCCCTTCCCTCTTGGTCTAGATGAAGCATGCAAGGGAGGCACCCTCTCCCTCATTTCGTGTGTAGAAATCCCAAAATGGGGGGGGGAGTCTTTAATTAATTAATTAATTAGTTATTTAATTAATTACCCATCTAAAACACCTTTCTCAAGTCCTGAAACCCAAAGTGGGTTTATAAATCACCTATAAAAAAACCCCATTATAGAATTATTCATAGAGTAAAAATCTAAATTCGATGCTCCATTCAAAAGATATACCCACTTGAACCCACACAAATAATTTAATATTTAATTAATTAATTATAAATATCCCTCTAAATATTGAACAGTTTGGAATTACACCAAACTCATATCCTAGTGTAAATTCTCTATTCTAGGGCCAACATAGTGGTTAGAAAAATTATCCAAGATCATCTTCTAGGTGAAAATGACCATTTTACTCCTCACAAGCATTAGAAACCAAAAATTACAATTTATGCTCAAATTCAGATTTTAGTGAAACATGAGTCTTTACAACCTACCCACTATAAAATTTATCTTCCTTGAGAATGATATGTGTTATTACAAGTCACTTTTTTCCACCATTAACAAATAATTAAGACAATGACTAACCCACCCATCATCCTAAGACATTACCCTGTCATCCAAAACTCATCATCAGGTTCATGGTTCTCCCCACTTTAAAACTCCACCTACAATGATTGATTCAATATGAGACACTTCCCATCGTTATAATTGCCTATTGAAATACATCTATAACAGTCCAAAAACCTTCTCGATATGGTTCTCAATACATCCTCAACCCTACCCACACAAGTGTCACATTGCCACAACTAATATGGTATGCCTCACCATAGGATTATCTTTACTATATTTTCATAACTAAACATAGATTAAATGGACCATGATCCAACCACTATAAGAACTCATAACTAGACATGGTCTTCTCGCTTCCACCAGAGTAGAAAAAAAGACATCCAGTATCTCCTATTCTTGCCTTCCAAGAATGGAACCCATGAAATTTTCTAACATCTATCCCATATCAAGGAACTTACTCACAAATGGAAAATGGTGCACTCCTACCATACAACTTTATATACACTGTTCCATGAGTGTAACCATCTAGGATATCCTTTATCAAACTAACATGATGTCTATATAACATGAAGTATAGGTGATACTCTCTCAACATACCGAGAATGATTTCAAGATATTGGGAATGATCATCTCTAGATTGGGAGTACACTAAGATGTCATTGATGAATACCAAAACAACTCATCCATTCCAAGAATATCACAGTTCTATCCCAAGAGACTTATGTCACCCTGTCCATATACCTCTCATCAAACCCACACTGATTCTTAGCCTAGTCATGGATACCTTCTGAATTCAAGAACCTCAGGTGTATGCTTCCATATCACCCAATCTATAAGAAAAACGAAATGCCACATCACTAGAACTCATGTATCCAAGATCCCAATAACACTTTACCTGTACACACTCTTGTGTAACCCAACTATAGAAACTGATTTTAACTCTAGTGAGTCACATATCTTGAAAACTTGTCTCACAAGATTTTAAACTATTCATGCCCACCCCACATGCCCATATCACACAACAAAGATCACCTTTAATTATTCCGATCTAGCCTATAACCACTAGGGGAATCTTTTTTGAAAAACCATTCCCTAGGCGAGGTTCCTAAACACACCTTCCCTGATTTAATCCAACCACAAGGATGGAGCACTAGTATACAAGAGAACCTTATCAAAAATAAAAAGCACACAATGTGTCTAAACTCCACACTAGGTTTCACCCTTCATGAACCATTATAAAAAGTTTAAAAAACATACACTAATGCCTCACACACCAAAAGATACAAAAAACTTGGTTGATATATCTCACAAGTAACCCTAAAAAACCATAAGACACAAACTACCTAAACTAGAGTCACATCAAGAAAGTCACTAGGCTCTCCCTCCTAGGTATAAGAAACGTCACAGAAGGCCAAAAATCACAGGAAATCTATCATGATCTCATCCCAACATTACTTGACATCAACATGTTAAAACACTCATCTATAGGGTCTCATATACAAAGGAAAATCATCTTCCAACCACCCACAACTAGGGAACCTATCCTCTTCAAGAATTTGAACATCAGACCGCTCCCTGGAGGACCAAGCCACACAACCAACCTCAAACAAAAACCACCAAACATGGTCCAATGACCATATACTGATACTAGAATAAACCACTAGGGTCACTACACCTGCTGTGTACAAGGACCGCACCAACATTCTCATCATCGAGTGTCTCACCATAGATCTATATAATGTTCCATCAGAAGGAAATTCAAAAAATCACACACTAGACGGCCTATAACACATAGATCCTACATGCCTACCATGATACAAGAGACACATCTTCCCTCTATAGGCAAAGATTTAAAATTAAATCATAAACCTATTTCCAATAGGCCAAGAGCTAAAAATCCATCAAAAACTATAAAATCTAAATAACATGTGCATCGACCAAGGTGAAAATAAAATACAACCATAACATCGGATACCAAGAACATCAGTCCAATACCCTAGTAGCCTGGACTTCCTATCGGAACAAGTATTCATTACATGCTAACCAATATCCAACACTGGATCTAACACATTCCTATATATCTGGTCTATCAAATACCAAATATAAAAATAGGAGAGTAACTACCTCTAATACCACTTTGTAATGTCCCTACCTCAGTACTACTAAATCAATGTCCCGATATGGTTTTCTAGAAGACCTCAAGCATGCCTCCTTATATGAAAGAGGCTTCTAACTAGTATCGGGGGTCTAAGGTTGAACTGTGAATAGACTATACCCCCATATTAGAGTTCACAATTAGAAGTAAATAACCAAACATAATACACATCAACGTACATGAAAAGTATAAATAAACTAAAACATAAGCATGATTTAATAAAATAGAATACAATAAATTCATGAACAACCATGGAATACATGAAAAATCAATCTCCCACTAGACCAATCACATATAAAAAATAAACAATTGAAAAATAAACACATCAATATCTACTGCCAACTTTGAGACATATCACAGACCCAGTATCCAATACCCTATCAAGCTACTCTGATCCGATCATCAAACTCCACATGATAAAACCACTCAACCATGAAACCCTAGGACTCATACCTATCCACATTTCATATATTATAAACCTGAAGGTACACATAAGTCCTGTACGCACACTGAGGTTCACATATAGGGGGTGATAAATAAATCTCTATAGGCCACCCCCAACTTTGAACCTACAAACTGCTTCCATAAGTGAATGCTCAATTAATATGCTCAACCTATTTAAAACATAACTAGAATAAATAAAAACAAAACCACCATTTATCCTTAAGTTTAATACCTTGATTGACTATACCTTCTTCAGACAACGTTGGAGTTTCTATGAGCATGTCTCGATGACCGTGCATCCCGAGTAACATGAAGACTACACCTTTATGGAAGCGCCTACTAAATCTCCTGAATTTACCCATTGTCTCTTACTCGGTACCTAGAAACCTTAGTCCCAAGTACTCATACTATGATAAAGTACTACCAAAACCATGAAAATCAGTTTGACACATGATTCATGCATCTAAACAGTAGTTCCTAGAGCATCAATTAATACCCAAACCATAAATTAAAACAATAGTGCCTGGATCATCAGTAAAAATATAAACCGTACATCAATTAAATAGTACCTAGATCATTAGTATAGAGACTAAACCATGTATTCAGAGCATTATTCCACCATCCATTCTAGCTGGTATACTGTCATGGCCTAGAGCATCAGTCTATCACATAAACTATAGATGTAGAACTCTATTCTGCCATCCCCAAACCATACAATACATGGTGCCTAGAGTGTCAGTATGGAACTTAAAACATAAATTATAATATACATGTTCAAATCCTCAGTCTTACACCTAAGCCATATATTATAATACTGATGCTCAGAGCCTCATTTTGGAATCTCAAGCATATACATGGAATATCACATCAATTATACTTAGCAATATCAAAAAATGTTCCTATAACCTTGGTCCAACACTTAAACCATAAATAAACTATCAGTATTGATATAGAGAATCATGTCCAAATCTCAAACATGGCATCCATATCATATCAAAACAGACCCACTAACATAACCTTAACAAAAAAGGGAATACATAACAAGGTCTGGTCAAATGCCCATGCCCATCATCAGCATCTCAGCTCCACCGACTCACACATTAGTTCAGGTCTCAAGGGTCACCTGTAACCATTAATACCCAATGAAACATACCCACATAGGGTTGTTTAATCACTCGGTCACTCACTTGGTCCTTTGGGTTAACACATAATAGAGGCATCACTCTTTGGATCCTCGAAACTAGTACTCAAGCTAAGGAATCCCTCTTCCAATCCCTGATCACAACCGAACTCTTGGGCCATTTCCTATCTCTTGGAGTTCACACATCCCAAAAGATATTCTCTATCATCTCATGGCCTCATAGGCCTCAGAGGTAGTAAATCCTCATAAGGCAGATGGCCTCAAGCCCAACCCATTTCCAAGCCACCTTAGGTTGGCCCATGCACCCAAGCTATCCACCCCTTGAGTTGGAACTCCATCTCTCTAACTAGGGACAATCCCATTGCAACACCAATTGAGGCCCCCCATAAAATCATGCAATGCCCTCTAATAATTATCATGAACCTCTCCCAGGTCTCATCCCATTTCTCACCCCAGGAGATAGATGAACTCAATTTTTAGAGGAAAATATCTATATAATAACTAAATTTACTTAAACCACCTCTTATAAGTCCTTAAAACACCCCACAGGTTCCACCATCACATTCCACATAGAAAACAAACTCAAAATAGACTCTTCTTGTGTCCCATTATGACTCTGGGGTGTAAAATCACCCAAAACCTGCCAAGGGGGAACAAGGGGGCATTACAAAACATTTACCCTGAGTACATGATGTGTACTATGAAACCTTCCACCTGGACATGTTCTTCCACATGATTGAGGTACACCCAGGGTCTATCCTTGTACTACTACATGGACACAACATACATAGGGTCTATACATGTATTACTAAACATCTATGTCATACCTATCTTCTAGACATATACTTTCATATGACCATGTCCCCCTTATATGTGGTTCTTACCCATGTACCTGGGAAAAATCCCATGTCCCACTACATGCCTTGTATGTAGAATACATGATGTGTAGTCCCAAAATTCTATATTCCCAAATACTTAGCCACATAGACATGAACTACTACACAATGTGTACTCTAAGTACATGATGTGTAGTTCCAAAAGTCTATTTTCCTAGCTACACCATCACATGGAAATGTACTACCACATGTTATGTTCTTTCAAAAATTCCTTCTTCCCCAAATTGAAAGAACACACAACATGTGTTCTTAAACTATATGCCATGTGATCAGGATTTCTGAATGGGAAACCCCCTATAAACCTCATGAAACCCCATTTCCCTGATTAGGCATAGTTAAACCCACAAGGGGTCCTTATCAGTCATAATAGGCCACTAAAACATAAAAATAACACATATATGAGAATCAGGGCATAAAAAAAACTTCCCACCACATGGCCTAATGCCGAAGCTTAGGGTCCAAATTTACCCCTAGAAGCCACTGCACCTCAATCTAGTCTTGATCTTTACCATGGATGAAGTCCAACAACATTTCCTTTCCCCCTTTACTCTCGGTATGAACATTGTGAGAAAGGGAGGTTACCTCCCCCTCCTTTAATGCATAGGAATCCCCAAATAGGGGGTGGGGTGGGGTAGGGTATTTTAATTAATTAATTAATTATTACCCATCTAAAACACCTATCTCGATTCCCAAAACCCTAAACATTTTTATACCTCACCTATGAAAACTCTTATATTCCAGACTCATCTAAAGAGTCATAATCTCAATCCAATGATCTGTTCAAAAGATATACCCAACCAAACCATCATAAATAATTTAACATTTAATTAATTAAATACTAAATATTTTACAGAATTTAAACAGTTTGGAATTACACCAAACTACTTTTCTAGGGTAAACACCCTATTTCTAAACCAATAGAGTGGTTATAGAAATTATTCAAGATAATATATTTGGGGAAAATGTCCATTTTACTCCTCCCAAGCATCTGAATGTAAAAATTCAAATTTCTCCTTAAATATAGATTTCAGGGAAATAAGGGTCTTTACTGTAACGAACCAATGTTTTTCAATGGAAATTCCCTTCTCATAAGTATGTCATAAAATCACATGAAAACACAAAATAATGAACTACTAAGTGATAAGTGACCTTTAAACATAAGTTCGTCACTTCTGTGTTTGGAATTTCAAAAATCCGGCATACACGGTTGTAATCAGTAAGTTATTTGGAGTCCGATAAGGAAAACTTAATTTTTAGTGAATAGTAACCTACTCTAATTAATAGTAACATACCCTTATGAATAGTGATATACCCTAATGAATAGTAACCTCACCTATGGTGGTATAAAAATAATATTCAAGTTGGAAGTACGATATACCTATATTTTAGAATAAGTTAATGAATGTTTTAAAACTGGTTTTGATAATAAATTATTATTTTAATTAAATATTATAATAATCATATTTATAAAATTATTTTTGAAAAATGGACTTCATTTTTGGATTCTAAACATCAAAAAATGGTCAGGGTTAATTTTTTGGATTTTTCTGAAATACTTTAATTTTTGATGAATAATAGAATCTGATAATTCACAATAAATGCTAAATAATGGATTAATTGAGTCATCGATGATGTTCTACTGATTTAAGGACACTTGGTTTGGGATAACATGATAAAATAACTATTATTGGTCATGGAATACTTACTATTCCTATTCTTGGGAAGAAATAATAAATTAATGATTATAATATAATGAAATCCCTCCTCTCCTCCACTATAAAACCCCCCTTCACTCCCTCTTCTCTCGACTCCTATAAAGCCTTGTGCCTTTCCATTATTCTACCCAAATATCTCCCCAAGGTCATCCCCCACGTCAAAAATCTCTCAGACTTCTCAAAATACCAAAACCACTCCCCTTAAGAGGTTCTCAAAGGAGGAAGTCCCAAGAGGTAAATTCTTCTTCCCAATTTCTTCTTTTCTTTTAAGTTCTTTTCTTTTTTATTTATTTCCTCACCTCCCTTCACCATAATAGTATGATAAATCCAGTAACATAAATTTACTGTAATGTCTTCATGCTATTGGTATATTTCATTATCTTCTCTCCTTTCCCCACCCTTTTATTTGAAAGAAATGAAAGCACCATTTGAGATGTGCTAATTTAGCACATTCAAGGACAACAATTTATCAATTTCTATTATTATCTTTAATTCTGGTCATGAAACCATTTGTGTTATGGTTGAAATAGATTATTATATATGTAATATATCCCATTTTTGGTTCTTTAATCTTTTGGTACAAATGGAATTAAGTTATAAAGAAAAACACATTCTTTGTAATCAAATCCACCGATTAACAAAAACGGTTATCACAATGGTTATATATATAATAATTCAACTTCACTCTAAGTAACCTAATTAAAATTAAAACCATGTAATCTCCTGGATATGAAATAAAGAATATAACTTCAATTCTGGACAACCACTTTAATCTTTCATATAATCCAAACTTGAATATAAGTGAACTGATCTTTTAAAGCCAAGTAAACAAACGAGCCCGAACAATGAAACTAAACCTTGTAACTAATCAAAAAGGCTTTGAATGAACTAAAAAGGGTTATAATAAATAAATTGAATATATAATAGGTTCTGGACTTATTAATTACTAAGACTAATTTTTTTATTCAGGTCGTTAATAACAGGTGGAGAACACCAACAGATTTAAGGTAAGGGATCCTTCCCTTTTCAAGATTGTTCTCTATGCTATGCCTTTTTGTGTAATACCAAGTGATGGGGTTTGTTTATACACCTTCCCCATACTTCCATAATATTTTATAAGTGATTATAAACCCTTATCTCTCTCATCAATCCCTCTTAGTTACACCTGATACCATGCCGATAAACCATATTGGATTCTACCCAAACTTCCTTTATCCCTTAGGGTTGCTCTATCTTTCTTTTTACCAAAAGATAGTTGTTTTTTATTTTTATGTATAACTTAAAAATTAAATTTATATGCTCCAAAATCATGTTTTAATATCCATCTATAATTCTCTTTTAGGGATATACATGCTTTTAAGTGAATCTCTCCTCAATACTTCCCAATAAGCACACTCATTTTAAAGGAACTTCCCAAACTTTTACCCAATTTCAAGTGCACTATATCTTCTATTTTAAGACACCATTCTCTTTTTAAATTCAGTATTTTTATTATGAAAACCTTCTTGGTTCAATTATGGTTTGATATAAAAGAATTCCTTCTTTACTATTTTAAAGGCTCTATAGTATTTTCCTTAAAACCGCACAAAAAAGTTTTAATGCTAATGTCTCTCAAATACATTTCTTATGTGATGTAACTTCTATTTGTTACCACATAGCATGTTTTATGAATAAATTACCTTATGAACGTCCATGTATGTTCTAATCCCTGTATTTCATGGACACTTTCACGATACACTAATTGGTTATGCTTTATGTCATGATTGTGGTACCCAATTCTCTCTATGGGTAACCTTATGTTTATGAACAATTGATTATGTATGATTAATAATGTGGAAAGAATATTTACGTGGTAAGAATATTTATGTGGAAATAATATTCATGAAAATGTTGAGATGGGTGCGCCCAGATAGCGCTCCAATGCATTGGGTAAGGATAAGTCTCATGAGATACGATGTGAAATGGGATTGGCAGTTAGCCTTGACCCGCACTGAAATGGGAAACGGGATTGGCAGTTAGCCCTGACCCATACTAACGAAATGTTTTATGATTATGCCACCTTTATATGATTCCATGTTTATATGATACCATGATTATATTAAATGATTTTATAAGTTTCATGCTTTGGATATCATTATGTCATGCCTCCGAACTCATGTGCTTGAGATGCATCCTTATGTTTATTCCCTTATTGGTATTTTTAGCTCACCCCTTTGTTCATGTGTTCCCCAGGGTACCCTATGCAGATGTAAGGTCTCAAAGGAAGTTAGAATCTCTTTATGAAGATTAAATAAAGAAGTTTTTTAGCCCCATTTTTATGTTATATGTACCTAGTCTTACAAGACACTAGACTTAACGATCCTTGGCTTGTACTCTGATGATTAATTATGCTTAAAATCATGAAATTTTTTATGTAAAAGGCTTGGGTCACTATATTTACAACCTATCCTCTATAAAATTTATCATCTATGAGAAACCTCTGTGGTCTTCCAATCCACTACTTTCCACCATCAACAAAACACTAAGATAGTGACTAACCACACCCTTCATCCCGAGACATCAAAACATCACAAAAAACTCATCATTAGGATAATGGTTCTCCCCACCATATAAATCCACCTACAATGGCCAATTTTGATCCACAACACCTCCAACCATTGGAATTTCATATCAAAACATATCCATATCATACCATTGATATGATCGATGTGATTCTCACTGCATCCTTGACCCTACCCACACAAGGGTCACTTCACCACAACTGATCTAGTACTCCCCAAAATAGGAGTATCCTTACTACCACCTCACAACTAAAAAATATTCCACAAACCATGCTCTAATCACTGAAAAACCTCAGAATTGGACATGGCCATTTCGCTTCCATCAGAGTGAAAAAACCAAACATCAACTATATTCTGTTCCTAGAGTCTGATAATGGAACTCATGGTATTCACCAACATCTAGCCTATATCAAGAACCTTACTCTCAAATTTATTATGGTTCAATCCCACCATACGACTTCACATACACCATTCCACTGGAATAACCTCTTAGGACCCCCTTCATCAAACTAATGTGACATCTATATAGCATGGTGTATAGATGATACTCTTTTAGTGTACTTAGCATGATGTAAATATATTGCGAATGTTCATCTATAAACCAGGATTACAATAATATTTCCTCGATAAATACCAAAAAACCCATTATTTCTTAGAACATCACAGTTCTATCATGAGGGCCACAAGTCACCCTACCCATAAGACTCTCATCACACCAACAACAATTCTCACCCTACTTATGACTCCCTTTGTAATTAAATAACCTCAAGCATATGATTATATAGTGACCAATATACAAGCCAAATGATATAACATGTCACTAACTCACATATCTCCAAGATCCCATTAACACATAACCATTACATGAAATTGTGTAACCCAAATTCAAAACCAGATTTTGACTCCAATGAGTCACATCTCTTGAAAAATCAGATCACAAGCCTTTTCCACTGGTCATGCCTTCACTGCATGCCCATATCAGCCAATGAAGAGTTCCCTTCATTCTTATGATCTAGACTATAACCACTAGGTGAATATTTTCCACACAACCATTCCTTGGGTTAGGAAGTCGAGCAAACCTTCCCCTCTTAAAACCAACCACATGGCTAAAGCACTAGCACACAAGTGAACCTTATTGAAACAAAATGATTACAACATCTCTAAACTCCACACTAGGATACACCCTTCATGAACCATTGACCAAAAATTCCAAAAACATCCTCCTATGCCTCAGAAAACCAAATTCACACATATCTCGGTCGACATCTATCACAGGCCACCCTCAAAAACCACAAGGAACTAACTCCCTAAACTGGAGTCACATAAAGAAAGTCAGTCAGATCCATTATCTAGATCTATCCCAACTAATAGATGTCCATAATGCATAGTTCTTCCAAAATGATCTCTTCCCAACATTATCTAACACCAATAAGTTGAAACACCCGTCTCTAGGGTCTCACATACAAAGGAACATCATCTACCAAACATACCACCTACTACTAGGGCACCTATCCTCTTCAAGAATTTGCACATATGACCACTCCCTAGAAAACTCGGTCACCCACTAGGGTTCTATGGTCATATAATTACACCATACCAACCCACTAGGGTCACAAAACCTACTATGTTGGAGGATTTCACCATCATCCTCATCATCAAGCATCTCATCGTAGATGCACCGAACCTCTATCATAAGGAAATACATAAAATCACACACTAGAAAGCCTATAAAATATGAATCCTATATGCCTTCCATGATACATGAGATGCCTATTTACTATACTAGATAAGAGTCCAAATAAAGTCATAGGTATCTTTCTAATGGTACAAGATCCATAAATACATCATAAACCATCAAATCTAAACAACATGTGCATCTCTTAAGGTGAAAATCATATAAAATTGTAATATCAAATACCAAGTACATCTGTCCTATAACCTAATAACCAAGACTTAATATCAGAATAGGTGTCTTTGATGAACCATAAAATATCCATCATAGGATCTGACACATTTCTACATCTCCACTCTACCAAAACCTAAATAATAAAATAGGAAAGTAACTTCCTCTGATACCACTTTGTAATATCCCAACCCGATTTCTACTAAATTGGCGCCTTGATCTGATTCAACACAATACCTCAAGAACTCCTACTCACATGACTAAGGATATGAAATATTAGTGTGGGTATAAGGTGTAAATGTGAGGAGAGTATACCCCCATATCATATTTCACAACTGGATGTAAATAACTAAACATCATACAAATCAAAGTATGTAGAAAGAATAAATAAACTGAAATAGAAGTATGCTGTAATAAAATGGAATAAAGTAATGGCCCAAAAAAACATTCCATACATACAACATCAATCACCCAATAATATAATCACTTATACAAAATAAACAAGTGAAAAATAAATATATTGGGATCTATTAACAAATCCAACCTATATAACCTACCGGGTCTCCAGTACCCTATTGAGCTACTCTAGTATGATCTTTAGACTCCAAATGAGAAAGCCACTCAAACATGAAATCTTGGGAATTATTCCTATCCATAATGAATCTATGATCAACCTAAAAGTACACATAATGTTTATAGACACACCAAGGTCCAGGTACAAGGGAAGAGAAGTAAATCTCAGTAGGTCACCCCAAATGGTGAATATA
This sequence comes from Viscum album, assembly GCA_963277665.1. Lineage (NCBI taxonomy): Eukaryota > Viridiplantae > Streptophyta > Magnoliopsida > Santalales > Viscaceae > Viscum > Viscum album. The sequence goes on from OY728157.1 coordinate 1,382,824,257, forward strand.
TAAACCGATTCCATAAGTGAATTCTCATGCAATATGATCATCCTAACTGAAACATAATTTAAATAAATACAAAGAAAACCACCATAGATCCTCATGTATGAGACATTGATTGAATGTACCTGCTTTGGTTAATTCTAGAGTGACTTTGAGCATGTCTCAATGACCATGAATCCCAAGTAACATGAAGAATATACCTCTATGGAATCCCTAACCAAAACTCACGACTTTAAATATTTTATCTTACTCAATACCTAGAAACCTCAGTCATAGGTACTCATACTACACTATAGTACTTCCAAAAACAATAGAATCAGTCTAACATCTAACTCATGCATCTTAAAAAAATTTCCTAGAGTATCAACCCAACACCAAAACTATAAATTAAAACAATAGTGAATGGACCGGTAGTCGGAAACCTAAACCATACATCAAATAATTAGTTCCTACAACATTAGTCTAACACCTAAACTATGGATACATAACATCCACCCATACCATCATTTCCTAGAGAATCAATCTGACACATAAACCACTGATGCAGACCATCAGTCCTCCATCCCTGAACAATACAATATATGGTTCTTAGAGAACCAGTCTAGAAATTAAACTATAAAGGATACTATCTGTGTTTAGATACTCAATTTGAAACCTAACCCATAAGTATAATACACATACCTAGAGCCTTATTCTGACATCTCAATCACATATGTGGAACATCATGTACAATATACTCAGAAATATCAAACAATGTGCATGAAACCTTAGTCCAACACTCAAACCATAAACAAACTATCAGTATCAATATATAACATTAGGTCCAAATTTCAACCATGGAATATATATTATATCAAAACATACTCATAGGCATAAACCAGGTATCAACCTTAACAAAAAAAAGAATAAATAACAAGGGAACCAAATTCCCATGCCCATCATCAACATCTCAGACCTACCGAATCACACATCAGTTCAGGTCCTAGGGGACACCCATAACAATTACAACCCAACCACACATACCCGACCAGGGTTAGTATATAACTTAGGCACTAACTTTACCCTCTAGTTTAAAACATAAAAAGAGGCATCCCTCTTTGGATCCCCAAAACTAGTACTCAAGTGGAGGCATCTCTCTTCCAATCCCTGATCACAAATGAACTCTCTGGCCAATGCCGGTATCTCATAGGTAACACATCCCAAAACCCAATCTCTAGAATCTCATGGTCTCATAGGACTCAAAGGTTGTAAATCCTCATAAGGGAGATAGACTCAAGACCAACCCCATTCCAATCCACCTTAGGTTTTCCCATACACCCAACCTATCTACCACCTCAAGTCACAACTTTGTCTTTATAACTAGGGAAAAACACATTGTAACACCAATCAAGGCCTCCTACAAACTCATGCTATTTCCTCTAATAAATCTCACGACCCACGCCTGGGTATTGTCCTATGTATCACACTTTGGAGATAGATAAACTCACTTTTTGGAGCAAAACATCACTATTATAACTTACTTTCTACAAAACACCTCTTAGAAGTCTTTAAAACACCCCATGGGTTCCACCATCATTTTCTATATACAAAAAACTCAAAATGGACTCATCTTGTGTCCCATTCCAACTCTGAGGTACAAAATCACCAAAAACCCTCAAAGGAGAAACAGAGGGGTAGTACATGGTGTGTACCCTGAGTACATTATGTGTAACCTATAACCTTACTCCTATCCATGAACATTCACATATCCTAGGTATAACTGAGGTCTGGTCGTGTACTACTACACAACCACATCATACATGGGGTTTGGCCATGTACCACTACATGACTATGTCATACATGGATTTTGGCCATGAACTTCCACATGACCATGTCCCCCTCACATGGGGTGCCTAACCATGTACCTAAACACAAAACCATGTCCCACTACATGCCGTGTACCTAGAAAACGTGGTGTGTAGTCTCAAAATTCCATATCCCTAAGTACTCGATCACATGTCCATGCACCACTACACATCATGTAATCCAAGTACACGACATGTAGTTCCAAAAGTCTATTTTCCCAACTACAAAACCACATGGACATGTACCAAAATATGGCCATGTACTACCACAAAACATGTACTCCAGGTACATGGTGTGTTCTTCTAAAAATTACATCTTTCCCGAATAGGAAAATCGAAGACGTGTGTTCTTGAACCACACACCACATGATCAGGATTTCTGAACAAGAAACCCCTTAAAAACCTACCAAAACCACCATTACCCCTTGATTAGGAACATATAAAACCCCAAGGGGTCCTTAGAATTCATAATATGGATCTAAAAGATAAAAAATACTTATGTGGGTATTAGGGCATAAAACTCAAAAAATGGCCTACCACGTGGTATAAAGCCAAATCTTTAGGTCAAAATTCACTCCCTGAAGCCCCTACACCTCGATCTGATATTGATATTTGAAATGAATGAAGTCCAGTGGAATTTACACCCCCTTCCCTCTTGGTCTTTTCATCACACATAAGGGTTGTTCCATCCCCCTCATGTCATGTGTAGGAATACCCAAATGGGGGGGGGGGTCTTTTAATTAATAACTAATTAATTAATTATCTATCTAAAAAACCTATCTTTAGTCCTAAAACCTGAAGCAAGTTCATTACTCACCTAAGAAAAAAACCCCCATTCTGAACTCACCCACAATGTCAGAATATCAATCTAAAACTCTTTTCAAAAGATATATCCACCCAAACCCACATGAATATTTTAATATTTAATTAATTAAAAATTAAATATTCTCCAAAAAATTGAATGGTTTGGAATTCCACCAAACTCATATCCTAAAGTAAAATATCTATTTTGAGACCAATGAAGTGGTTATAAAAATTATTTGAGATCATCTGCTAGAGAAAAAATGACTATTTTACCCCTCAAAAGCATCGAGAATAAAAATTCAAATTTCTACACAAATTCAGATTTTGGGAAAAAAAATGGGTCTTTACACTACGTGCTAGGTTTTCCTAGCTAGCCAAACCACACTACTCGACCCAAATTGAGGCCAAGACTTATTGATATACTAATGGGTTGAGGCCACTAATGTACTATATATCACCCGCCACATGGTGGCCAATGCTTCATTTGATCATGGCTAACTGGATGACCAGGGGGGACCCTAACCACCACTTCCACCTATGACCTTTTCACTATATTGGCCACTACCACCACATCCCCCACTTGATTTCCATCACCCAAATTTTAGACCATCACCCAAACTTACACCCCCATTATTGTCATTAAATCCTCCTCATCGAGACACTATCCTGAACCACCTTCCTTTATTAAGCTAAGCCAAATCACCCAAGCCTTACCCAAGACACCTCATATTGTCCCTTCCATTACTGCTTCTAACCACTAATAGGGATAAAAACCCTTTTTTCTCACATCAAAGATAGGGATAAAGATAGATGAGATAAAGGGAGGGATAAAGAGTGATGGTCAGTGGCTGGAGGTCTCTGCTACCTCGCATCACACTAGAAGCTATGGATGATGGATCTATCCTATACTAGGGTAGGGTGAGGGGAATGGCACAAGGGAAGATAGAGGATTAACAACCAATCATCCATAAGGGTGGATTCTTTTAGTACTTCATCAAAAACTAATGTTGATCACTACACCATCACGAATAAGGTCAAGCATATAAAAATCTCCATAGAAAAATAAGGCATGGGGATTAAGAATTTTAATAATGAATAATCAATACTAAATTCTTGAAACATAGAGAAATATTAAAATTATGATAACTAACTCACATTTAGAGAAATATTAGTTGAGGGTTATGATCGCACCTAGATCTTTCGATGATCTTCTTGAATAGCTTTCAATGTAGATCTCTAATCCTATAAAATCTCTCATATCTAATTAGAGTTTATGATGGATAACCATAATTAGTATAATTAAATAAGTTTAAATAGGTAAAATTAAGGTTTATTGGTATTTTTAATTAAAAATATGAGATGATCCTATCCTGTACCTCAAAATAGAAACTAAAATTATAACACACATAGGGTAAACCCCCTACTTGAGGTAAACCATGATGAAAATGTTCACATATGAGGCTCTGTTTAGGATATATTTATGAATCTTCATGATTGAATTATTTTGGACTTAAAATAAGTATATTATATTTAATATAATATAATATGGATTATGTGATATAAATTTCACAAAAATATCTCATCGATCAACATGAAAATTATTATTTAAAAAATTTAAATGTTCAAATGAAAAATACGGATCAATTCATCATCCCCATTTTTAAGGATTTTCATCCCAAAAAAGATAAAATTATTAAAAAATGTGAGGGTACTAAATTCACATCTGATTGTTGGGTTCCTATAAGCCATGTTAATAGTTCCCATATTTCCACAAAATATACACCAATGATATCTCTTTACCTCAAAGGGCCCTATCCCACTAATCCTTGATCACCACAGGTACTCTATAAAGGTATAATTTTCATCTATGTCCAGATAATACTTATAAATAATGTGAAATGAAAGATATTATACACTCAATAAAATTTAGAGGGTAATGATTGGTTGTATGTAACCTCACCTACATTGCACAAGATCTATAATCGCTCAATGAACCTCAGGGATATATTTCTCCCTCAACCAAATGTTCACAAACCGTATCATGGTGATACCTTTGGGAATATATAGTCTCCATCCTCGAAATCAAAAGGCATCAATAATCATTCTATATAGGACATAAATTGACTCTGATCTATCCTCACCCACTCCTAGATAATGTATAACTTCTCTATTTCTATTGGAGCTAACTTTGAACCGATAAGAAATGAATTTATAATCTCCATATATCATAGGGGTTAACTATAGGGTTTACCATATAGGTCATTGAGAGGTTCCATGCCAGTAGTTTAGTATTCTATATTGTTTTACACAAATTCTAATAAAGGTTGGTGATCATCACAACTCTGGAAAAAATCAATCACACAAGCCCTCAACAAATACTTGAGAACATGAATTATCCTATTTGTTGTGATATATATATTATAGTGGAAAACCATAATCAACCACAATTGAGTCCTGAATGTATCTTTAAAAATCACCATAATCAGGATGTGAGCCAAACATCCAAGTCAGAAATATTCATCAAGGGAATCCCATGTAATCAGATGATTTCATTTACATAAATGTTTCCCAATATCTCAAAAAAAATATCTTTTCCCAAATAGGAAGTAAATGGGATGAATTTTACACCTAGTTGATGATCACTCAAATAACATCATGTCTCTTTACTAAATATATAAGTCCTATCATGAAGCCTATCAATATGCTATTCAAATTAAATTTTAGATCCCAAAGGGTGTACACTAAACCCACTAGAACTCGGTTCTTATACTTCAATTGTAGAAAGTTGAGACAACATGATATAAACTAAAAAACACACCACTTCATACCTAGCCACAAAATATATTCTTGAGATCTTGGTATATAATTTTCACACCTGGATATATTTGTTAATGGGGAAATATGGAAATCTCTTAACACTTTATCACATAGCATGAATATAACCTCTGTCTTCCCTTGAAATAGGTTAACATGTTCTACAACTTCAAATAATCCATCTATTATGTCACTTGAGGATGTATAGTTTGATAGGACCTCCTAATCAGTGTATATTAGATGGGGCTCCTTCACTCACTAAATAAGTGTGGGGGATACCACCACCTATCAATGATAAATGAAATCTCCCTAATATACCAAGATTAACTACATCATGTACAATTGACCAGAACCTCCATCAACTAAGTATGAGATTTCCTACTAAGGGAATTGACCATCAATTTTACCTTTCATATAGTATAGATAATTTTGAATTCATATTCCCATAGGAACTCTAAGAATCACCACTCCCCTAAGTTGATATATCACTAAGAGAATAAGTACTCGAGACTCCTATGGTTCATATAGAAAATAAACCACTAAAAAAGAAGGTTTTGTCTCCAAGAATTTAGAGTGAAAACTACCACCACAAGATCTAAATTATGGGTTTCATATTTCTTCTTATGAGGTATTAGCTACCTTGACCTATAAGAAATCATCATCTGCCTCTTCATTAACACACAACTAAGTGTAGTTCTAGAGGACTCGTAGAACACCAAATAGTCAAATAATTCCTCTAGAAACCTCATGAGAGGAGTGATCATCAACCTATACTTAAAATATTTAAAATATCTTTGACACTACTCAAATAAAGAAAAGAGGTGCACCTTTCAGGTAAGGTTATTCATTGAAGATGAAATCTTGGAGAAAATTTCCATGAATCTATGAAAATATTCTAACAGCAAAAGTAAGATATACACCTCAAACACACTCTTAGTTAGTTAATAAAAAAGAACTACCCAAATCATCATAGAGTCTATAACTACTCCTCCCTCCAAGATGAAATTTCCAAGAAAGTAGACCTCAAGAATCTAAAACTTACACTTTGAGTGTTTACCATAGCGTTGGTTATACCGAAGGAAAATCATTAGATAATCAACATGATTTTACAATAACACTGAATAAATGAGAATTTATTCAATTAAATATACCATGAAAAGATCTAGGAAGGTTTATAAAATATGGTTTATGAGGTCCATAATCATATATGGAGCATTTTTTATACCAAAAGGGATCACCGGAAAACCATAATATACCTAGCGAGACCTGAACATTGGATTTGGGATTTCCTCTTAGTAGAACCTAATATAGTGCTACTCAAACCTAATATTGATCTTCAATAACTAATTTACTCCCTTAATCTAGTTAAATAGGTCATTAATCTTTTATAGAGCATATTTATTCTTGATTGACACCTGGTTCTGTTAGTAACAGTCAATAAAAAACCTATATCTCTCATCTTCTCTCTTGGAAAACAACATTGAAGTTTCCTAGGAGAACATATTAAGTATGTTGAAAAATTTATCTATAAGGTCCTCTAGCTACACTATAAGTACCCAACATTAAAACATTATATAATCTTGAGTTTTTAATCAAGAATTTACTTTCTTAAAATTTTAGGATCTTTATAGTTTAGAGTTTCATAGAATTAGGACATAAATCTTACATAAAAAGCCCATATATTAAAAAGTGAAAACTTCTACTCAGTATAATTTTCCTATAATATAAAACTTTTAAAATGAGACATGTTTTATTTTCATGAAACATATTTATGACTTTTAAATTCACTTCTTCTTTGTTCTTACTTATACATAAACCCAATATTTTTTTGAAAAATGTGGGATGATAAAAAAATACCAGTAAGGGACATATAAAAATAAATAAATAAACCCTTTGTTCATTATAAAACCATGAGATCGTGGAAGATATTTTTCCTCTAACATAATAAGATTTTAGCTCAAATAATTGTTTACTTATACCTAAAATCAGATTTGCTGCCAAATTTTTTTCATAAAAAACTTTACAAGAAAACATAAAGGAAAAATTATAATCATGAATTTATCTTAGAAAACACATGAACCCATGAAAATAATTTCTTAAAAACATACATTTTTAACTAAAAATAGAATAATTGATTATTTAAAAAAATATCCTTATCTTATCTTTTGAAATAAAAAAATTTTCATGAAACTCATAAGAATTCATAGAAAAGTCATATAGGTGCCTTGGGGACATCATCTTCATATAGGCCTTACATCAACCGTTATAATTGTAATATCCATATGGTCTACTTCCACCATAATTCTATAGAGAACATAATCATTACCCAATACATTAGAATGCAATATGGGTGCACCCATCGTATAAGGTATATCGAGCTCACCCAACATCATGAGCTATATCGAGATTAACATTCATCATAAAAAATGTCCAAGGACCATATCAGGAATAATTTTTTTAATATTGTACCTTTTCATCATAAATACCTTGAAAATATTTTTTGAACCCCTATATATAACACTTTTGGATATCGAAATACCCTTTCCTTTTTGTAAGAACCCAGTTCTTATTCTTGAGTTACAGGTTTCTTCTTTTCATTTTTCCTTAAGCGTTTTCGATAAAATAAGGAAAATGGGAAAAAATCCCAAAATTTGTGGGTACACACCATGTACTTTGGCCGTGTGGGATGAGTATACAAGGCGTGTAGGCCTGTCAGCGATGAAGGGTGTAAAAACTGACTAAACACTATGTACTTAGTATATACACGTTGTGTAATCAGTTGGCAGGTGAACAATAAGGCGGTGGGAGTAGCCGCCGGCAGAACGGTAGTACACACCATGTACTCAAAAATACACGCCGTGTAATCAAGTCGACAGATGAACAATGAGGTGGTGGAAAGTGGCTGCCAAAGGAACAGTTAAAAAAATGGAAAGTACACGCCATGTACTTGAGAGAACATGCCATGTAGTTATTTTTTTCACTTAAAATAGGAATTAACCTCCTCTTTAGATAGAGGAATATTAGAACGCTCGAGAGACATGGGATTGAAGGCCAGATCTTGGAAGATCTTCCGACCACACACCGGGACTCCGATTCCTTTGTCGTCGATCTCGTTTGAACTGCGCGGGTGAGTTCTTCTATCTTCTTAAACCTCTCATTCCAATTATTTCCCTAAAAGAAGTTATTTAGGTTTGAACACGTAATTTTTTATCCTAGATCTACATCATTCTTAGTTGATTTGGGAGGTGTCGTTCACATATGTCGATCAGAGGAGATCGAGGTAGGTGGTCTGGTGTTTATTTCCAACTGTCGAGTTGTTTTGTGTACCGTAGTGCTACGTGCCCATGTTTGGGGTGTTGTATGGATGAGGACTTGACTGATTAAATACCGATAATTGCATAGGTAATCTTTTGATTATGTATAAACTATTTTTTTGGATCGCTAACTTGATCCAGGGCCACCCCGTGGGTGCGTTTCCCTTGTTTAACTTTTTGGCTAGGATACCCATGGGTATGCTGTGATTATAGCATGCTTTGAGTTTTATTGAGAGAAAATGTATATAAATTGCTTGTTTATGTGTTGGGCTCGGCCCAGTTACTTATTATCCTGAGGGAAGTGTTTTTCTTATCCTGAGGGCAGTGTTTCGCTTAACCTAAGGGAAACTTTTCTTATGCTTGTGGGCAGTAGCTTCCATGCCTGAAGGAAATATCTCGTACGCCTGAGGGATATATTCATTATGACTGAGGGAAATCGCCCGAGGGTTTCGATTCTGATTACCTAAGGGTAAGGATTTTAATGTTTGAGGACACAGTTTACTTTGAATATTCACTGTGGGGATTTCTCATGTTATACCTGCCAAGCTAAAGCACAAGATTGGTATTGCTTTGCCTTTTACTTGTTAGATAGCTTGTTGTGGTTTTTGCTGCGGCACTGTATATGAGATTTTCAGCTGAGGCTGCATCTCTGGAACTTATAATTCAATTATATTTAATAGTTAAATAATAATTAAAATGGAAATATAACTAGTAGGAATGTTTAATTTTGAGTACTTCCTAGTTTACTGCATTTCATTATTGCACACTACTGTTGCACATTTTCATTGACAGTTGGGCATGGGCCTCTGGTGGTTTCCTACTGGGATTTATTTCTCACACCTTATTTGGGTCATGCCTTGGGCCCAAACAGATTATATTTCTGTAGGTGTTGACAAGGGTAAGGGTCCCTATATAGGTACATGATTGTTGTAGAGGAGTATGAGAGCATGAGACTGAGCTTAGGCTTGCGATGCTGCTGAGTTTCGATTACACTGCTTTGGTTTTGTTTGACTATACTTTGTACCTTGTGTTGTACTATATTATATTGTAGTGTATCATGTTTTGGATACTTTATTAGATTAGAGACATGTTGCATCATTATATATATGGTTGTTGGCCATCTTTTACTTTATTTCCATTGTCCATTTTAGTATTATATTGTTTACTGCTTCTGCTTTTTTGTTTTTATATTTATTCTGCTACACTACACTTTAACAAATGAAGGAATAGTTTGCCCACTATCAGTCTTAGGCCCTCGCTGCTAGTCAGCAGCCTCTTGAATTTGGGGAAATGCGCTTGAGGTCATGTGACCAACCGGGTTCGGGGAACCCATTGTGTGGCACCCAGATCTGGGACGTTACAAAGTGGTATCAGAGGACTTTTCTTTTATCTGAGTTATTTTATTATTTGGCGACAACAGAAAGAAATAGATTGTTGAGGGATTCGGTAATAAACTGTGCCTGAGAGTATCTACCCAATGTACAGGTAAATGCCGGATTGCCTCGAATTAAATTGTGATTTTCTGTTTATGATTATTAAAATTGATTTGATTTTCACCGTTGGGTGACGCACTTGTGGTGTGATGTTTATATTTTATACATGAGTTCTATTTAGTTGCAACCCGATGAGATGAGGGTATGACATCTCATGCATCATTTAGGAACATGTTATAATCACATTCCATGCATAGTCTCCATGCCATGTAGGTGCATTAGAAATTGCATGTTGTTGTGATAGATGTTGTGCTAGAAAATGCATGCTGTTGTGATAGGTTTTGTGAATGAACGCCAAACTCTGGTTCTTGAGGAGTATGGTCCCTCATCAATCAGAATTTAGTGGATCATAGACTTGTTTACTTTGTTATAACACATATAAGATTCCAAGATTTGGTTTGTGGGGAGTATGGCCCCTCACGGATCGAAATTTGGTACTTGGGTGTTCGTTCAGTGGGTTTTTGAACTCTAGAGTAGTTTCTGATGCTTATTGTCTAGAAAAACCCAGAATAAATGCCATGTAATTTTTATTACACGCCATTTAATCTTCTGTTTGGAAAGAAATGAAATTTTTTTAAGTACACGCTGTGTACCTTATGTACATGCCGTGTGGTTCCTAACCGTGTCATAGGCCATGTAGGCAGAAACATGGGGTTGGGAAAACTCTAGAGGGAAGACGTCGTGTACCGGTTGTACACGCAGTGTCGTGTTGACCCTATGTCCGCCATGTGACTAAAAACATGGATGGAGAAATCTTTGCTTAAACATGCTGTGCCACTTTCAAACACACCGTGTAGTGTAGTCTGGGAATTCGACCGTGTCTTGAACAACACGGGTCGACGAAGCTCGTCTAGTACATACCGTGTACCTATGGGATATGTCGTGTCGTCTTGACCGATGAGAGACTGTGTGGACTTGGCCATATGTCTAGGGAAATAGGGTGGTGTACATGCCGTGTGCGGGTGTAACACACCGTGTAGTGTCAACCGATTAGCCAACCATGTCACTAAAAACACGGGCAATTGGAATCTAAGCCGTACACACCGTGTCCATATGGAACACGTCGTGTAGTGTGATATGTGTACCTGACCGTGTCATGAACAACACGGGTTGGTGAAGCTTTTCTAGTACACTCTGTGTAGTTATTACACATGTCGTGTAGTATCGCTCAAAAGAGAGTCATGGGGCTAAGCCATGTAGAAGGACTCGGGTAGGGGAAGAAAAATTCAAGTACACGCCATGTGTGTGGACAACACGCCGTGTGTTTGGGGTGTTACACGACCAGTTCTGGAAGAAGTACAGGTCCATGTGAAAGACTTAAGGGAACATGCTGTGTAGTTATTATACACGCTGTGTAGTCTTGTTTTGTAAAACATGAATGTTTTATTTCTCCTGTTTCCTTCTTACGCTTCCAGTTCTTATTCCTTGATGATCTTAATCTAAGGCATGTGTTTGAACTTGTAGAGTCATGCCACCGATATGAACACGAGTTGTTCACCAAGAGAGTAGAAATGATTATACTCCAAAGATGGTAGGCCACATGCTACCGATTGATCCTCCAATAGTGCTAGATGCGGCACCAGCCGTTATACCAAAAGTAGGCGCGAATGAGAAATTACATGAAGGCTTCATGCGGTTTATGCAAAACTTCCAGGGAGCACCACCGATTGCCACATCTATGGCAGAGCTGACGCGTATAATCCAGCATCAGCATCCGCCCATGTTTTAAAGGGATGGAGGACCACAGGTTGTGGAGTCTTGGCTGGGTTCTATGTAGATGATCTTTGAGCATCTGGAGACACCTCTTGGGAGGAGGGTCAAGATCGCTAAATACGTGCTACGTGATTCTTCTAAGAGATTGTGGGATGTTACCACCCAGACTGAGCATCACAGAGACATGGCATGACAAGATTTTTAGGCAGTCTTCTATGACTTTTTCTTTCCAGAGATGCTAAGGGTAGATAGAGATTATTAAATCACCTTGAAGGGATAAGAAGGTTGTGTGATATCCTTTTAATTTCATCTTGATAAAAAATATTTAATTTTTAAAAAAGAAAGTCATTAAAACATGAAATGAATTATTTTATATTAAAATGAAACTAGTCCTTGTTAAGAGAATACCCATAGAAATTCAATAAAATTTTAACATTATAATACTAAAAAATAACCATAATAACTTTAAAATTAAATAATGTTTTAACCTCAAAGGTTTTCTTATCACTTTCTACTTATATCCCAAAAAATGTGACAAAATTATTTTAAAATAATACTTACCATTAAACCTAAGGGTTACATATACCTTAATCAAATAAAATTTCTTAAAAACTTTCATTCAATACTTATAATACGACCACTAAATACCTAAAAAGGGGGTGTCTATGCATTTAAAATTATGGAAAAACTTAAACCTAAAAACCCATGATAGATATATAAATCTTAAAACATCATAATATCTAAATTTATCTAAACCTTTCATCTAATACAAACTATAAGGAACTATCCTTAAAACATTAAATAATCTTAAGTTTTTAGTCAATAATTCACTTTATTACATTTTGAGGATCTTTATAGTTTAGAGTTTTATAGAATTAGTCCATAAATATTACATAAAAAACCCATATAATATAAATTGGATAATTCTACTCAGTATCATTTTTCCCAAAATATAAAACTTTTTAAATCAAACACATTTTATTTTCATTAAAAATATGACTACCTTTCAACTTCACATCTTCTTTGTTCTTAATCATCCCTAAAACCTATGAATTTTTTAAAATGTGGTATGAGAACCAAAATCTCAGAAATGAAAAAATAAAAACAAACAAACAAATCCATTAGTCATTTTAAAACCATGAGATCATAAAAGAGAGTTTTCCTTTAACATAATAAACTTTGATCTCAAATAATTGTTAACTTACTCAAGAAATCAAATTTATTGCCAACTTTTTTTCATAAAACAATTTATAAGAAAACATAAATTAAAAATCAAAATCATGAAGGTTTCTTAGAAAACATTCTAACTCATGAAAAACATTTTCATAAAAACATATTTTTTACCCAAAAAGGGAATAATCATTGATTTAAAATAAAAGATCCTTAGAAAACCTTTTGAAATCAAAAAATTTCCATGAAAAATCATATGAAATCATTGAAAAATCATAGGTGTTACTTGGTAAATAATATTAATATATCCCTTAAAATAACCCTTATAATTGTAATAACCATACGATCAACTTCCAATATAATTTTCCATAGAACATAATCATTACCTAATGTATTGGAGTTCCATCTAGAAGCATCCATTTTATAAGCTAGATCAGGATCACCCATCATAATGATATATATTAGGATATAATATCATAATAAACATTTTATAAGGACTATATCAATAATAAAACATTTTAATCTTGCACCTTTTCTCTATAAATCCCTTGAAAAACTCTTTTGAACCCATATGCAGAACACTTTTGGATATCAAAATACTCTTTCATTTTTAAAAACCCAGTTTCAAAACTAAAGTTCCAAAAAAATGTAAATAGTTTTTTATTTTAAGAATACTTGGAATATTATAAAGTAATAAAAACATAAAATAACAGTTATAGTGGCATAAATAATTGTTGACGCTATATACATTAAAACAAAACATTCTTTCATTCCTTTATAAAGAAAGTAAAAACATTCTGTAAAAAGATGAATTTTTAAAAACCATTGAGTGATACATAAAATTACATTTATAATTTCCTTATTTACATATAATAAATCAATAAAATAATAATAATAATATCATCATGGAAGAAAAATATTTAGAAAATAAATCCTTAAAACATTTAAAACAAGGTTTTTAAAGAAACGTGTCCCTTACCTTGAGTCCAAATCATCACATACATTATTTATATTTATGAATAATAAAATTATGTCAATTATTTAATTTATAAAGAAAATTTTCAGGTTTATTATCACTTTTACCATGTAATAATCAAATACTTAATCAATTAATTTCACATTGGACATTTTGATGATATTTATCTCATATGTCCAAAATGACTTTGGTAGGTTGACTATGGTCAAAGTTGTCATTATTACATCATATAAAAAATAATAATTAGGTAATAATTATCATTTTTTACACAAATTATAATTTTAAAACCAACCATGGAATATGGTTATGGAAAATTAACAACATTACAATCTTGGAGATGGTAGGTCGTACCTACGCATGAGTAACGTTTCCATTTTTCAATGATTATTATGGAAATAAGGTAATTATTATTTTAACTTTTATAATTATAATAATATCATAAATACCATAGTATTTATTTAAATACACTTATATATATCATACATGGGATGTGGTAATGAAAAACGAATCACATTTCTTCGTGGAGGTGGTAATCCACACGCACGCACGAACGTTATTATCATTTTCCAATGAATGAAAAGGTAATAAATTAAATGATATATTATATTTTAAAAATTATAAAAAGATAATTAATATCAAATATATAAATTAAATCCATCATTAAAACTAGCTGTAATAATAGGTTATGGAAAATGAATTACATCGGTTTGTGAGGTGGTAGTCCACTGTACACATGAACAATAATTCCATTTCCCATCTGATGGAATAAGAAGATATATATTGGTAATACCATTAAATTAATACAATATTAGTATATATTATATAATTATGTTATTATATCATCATGGTTTAATAACATTTGAAGGAGGTGTAAGAAGAAATAAAACTAAAATATTCGGTTAAAAGATATACCTCTTCTTCAGAAAATCTTCTTTGTATTACACTTTAATTCCTATAAGGTTTGTATTATGGTTAAACCAAGACCTAAATAATTAGTTTAGGGATTATAGGAAGGTATTTTTGCAGGTATTTTATAGACCAAAATCTTTTTTAAGTGTAAATAAAATATAAGAATAGGTACCCTTTTATAAGAGAGGGAAGGAGCTCTTGAAATTACTTAAAGTATTAATTTAATATAAATTTATTTTCATGGAACAATTTCTCTAAAATTATATATTTTGGATATATAATGAGTATGGGTATAAATAATATCATATAATATAATTTTTAAATTTTATAAAATGTTTTTACCATCATATTTTTATTTTAACCTCTCTTAACCCATGATTACTGCGTTAACAAAGTTTTTTACTCATTAGGGGTCAAAATAGTTATTATAAAAGGAAAATTGTTGAATAAATGGAACATGTTTGATATTTTAAATAATATCCCAATAAATGGGAAGATATATCATTTTCATGAATTTTAAATCATTTAATAAAATATTATTTATTATAAATTATCATTAATGTCATTTATAGAACTATTCATTTAATTTGACTTTGAAAACAATACGACAACAAAGGAATTAAAATTTAATAATTCATAAAGTCCCTAGAATGTTATATATCTATATAAAATTCATGGATATAATAATTCATTTAATTTATATTAATTTTTAATATTTTTAAAATCATTTATTTTATTTTTATATTAATTTAATAAATACTACATCGACATTACATAAGCATTTTATGTAATTATTTCACCATAAAAAATTATAAATAAATTATCATGATAAAATAGATAGTTTATATTTCAAATAACCATTTATAATTTTACATAAGTTTTTTATCCCCATCATAAAATATTTTAGATATTAAAAGCAAGAAAGTGACATTTTGGACTTTATCTTTTACATAAATATTATAAAGGTAAAAATCTCATGAAAATAGAAAAAAATATCATTTTTTAAAATTTTGGATACTAATGGATGAAATAGACCCATATAATGAAATAAAGGAAATTCTTAGGGTCATTTTTTAGTTCTTATCATTTTATTATTAACCTTAATTTCTCGATTTTCCCTTACCACAGTGACAAATTTTACTAAGGTTACAATTCATTATGTACAAAAATAAATAGGGCCTATTTACCAAATTTGGACCAAATGATTATAAATATGGAATCCATTTTTTAAGATTCAATTTTTAGAAGTGTCAGAAATTAATTTAAGATTCAAATGCAAAACACAATGAAGAACAAATTTTTAGAAAAATTCCTTTTTAATTATAAAAAATGTTATAATACCAAATATAACCATAAAATTGATTCCAAAGAACTTAATTGGATTATTAAAAATAAAATATAACTAATTTTACTTTGAAGCCATTTTTTTAAATTTTACTTGGTAAATTCTGGAATCAAGAATATAATTTTCAAAAAAATTAGTATTTTACACTATTTAATAAAAAATCAACCTTTTTAGAAAAATAAAAAAAATTAACTATAAGAAATTTTTAAAGAATTATTTCATAAATTATATCCTTTTTATAAAATAAAATATCTATAAGTTTCATTAATTAATTATAATATTCACTCACAAAAATAAATAAAAACCATTTTTGAAGAAAACATTTTTTTGAAGAACTAAATGAATTTACTTGAAATCAATTGCTTATTTACTAAGAATTAATAAATAAATCTTCATTGATTAGGAACTTTATATATACATTTCATAATTTTTTTATCCTATTCATACCATCTAATTAAATATCTAGATTATAATGGTCATTTTTAAATAATAATATTTCTTGGTTTGTTTAAGCTCGGTGTTGCGTATCTTGTACACTATCAAACATAGTCTTCTATTTATAATATCCAGATTTTAAATTCTTCCCCATTTAATAAATTTCATCCTTACAACTTTAACTTTAAATTGGTAATAAAATGTTTTATATTTGAAAATAAATTTTTTTAAATCCCACATCGTAAAAAGGAATAATAAAACTTCATCTTGAAATGAGGAATGGGAAATATACAGGTTTTCTAGAATAACACATAACTAGGGTTACAAATATGATAAAATTAGTGGAAAGTGAAAATATGGACATGGAAAAAAAGTGTAATGTCCAAATAATTATGAATAATATAAAATATCATTGATCACAAGAAATTGAATGATCATGCGAAAGTCAATGACCAAAAAACCATATACCAAAGAGGTGAGAAAAATACCATAGGTTCATCCGAAATGAAGGTAATGGGATAATATTTTTTTGTTTCAAGGTCCTTTTCATAGAGTTGAGAAATTTCTTACCATCTAGACTAAGAACATAGGAAAATATAATTACATGAAAAGTATAATTTTATCCTTTAATCAATTTCTACCAGAATCTCATATTTATCGATGAATAATGAGTATTAAAGATTAATTTGTCTTGTTTGAAGAACTAAGATCAACTTCTAATAGATCATATAATCCAGAAAAGGATAACAAGTTATTCCTACTATCCTTAGACATTAACCAAAACCATAATGTTTAGCGCAAGGTAAGATAATTACCAAAATTAATTAACCTTTATGTGAAGAAATAATAAATTAATCTCCCAAGTTAAATAGTAATACTAAAAGTTAAAACTAATTCATCCTTTAAATAACTATCCTTAAAACTCATTAAAATATTCATGACTAATATTGAAAACTAAATATTGGATTGATTTGATCACATATTATTCCAAGATAAATTTAACATTTATCTCTCAATAACATCAATCACTCTTAAAGTCTCATACCAAAACGTATATGACACAGTTATATAATCTATAAGATATACTAATTATTTTCACAAATGACCTGCATCACCATAAAGCCACATTAAAGTCATAATGCTTCAAAAATATAATTTATCCTTTATTCCTGAAATAAAGTCCTATCTTATCCAAAAATATTTCCATTTACCTTAATCATATAAGGTTCCAAAAATAGTAAACTTATTCTAAAATAACATAAATAACTTAATAACCAAATCATGTTTTAGTCCCATGTTTATCTATATGATTAAACATATTTTCCCAACATCATGTTAATCTTTATTTGTAATTTCATACTAATTAAAACATCACATAGGCTGGTGGAACGCATTTAACTATTATCACCCTTTGGTTGTGGGTTCAATCCCCATGAACTTTTAATATGTGATGGGTTTTATTTTTTACTAAAACTATATTAATATAATTTATAAAAAATTACCAATAATATAATGAAAATCCTAAAAAATATCATTAATCATTAAATAACTTTTTAACCTCTATGGTTTACTATATATCTCATTTTTCACAAAATCAAATAGTCTTAATTAATAATCATTTCCTTAAAATCAAGCACATTTTAACCAAAATTGTTATTTAACCCTTTATTATATGTATTTAAATGAGTGTCTCCAAAAATTATCACCTTTTTGCTACACCACTTTTCAAAGTTTTCAATTCTATATAACATAAGTTTCGGAATTTTGAAAAAAATATACTGTAGAATAATCCTTAACTGTTTCATGATTCTCATAATATTTAGAATATATTAAAATATTATTGATAAATAGAACCTTCATTAAAATTCATTCTCAAAACTTTTACTATGATTTTTATTCTTATTTGTTGATACTTTATTCCTACAAATCAGTGATATAAATATGTCCTTATGATTCATCAATATGAACTCAGTCATGTTTCATACTTATAACATAGGAAAATAATTCATACCATAAATCTAGACATCAGTTTCATCTTTTATGTTATTGATACCCCCTTTATCTTCTATCATAAAGTACATATTTCCAAAAAATGAATAGTCAATTACTTGGAGGAATTTACCTTGTTGAATGAGATGGATGAGTTGAAATTTTGAAATCAAATAAAAGAAATACTATGATCCATATTTTTTTTTGGAGAAATAAAAAGGTATTGGACATATCAAATAGTTTCTTGTAGGTGATTTGGATGTTAAAATGGATTTCAAAATCATTTTAACAAGATTTTACCATGATAGTATAGATTAAATCACCTGGAAGGGATAACAAGGTTGTGTGATATTCTTTTCTTTTCATCTTGATAAGCAATCTTTAATCAATTGAAAATAACATCATTAAAACATGAAATGAATTATTACATGTTAAAATGAAAACGGTCCTTGTAAATAAAATACCCATATAATTTATATAATACTTTAAACTTAAAATCCTGAAAAATAACCTTAATAAATTCAACGTTAAAGGATTTTTTAACCTCAAAGGTTATCTCATGCCTTTCCACTTACATCCCCAAAAATGTAAAAACATTATTTTGAAAAAATCCTTCATGTTAAACCTAAGAATTATTATACCTAAACCCAATAAAACATCTCCCAATATATCATTAGCCTCCTTAAAATACCATCACCTAAAATCTCAAAAAAGGATGTCTATGCCTTTGAACTTATGATAAAAATTAAAAATAAAAACCCATGATTGTATTAATAACTCTTAAAACAGCATAATATCTAAATTTATTCAAAACTTTCCTATGATAATAAATATAAGGAACCAACCTTAAAACATTAATTTTTCTTTAGTTTTGTAAAGTATAAATTTTTGAAGAGGTACAAACACTTAATATAATATTCAAAACCTATTGTTTTATGATAACAATGTGCTTAAGAGGATAAAGAGTGGTTCAAGAGTGTTTATGGCTCATTCAAATCCCATAGATCTAGAATTTGGAGGACCAGATTGAGCCACATCGTTAGATCATGATCAATTCTGACTGTGCAACTCAACCATGAGGGGTACTTAGTGCATATCAGGAGGCCACACCGTTTTCCCTAACCATGTGACCCAAGATTAAAGCACTTGTAGGTGATTTGTAATGTTTTATAGAGCCATTTTGAATGGGCTTAACACTGTTAGTTAAATCGTGTGACTAGACCATGTGAGGGGGTTTCTGGGTAGTGTTGAGTGCACGGTTTGGCCAACCATGTAGAAAAACCACACGAGACCTTAATGAAGTGTTTAATTACCCTTTTTCTCTAAAATGTTTAAAAACCCTCACCCCCTTTCTTTCTTCTTCGATAGAAATCCCCTCTCCCATGTGGGTTCTCCTCCTAAATCCTTATATAGGATTTCCAATCACTCCTCCATCTGAGCTCAAAATAAACCATCATTCATATAGTTGGATTCCTCTTGGTAAGATCCCCACTCCTCTTCCATCCTTTTTTAGTTCATCTACCCATATTCTATGCTATTTTTCTGAAAGATCATATGACCTATTTTCATTTATTTCATATATTATTTCAATTTATCCCATTATACCTTGATTCAAGGGATAAAATAGGATGAGGATAGTTCCATGGGCCTAAGGTAGTTGGTCCAGTTCATTTACCTTAAAGTATAGTTTCTTTTTATCATGCGACATTGTGTCACGCACCAGACTTTCCGAAATTACCTCCATATTTTTTAATCAATTAAATTAAAGGTTATTCTTATATGTAATGGGACCCTATCTACCCAAAAGTCAACTCTATGAGGTGTTTACCTCAACATGATCCACCCATTTGGGTGTTCCCCTCTTTAAAGTCTTAAGGTACTTATGTGTTGACATTGAGATTATTAAATATTAATTAGGTGTATATATTTCCTTGTAACAAATGTATTAGAATGTGATATGATCTAATGAAATATGTTCAGCCATGAGTTAGGCCCCAATGCTTTATGCCATAGTTTAATTGCTTGAATTAAATGAATTGGAACACTTGTTAACAATTCTTGGGGGTTATGGAATAAGTTAGTCCTAACAATAACCTTACCTTCACTTGAGTTGAGAGAGATACAAGGGTCCCAACTTAAGGATGCCTTAGATAGGTTCACCATGCTTTATAATTAGAAATGGGAATTATTATTATTATACTGGTAACAATACTTGGATTCTTTATAGAATGCCATGGATGAGATCACTAAGCAGATTAATTACATACCCATGACCAGTACCAGTTCCCTAGGGGATAAACCTTGGATGGGATAAATGGGTGATATGGTTACACCATCCATGAGAAATAATTGGTCCCCTTTCTGGCACACATGGGATAGGCTCGAAGGGTCATGTTTTACACTATGTTGAGAGTGATACATGGGATGCCTTTATGGATCACCTTGGATGGAACATTATGGTGTTGGGTAGTTGTAGGGAACATGGTGTGATACTCATGTTCCTTCATATGGTTCACCTTGGATGGTCCCAAGATGCCGCTTATTTAAATTATATAAATTCCTTATATATAATTATGAAAATGCCAATTTATTGAATTAAAGGATACATATTCCAAGACAAATTACATGCTTGGGTTTGGTATATATGTTATACTTGTGTTGTTGATAAGACCAATTATTTTTCCTTGCATGTATGTTAGAGAACCTTTATATATCCATATTATATATATACTAGTGGAATTCCATTCAGAGATATTCATCTTGGGCCGAAGCAGGAAGTGTTATTCGAGTATCCTTGAGGAACCTGGTCTGAGGTGATTCATTCATTCATTTATTTAATTCTTCACTTATATATTATCATAACACTACTCATTTTATATAAAAGATGTATTTTTCTAGACACAATTATTGGCAGCCTACTAATCATATCTCACACCCTACTTGGGTCTCCCTTGGTATCCAAGTATTCCTCATGATTGTAGGTGTATATAAAGGGAAGTTTTTAGATTTTTATGCTTGATTTCTATTTATAGTATAGATTATGAGGGTAGAGGACTGAGCCTATGATCATGATGCTAAAATTGGAATTTTTGTTTTTTTATTCTTTTTTAGAATGTGGTATATTCTTGTTTCCCTAGTATCCTGTGTACCTCATTTTTTATAGCTACATGGATTATCATAATAATTTTTGTGTCGGTATATAATTCATATTACGCTTATATATTTATCTGGATGATTTATTATTATAATCTTAGTTGTTTATTTCTATTTCCTCTTCTTACCATTATCACTTACCATTGTGGTACACTCTGAACAAGAGGGTATAGTCTCCTCAAGAACACAACCTAGACATTTCTTCTAGTTGGCACCCTCTGGTTAATGGGGAGTCACGTTTGAGGTCATTTGGTCAACCATCTTGGGGATCTCTTAGTAGATATTGAGGAAGGACACTACAAAGTGGTATTAGAGACTTTATTTTCCTTTTTTATTACTATTTGGGTATTATACAGGAGACTTGTATGTATTGGAATTTGATAATGATCTTGCGATCGGGAGTAGCTAACCCACATATAGGGGAAACAAAAATTACTTGAGATGAGATATTGCTGTTTAGTTTTTTCTTGTTACAGTTATATTGATTTTACCATTGGATGATGCACATGTTTTGTGATGTTATTAATTGTTGGTATTATTATTTTTATGGAACTTTTTCCTTAGCTTGGTATGGAAAGGAGGTGCCATCTCATGCATCATACTAGGCACCTAGTAATTCACATGTCATGCATTATGCCATGCCATATCTATATTGCTATGTGCATTGCCTACTTTTCATTTGTTTTTATGATTTCCTTGATTACCATATATGGAAATTTGCTAATTTTTGTTATAAGGATAACATAATTGGATTCATTAAATTTCCTAAATTAATCTTAATGGTGTTTTTATATAAGGCCCCAGCCTTAAACCTTACTTAATCTTGATTTAATACAAGATTACACGTTGAGGATCTTTTCAGGTTTAGAGTTTTAGAGAATTAGATCATAAAACCTGCATTACATTCCATATTTAAAAAAAGTGGTTACATAAAGATAGTATTCATTTTTTTCAATCAATGGAAACATATTTAAAATAAAACATGGATTCTTTCTTGACACTTCCTTGACACTATCATCATATCATGTACCTTTCCCTTGACCTGTGAAAAAAATTTCAAAAAAAAAACTTGGGATGAGCATAAAAAGCTCAGTAAGGGTTATAAAAATATGGAAAGGAAACATGAGTTCATATATACATAAGAATGAAATCATACTTTACCCATAAAACATAGGCACTTTAACATACCTCATCAAATCATGAAAAAATCATAGAAATCATAAGACATAAAAGGTAACTTGAGGCATTCGTAACATTCTTACGTAGGGAGTAACCCTCTTAGTTACATTTGGAATACCCACCACAATATATTCCCTAAATCTCTTCAGAGAAACCTTAAAATTTCAATCCTTCATGTTACCCAATGCACTGGAGATCTATATCGGGCTCACCCGCCCTTAGTTTATCACGGAACCACCAGTCTTCATAATAATTCCCAAGAACCATAACATAATCGTACCACATAAAACATGCATAAAGGAAACATAATATTTCCACTTTTCAATCACAAGATATCAATAAAACACATTGATATAAAAACATTATGAAAACAATTTTCAATACCAAAAGAAAAGAAAAGTAAAACATGGTATTTATTTTTCTTTTAAAAAGAAGGTATGGCTTGTAGAGGAAGCCGAAACTCAAATAATGGTCACGGCGGTGGAGAAGTCGTTGTCGCCGCATACGTACGACAAAAACATTCCCTTTTGTCGTTTAGTAAAACACTTCGTATAAAAAAGATTCCTTTTTGGATAAACGTAAAATTCAAAGGGGTTTATACACCATATAAAATAAGGTTGTGTATAAAACAAAATATGCCTCAATGAATGGAGATTGAGACGAAGACCCTTACAAAGACGGTATCCTTGGTTTTAGGATAAATCAATTACATAATTATGTGTGAAAAACGAATACACCAAATATAAGTGGATATTAAGTGTAAAAAAATCAGAGGTTATTCACACATATTCATAGAAAAACATAGTCAAGGAGTACAAGTTTATCCCAAATAATCAAATTTGGGTTAAGAAGTTCCCTTGCAAAAATTTGACAGCCTAACGACGTCACTAAAAAATTCAGAAAATGAGTTGATGAGAGACAAAAAGGGTATCTCATCACATGGAAATAAAATTTAAATCAATAAGGATATAGAAAAACATATCCCAACATAATAGTATGTGAATTAAAATACATAACAAAATAAGTCTTTTAAAAAGAGGAAGGTGAAAGGTTCCCTTACCGACATGGGTATCTTTCGAAACATACACCCCGTGAAAGAAGAACAATACAACATTGATGTAAATAATCATAAATGAAAGTATATTACACAATGAGTAAAATAATGGGCAGTACATACACCACTGAAAGAAAATTGTGGAAAATGTAGCATAAATCTCACGGGAATAAAAGTGATATGGAAAAATCCCTTACGAAAACTCGGCAGCCTAACGACGCCACTTAAAACTTACAAAAATGGATTGATGAGATAAAATAGGGTCTCTCATAATATTAACATAAAGTTTAAAAAAGAGGAATATAAAATAACATCCCCCCAACATAACAAATATGAGCTTAAAAGAAGTGACATAATGGAGAGTACTTAAAAAGAAAGAGAGAGGTTAGATCTCATATGAAAATTCAGTAGCCTAACGGCGCCACTCAAAACTTCCAAAATGGATTGATGAGATAAAATAGGGTCTCTCATCATATGAACATAAAAATTACAGTAAGAGTAATATAAAATAACATCCCAATAACAATAAATATGATCTTTAAAAGGAATGGCATAAAAGAGTGTACTTGAAAAGAAAGAGAGGGGTAGGATCCCTTACCTCAAGTCCAACTTGTCTTGTTCGTTTCTTTATATTCCTGAATAATAAACTTTGGTCAACTTATAATTGCTTAAGTACCTCCTATAAATATTATTATTCAGTTAATATCACATATTTTAATGTTATAATAATTGGTTAATAATATGAGTTCATATCAGACGTTTTTGTCGATGTTTGGTAGATGAGTCAAAAATTGAACTTGTTAGAAAATAATTTTCCATGTAGTTATAGGTACATCATATCCAGAATAGTATTGATGTTTCAAATATCATATATATCTAGTATATATTCATTTTATACTATTCCATAGCATTTGGAGATAAAAATTAAATGCACCGTTCATGGAGACGGTAGGCCGTACGTACACATGAACGCTACTTTAATTTTTTGTCATATTAATGAAATTAAAACAAAATGAGATATATATATATATATGTTATAATTCCAGAATGATATCCATAATTTAGATGTAATATATTACATATTTATCCATTATATATATGTACATATAATAGTACATAACATTTTGAGATAAGAAATGAAATGTACCGTTCATGGAGACGGTAAGCCGTACGTACGCATGAACGCTACTTCCATTTCTATTTCATATTTAATGGAATTAAAACATAATGATACATAATAGTATTTTAATTCCAAAATGGTATCATATATAATATAATTAAATATATCCTTTATACGTACCACATATGGTATTAACGAATCAAATCACTTTGAGGGGGCGGTAGTCCGCACTTCCTTAAATGAAGATATCGCGTTTACCCATAATGGAAACCATAATGGTATGCCATAAATGAAAAATACATAAGCTTAAGTAAAACATAAAAATATTATATATCATATATAAATATAGTGTCATCTTAATGGCCACCTTTGAAGGTGTTAGAAGAATGTTGAACAATCATCGTTTCGTGAGGCAGAAATTCACCATCCACAGAAACAGTATGTTCTTTAACCATTAGATGTTGGTGTGTGTAAGTGTATATATAATCCTTCTTATAAAAACATATTATTATATTTAATATACTGTATTTGTTACAAAATAAATGAATAAAAAGAGTTTAGGGGGTTGGAGAAGCAAAATAAAACAAAAGGACTCAAGTGAAGACATTACCTTAAAATCGGGTAACTCCCTTTGGTTTGAGATCAAAGGATTACTTGGGAAGACTTCTTCCCAAATTTAGGCTTTAAGGAGTTAGAGAGGGATGTGGAGATACAAAATGGGTAGGTTTGGACGATCTAAAGGCTTTGGAAGTGTGGGTAAGGTGGTAGAGGTGGGGACCTTTTATAAGAGAAGAGGAGGGGCACTCTTGGAAAGTAAGGAAATGTTACATTATTGTAGAATGCGTTTCGGATATTAATGGTCCCAAATTGATGTGTTTCTAGGAGAAGGTGATAAGGGTTCGAAATCAACACATCCAATAGGTTTTGGACATGTGTAGGTCTTATATTTTACATTATATTTCCATTTTATTTAAATCATTAAATAATGAGGTCATTGCTGCATCATCATGATGTCATAAATAATTTAATATATTTAATGTCTAAAAATTATAAAAAAAATACTATGATGTAGGAAATATTTTTATATTTCCAATGAATATTTATAGTCAAAAATCTGACTTGTATAACCCCATGTAAAAATTGTTTTAGTAAAACAACTCATGTTTGTGACATTTTAATTTTAACATTAAATAAAAATGTATTAATGTCATTTTCCAACCAAAGTGGCTCCATGGGGTCCCCAAGTTGACCCATTGATTGCCTTGGTCGTCCATTACACATCCAATGAGGGTAGGACATGTTTCAAGTTCATTTCATATTATTAAAACATTATTTTTACCTTAAATTACACTAATTACCTCTAATCGTGATTAAAAACATAAAAGTTACTATTCACCAAAAAATTATTTTAATCCCATTGAACCACATTTTACTTCCTAATGACAACCATGTATGTCAGATTTTTGAAATTCAAAACACAGAAGTGGTAAAGTTTCATTTAAACGAAAAATCAGTTTTTTAAGTACCACTTAGTGGTTTCACTATTCATCAAAAATTGAAGTTTTTCAGAAAATTACCAAAAATTCACCCTAAGCTATATTTGATATTCCGAATTAAAAAATGATGTATATTTTAAAAAATTCAAAACATATTAGTTGCATTAATTAATTTAATAATTAATTCCCGCTGTCAGAGCAAATAACGTGTTTTTATGAAACAATAAGTTTCAAAAGATTGACACTAGTTTAAGTCCAATTTCAAAGTGAAATTAATTCCAATGACCACTATTGGATTAAATGGTAAAAATATATTCTAATTTTACTTTAAAAACAATTCAAAAGATAATCTAATCATATAAATACATTAGATTAAAAATAGTTTTTGAATTAAAATACAACTTTTTCACTATTCATTAAAAAAAAGAACTTTATCGGAAAGATACCAAAAATTTACACAAAGTAAATTTTGATGTCCCGATTCTAAATAAGAATTTTATTTTGTCAAATATAACACATAAAATTGTCAAAAAGTGGATTTAAAGGAGGTTCTCCTTCAAAGGCGGTTAATCGACCATTTAAAGAATATTAGAATGTCTACGCTTAAAATTGGATTAATTCGCATTTTTAATCCTATAACATTTATTGTAAAAAGTAAATTTTTTTGACAAACATATATAATCATTTTGTAGTTATTTCTATTCATTCCCGCCATCACAACAGCTAGGCGTTAACTACCATTTAAAATAATATTATTTTATTATTAGAGTGCAATGTAAGATTCTCAAGAAACTCGTTGTTGCGTGTTGGGTACGCCATCAAGAATAGCATCCCCTTTAAAGTTATAATAATATTTTATTCACCAATATCGATAAATGTGAAAATTTCATACTCTTTATTTACCTGGGGTGTTACATTTCCTGCATATATTGATGATAAAACCTTAATTGACCAATTTTTCCATGTTTGAGGCATGAACCACTTGTTCTATGGGATGAAACATAGATGAATTGATTATTGAATTACAATTTAAATTTATTAATCATGTTATTATATAAATTGGGAATGGTATTACATTCAATCAAATCATTATACATGACCTATTATATCCTGATACCAGATGTAAAGGTTAGGTAGCAGTTACTTGACATACCAATTGTAATTTAAAAAGAGTATGGGATTTTATAAATTGTGAATGGTGATGCATATAACTAGAAATTTATTTTTGTATACATATAAATAAACATGTAATTAAACAAATTTAAATTTAAAAATGAAATGGTTACTACTTAATGGGGATTCTAATTACTAGGTAAAGGGTGTTTTCCTCTATACCGTGCAATTGAAACTCCATATATAGGAGCCTCAGCTATGTATGAGATCTTTTCCATGACCAAATTTTAGTAGTGGGAAGTATGTATCATCTCTTGTGATCCTTTGTGATATTCCTTATCACCTAGACATAGCTTTAGGAGAAAGAAAATAGGTGTTCCTCATTTATGATAAGGTTGTGTACCTATCCATTCTTGCTTTCATTTTTTCCTATCCACTGTTACTTCTTATTTTGAGGCATGATCTTGGAAATTATAGAGCTATTCCACCATGATTTACTCAATTTATACACTAGGAGGGTAGTGACAACCATTCTATAGAGGTATTGGGACCTAGGCCATCGGTATTACGTCCAATAGTTCCACCTAAGGCACCTACTGTTAATATTTCAATGAAAACTAATTATTAGTTCTAAGATAGCTTCTTCTGATTCATGTAGTCTATATAGGGATATTTCAGACCTTCTCCTAGTATGATAGATTTGACGCAAGAATTCCAGTAGCAACATCATCCCACCTTTTTAGAGGATAGTGATCCTTAGGTATAAAAATCTTAACTAGAGGATATGGAATCGATCTATGAGGATATAGAGACACTGCTAGAGTTTAGGGTCAATATTTACACCTATATTCTTCATGAATCCACCAAGAATTGGTGGGATCTATTCTATCAGGTAGATCATCCTTAGGATATGGTATGGGTGGACGTCCAGATAGCCTTCTATGACTAATTCTTTCCACCGTACTTGAGAGAAGATCATGCCAGTGAGTTTATGAACTTACAACAGGGCTCCATGTCAGTAATGGAATATTCAACTCACTTTACCAAACTTTAGTATTTTTTATCGATTGTTACCAGTGATGAGTTGAAGACTCCAAGACGATTCATGAATGGCCTTGTTTACACCATCCAATCATATGTAAATGTTTTTTCTAGATGACCATAGTTTCAAAGATAGTGAACCAGTCCCAAATCACAGAGTGGAACTTGATGTAATCTAGTAATGTGTGCTAGGGTAGTTCAATTTCAAGGTAGGGAGACAACCTATTAAGCAGAAGGAAACTCCATTTTGTGGGTACATACAGGGGAAGTGCTATCTATATGACATGAATCAACGACTATATGGTGTGTCACCATTGTGGTAGGAAAAGCCATAAGAATACCTAGTGTATAAGGAACCCAATCGATTACCAATATTGTGGTAGGATGAGCCACCTTTAGTATTTATACCAAAATTTCCCTCAAGTTCTTAGTGAGAAGGGATTTGTATTGATACCACATTCAGGTATAGTACTGGTATCTCCATGTCAGGCTTGTATTTGGTCTAATATTAGACAATCAAGTTGAGGAGGTAGTTATGGATGAGGTATCCAGACTTTAGAGGTTAAGCAAAAACAGAGTAGACCTCCTTTGGGTTTTTAGATTTCATATTAGGGTCATGAATCAGGCCATATCTATGTAGTGTATCCTACCCTTGAGGAGTAGAGTTTAGGGCCTTTAACAGAATGAGGTACTATTCTAGTTGCCTCTACTTTAGCTTCTTCCCTATTTGATACAGGCGCATCACAATATTTTATATATGTGGAAATTATGGAAAGTACGTTCCTAGATAAGGAGTACTTATATGGAATGATGACTCTTGACACATCATTAAGGGTTCGTTCAGAGAGTGTGCACCAGTGAAAGGTGTGACCCCTTGAGATAGGTGGGTAATGATTCTTGTGGAATTTAATTGTCATAGAGATGACCGTCTTATAAGTCATTCTAAGGATGGGAGTTTTGGTTCTATACCACTCTAATATTGATTGATATCACAAAAGGGTGTCTGTCACATCACCTGAGGGTAGTTCTTATATTCACAAGAGTGAATTGGAAGTTTATGAGAGTAGTGATAGACCTGATAATCATGGGTTGGGTGGAGTGACAACACAAATTGATAGTCTCTTTATGATAAATCAACAAATGTAGCATACATAATTATCTCCCACTGTGGATCACTTTAGGGATGTATTTCCTGATGAATTATCTAGTTTTACTCATGTGAGAGAGGTAGAGTTCACTATTTAGATAGTTCTAGTAGAAACACTAGTGACCATTCCTCCCTATAGGATGAAACCTATAGAGCTCTAGGAAATTAAGAAGCAGTTGGGAGACTTGGAAGCGAAGGGTTTTATATGACCCAACACATCACCATGGGGTTCACATGTCCATTTATCCATGAAGGTGGATTGTAATCTCAGGTTATACATGGATTACTGATGGTTGAATGAGATTACGGTAAAAAACCAGTATCCACTTTTGTGTATAGATGACCTCTTCGACCCACTCTGAGGAGCGATGGTTTTCTCTAAGATCAATTTGTTGTTAGGATACCATCATGAGCATGTTAGGCCACCAGAAATACTATGTACAATGTTGTAGTGTAGATATGGCTTGTAAGACTATCTGGTTTTATATTTCAGCCTTAAGAACTCACCATAAGTCTTAATGGATTTTATGAATAAGTTTTTCCACTAGTATCTGGATTATTTTGTCATAGTCTTTGTGGATGAAATATTGCTGTATTCTCATAATCGAAATGACCATACCAGAAATCTTGATATTGTGATGAATACACTGAGAGTACCATATGTATGCTAAGATCATAAAATTACACTTTTGGATTGATATGGTTCACTTCCTAAGTCATATAATCTCATAAGAAAGAGTATCTATTAAACCAAAGAAGGTGAGAACATTGGTTTCATGGGTGCATCCCAAGAATGTGTTTGATATACATAGTTTCTTGGGGATGGATGGATATTATAGGCATTTAATTTAGGAATTCTCAATCTTATAAGTGCATATCATGGGCTTGACTAAGAAGGGTGTTAATTTCATGTGGTCAGATGCATGCGAGACATGATTTCAGGAGTTGAAGTGGAGACTAACTTTAGCACTGATCCTGGAATTTCCATAGCCAGGAAGAGGCTATACTATTTACTTAGATGATTCAGGAATCAGTCTTGGAGCAATTCAGATGTTGGTTGGTCGAGTTATAGCATACAAGTCTTGTCAGGTGAGACCTCATGAGTGGAATTACCCTACACATGACCTCGATCTAGTAGCTATGGTTCATGCTTTACACTATTAGATACATTATCTATTGGATGATCAGTTCATTGTTCACAAAGATAAAAAAAGTCTGAAATACATTTCCACATAGTGAGAATTGAATATCAGGTAGTGCAAGTGACTAGATTATCTTTAGTTACTTGACTTTGAGCTTTCTTATACAACCAGAAAGGGAAATTCAGTAGTTGAAACTATGATATTAAAGACTCAGACACAGGTTTTCTTGGAGGGTAGTAGTGAGTGGCAGTTTATGATCCTATTTTCTAAGATGCTCCTGGTGGTTTAAGAATGTACTGGGTAACCTATTTTAGAAACTTTAGCATTGATATCCTCTCTTCTAGAATGGGTGTGGATGAGATAACTTTCATATCTTAAGGGCCTAGTCTTAAGGGAGAGTATCTCAGGTGATGACCCACTAACCAGTTGGGTTATCAATGATAATGACATTATTCACTTCCATGGACATATCTGGGTTCCTAAAGTAATATGAAAAGTGTTGATACAAGAATTTAATGCTTCAATTTGTGCAGTCTACCCTGGGATTATCAAGATTTATTAAGACATGTGATGAAAGTATTGGTTCTTGGGTATAAAAGGTATATTATAGGTTTCATCACATGGTGTTCCACCTATCTATAGGTGAAGGCAAAGATCCAATGGGTTTCGAGGCTTTGACAGACTCTGTCTAATCCTAAGTGGAAATGAAGTTATGTCACTATGTATTTTGTGATAATTTTATCGATATCCCATTGAGGTACTGATGTAGTATGGGTGATCTTTGATAGGTTGACCAAGGTCACACACTTCTTAACTAACCAAGATAACTTATTAGTTTATGAGATTGAAAGGCTTTAAATTCAAGATATGTGCACCTTTATGGCTTTCCCTATTTTATCGTATCGGACCGAGATGCCTGGTTTACATCATATCTCTGGTGGGGGTTATATAAAGCATTGGATTCATAGGTACTACTGAGTTCAACATATCACCCTAAGACTAATGAGAAGTCATAGTGTATGATATGGATGTTATAGGACATGATTTGGGCATGATTCTTTGATTTTGGAGGTTTATGGGAGAATCATATACATCTTATTGAGTTTTCCTACAATAATAGATTTTAGATAATGATTCAGATGGATCTATTTGAGGCCCTTTATGGTAGGTCATTTTGTTCACCCCTATGATGGTTAGAGGTAGGTGAGGTAGCAGAACTGATTCCTCATCTCATTTAGGATACTTTAGAGAAAGTGTAACTAACTCAGAAACATATGGATATAGATCAATCTAGGAATAAATCTTATATCAATTGTCACTAAAGACCTCTAGATTTTGAGGTGGGAAATCAGGTTTTTCTATGATTTTTATTTAGATTGGTTCATATAGGGATTCATAGATATGGAAAGATATCACCTCATTACGCCGGGCATTTCGAGATCATGGAGAGAGTTGGGCCGGTAGCCTATTGGTTACAGTTACCTTAGAGGTACCATGCCATGAACAATTTCCTCCATGTATAACATCTTCACCATTATCATTGTGACCTATATCATTTGTTTGATACCAATGATACTGAGATGGAGTCTGATGCGTAGAGAACTTGATATGTATCATTGATCATAGAATGAATTATCTCAAAGGAAGGACAGTTCCACTAGTCTAGTACTATGGAAGTAAAAACATGTAAATGAAGAGACTTTGGAGTAGGAGGATATACTTTGGGGCCAAAAATTTTCTTCAAGAATGATTTACCACCCTTAAAAGTGAATCTTAGCGATGAGTTGTTTTTTGGAGGGTCAGTTGTAACATCCCAGCTTTTTGATGAGGTTTAGAAACTTATGATACTTTTCAAAACCTATTGTTTGATTCTAATAATGTTCTTAAAAATATAAGGAGTGGTTTATGAGAGTCTGAGGCTCGTTCAGAGCCCATAGCTCCCAAATTTGGGGGTGGAAGTTAATCCACACGATTAGCACATGATTAGTGCTAACCATGTGACTCAACCATGCGGGGAACTCAATGCATAACAGGAGGTCGCACAATTTTCCATAACCATACAACCTAGGCCGCATGACTATGTGAGTGATGCTGAACTTTTAATATGTCCATTTCACATATGTTTTTCACGGTTAGTCAAATCATAAACCTCACTTGTGTGAGGGGGTTCCTTAGATAGTGTTAGGCACATATTTTTTTCACAGTATGGCCAACCATACAACCAAACTATGCAGACCCTTAATGAAGAGTTAAATTACCCTTTTTTCTTTAATTTTTTTTAAACCCTCACCCCTTTATTTCTTCTCAAGTAGAAAACCCATCTCAAATGTGTGTTATCCTCCTAAAGACTAAATTAGGCTTTTAATTTCTCCTTCATAAGAGCTCAAAATCAACAACTGTTCAACTTGTTGGATTCCTCATAGTAATATCCCCACTCCCCTTATATCATTTCTTAGTTTATCTACACATATTATATGACATTTTGGTGTGATATTATATGCTAAATTTTTAGGTATTGCATCCATTCTTCCATTTTTTTATATTCTAGATTGATTCAAGTTATTTCACTGGATGAGGAGAGTGCTATAAAACTAAGGTAAGTGGTCTAGTTCCTTTCCCTCAAACTCTAGTTTCCTTTTATCCTATGCTATCATGCCACACACTGGAATTTATGGAATCACCTATATATTGTTTAATTAATTAAATTAAAGGTTATATTATATGTAATGGGACCATAAATACCCATTAACCAATGCCGTGTTGATTTTACCTTGACATGAGCCACCCCTTTGGGTGTTACCCTATTTAAAGGATTAAGTGCATTATGATTTGGCATTAATATTCTTAAATATTAATTAGGGTGTATGAATTGCCTTGTAACAAATGTATTGTAATGTGAAATGATATAATAAAATATTCCCAACCCTCAGTTAGGCCCTAATGATTTATTACATAGTTTAATTTATTGAATTAAATGAATTATCCAACTTGTTAACAATGATTGGTGGGTATAGTATGAGTTAGTTCTAAACATAACCTTCCCTTAACTTGAGACGAGAGAGATAAAAGGGTACCAACTTAAGTATACCTTAGACGTGTTCATCATGATTCATAATTAGAAATGGGAATGAACATACTTACACCAAGAGTGACACTTGGATTCTTTATAGAATGACTTGGATGGCCTCACCAGGAAGATTACTTACTTACTAATGAGCGATACCAGTTCCCTTGGTGAGATAGATTGGATAGGATTGGTGGGTGACATTGTTACACCATAAATGAGTGATACTTGGTCCCCTTTATGTTACATCTAGGATGGGCTCATAGGGTCATGCTTTACTCCATGCTTAGAGTGATACCTGGGATGATTTTATTGATCAACTTGGATAGACTCTTACGGTGTTGGGTAGTTGTAGTGAACTTGTTATGATAATCGGGTTCCTTCATATGGTTTTACTTATATAGTCCTAGAATTAAAATTATGTAAATTATAGAGATGACTTATATATAATTTTTAGCATGCCAATTTATTGAATTAAATTACACATCCGCCAAGCCAAATCACATTATTGGGTTTGGTCCATACGTGATACTTTTCTTATTGATAGACCCAATTATTCTTCTTTTAATGAATTATAAAGAACCTTTATAGACCCATATTATATATATACATGTTGTATTACATTTAGATATATCTTTCTTGGGCCAAATTAGGTAGTGTCAGTCAGGTATCCTTGAGGAAACTGATCCGAAGTGATTCATTTCTTCATTTACTTAATGATTCACTTATATTATTATTGACACATTTCTCATTTTATATGAAAAAATTGGATTTTTATAGACACCGTTGGTGGTGGCCTAAAATGTACATCTCACACCCTACTAGGGCCGACCTATATACCTGATCAAACATCATGATTTAAGGTGTAGATAAAGGTAAGTGTCCATCTTTTGATGCTTGATTTATAGTTCTAGGATGTAGTACGGGGCCAAAGGACCAAGCCTATGATCATGATTCCAATATAGGTATATTTTTGTAATTTTTTATTCTTGTTTAGCATGTGGTAGATTCATGTTTCCATTATATCCCATGTACCTCATTTTCTTATAACTACATGACATGATAATCATCATTTTTTATCTATTCATGATTCATATTCTTCCTATATTTTTTACTGAATGATTTATTATTCTATTACTAGTTGTTTATTTCTATTTCCACTTATTACAATTATCACTTACCATTGTGATACACTTTGATAAAGAGGGAATAGTCTCCCCACAAACACAAAATAGGCCCTCGGTACTAGTCATAAGTCTCTGGAATATGGGGAGGCATACTTAAGGTCATGTGGAAAACTATATTGAGTCACCTCTTAGTGGATTTTGGGGTGTGACGCTATAAGTTTTTAGTTAAGAATTCACTTCCTTACATTTCTAGTATCTTTATGATTTATAGTTTTTGATAATTTGGCCTTAAATATTATATAATAAACCCATATATTTAAAATTAGATACTTCTACTCAGTATCATTTTCCCCATAATATAATTTTTTTTAAAATGAAACACATTATATTTTTAAGGAAAAATCTTCATGAATTTCAAATTCACTTCTTCTTTGTTCTTACTAATCCTTAAACCCTAGATTTTTTTAAATGTGGGATGAGCACAAAAATCTCCATAAGGGACATATAAAATAAATAAAGAAACTCGTTAGTCATTTTAAAATCATGAGATCATAAAAGGGACTTTTTCATTAACATAATAAAATTTGTGC
Source organism: Viscum album (assembly GCA_963277665.1). Lineage (NCBI taxonomy): Eukaryota > Viridiplantae > Streptophyta > Magnoliopsida > Santalales > Viscaceae > Viscum > Viscum album. Next base: position 1,382,860,283 of record OY728157.1, read on the forward strand.
TCAAATAATCGTTTACTCACTAATGACATAATCTCTACTGCCAATGTTTTTTCATAAAACACTTCATAAGAAAACATAAAGGAAAAATCATAATCATGAAGTGTTTTTTGAAAAAATCTTAATTCATAAAAAATATTTTCTGAAAAACATAACTTTTTACACAAAAAGGGCATAATCATTACTTTAAAATAAAATAACTTTTGATTAACTTTTGAAATCAAACAATTTTCATGAAAAATAATAAGCAAGAATAGAAAATTAATATAAGCTACTTAGTATATAATATTTATAGAACCCTTATAAGAAACCTTTCAATTAGAATAACCGTATAACCAACTTCCAATATAACTCTCTAGAGAACAAAATCATTACCTAATGCATTGAAATGCTATCTGGGAACACCCATTAAATAATTTATATTAGTATCACCTTCCATTTGAGCTATATCAGTGTCAACCATAATCATAAAAATTTTACAAGGACTTTATCTTGAATAAAACATTTTAGTCTTTCACCTTTTCATCATAAATCCCTTGAAGAATTCTTTTGAACCCACATATAGAACACTTTTGGATATCGAAATACCCTTTCCTTTTTAAAAACCCATTTACAAAACTAAAATTACTAGAGAAAAATAGAAAGAGGGGTTTAATTTTAAGAAAAAATGGAAGCTTAGAAAGGAATACAAACATAAAATAATGTTTATGGTGGTATTAAAATCCTTGGACGCTGTATACATTTAAATAAAACACTCATTTTATCCTTTATAAAGAAAGTCAAAAATTTTCATAACAAGATTTCTTTTTGTAAACCTTTAAAAGAGACATAAAATTTCATTTATAATCCTTTTATGTCTATATAAATACATATATAAAATAATTTTAGGAATATGATCATGAAAGAATAATATTTTGAAAATAAATCCTTAAAATTTTTAAAATGAGGTTTTTAAAGTAAAGTGTCCCTTACCTTTAGTCAGACTCGTCTCATACATTATTTATCTTACTGAGTAATAAAATTATATTAATTATTTACTTTACTAAGAATATTTTTAAAGTTTATTATATATTTTACCATGTTATAATCAATTACTTAATCAATTAAGTTCACGTTGGATTTTTTGACAATATTCAGATCATATGTCCAAAATGACACTAGTAGGTTGAATATGGTGAAAGTGGTCATTATTAAATCATGTTAAGAATAATAATAATAATATAATTATAATTTTTACATATAAATTATAATTTTAAAAATGAAAAATTAACTATGTTATAATCATGGAGACGGAAGGTCATACATACCTGCGAGTAATGTTTCCATTTTCAGCGATCATTATACAAATAAGGTAAATACTATTTTATCTTCAAAAATGATAATTATATCCTAAATAATATATTATTTCTTTAAATACACATATATATACCATATGTGTGATATTATAATGAAAAATGAATCACATCTCTTAGTGGAGGTGGTAATCCACACATATGCACAAACGATGTTATTAATTTTCAATGAATGGAAAGGTAAAAAAGTAAATGATATATTAACATTTCAGAATTATAAATATGACATGAATATAATATATATACATTAATTATGTCATTACAACTATCCTTAAGATGTGGTTATGGAAAAATAATTACATCAGTTCACGAGGTGGTAGTCCACTGTACACACAAACGGTGGTTTCATTTCCCATTTTATAAAAGAAGGAGATGGATATAGGTTATGAAATTAACTTAATAAAATCTCATTATATGTTGGATACTAATATTATTACATAATCTTGGCTAGATAATATTTCAAGGAGGTGGAATAAGAAATAAAACTAAAACATTCAGTTAAAAGTTATACCTCTTCTTTGGACAATCTTCTTTTCTCTACACTTTAAGCCTTATAAGGTTGGTATTATGACAAAAAAAATTCCTACATAATAAGGGTATTGATTGTAGAAAGATATTTGGGTAGGTATTTACTAAACCAAAATTATTTTGATGTTTAAAGAAAATATGATAAGAGGTTCTCTTTTATAAGTGAGGGGAGGGTCACTCTTGGGATTACTTAAAGTATTAAATTAATATAAATTAATTCTCATGAAAAAATTACTCTAAAATGATATATTTTGAAGACATGATGAATATGGGTTAAAATAATCTTATAAAATAAAATTTGGACCATTTTATATTATATTTGTACCCTTATCCCTTTTTTTGACCTGTGTTAACACTTTATGATGATTACAATGATAATAATATTTTTTTACTCTTGAAGGGTTAATATAGTTATTATAAAAGTAAGAAAGTGACATTTTTTAATTTATATTTTACTTAAATTTTATAAACATCAAAATAACACCCAAATGAAAAATAAATGTCATATTTTATAATTTAGGATGTTTATGGACAAAATATACTTATCCAGTGAAAAAATAGCTAGTTTTTGGGTCATTTTTAGTACTTATCATATTATTTGTAACCTTAATTACCTGATTTACCTTTACCAAAGTGACAAATGTTTACTAAGGTTACTATTCGTTATGATAAAAAATAAAAGTGAACTATTTACCAAATTTTTACCACTTGATTAAAAATATGGTATAATTTATTCAAGATTGAGTTTTAGAAGTTTAAAAATTTAATTGAATATTAAAATGAAAAATGCAATGAAAAATAGTTTTTCAAAAAAATGCCTTTTTAAATATAAAAATATTTTTATAACATATTTAACAATAAATTTGATTCTAATGAAATTAATTGTATTATTAATAATAAAATAGAACTATTGTTACCTTGAAATTATTTTTTTAAAAAGAATAACTTTTTTAAATGCTTTAATCAAGAATAAAATTTTGAATAAAAAACTTGTATTTTTTACTATTCACAGGAAAATCGAAATTTTTAGAAAAATCTCAAAAATTTACTCTAAGATAATTTTGACATAATTATTTAAAATAAGATAGAATTTTAATGAAAAAAATTTATAATGTTCCAAAAATTAATTATGATATTTTTCTACAAAAATAAATAGGAACTATTTTTGAATAAAAAAATAACTTTATTTGAAATTAAATGATTTTTTTGAGAAAAATAAGGTATTTTCGAGAGAAAAAGAATCCTAAAATAGATAAAAAAGGTTAAATAAATCTAAAATAAGGAAATTTACATTTATAATTTTGTAAAAGGGGAAACAAGTCATCAGGAAGCGTGTTGGAGAAGAATAAATCATCACACCTCACCCCTTTATTTGGAAGACCATCATCAAGCGAGTTAGATTCACGATATACATGAGTGATAAAGTAATTCGGGGAGGAGATAATGTTAAGGAATTTGATTTATTTTGTAGTCACTCTCTATTAAATATGAATTTTACCTATTCTAATAGTATGAACAATTATGGAGGAGTCACACTCAATCCATAAGTTATTCCAAACCTGTTTCTCTTCCATGTACAATTCTTTAATAAGACCAAGAAATTCAGTATCTAAAGCATAGGCACAACCATAGGTGCCATAAAGACAACCAAGGATATCACCGAAATGGTCTCTAAATACTTACCCATACCCCGCAGGGTCTGTAGTTCCTCTGAAGGATTCATTAGAATTGCATTTGATCCACCCTACAAATTGTGAGTTCCATAAAATGTTGAAGGTACCTGAAGGAGGTTGAAAATTACCTGAATTTTAAGTTGTCTCATCATTGATCAACCATATATACAATTTTTTCAATATCCCCACTGAAGAGTGTTGGAATTATGGACTGCAACAATGATTTTGGTGATGGAAACATCAAGATCAAAATTCAACTGTTCATGCATTATTTTGTTCATATCATTCCAAATGACATGAATGATTTATATACATGCCAATATGAATATAATCATGATTTTGTGAGATATAAAGAGTTGAAAAAATTCATTGATTTGGTCTAGAATCGAGTTAATCCTTAGGATACTATTTTCAAATATGTCCATAACTGTATTCCATCGGGCCATAGTGGTGTGACAGCTCAGGAAAAGATATTTCATGTCCTCTCAGTGTTGCATGAATAACAAAAATTTCTAACAAAGTGTAACTCCCATAGACTACAAATTATAATCAATAGGGATTTTATAGAATGAGAGTCTCCATAACAGCATAAACCTTGATGAAAGGATCCAATTTTTATTTAGGAATATGATCTAGGTCAGTAATCCCTATATTTCATGGTTATAGAATAATTTTCAAGTGAGGTTTCCATTAAAAACTTACTCCCAGATCATAAATTCTTCATTATCAATGAAATCCTAATTTATGATGAGTGGTTGTATTTCATGAAGAATAAGGTGAGAATAGTCTATTTGATTACTAATTTTGGTGTTGGGGTTTATCACAGTAGCAGAGGAATCAATGTATCGAGAAAAGGGGTCCTTGTCTAGTTATCATTCCAAAACTTGAGAGAATAAATCATACTAACCATCTAGTGATATTTTATAGATATTTTCTAAAGGTATACTTGAAGGCTATCTATACAAAGGATACAAAATATCTTGATATTCCAGATTTAAGTATATCTAGAAATCGAGCTGTAAGAAAATCCAGTGAGGGTGATTTATCATTCAACAGTCTCCAAATGAGGTGGTATTTAAGGGATTTATTTAAAAGAAATAGGTTTTTGATACAAAGTCCTCCAAGGGGGGAAACTTATAACATTACTTACAAGTAACCATAATGATTTTCCATTCAAGAATTCTACCAGTCCAAAAAAATTCCACATGGATATGTTAATACTTTTGATTAAGGAGGAAGTCCATTTATATACCAAAAAAGGAATATATTTTTTTGAAATAATTATGTGCTTCAAAGGGATAATTATTCCATCCACCAAGAGAGACTTACCTTTCTATGTGCTCAGTTGTCTTTGAATTTGACTTAGAATGTGAGTGAAGTATCTAGCTTGGGGCCTACCCCAAAACATGGGTTCCCCTAAATAGATAAAAGGAAGGGTTCCTTCTCTGATTCCCAGCTCACTGATGATATTAAGTTTCATTGTAGAATTAGTGTTTTTACTAATGAAAATAAATAATTTAATCCAACTAATCTCTTAACCCAAGGCTTTTTCATAGTACACGAGGGCCTTTTTTATATTCCTGATTTCTTTTATTAACTTTGGTGAAGAGGATGATGTCGTCAACATAACATAACTGTGAAGGAGTAGAAATTCCTCTACAATATTTGATGGGTTTTAAATCACCATGGGAAACCATTTTAAGAAGAAACCTACTAAGATAGTCCTCTATAACAAAAAATACAATAGAAGATAGGGGGTCACCTTTCCTAACCCCTCTAGAGCAAGTAAAGTATCCCTTAGGGGTTCCATTAATGAGAATTAAGATACAAGAATAGCTAATAAGAGACTGAATCCAGTGAATGAATCTTGAATCAAAGCCAAATCCAGAAAAAACCTTACCAATGAAGCCCCGGTCCATGGTATCAAATAATTTTTTAATGTCAATCTTTAAAGAAACATTACCTCACCTGGTGGTTTTCTTGAGTAGGTTGGTACATTAAAAGGAATTAATAAGGTAGTCTTGAATGGTTCTACCTTTGATGAAGCCAAATTGATTAGGGGAGATGATTTTATTAGGGAATTTGACAATTCTGTTCTCCAAAATTTTACCCATACTTTTTTTTATGGAGTTAATAAGAGAAACTAGTCTAAATTGACCAATATCACAAGCATTATCCACCTTTAGAATGAGATCCAATAACTAAGCATTGGTTAAATTTTAAAAAGACCCACCCTTGAAAAAATGATCGAAAAAACTTCCAAAATCATGATGAAAGTTATTCCAATATGCATAGAAAAAATTATCAGTGAATCCATCCAGTCTAGGGGATCTCTCTACATTTAGAGAAAAGACTGCCTCCTTTATTTCAAACTCCAATGGAATATAAGTAAGCGTTATGTTATCTTCATCTATAACCAATTTGGAAATAATTACATATATCAGTATCTCACTTGTGGGAGAGTCATTGAAGAGATCCATGTATTAGGAGAAGATATTATTGACAAGGTCCTGCCTATTTTCCAGTAATTGATTATTATTTTTAAGGAGGGAGAGAGGACAATTTACTATTCTCACCTTCTGAAGTGAATTAAATAATTTCTTATTTCTATCAACATCATTGATCCAATTTATTTTGAAATAGTTCTTTTGGATATTTTTTTAAGACTTAGAAGATCATTGAGTTTAGAGGACATCATGGTTTCCTGCTCAATACCTTCATAGATTTCCTTTTTGGTAATTGATTCTTGAACGATATTTAAGGGACATTCAAGAGTGTCAATATCATTTTAAAGTGAGATGAATTAATTTATAATCCATTATTTCAATATCTTTTTGATAAATTTCTACTTGAAAATAAAAACAAGAAGATTATCTTTATAGTCAACTGAATTCCACGTGTCATGGAAAACTTTTCTACATTTAGGATGAAGAAACTAGGTATTATTAAACCGTAAAGGGAGAGAAGTACTATTATATTTGGAGAGAAGATTCATGAGAATTGGGTAATTGTTTGAGTTAGTCTTAGACAAGAAAGTACATGAAATAGATCCCCAATAGGATTGGGAGGTTTCATTGTCAAAGGATCTATCAATTATACTAGAAGCCATCCTATTCATATGTTTTCAGTACCATAAAAATTTAGCTACCACCAAATTGATCTCAATCATATTGATTTTATCAATTCATAACTTGAACTACCTGGTTTATGAGTGGGAGATAGGGTCAAGTTTCTCATCAAGATTAAGCATGGAATTGAAATACCTAATGAGAGTCCATGGCTTCTTAATGATATTTGATAGGGAATAAATCTCCATCCATAAGTCCCTTTGATCTTGGTAACTGTTGGAAGCATAAACAACAGAGCAATAATGTGGAATGCCTTTATAAGTAAAACTGAAATTAATAAATTGTTAATAAGTGATGAGAATAATGGGACATTGAATTTCATCATGTACCATGATCCATAACCTATTAATGTTAGTAGTGTATGGTTTATCTCAAGTATGTGATAACCTTTTCTATCAAGAGAGGAAAGTCTGGGAGAGAAACCACTTTTAGGCTGAGAAATACCAATGAAGTCATGATTATGATTTTGAATGAGTATCCAAATGGAACTTAGGGTGTTCGGGTTGGCTAAGACCTAGAATTTGTTGAATAATATCTTCATTTATGAGAGTATTTGTGGATGATGTCCGCATTTTCATTTAAATTTGTTTTGTTTAATACATAGGATATTCTGATTGGATTAAATCTAATACTCCCAGAGGCTTCTAGTGGTTTCAAATTTCCCTCAAAAAAAGTGGGGGGGGGGGTTCCTTAAACCCATAAATTAAACTTCACATAAGAGGGGTGTCTGTAGGGGCCTCTATTTCAGCATAAGATGCGTCCTTGCCAGATTTATCAGCATTGTCCATTACAGCAAAATTTTGAACCAAAAAATCATTTCCTGTGTCCAGATTCAGAAATTGAATGCATATGGATGAATTAATACCTTAATTAATCACCTTTAATAGATCCTCCTCATATTTGAGGGATTTCACCAATTCTATTATCTCTATGCCGAGGTTTAAGAAAAAATCATAATCATTCTCTACAGGTGATCATACCATGTCACTAGGAGTAAGATTATATTTAGAGATAAGGCCATCATGAGGGAGTTATGAACCATGGTTTTTATCTCCTTTATAAACCATAATATACCATGATTTATGATCATTAGGAATGACCTTTTTTTCATCAGCAATATACATAGATGATCCACCCATTTCAAACCTCACCGCCTTGTCTTTTCTATTCTTGGGAACTTGCCTCCATGTTTTGATATCTTGGATAATATTGACATGATTTTGAATCACTATAAGATTGGTGATGGCATGTAGAACCATCTTAACAACTTCACAGTAGGGGGAATATATTCATATTCAACTTTAACCACAATTTTGGGCTTGTTTTCAATGAGAATAATCAGCTCTGAGGGCTTTGTTTCCATGTTCATATCAATGATGACTCTGGAATAAATTCCCAAGTCCCCATTTAAAGTTCTTTGGTCCAATTTTAAAGGAACTAAAATACTTCATGCTAGGTCATTGAGTATTTTAGGATTCCATAATATAGAGGGAAGTACATGTAATTGATTGTGTTGCCTAGCACGTCAAATTAGTAGTTTATTTTTAACTAGAATTTCTACAGTATAGCAGCAACCCTAGGTCATCTCTCGACAGAGCCTTAGATAATTAATTTTAAAATGAGGTTCCGATTAAGAAACTAAAATGGGAATTGGATTTTATAAAACTTTTGTTTTTTTAATTTAAAGAGAAAAATTGAAATTATATTACTACTGAGAGAAACTGGTTGGAGAAATCGTGATCAACCCAGTTAAGTATCTCTTGATGCTCAATCCATCATCAATCTCAAGGGAAATGGAATGATCATTGATTAATTGATTTATAAACACTTAAACAAGTATGGTATGTGTGTTATTACTGAGTTACCACCCAGGATTTGATCGATCAACAATATTGATTATCGGTGACCGCTCAAAATTAACAAACTTGAATCGATGTAAAAACAGAACTCAATCAAGGACTCACATCAACAATGTGATGAGATGACCAGATTTGTGTAGATGATAAAATATTAAACAAGGAAAGATCATGAATATTCATGGGTTCAGGATCTTAGAATTTATCATCCGACATAATCCATTCACACACTCATGAAAGGGAAGGGGTGAGAAAAGAGGAAACCTCACTCAAATCATCAGAAGATCCGGGTTATGCATGAAAGCATGAGGATTATTATTACTTTGATTTTTATTTTACCATACTAGAATAAAAAAAATAAGAAGGTATAAATAAATAAAAATTGACTACAAATCTGAAAATTCAATTACCTTATGAAGATTACAAGTGTGGAGCTTGAGATTACAACTAAGGACACCCCCCCAAATTGATCACTAAGAGGTTTAGAAGTACATGAGGGATAAGAGAAATAAAACGGGTGAAGATAGCTCTCCAGTTAGACTAACCTTCACCCATGGTCGTGAAAAATGAGATAATTATGGGGAGGAGTGATTTTATGGACACAAACATCACACTTTCCACAAAAGAAGTCAAGCGCCTAAGAGATCAGGTCACTATTCAGGTAAGACTTTTTAATCCTTCTTTATCCAGCTGGTTGACTAAACCAAACACGTGAAAATGAATTAAAATTTGGTGGAGAGTCGTCCCTTCGAGTCTTATGTCCAATGAAGGTGGAATCAGACCAATTAGATCTCTGAGGCCCAAGTTATGGCCCAAATACAGAATGGTGGTCCAATCTGGCCCACCCAAAATTTATTCACATTGTGGGCCTATTTTGGGCCTCCAAATGGACAAATTGGGATCTATTATATTCTATAGAAATGTATCCCAAATTTTTTTGAACTCATAAACCCATTTTTAGCCCAATTTTATGCACTTATTATCTACATTACAAATAATTGTCCATATGCATGCTTGGACTCTCGCAGAGTTTGACCCATTTTTCTTGAATTCCATCACAAGCTCTCCAGATCACCTCCTCTTACAATGTAAACAATGAAAAAAAGTAAAATTTCCCTATTAAACAGTGATAAAAATTGATTCATTAAATAAAAAATGAAGTAAAATTTATTATTATATTTGGAATATTCATTACAAAACCAGTTTAAAAAAGCTGTATAAGAGTTGAATTGAATTGTGAATCGTTATGAGATCACACCCCTACACCTAAACATTTTCACTCCTGGGAAAAGTCACATACCCCAAAAATTATTCATGTATATATTCTCAAAATATTTAAGTTTTAACATTTGAGTAAATTATTATTCCTTAAAGTAATGTGATCGATGCACAAACCACACCAAGGAGTTCTTCCTAGTGAAAATGAAAAAACATGTTTCATAAATCATATCATAGTGAAATTAAATGAGATTAATGATACCAAATTGAGCAAGGAATTAAAAATTAAACCATTCCACTAACTTTCCATGTGTGTGTGTGAAATCCATTCCATGCTATTCTTTCCACTTTCAACCTAATAAATATAGTTTAATTTAAAAATTTTCAGAACCCACACAACACTAAAAACATGAATCAAAACTCAAATAATCCAAGGGTGAAGAGGAGGAAATGAGTCATATTATGGTTTTAGGAGATAATTGTGTGTGTTTACATCATTTGAGAGCACTTCCATCAAATAGACAGGAAGAGTGGAGTGCTCTTCAATGGGGTGTTTCATAGCCTCAAGGATGTTAAAACTTACATTTTCTCCACTGAACTCCATGGAAAACATACCATTGTAAACATTGATGATCATATTTTCTATTTTTAGGAATGGACTACCAATTATGATAGGGGTATTTCCTTGGGTTTGGGTATCTTCCATCTCAAGAATTTAGAAATCAGAGGGGAATACAATATTCTTCACTCTTACAAGGACATCCTCAATCACTCCTATTGGATTCATTGTACTCCAGTTGGAAAGTTGCACGAAAATTACTATTGGTTGAAGCTATCTAACCTATATATAAGTATACATAGAGTGAGGCATTACATTAATGAAGCACCTAAATCTAGAATATCATTAAAAAATAAGGTCTCCCCTATGGTACACTGTATCGTAAATGTGCTCAGATCCTTGCATTTGGTTGGCATTGCTGGTTGAATCAAGGCTGAGACATTCCTTCCCAATTTGAATCTTTCATTCCCATTCAGCCTCCTTCTATGGGTGCAAATCTCTTTAATAAATTTCTCATATTGAGGGATTTATTTAACTACATCCAATAAAGTAATTTTAACTTGAACCTTTTTAAATGTATCCATTATTTCTTTATCAATCTCATTATCAAAATTCTTATTAGATTTAGAGAGTATTTGGGGGAAAGGAATAAGAATATATTTTTAATTTAAATCATCAATGATAATTATATTACCTTTTTTATCTTGTTTTTCTTTACATAAATTTTTTGAGGGTTGGGAAAGAGATTTTTCAAGAGGGGGACATACTTGTTGTGCAGAATCAGTAGAAGGAGAGACTTATTTACCACTATGAAGTGTAACTTCACATACATTACCTTTTTCATTAAGATTGTCAATGGGTTGGGATGGTATTTTTCCAGAACCTTTCATATTAATCTCACCAATGGTGTTTTCCAATTCCCCCACTTGAGTTTGTAGGTCTTGAATTGCTGATTGTGAGGTCTGTTAGAACTGGAGGTTCTGGGTTTCCATTTTCTTCACCATATCCTCGAGGCTTGGTTTAGATTTGGGAGGAGTAGGATGATTTTTTTAGAATTTTAAGGATAAGAAAGTTTCATACCTTGGCCTTGTTGATACCAATTCTGCTTGGGCTATCTTTAGTTTCCTCCTTGTTGGTACTGGGGTTGTTCTTGATACCTGTGGTTTGGATTTTTTCTAATTTTTTATTACTTTAAGGGAGGTTATTGTGGGAATAGATGCCCTGGGAACATGGATGTACAAGACTCAGGTGAATCTTGATGTTCTGGACACTGGTCAAAAAAATGATTATTGTCAAAACAAACACAACAATGTAATGGAACTGAAGAAAATTGCGAGTTACCTTGTGCTTGAGTTAATTTCATAAGAAGGGTATGAGTCTCATCAAGATTGTTATCTACCTTTCTTTCTATGGATGAATGACTTACCTCATGAAATCCTCGGGTTTGTACAATAGCTTTTTTACCAAATTGTTGTGCATTTTGAGCCATATTGGCTATTAAGTCATGAGCGGCGGAAGTAGTTTTATCAAGCAAGGCACCAACACCTGTTGCATCAATCATTATATGATCCATGGGGATAAGTACCTCATAGAAGTATTGGATTAATATTTTCTCACTAATCTGGTGGTGGGGGAAGCTTGAGAAAATTCATTTGAATCTCTCCCAGTATTCATGAAGGGTC